>OZ024743.1:186928539-187043539 GCA_964016885.1 Eledone cirrhosa
CCTTGTGCCAAAAGTAGAAACAATTATTTTCCAGTTTTGTGCAGGCATACAAACACACACACATATAATATATGCATATTAAATAAATAAAAATAAATTTAAAAGAAGAAAACGAAGTTAAAACAAGAAAAGTTAATAAAAAATAAAAAATAAAAAGTATATATAAAAATATATACATATGTACAAAGAATTGGATGGCTGTTGACTCTCTTGAGTTCCTTCACCCTATTGACGGGTTTTGTTTTTCATCCTGTAGGGTGTCCAAAAACCACCCTCCTCACCAAGCAAACTTGATAGAGTTGCTGGTTTAGTTGCCAATGACCCAACCATATGGAAGGTTGTATTTGGTTATATGTTACCAGTAGCCCTTGAGAGTGACGTAACATATATATATATATATATATATATATATATATATATATATATATATATATATATATATATATATATATATATATATATATTTGTTCAAATTTTGAATTTGACCGCCAAAACCACGTGACTACTGGCCATGTTTACTGCTAATATTCACAACCAGAATGGACTAGAACGAAAACTTGTTGATGAAGTAAATTCCACTGTTCTATCTTCTAAAACCAATAACTTGCAGGCCCCTGCAAGTGGATTTTGTTGATTTCGGATTTACAGAAACCTAGCGGAGATATTGTATAATATCAACATGATGGACCAGGTTTGTCATATTTTCCTGAGTCACTTTTTTCGTTGCTTTGGTCACTGCAGCTCGCTTATTCAATTTTCAAAGCTGTCTAAACGTAATGTTATAACTGTAAGGTAATATACCTTATTGAGTGGTTAGCTGCACATTCCGATTGCATTCGTTAGCTTAGCTGCAGCCAGAGCTTCGATTATGCTGTACTAACTTTTGTGTATATATATATATATGTACAATACATACATCTATGTATGGAGCTGTAACTACTGATGGAGTCTTTTGGGTGCCATATGTATATATATATATATATATATATATATATATATATATATATATAGAGAGAGAGAGAGAGGAGAGAACATATCTTATCAGAATAAGAAAGAAGCTGTAAATTCTAAAATAGTAAAATTGACAATAAATTTTAAACATTAAACTGTGTATACATGTGTAGTTGGCCCTGTATGTGTGTGTGTTTCTTTGTTTGTTGGTGTGTGTATTTGTGCGTGTTTCTACATATTAAAGAGGTACTCAGATGCTTACAGATAGTGAAAATGTATTTGTTCAAGTAAAATAGAGTGGATGAACATTCAGAGTTAAATGGTAATCAATTTGAATTCAACTAAAAACTAAGAAGCTTGTTTACCATTAGCTATAGTCAAGAGAAAAGTGTGGTTTGTAGTAGCTCTACTTTTAGAGCAAGGTATGTCATTTATCAATTTGAGATACTCAGAGACTAATTTGAAAAGTTATCTTGTCGAAAAAACCAAAAAAACTATCAACCGAGACAAAGATTCTCTAATATAAGTGTCACCAAGAAATTTCTTCCTATATCTCATTGACTTGCTCTCCTTCGTGTACAATTTAACTGCAATATAACTGCAATTTAGCTGCCATGTAAAGTTAAATTTTATATTTATAAACTGAACTTTACGTCTGGTTTCCTTTTGCTATCAAATACATCTGTCACCTGAAAGGACATTGAATGTTTTTTATACCAGTATTATATTTGACAATAGTCTGGTAAAAACTTCTTTTAGCTCTGCAATATGTTGTTTTGTGTTGCTAATAAAAGATAATCATTGGATATATAAAATAGAACTTCAAACATTCAATAAGCAATAACACAAAATTAAGCTCTTAAAAAAGGTAGTCTACACCTGATGCTTCAATTTAACTGATTGAAAAATAGAAAACCTATTTGAAGATAATGACTGGTTGAAATTTGAAAAAGGAGGAACCCATAAAGTAATAGAAACTTCTAATGAATAGGTACCAACACATACTCTTAATGCATATACTTGGTACAAAACTATGAACTAAGAGCTGGCTGTATGATGGCTGTGTTTGAAGTGCAATGTTGCATGGAGGTGGAACATGGGTAGTAAATGCAGAGGATATGGAAAGGCTGGAGAGAAATGAATGGAGTGTGCTTCAATGGATGTGTGATGTTAATATGCATGGATGGGTTAAGAGAAAATCTAGGTATAAGAGGAATTAAATGTAATGTACAAGAGAGAAGACTGCACTGGTATGGACATATGATGAGTATAAATGATGATTGTTGGATAAAGAAGCATTAGGAGTTCCTAGTGGAAGAAAGCTGCAGTAGAGAATGGCCAAGAAGACCTGGGCAGAAGTGGTAAGAGAGGCTCTCAAATCATTGAACCTGACAGAAGAAATAATGAAAGAATCTAGACGGTAGAGGGAAGCTGTGCTAGAAAAGACCCATCCAACCTATTGCAAGCATGGAAAAGCAGATGTTGATGATAATGAATGACTTTCCATTGATCCCATTTCTGAGACTGTTTAAACATGCCATTTTATTTCAAATTAATACTTTTTGTAGCTGTTATTAAGTGTTTTTTTTATTATCAATCTTTTCGTTACTAAACAAATAGCCAAGGGAAGTAACTCAAATGGACCGGTAGCATTAATTTAAGTAATTCAGATAGGTATATAGAATGATGTATGCAAAAAGTTGTAAATAATGGAAAATAAAATGCCTAGTAGCAATTGTTAGTGATTTTTAAAGAAAAGGGTAGATAATTCCAGAGAAAACTCAATTATCATGCATAGTGGAGAAATTGATTTTTTGTTATAAGCAAGGTGACAGTTAGGGACATATTTCAGTCTTATTAAACCTTGTCAGTTGAGTCTGCTTTGATCAGTAGACAGAGCTTTTACAATTTTTCATTACATTCAATTCTTGCCTTTTTAATTATAATATTCTTTCTCTGGTTGATTTCTCAAAACGATATGGTCATCTAGCACAGAATATTTCTCTTCAGTCACACAGATTAAATTATTTACTATGTTGAAAAGTCAGTTTATTTTAACATATGTTACATTAACAGGTAATTCTAATCAATCTAGCCAAATACCCAAAACAAATTTAATGAAAAGAATGTATAAGTTTCAAATAATGATTTCTACTATAGGCACAAGGCCCCAGTACATTACTGGGTACTTTATTTTATCGACTTCATAAGGATGACAGGCAAAGTTAACCTTCGCGGGGATTTGAACTCAGACCATAAAGGGCTGTAACTCTATGCTGAAAAGCATGGTATCCGACGCTCTACCGATTCTGCCAATCCACTGCCCTATAAGTTTCAAATAATGACAGAGTGAATATTTCTTGGAGGAACATAAAAAAATATAAAAAACATTTTGAAAATTTTCTTGAAAGCTATAGTAATATAAGTAGTATTGTTAAAGTGCAAAATATCTTATGCACTATTATATGTACACAAAATCATATAAAAGGTTTTATTCTCTTAAGTCTTATGCATAATTTACTAAAACTTAGGAAATATATTATACCCACTATATGACTGGATTATTAATACATTATTGATCAACTAAATGTAAGACATCTGTCATAAATTTAACCCTTTGTACCATAGAAATAGAAAATGTTAAAGTGAATCTTGTAAATAAATCGAATATTATAATTTATTGGGATAGCTATGTAGAACTTCATTGTATGTATACAACAACATCTGGTAATAAAGCAATGTCTCAAACAGAAACTCATGAAAAGTATATATATATATATATATATATATATATATATATATATATATATATATATATACACATATATATTCATTTATAATGTGTATATATATATATATATATATATATATATATATATATATGTGTGTGTTTGTACGTGTATCTGTGTCTGTATATCTACCATTTGTTTATGTCCTTTAACTCATCAGTTCTACAAATAGTGATTGCTAAAATAATTACTGGACTCAAGAAAGTTAGTTCTGATGCTGACATCATTTGCTAAATTCCTTGAACATGGTGCTCCAGTATGGCTGCAGTCTAATGAGTGAAACCAGTAAAAGAATAAAATAAAGAATAGAATGACAGTTATTCCTTAATCCTAGATCTATCTTAATGGAATAAACCTTTTATCAATAATACTCCAGCCATGGATTCTGCAAGTTACAGTATATGTCACCTATCTAGAAGGGTAGTAACTTTGAATAAATACTTGCGTGTGAACTACCTTCTAAGAAAGTAGTAATGTTGTATAAAATAACTGCACATAGAAGACATAGACTCCACAAACCATAGGAAAAGTCACCACTCTCAGCGAGTTGTCACTCTGAATAAAAACTGATACAGTGCAGACTGAATATTAAGTCCTAACAGACAAACAACTTCTCTAGAGCAGATGGCATGATAAAATGTATCCAGTCATCACACTAAAGTGGTTGGTGAAAGTAAGAGCACCCAGCTTAAATAAAAACATTCCAAATCTATGAAAAACACATTATCATCATTTTCTAACCCATGTGAGAATTTCAAAACGCTGCTGATGATGATGCATCTAGAGCTACATTATTTAATTTGTCAACCATATTTTAAAAGTCGTAGAATGTGATTTGTGGAACATTTAGTTGCTATATTCTGCAAATCAGGCAACTATATGCAACTACTGCATTATGTGTGTATAAGAATTTTCTAGATAAAATTGGCAAGTAGATAAAATTTATTCATTAAAAAAGACAAACTTTTTTATTAAATTTTATTAGAAGACACCTTATCCTGTAGAATCCCCCAAAGATGTTTGGGAGAAACCACTTTGAGAAACACCATACTTAGGTAATGGGATGGGTGGATGCAATTAAATATGTCTTATGTTGATTTCAAATATGTTGTGTTGTAAGTACATGGAGAGTTAAAAGAAAAAAATGAGTAGAGAAGAGAAACCATTTGGAGGAAAGATAGGAAAGATTTGGCAATGCAACAAGCTTAATAAACCGAAGAAAGTATTTAAGTGACTATGTCACAGAGTTCGATGTTGTTTCATTAAAAACAGAAGAGGTAGATGCAGGCAACCACAACTCATATAGAACAATGGGTTGATGGATAGATGGATTGAAGGATTGATAGATGGATGGTTAGAGAGAGAGATGTCAGGTGGACAGCCTTTTATTGTAAGTCAGTTGATATGATGAATACTAACAGTAAATTTTTTCTTTAATGTCTGATATTTCTTTCTAACTTTAAAGAAACGTAGCTCTCTTCATACAATTTTGCTTACATTGAACATTGGAGTTAGCTGAAGAAATTAGTATTCCCATATTAAAATCATTGGAATTTTTATTATGCATCAATAACCTTGATTTGGGATATTTTATATATTTAAATATATAATCATATTTATTATTAATTAGTGAAAACATTTTTTTCTAAATCTAAAAGATCATATTGACATAGAAATCAATAAGTGTAGTCAAAGAAATGTAATAAAATACTATACATAACGAATGATTTCAAAGAATTTATTCAATTTCTACTTGACTTTTAACTGTTAAGCTGAACACTGAATGAGTTACTCTGTAGTGGAGAGCAGAAAAAGTCAAGAGTCTGAAACAACCATTAACTCTAAGAATAATACACTGTTATATGAAAATGAAAAGAAAGAATAACACTGAAAATATAGCTATAAAAATATATAGAAAGTTGAATTCAACTTCAGTGACTGTACAAAGCCTATCCTTTCACAGACATGTGTACTCATATGAGCCAGTGCTTATCTCTAACATTTGAGGTGTTAAGCAAATGAAAGCTAAATCTGAAAAATCATGTTGCCAAATATCTGTTCCAGCAGAAGAAACTGAATTAACTGCAAGCAAATTAATCTGTGGCCAATTTTACTGATCATAAAATTGACAGTATTCAGACCAAATGCTTTGAGTACTGTCATAGCCAAGCTGTGACAATACTAAGTTCTAAAGACTAGCAAGGTATTATAGTTTATACATTATGCAACTTACTAATTATCTAATGCAATTGGAAAGTAAGTTTTACTATCAGCAAATATCTTCTGTAGGCTATCAATAATCCTATTAATTTTCAAATGTCTGTGTTCATTTTATCCTTTGTAACCAGACATTTAACTAATTATTTAATCTTAGTACACATAAAAGCTACAACAGTATTTGCCAAGAAGTGATTTATTCAAAATCAAAATTAATTAATTGTTGAAAAAGTAGAATGTTTATGCAAAATGTTTGAAGTAGACGACACTGAAAGAAACAGAACAACAGAGAAAATGGCATCAGGAAGCAAAATCTATAGAGAAGGTTAGTGAATTTTGAGTAGGAGACACCATCACAGAAAAGGTTATAAATTGTCATCGACATCATCATTTAACATCCATTTTCCCTGTTGATGTTAAATAATAAAGGCAATGTTAAATAAGATTTAAAACAAGAAATTTTAACTAACATTAATTTAGTTTTGAGTGTAGTGGAGAATCTATTGGTAGATGATTTGTTCGTATTAGACCGAAATGCTATTGAATAAGATATGTCATACAGTGTAAGGAAAGAGATCCAGCCATAGAAAACTTGCCAAACAAAAAAACACTCTTAAGACACTCTGAAATGTACTGGAACATATGTAAGCAAAATGTGGATCCCAGGCCTGTTTAAGGGGCCAGTGGCTCTGATTATCTACTGATGTAGTCAGTGATGATCTGTTCACCCCATGATAACCTGGAAGAACAGACATTAAATGGTGCTGATTATATATATATATATATACACCATCATTATCATAATTTAATATCCACTTTCCATGCTAGCATGGGTTAGACTGGTTGTCTCTTTTGAGGCGAGTTGGGTCAAGTGACTGTGTTTTGGTCATATAGACCTTTTTTTTGCCATATTTCTACAGCTGGATGCACTTCCTAACGCCAACCACATTTACAGGGAGCTTTTTGTTATGATACCTACATGACCATTTAACAGTGTGGGCCGGGTGCTTTTTTGTCTTGACTTCTATACGACCACTTTACAGTGTAGGCTGGGTGCTTTTTGTCTTGACTCCTACACAACCATTTTACATTTAAGAGATACACACACACACATATCTATATATGTAAAGTTGTATTCCTGTCTTTGTTTGTTTGTTCACGAACTACTCCTATGGTTTTGGAGATAGACCCCCATAACCATATATATTCTGAAACTACATTGCCCAGGGTACTTGGATAAGTATATTTCATTTTAATCAAAGGATTCCCCGAGGGTACAAACGCCGCTGAAAACTTTTTCCCTTTAATTTATATGAAATTTAAACCATAGGTAAATGACAAGATATGATGCCTATTCACAAAAGTTTTAATTAATATTTTGAAAAAAATTATTTACAAGAAACAAAATAAGAATAAGATTTAATAATGTAATTTTGATTTGATATATTACAAAAAGTAATGTTTTCCAATTTTTCATGCATTACATTTTACATTGAGTAATATTGAAATGCAGAGTTTTTCTCCATAAATTATATCACTGATTTAAAATCAATCAGCATTTTCTTACAAAAAAAAGTGTGAAATGCAGCAAGGCGCAGGTAATTCGGCTAGTATATAAATATATATATATATATAATTATCATCATCATCATAGTTCAACATCCATTTTTCCATCTAGCATGGGTTAGATTAATTGTTTTATGAGACATGGCAGTCAGATGATTATGACTTGCTCATACACAACTGTTTCTGACTTGGTTTCTATGGCTGGATGTCCTTCACATTTGCAGTGTGAACTGGGTGCCTTTTTATTGTGACACCAGTATGACCACTTCACATTGTGGATTGAATGCTTTTTGCCCTTTATACACATATACACACACACACATATATATATATATATAGTAATAATCTGTTATTTTAATAAAAAAATAAATTTATATATATATATCATTTACTTTTCTCCCTTTCAAGGCCAATAAAAGAAGTACCAGTTCAGTACTGGGGTCGATTCTTCCTCTATAGAAAAAATCAGCTGTGTTCAGACATGGATAGGGTTGGGCCCTGCCAGCTTTAGAAGGGCTCTGGACATGCCCTATAATGGTGCCTCTACGACACCACAAGGAGTTATGGGATCTTTATCCCTATCCTTATATATCATCATCATCATTTTAATGTCTGCTTTCCCTACTAGCAAGGGTTGGATGGATCCATACAGACAATGTAAGTACTGAAGCAGAGCCATTGATCTCCCAGGCAGGTCAGAGTGATGTGTGTTGCTTATACATTGTCTCAGGAATGGTTGCCATGCCTTTTACACAACTGAGGATCCACCCAACCCTTTGTTTGGAAAGATTTCAATGGCTGTATGCCCTTCCTATCACCAACCACTTTATAGCATTACTGGGTGCATTTATCATGTAAATCACCAACACTAGGGAGGTTGTTAAATCCTTAACATGACTGAAGGGTCCTCCCGATCCTTTGTCTGGCAAGATTTCTATGGCTGAATGCCCTTTCTATCTCCAGCTACTTTACAGCATGTACTGGGTGTGTATATTGTGTAGATCAACAATACTAGGGAGGCTGTCATGTCCATGACATGACTCGAGAGTCCTTCTGACCCTTTGTTTGTTTGACAAGCTCTCCATGGCTGAAAACCTTTCCTATCACCAACTGCTTCATGTGGAGGCAACTGCTAGGAATGTGTGTGTGAGGGGGAGGGGTCTAGTGGAAGGAGGAGGGGGACTAGTGGAAGGAGGAAGGGAGGTCAGATGACATTGTATGTTACAGGTTGGGCCTTCTTCAGCACTGCATAGCGCCAGCCCTCACAGTCTTTTGTTATTTCTGTTGTAAAGTTTAGCTTTTTAAGATTAGTCTTAACAACCTCATCCCATGTCTTCCTGAGTCTGATTTCCCTCGAGTCCCACCCACTATATATATATTACAAGTAATTAAATGTGGAAGTAAGTAACTCTGTTTCAATGAAATGATAACATTACGTCATTTCTACAGAGCTGACATAACTCTGATAACCTGACACTACTACAACAGCTACTTTGTGTACGAAACATGGAGTAGACAGTGATACAAAACTGAAGCTGTCGTTGCTATAGCCATCGTTGTTAATCCTTGAATATTGATCCTTTGTCTGCTGTTCTTGTTATTATTTTTGTTATTCTCTTTATGAGTCAAGGATTTATTTCATGATTGAAGCCATTTCTTTTCAAGTATGACACTAATGCCTTTGAGAAAACTACCTCTCACAAAAAAAAAAAAGAATTCTAAAGAAATAATAAATCATCACCCCCATTCCTCTCCACCCTACCTTAACCCATGCCACAAAAATGACAGTTTTTTTTTAATATTTAGAGTTTATATGCTGTGACATAATTTCAGAAAGTGGTATTTTCAATCAAGACATTGGTCCAACCAATCAAGACATTGATAGATCCTCACCCCTCTTTGTGTTTGGTTGATAATAGATAGGGCATCCAGTCATAAAGCCCAGCCATATGAAACATCCAGAACATCAGATCAATTTTCTTTAAGCATGATGCAGCCATACCTGTCCAAGGCATGATGTTTCTTTTAACAAATTTGCTTCACAATAATGTCATTTGGGGTTGTATCTCAGTGTATGATCAGGTGAATGATTTCTACCATATCATCATGTCAAATCCCAATCTTGGTTAGGTGGAGACAACATAGAAACCTGTTAGATGGATTATACCTGTCAGTGTATTGAGGACATAAAGCTTTTCCTTATTTAATGCTACACCTTCCCCTCGGGGTCTTTGGGTACATGATGTAGAGTTCATTCTATTACAAACTAAGTCTCCAGTCTCAAGATAATTGAATATCTTGATGCACTAACCCTTCTCCTCTGAATAAGCGAAAAACAAAATTAATTCATGACTGGAAAACAACAAACAATAAAATGATAGTGGCAGTCATGATGATGATGATGATGATAATTAACAAATAACTCCCTGGAGTAATTTATCTGTTATTATATTTAAGCAAGCAAGAAATTATTTTAGATTGCATAATTACATGTATGTTTATCTAATGAGTACATTTAATTAATTACTCATGCGAAGATGAATTATATTTCTATATCATTTTATATAATGTATATATTTTTTACCTTATTTATATATATATGTGTTTATATGTGTGTGTGTGTTTGTATGTGTGTGTGTGTGAGTATTTTCATGAGTAACAATGATCACACTAAAGCTTTAGTATATAGTAATGTGTACAGTAGTAGCTGGGATATTAGCTTCAAGTATGACTTTCTATTTGTGTAGGTATTGTATTGACAACATACTTTCAATCGAGGACTTGATTTAAGACTTCTTACCGGGTTTTACTAAACTATTTATAAATAGGTGTGTATTTAGTCCATCAAGCATTGACACTGAAATGAGAGTATCAGCAGTCTGATATTTTGTAATTTTATAATTCAGTGTCAAGGTTTAAATTAATCAGTTAAGCTGGATTTTGATCTTCATCAAATTACAAAATGCGAGTTGACCTTTATTAAATCAGTATACAGGTTGTTAGAAGGACACAGAAATTGCATCAGTTGCATAGCTGATAGAATATCAATTGTTCATACTAGAAGATTAAGTATTGATACAAATTAAATGTTTCAATCTTGTTACGTAAATTGTGTAGAAAATATCTATTAAATAAAAGAATAAAAATATGCATTTAAATGAGTATTGTTAGTAACCATCTTTTATTTTATATTATTTGTAACCTTGTGATGCTTCTAAGATTGGTAAACGTTTAAAATATGATAATGTATTTGAAAGAAATCTAAACTAATAAGATAAAACCTGCTACATATTATTAATGCAGTTATGCATCAATATCATTTCATTTTTTCATTTCATTTTACGTCCGCTTTTTCCCTGCTTGAAAGGGTGGGACAGGAACTGATTCTGGCTTGATTTCTACAGCTGGATGCCCTTCCTAACACCAACCTCATTTACAGTGAGTGCTGGGTGCTTTTTTGCCGTGGCACCGCCACGACCACTTTGCAGTGGAATGATATGGACCCCAGTCCCTATCATCTCATTTCTACAGCTGAGTAAACTGGAGCAATCTGAAATAAACTGTCTTGCTCAAGGAAACAACACATCACCCGGTCTGAGAATTGAACTCACAACCTTTCGATTGCAAAGCCAACGCTCTAACCACTAAGCCATGTGTCTCCATTATAATAATGATAATAATGTGTCTCCAATATAATAATGATAATAATGAATAATAATAATAATAATAATAATGTTTTCTTTATTAACCACAAGGGTTTACATAAAGTAGACATTAAGGACAGTACAGGACAATACAGGACGGTACAAATGGGCATTTCTGCGTGTAAAAAAACAGAGGATGTAATAAAATAACAAAGAAAAATTCCCCAATAGGGGGGAGACTTGCGAGGGACATATGTGGAGAAAGCCCATTAAAAGACCACAGTGATCATGACCACCAGGGCAAGTGCCCTCTCCCAGTTTTCCACCTTTAATTTACAGACACATACTCAGAGAAGGCCCATTCATTCGGGCCATACTTGCTTCTCTCACCCATCTTTCAACAAAATGCTGGGAAGAGAGCACTTCCCTCTCTACCCTGATTTTCCTTTTCAAATGAAATTTGAAAAAGTTAATCAGGGCATCACCGAAGAGGTAAGTGCTCGTCTTCAGCCCTTTCAAACGTGTCCACCATACTATCTCTTTCGCCATGGCCACCAGACAGATAAAAACTGCCTGCCCTTCCCGGCTAAAGGAAGAGGGCGGGGCAATCCTCACGATGGACTCAGCTGATAGCTGGATCCGTCCTACACATGACAGCAGGTGTTCGACATAAACCCACAAGTCAGCAATGCTTGGACACTGGACGAGTGCGTGCAGGACGGTTTCGTCGCCCTGTGCGCATCTCGGACATGCCCGGCTGACGGCACCTCCATGCCTGTAGAGTTTATCCCGAACTGGCAAAGCTCCCCGGTAGCACTGCCAGGCCAGGTATTTCTGGAAGTTGTCCATAGGCCCCGGCTCGAAAGTCCTTCCGAAGAGATTGGCTAGTTGATTTTCGTCGACGCCTAGAGTTTCTCCAAGTACGTCGTCGCTCTTCCCCTCCACTAATCCCCTATAGAACGCCGAGGTGGAGTTTCACCCGATCACATTGCCCGATTGGTCGAGGGCTGTGAGCGCCTGAAGACATTCCAGTCTCCAAGCGGTCCCTCTCGGTCTTCGCTTGACCCAGGACTGCAGCTCCGTCAAGGAGACGAGCTGGGGAAAAACGTGTCTAGCAAACGGCGACCACACCTGATCACAGTCGAGGAAGAGGTGGAGATGTCGCAGCCCGAGCGCGTGTCTGCACATCATCAGCCACGGCATGCCCAGCCCTCCACGTAGCGGGTGTTGACAGCAGATGGACCGCCTGACCATCGGAGCGCGTCCCTTCCACAAGAAGCGAAAGAGCAAACGCTCCAGCGCAGTCAGGCGGGCCTTAGGACAAGGTACGACGGTCAGGCGGTAGTAGATGACGGACGTGATGTACGCGTTAGCCACCTCCGCTCGACCTTTCAGGGATAGCTTCCTCTCGGCCCATTTCTGGGTGAGAGAAGCCACCCTGCTCGTCACCTCGTCCCAGTTTTTGTCCGTCTGGAGGTCTGGACCGAACCAGACCCCTAGCAATTTAACCGGTCCGTCCGTCCAGCGCCCGACGACGCTGTTGGACGGCATGGACCTGCCTCTCCAGGTGCCGAGCTGCAGGCCCACTGACTTTTCCTGGTTGATCATTGCTCCTGTCACCGCTTCGTATTCTCTTAGTGTAGTGCCGATCGCCTCGATGTGTTTGGCGTTCGACACCACTACGGTGACATCGTCCGCATATGCTGACACGGATCTTCCGCATCCTAGTTCGCGCGGGAGCCCCCTCAACGTCTCCAGTTTGTGCAGCAATGGCTCGAGAGTCAATACGTACAATAGGGACGAGAGGGGACATCCTTGGCGGACCGAGCGCATGATGTTGAACGGTTCCGAAAGGTGACCGTTCACTCTCACTACAGATCAGATGTCGCTGTGCATGGCAGCGATCCAGCCTCTGAAGACGGGCCCAAAGCCAGCCGCCCTCAGGACTGCCGGTAGGTAACGTGGTCGACCCTATCGAAGGCTTTTGACTGATCTAAATTGATCAAAGACCCACCCGTGCCAGGTTCCCTAGCTACCCTCTCTACGATGTATCGCATGAGGTGGAGGTTGTCTCGGATGGATCTGTCGGGAATGGCACATGTCTGTGCCTCTCCCACCAGACCACCAACGACAAACGCCAACCTCTTTGCTAGCACCTTGGCCAAAATCTTGAACTCTGTGTTTAGCAGAGTTATGGGCCTAAAATTATCTATGTTATCCCCCTTGTTCGGATCCTTTCTCAGCAGCGCCACCGCTCCTCGGCTCACAGAGCTGGGAATTCTCCCGTTCTGTTGCCAGTTGCAGTAGACGTCCGCCAAGAGGCCTCCGAACAAGTCTGGCATTTGTACGTAAAGTTCATAGGGCAGACCATCCAAACCAGGCGATTTACCCCTTGTGCAACTAGTCATTGCATCCCATACTTCAGCGTTTGTTATCTGCTTTTCGCAACACTCCACCTCAGTGGCCGAAAGCCGCGGCAGTCCGTCGAGGTAGACACTAAAGTCCATCTCTCGATCCGGCCCGCCACTGCCCCCGAACAGTTGAGCGAAGTGTCGCGGAAAAGCTTCACACATTTGCCCGGGATCGAGTAGCATGCGCCCGTCGTGGTCCACCAAAGACCGAATCGTGGCTTTGTTGCCACGACGCGCCTCCGCCACTCGGGCCCATTGAACGGCTTTCGTCCCCTCGTGTCTGAGAGCACGCACTCTAGCTCTGACAACGCAGCCTTCGTGCTTTGCATTGAAGAATTGGTCAAGGGCCAATTTCGCCGCAAGTACGTCGGTCGCGATGCCTTTGCTAAGCGCCTCGTCTAATTTTCTAACTAATTCTCCCTCTGCTCTATTTTTCTCTATTGCTAAAGTCTTACTAAACCTAATGGACTCTATTCTAATTGCTCTTTTCAGAGCAAACCACCACTTGTTGTTGACGATGGCCCCCGTCAACGCCCGCTTAACTAGTTCGCTAATCCGGTCTCTGTAGGCCTTGCGCGCTGGTAAGGACGCGTTTAGCTTCCAGTAGCCGGGTCCTCGTCTATGAAGCCTATCTAAGTCAAGCACACAGATCACGAATTTGTGGTCCGCGTAGCTGACTATCTTGAATTGTGGACAGCCTATGCTAGACCTATCTATTTCCCTACAAAATACTCTATCTAGATATGATCTGGATGATCCTATGCGATTTGTCCAAGTCCACATTGGTACATTCGGGACAGTTCAAAACGCCTGAGCAGGTTGGTGAGACTCTTGCACCCTCCTTCCCTATCCACTAATCCCACACAATCCCAACGTACATCTAAGATCCCGTTCCAGTCGCCCACTAACACTAAAGAGCGGGACGTTCCAAGAAAGGTCTCCAGACGCCGGAAGAAATCAGGCCGCCCTGCACCTGTCGGGGCATAGACGGCCACTAACCTGAAAGCTTGCTCGTCTCCGCTGGTCACGTCCAGCACCACCAACTTACCTTCTGGGTCCAGGAAGATGGCCCGTATGGCAAGATCCAAACCTCTCCGAAAAAGCACAGCAACTCCTCCCCCCGATCCCGGACGACTGGGAGATGCGTACACATCGTAGCCGCCGAAGATCGGTGCGAAGGCCCGTGTTTCGGAGATTCTGGTCTCGCTGATGGCCACTACATCTATGTTTAGTGACCTGAGGTCGTTGAGCAGGTGGCCCTGCTTCCATGACGACCCCAAGCCACGCGCATTTATGCTGCCCATTCTGAGTGAGGTCATGTTGAAAAGGAGTGGAAAAGATGGGAAAGACCACTTACCTTACTTCTCGTAGGGGAAGGGCGCTTTTTCCATCCTTTTCACTGCTTGTGGCCTCCTCAGGAAGGATGTCCTTATAAATTCTCCTGGAGAGTGCTTGTCGGAAGTCTCCAATGTCTTTGGGGAATTTTTGTTTTAGTGTCATGTACGTTTTCTGTGTGATGCGAGTGATTTGTATGTGTGGAGGTGGTGTGAATTTTGGGGTTGTTGTGTAGTCTTTTTCTGTGATGCTGGTGTTGTGTTGGATGTAGTGTAATAATTGCTTGTTGTTCAAATTTAATGCTGTGTAGTGTGTATCGTTTTGGTTGTTTTGTTTTGTTTGCGTTTGTTGTGGGTTTGTTTCTGTTTCGCATTTTGGTGACTTTTGTGGTGTAGGTGATGGTGGTGTTGGGGTTAATGATGGTGATGGTGTTGGTGTTTGGGTTGATGGGGTTGGTGATGCTGGTGTGGATGGTGGCATATCTGTCCTAACTTTTTTGTTGCTTAATTTATTTGTTTCCCTCTGTATTTTGTTTTTGGAGGGGAAGGAAGAGAATTTTTTATTTTTTGGTTTCTTTTTTTTTCCGGATATCGTTTCCCACTCCTCGTCGTCACAATCTGTCTCCAGTTGTGATAGGCCGGGGAGTGGAAAATCCTCCACAGGCGTTAGTTTTGGTTGTGGCGTGGTGGATGGTGTAGGCGCTGGTGCTAGTTCTGAAGCGTTGGGTGGTGGTGGTGTTGGTTTTGCTACTGTTGCTGGGGTTGTTGCTGTTATAGTTGCTTCTGTTGTTGCTGCTACATTTGTTGCTGCCATCTCTGCTACTGGTGGTGTTGTTGGTTGTGTCACTGGGGTGGGTAGGAGAGGTGGCCTCAACCTTTTAGCCTGAGGGCAGAAAGCCCTTAGGTGGGTTCCTTCACCACAAACGACACACCTAGGCCTTCTACCCTCGACAATTACGGTGAGGTGGCTGCCGTCAGTGAGGTCTATTACCTCTGGGATCTCCTCAATGCTTTTTTGGTCCGCTTGGATCAGGAGCTCCATCCCAGATCCGGACCAGTTCTCCTGCTTTTCTTTTGCTATTGCTATTATTTTTGTGTTGCTTCGATGCCGGCGAGGACGGCCGCTATTAGCCAGGGAATTTCGATGGCCGGTGGAACGTGGGTCACCCTGATCTTTACGAGTCTCTGGCCACAATAGCTTGGGACGAGTGTGAAGTCGTCACTTCTTAATGGGGCCATCTCTAGCCTCCTCTGGTGTTTCAAAGAACACGTCCACGGTTCCATACTTCTGCCCACGTCTGATGTGGGTTTTTTTAATGTCATTGTTGTTGTTATTGCTATCGTTATTTTTGTTATTATTAATTTTAGTTTCAGTTGTGGTGGTGGTGACGTCAGTGAAAGTAGGTTTGGGAGAGTCTATTTTGGTTGAAAATATTTCGACATCACGAGTTGATTTATTTTTTCCTTTTGTTTCTGTTGTCGCGGTGGTGGTGCGGGTGGTGGTTGTCGCGGTGGTGGTGGTGGCGGCTTGAACACCTGCAGTCATTGGTAATGGCGGGAAATGAATGTCTGCCTGAGACAAATTTAAAATATTGCTAGTGCTTAAATTGTTTGTGTCGGAAGACGTATAATCATTTACAATGGTGGTGTCGGTGTGAGGTGTTAATTTGTGAGAAAGGCTTTCAGATGCTTGGTGCAGTGGTGAATTAGCCATTTTTATTCAAAGAAATTTTTTGATAATCATAAAAGTTTAAATTTTGGGCACAAGGCCCCAATCTTTTGGGGTGTCCTTTTCGGAAAACAATGTATGTGCGCTTATATATAGTTAACAATAAAAATTTTCCATAAATGGCAATTTTTAACAAACGGAAATAACAAACCTTTGCGGAGCTCACGATGATACGATTTACTACGTAGGTCGCCAATAATAATAATAATAATAATAATAATAATAATAAAACGAGAGTGCAAGAGAAGGAGAGGGAGAAAATTAACCGATACCAGGACTTAAAGTGGGAGGTAAAAAGGATTTGAAACTGCCATGAAGTCAAAGTGATCCCGATTGTCATAGGCGCACTAGGGACTATCTCAAAAAGTTTCCAGGGATGGTTAAAGAAAATTGGCCCCTTCACGCTTTTTGGAACGCTTCAAAAGGCATGCTTGCTGGGAACAGCAAGAACCCTCCGATACGTCCTGAATATCTGAGGCTGCAGGTAGTGGCTTGATATTCATCTCAACAAACTTTCCAGTTAACTAACATCAATGACTGAGACTCAAACAGTAATAATAATAATAATAATGATTTCTTTATTATTATTATTATTATTATTATTATAATAATAATAATAATAATAATAATAATAATAATAATAATAATAATAATAATAATAAGATCTTCAGGGTGGCAGATAACATCAGACAGTTGTTGAGCAAAAGTATGAAGTCCTGGAAAACAGAGTTAACATCAGCTGCAGAATCATTGGGAGGTGTGAAGATCAAGAGAGGTATCTTCCAGGGAGATAGTCTGTCCCCTCTGTTGTTTGTCCTTGCCCTGATGCCCCTGACCATTATACTGCGAAAAGTGAGAGCAGGATACAAGTTGGGAAAGGGAGAGCTTACCATCAATCACCTCCTTTTCATGGATGATCTTAAGCTCTTCGGGAAGAGTGAGAAGGAGTTGGATGTGCTTGTTGACACTGTCCGTATTTTCAGCAATAATATATGTATGCAATTTGGTATTAGTAAGTATGGAGTCCTTGTGATGAAGAGGGGGTAAATTGAGCAGAAGCAACGGAATCCAGGTACCAACAGGTGAGATGATAAAGGAAATTGATGCTGAAGAGGGATGCAAATATTTAGGTGTTCTGGAGGCTGATGACATCAAGAACAAAAAAATGAAGGAATTGATAAGATCTGAATACATTCGGAGAGTAAGGAGCGTATTAAAGTCAGTAGGAATGCCATAAGTGCAGTAAATTCCCGAGCTGTGTCTATTATTAGGTACAGTGCAGGAATTCTGAGATGGAATGTTGCTGAACAAAAAGAAATGGATAGGAAGACGAGGAAGCTATTGACTATCTACAACATGTTCCACAAAAGGAGTGATGTTGATAAACTCTACTTAAGGAGATCTGAAGGTGAAAGAGGTCTCATCAGCATAGAGGACTGTGTTCAGATGGAGAAAAACAACCATACATGACTGATAGTAGGGAGCCAATGCTCAGAAATGTACTGAAGGAGAGGACAATAGACCATGGGATGTCCAAGGAGGAAATAACAACAAGGAGAAAGAGCAACCTTCATGAAAAATCCCTTCATAGTGCCTTCTTTGAGAAAACTGAATTTAGAGATCCCCAGACATGGAACTGGTTGAAAAGAGGAGACCTTAAACAGGCTACAGAAGGAATGCTAATGGGCGCGCAAGAGCAGGCCCTCAAAACGAAGTGGCTGAAACACCATATTTACAAGGAGGAGGCTAGCCCACTGTGTAGGATCTGTGGAGAGAGAGAGGAGACTGTGGCTCACATTGTATCCGAGTGTAAACACCTAGCCCAGACTCACTATAAAGGCTGGAGACATGATGTGATGGGCAGGGTGATCCACTGGCACCTATGCAAAGTAAACAATTTACCACATTCTGAGAAGTGGTATGAGCATAAGCCAGAGTCAGTGATAGGAAACGATCAGGTGAAGGTGCTGTGGGATTTTAGGATACAGACGGACAAGAAACTGGAACACAATAGACCTGACCTGGTGGTTTTGGACAAGGGAAAAAGATCGTGCCTGATTGTGAATGTAGCCTGCCCATTCGACACGAGAGTGCAAGAGAAGGAGAGGGAGAAAATTAACAGATACCAAGACTTAAAGTGGGAGGTAAAAAGGATTTGAAACTGCCATAAGGTCAAAGTGGTCCCGATTGTCATAGGCGCACTAGGTACTATCTCAAAGAGTTTCCAAGGATGGTTAAAGAAAATTGGTGCCGCCCTGCTTTTTGGAACACTTCAAAACGCATGCTTGCTGGGAACAGCAAGAACCCTCCGATATGTCCTGAATATCTGAGGCTGTAGGTAGTGGCTTGATATCAATGACTGAGACTCAATAAACAATAATAATAATAATAATAATAATATTGAAATTATTATGTACAGTGCTTAGGTGCACTACAACTCATCAAAGGTGCATGTATAGTACATAGAATAATGTACAAATGTCAGAAAAATGATTGAACAGTGTATGAGTCATGATATACATGTGTGCATGTGTATGGAGGGGGATATCAGGTATAGTGTTGGCAAATTTCAGGAAGCATTTTTAAAATAGCAAAAACAATCCAGGCTGGTTGCTAGAAATTTTATATTTTCATGTATTGTTTAGAGCAAATTCTCTATCATAGGAAGAGAAGTAAACTTTAAAAAAAAATCAAATGGGGAAAGTTTTAACTGATTTGTCTTGAGTTTGAGTCATGCATTTACATAATATAAAATATGCTTTTCCTGGAGACACAATATAATCTTGCAGTTATTCTAATCTATGTGGTATTAAAGAAAGAGAGGATTATGAACTATTACTTTTAATGTGGAAACTCAAGACACTATTCTGAGGTTACAATCCACAATAACCTCCATTTTATTACAAGCTCATTCATTCTAGAAATAATAACGCAAGTATATTTCTTGATATCTAGATACTTATAAAAGTAGCATTGCAATATCCTTTACTGCCAGTGTACAGTAATTGATGATCATATAACTGAAATTAAATATCAGGTCACAATAGTTTGTTTTTTTTTCAGTCTTAATGTTGTGCATATTTCTAATAATGTTCAATACTCTATTTTGTTAGGAAAGAAATATGCATTTGAAAGAAAGACACTTTCTAGATTTTCTTGTTTCTTTCGTACTAAAATACACAGGGGTATCTTCAAATGTGTTGTCATTCTATATGGAAACAAATAGGTAGTTGTCTGGGTTATCAATAGAAAAAAAAACAACCTAAAATAATCAAGATAGTGTCTATCAGAGTCATGTAGAAGAATTGAAATGTTATCTTTCTGTCTGTCAGCCATTTTATGTACATACAACTGATTAATATATATGTGTAGATTAGTTGCATTGCTCATATGTTACAAAAGAAAGCAATCTATGTGTGCAAAATGAAAAAAACTTATTATAATAGTCAGATGCTATGTATTTTCCACAACTTGTTTTAAAAATATAACAAAATCAACTAGAAAAACATTTCGAAGGAAAAGAGGAGAAACCTCTTTCTAGGCATTCATTTATTTCCTTCATCAGCTTTGTTCATTTTTTTCTCTCTAAGTAAAATAGAAGTTGCTGAATGCTTTGCCCACAGGCATTACTAGTTCAAAACATGCCATATGCATTTTTCATCATGCCTAAGACACTAAATTATATATATCATGCTGGAAAACAGTAATCATACTTTGGTATTAAAAACCTTTGGTAACAAATCTGACCTATCATCTCTTAAAGCTGAATCTTGTCGCTATTCTCATCCTATTGGGACTACTAGGAACAAAAGAGTTAAAATATTTTTCAAAAAATTACCTTTCACTTTTTGTTTTAATCGTCATATAAAATAGGTTTTTACATGGTTATTTTACCTGCCAGAAATGCCAACCAAATCTCCCTCAAATCACACCTTAAAAAAGGAAATGGCATACATTAGATCAGTGATGCACAACCTTTTACAGAAGGTAACCCACAAAATTCATGAGGAAAACTTCATGGATCAACAAATATAAATTCCTTCTTAACTGCATTATTCAATACAGTAGTAGATATAAATTTCTACAGACCAGCAAATGTTTGATATGGACCACTGATAGTCTATCTGGACTATGTTATGTCTCACTGCATTAGATAATATAATCCTTGATAATCCTACCAAAAAAAGGTAGGGTGGTTGATATTAGGTGAAATGCCTTTCGTCATCAGTTTGCTCTATCAGCTTGAACTCAGAGCTAAAACAACAACTGTCATTATCTGGAATAATTATTCAATTCAGTATTCATGCCTACCTTTATCTATGGTCATAAGGTAAGGCATCTTGGGTAATTAACACCACACAAAAACTGGAATGCTATCTCTCACGGACACAGTTTCTGTCTATAAAACTTCACTCACAAGAATTTGGCTGACCAGATTCTAATAGAAGATACTCCTTCAAAGTGTCAAATTGTGAGATTGAACCCCCAAACTACATAGTTATGAGGCAAACCTCTTAGGTTCATGTATAAACAGATATACCTAGATTATAATTAGAAATGGTTATACTTTTGAGAAATGCAAAATGATTCTACAAACCGGATTCTTAACATTCTTGTCAACTGAATACAACTTTATAACTTCATTAAATGGTTTTTGATTACAATAAGATGAATATATTGAATAAAAAAAAACTTTCAGAGGAAATTCTAAAAGCACGATCCGTTTATTTTCCTTGTCATATTTTATAAAAGGATATTCACAGCTGTGAGATTTTTCTGTATTAATTTCATTTTTATGTCATGATATTTATAAATCCTATTTCATGAGATAAATAAATTGTATTAAAATGAACTAAAAACAGGTGAATACACACAACAAAATATTTAAAAGCTTAGATTTTCATATAATTCAAAAAGTTTTTGAGACAATGTAATAGGCAGCACTATTGCAACTTAGTCAACATAGAGTGTGAAGAGTTTAAGAAATTGCAATGCAGTTGACCTACTTTGGAATCTACCCAAGTCAGTAGCCAATCAATCCAAATAGAATTTAAATTTAAAATCTCAGAAAAGATTCATCTATAAATACAATTAGTAAATGGAAACTTTGAGAAACCTTTAAAAAATAATGAATTAAATAAAAGTGAAATAAAATAAGCAAATACTATTATTGATTTAACAGTAATGGCTTCTTGTATACTTTTTAAGCTGTTTCTGTCTTCAGAAATACATAAGAGGAATGTATGCTGCATTTTATTTGTTTACTTGATGAGAGGGTGGTGGCAGTGCCCAAAGTGTTTATAGACCCTCATAGACAGAGGTTGGTGGTTGTGAGATGGATGTTTGCAGTTGGTGCAATAAATGTTTAATTTGAACTTTTGCAGGTTAGTAGTTAGAAGGAATACTTGTGCAATGAAAGAGTTTCAAATGCATACAAGAGATCAAGGCAAAGTGTCAGCTGGAGTGAGTGGTAAGAAGAGGTGATGTGGATGTAGTAAGAGAATGTAGGTAATTTAGAGAGGGATGAGTGAGTTCAAGGCAGTGGAAGACATTATAGTTGTGTTAAAAATTGTATGAATTTCTTTAGATTTAGTTTAAGCTTATCAGCACAATGTTAAAATGTTTCAGAATTTGTAAATTCTAAAAGAAAAAAAAAATAGTTTTCTTGTTGGCTGCTATTAAATGTAATTTCCACATTTAAATAAATTAGCTGATCCTTTAAAAAAACATAAAAGAATACAATGAAAAGACTTGTACAATATCAAAAGTTTCAAGTCTTTTATAGAAAAAGGCAAGAATTTTAAGAAGGTAACATCCTCCCTTCACACACACTAAAGAACACGTTATAGGCTTTTCAACACATTCTACATTGAAACAGTAGCAAGCTTTGGACATCTCTTGACAATGATTACAATGGCCTCTGTTTTGCAAATCCTACCAATTCTATACTTAATCTTACTTAATGATTATTTATCTCTTGTTTCATTATCCCCCATTGTGTCTAAATCAGGGTTTCTCAGCATTTGTTCATTACTCATACAACAACTTGTATATACATTCACCCACATTTCTCTATATGGGTTATATATGGAACACATAATGGAGTAAAAGAGGCACCATTGTGACATATAGCATCTTGGGCACATTAAGCTTGATGAAGCCTATTTTCATTCCATGTCTGAACACAGCTGCTTTATTCGAGAGAAAGAGAGAGAGGGGGAATAGAAAGAAAGTGATAAAGTTATATGGAAGAAGAATTGATCCCAATACTGTACTGGTACCTTTTTTATCTACCTCCAAGAATGAAAGGCAGAGCTGAGCATGGAAGGAATTATACTTAGAGAGCACAGAGTGTTGGATTGAATATTGTAAAGCTTTCTATCCAACATTATAACAACGCAGTGAATTCGCAGTATCGGTAGAGGGTTGGATGCCATGCTTTCTAGCATAGTTACGTCCCTTTACAGTCTGAGTTCAAATCCTGCCGAGGCTAACTTTGCCTTTCATCCTTACGGGGTCGATAAAATAAAGTACCAGTAATGTACTGGGTGATTGCTGGCCTTGTGCCTAAAAGTAGAAACAATTATAACAACTCTGCCAATTCACTGCCTATTGGGTTATGTACATAATGTATAGCAAAGAAGCTATAAAATTCGTCAGTAGACATGCTGATGTTATCTTAGTAAAACTTATTGGATATCCGACCTACTTGTAAATATGTACATTAAAGTCCAAATCAATGCCTCCAATAAAATATTAGTATGTTACATACCATAGTATTGTTACACACCATATATGACATACCATAATACTGTAATGCACCATATATTATATAGAATATTACTCTTGTATGCTATATATTATAATGACTTCTAATTTATGCACAGGGCCAGAAATTTGGGGGAAGGGGACAGTTGATTTAAATCAACCCCAGTACTTGACTGCTACTTTATTGATCCCAGAAAAATGAAAGGTAAAGTTGACCCCAGTAAGATTTGAACTCAGAACATTAAGAGCCAGAAAAATACAGCAAAGAATGTGTTTAACACTCTAATGATTCTGCCAATCCACCACCTTCACTTGTATATTATAATAAAATACTGTAGAATACATTAGTGATATAAAGAAATAGCCAGTGATGACACCAACCTTAAATGGCTAACAGTGAAATGGTGAGTATGTTATACTATTTACAATAAGGTTAGACTATCATCCCCTTAATGAGCCCTTATACAGTGAACAGACCGACAGGACAATGTACTAAGCTATTGGAATCTTCATGCTTTTGCAGCTATTCACATATTATCCACTTGTTACCCACAATAACATTGTATGTGGGACTAGGTGTTTTTTTCTGTTGTAGATGTTTTACAACCATAATATTCAGCTGCTAAATATTGTATCGGAACATAATTTATCTCTATGGCTCTACCAGCAAAAAGAATTAAATGTAATGCAATTTTCAATCAGCAACTTGTTGCATTTGTTATCTCTTGAAACAACAGTACTGTAGTGAAGAAATATAGAGAAAATGAAAAAATAGTACATGATTGGAAGAAAAGAGAAGCCTCTCGGAAAAAGATATCTCAGAAGAAATATGCTGCAAGAAGCAACATCTACCACTGGCTGAATTAAAAATTACTTAGAATGTTAGGTCTCTGAAAACCATAAAAGAGGCTAAAGAATTACCAGAAGTGGCATACAAACTAAAGTACTTAAATAGGCAAAATTCACATTCAGATGAAAGCAAAGGTTTTAAGGCAACTATAAACTGGCATTTCTGCTTTATGAAGAGGAAAGATTTGGTGTTGCAACAGAAGATTAAAATTACACAGAAACTCTCTGTAGACTTCGATAACAAAATAAACAAAATTATAAAACATATATGAATTAATGTTTTTAAAATTACAGCAGAGTATCTGAAGGTTATAACTGGCAGAGTTGTTAGGGAGTCAGTCAATTTTGCCTTTCATTCTTTCAAGGTTGATAAAAGGTTGATAATGAAGTACAAATCCAGTACTGGGATTCATTCCTCCGCTATATCTTTTCCTCACTTTCTCTTTATTTCTCTCTTGCTCCTTCTCTGGAAGAAATCAGCTGTGTTAAAACCGACAAGTTTAAAATGCCAAAGGGACATGTGTCATGATGACACCCCTACAACTCAATCCAGATTTACAGGTACATGCAGACATCTATGAGTTCAGGTATCAACAGTATAATATGGTAACTTTCAAGTAACATTTCTTTTAAAATTATATTGTACCTTATAAGCACAGTAATTATGCCAACATTTGTATATTCAAGAAACTGCCATGATACATCATTACATTGTCATTACTCCCATAGTGTATATTGTCCATGATTACTCTTTAAAATCAGAATTACACTAGCTACATATAGTAGATACAAATACTGCATATTAACTGCTATGATAAATACAGGTTTTGTGAATCCCAATAGCTATAGAGATTTATGATAATGTATATTCATGATAGAATGGGTTCTCTGAAATTGCACAGATGATATGCGTGTCATAGTTGTCTGAGTGGTCACCTGGGTTAAATGGCATACTGTTTACTGTCAGTGTATCAGCTGTGGGAAACAGAGTGTGCTGTAAGCATTAGTACAAGGTTCAGCTGAAAAGTTCAGAGGCTGACCAAACGTAGTTTATTTTTCAACATACTCCTTGAAAAGAAACAATGCAGTTATTAATAAAAAGAGTTGAAATTAATGCATGCAAGATTTCACAGCTCTAGCATCTTTCCTTCATAGTCAGCTTATGTACTTTTCAGCCAACCTTCATATAATACTGAATTTGTGTTGCCATTTTAATATTAATATCTGTGTTAATATGCTATATATGTTCACAAAACATGAGTTCAAAGTATATGTGACAGAATGTTAGAGTTGTGACAAATGGTACACAGCAATTGTTAGGAGCCAATCTGTGGTGAATGATCCCATTTTATCTTTGCTATAGAAATCAACCACTAGTTTTGTAGAGATTTTTCTAGTTTAAATAATTGATATGTATGCCACAATGTTTGGTAAATAAATATAAATAAAGGAAGGGTTCCATTGGCTAAGCATTACCTCAGTAATGTAAATACATACAAATGAAGATGCATGCAAATATGAGAAAAGCAATAGAATAGTTAATTCTTCCTTTATATTAAGTACTCATAGATTTTGAGCAACAGACATGGTGAATGGTGTTCACCACTTCATGTAGCAACAAAAAGAAAAAGAAACTAGGCTGCAGGAACTTACAGGTACTATTAATCCTTTCATTACCATATTTCTAACACCCTGCGATTTTCAAATAACTTTGAAAATAATCAAGAATTTGGAGGCATTTATTAATATAACTAACTTTCCTATTATTATGTTGGTGTTTGGAACTTAGAAAAAGGAACTTACATAAAATTATAATGAAAACTACTAAGGTAGATATGAACACTTTAAAATAAACAGGTTAGTATTGTAATACTAGAGGCTGTTTCATGCAGTTTAGTATTAAGCAAGTTAAGGTTAGCCAAAGATACTGGGACTGGGAAAATGTACAGTAGGCCTACTAGATAGTTTATAGTTACTGAAAATGCATGTCCTAACACCCCACCCCTCACCCACATCCTTAGATTTACTTCCTCAATCCCCATACACCTCCCTCATCGCAGCCCTCAATCCACACTGTAAAGTGGTCATGTAGGTATCATAATCACATAGGTGTGATGACAAAAAGCACCCAATACACACTGTACATGTGGCTGGCATTAGAAGACCATCCTGTCATAAAAATCAAGCCAGAATCAATTCTGTTTGAGAAAGAAACAGTCATCTAACCTGTCATTACTCTCAATGGGACAGCTTGTCTAACCTATGCTAACAAGGAAAATGGACGTTAAACAGTGATGATGATGATAATGATAACTATTACTCTAGGAAATACATTATTTCAATTTGTTATCGAGGAACTTCTCTTGGCTGCAATGCATTGCATATGTGACCCCATTATCCACACTTACTTAACAATGACAATTGATGCTTTGATTAAATGGCCATTGACCACAATTCATTAATGTTCTTCAGTGTTTCGATTTTTCCTTACATGTGGACAAGTCAACAGTTGTGTACAGTCAATACTTGATGTAAGTATATGTTTATATGTTCAGTTTTTCAATGAGAATCTTCAAACTTGTGTAGAATGTTGCACACTTATTAAATGCAGTTTGACTCAAAAGGTACACCTATTTTAGAATAATTGAGTGTAAAACGTATGAGCTTAACATTCACATTGACCAATACTGTTCGTTGCACATTGATGGAATGCTTACTATGATAAGTAGATATAGATTTTTCAACACTCTGAAAACTTGAAATATCAACAGTAAGTTCAATGATTTTAGCTATCATGATGGTGAACAAACTAAAATCGAATTCTTCTGATAGATTTTTCCATCAGCTGTGCTTTGGTATTAAATATGACTAAATTAGGCTTTTATATCATACTAGAGTGTGATGGTTGTCAAAAGGCAACTATGTTGCTCAGTTTATCAAACTGTTTGATATAATCATAACATTTTTTCAAAACAATTTCCTATCTACTTCACTGATTGCTGCAAAATATGATATCTTCTTCCTCAGGGGCATATTCACTAAATGTAATGATATTAATATGTTATTGCAAGGAATGAAAGAATCCCTGTTGACAGCAAAGTGTCCATCACTCCCATAATTTTTAAATTTGCACTATCTATGCCAAACTTTACAGATGTCAACTTCATCAATTTCAAAGATTGAATAATATGAAAGATGAATTGGTTGATGAAAATGTAATTGCCTACTATCTCAAATCATTGCATGATGGCATGGTACAATTCTTCCAAGATAGTATTGCATTCTACATTCCAGTTTGGCATAGATGGCCATTTTAAGTCCAAGTAGTCGATTACAAAGATGATGTGCAGAAAAAATTAATAGATTAACAAGGGTGGGCTGAAAAGTGATTTGAATGCCCACTAGCAGTATGATATAATAAGATAAACTTATTTCAGAAAAAAGGACATGCTAGACTAAAATCTGTGTTAGGTTTAACTTGTCAGATTCTTAACATTGTCTCATTGTTTTTACTTACATTCTCTTGTGAGATTGTTTATGAAAAGTTTCATTGAATTCTACAAGATAATAATTGTTTCTACTTTTGGCACAAGGCCAGCAATTATTTCAGTGCATAACTGGTACTTTAATTTATCGACCCCGTAAGGATGAAAGGAAAATTTAACCTCGGCAGGATTTGAACTCAGATCATAATGCAAAGCATGGCATCTGACCTTCTACTGATACTGCAATGATACCAGAACGTCATAAAGGATGCATGTTAAACATGGCTTGTGGTGTTATCAAAGTATATTGAATTCTTATTGCAATCTATGAATACACTAGAAGTCATTTTATCTTGCCTTTTCAATAAAGTAGGAGCTGGTCTCAGCCATATCAGTGCTTTGCTATCTAAGTAGAAGTAGACTGCATATAACCAATCTAGGTGATTTGAAGTTAAAAATGACTTAAACAAAATGCGCCTGCACTGGTTGCTTTGCATCAGCCATAGAAAACACATTAATTATATTTGAAAAGTGATATGTGTGTGCCAAATATTTGATGTTACTACTTTTCATTACTCTCATTAAAGAATCTTGTAACACAAAAATTGTTAATTCTTAATGCTTTGTGAGAGTTGACTGTTATGTATCATTTACTATATAGGTGAGAAGTGGAAACATTTTCTCTATGAAAATGGGCAGTGATGCTAAAATGGTTGAGAACATTTGTACTAAGTGCTGTGAATACTTTGTAAAGAAAAATGTTCTTCCTTTCTTGATATAACATAATTTTGAAACCTCTTTACCACTGTATTTATCATCAAAACACAATGAACTATAACTGCACCAATTGAATCTAGATATCTTTATTACTAGTATGGGAGATCCAGATATTAACATTTCTAGTGTGCGAGGTCCATTTATCTCTATTTCTAGTTTGAGAGATTCTAGTTTTATCAGTGCTAATCTCAGATATACTGAAAAAGTTGTGACTAACCATCCTTTCTAAACAAACAAATAAAAAAGTGAAACATCAATACCAAATCTAGACAAATCTTATCTAAATCATATCTATTTACATGAATATATATTATAACAGTTATCTTTATCTCTCCATAACTTCTACTTGCTCAACCTTTCTTTTATTTTACTTTTGATCCTATTTTCTTTGTAGATTTATTTGTTTACACAAACAATGGTAATTTGACATATTTACAAAATGAGAAAAAATTAATATGTATGATTATCAAAGATTTGGAGATACAAAATACTATTGGTGATAACTAATATCATGTTGATTTGAGGTAATGAGAGTATCACTATGCAGTGACTCAACGTGCTCCCTGTGATGAATTGCCTTTAAATTAGGATTGAGAAATATTGAGTGATGAACAGGGTTGATTTCACTGGCGAGATAGTTGGTTCATGCAATAGAAATGAAAGGTTTAAGCCATAGCCATTGCAGGTATGTTAAAAAAATGCACATGTGTTTGTTCATGGTTTTTATTAGGCATACAGACAATAGTGATCTACTATTTTATAGATATTCTGGTTTTCATTGTATTCATTTATGCATCAAGTATGAAGGCTAACAGAATAAACAGTTTCTGCAGTAGTTTCCATGTATTTTGTGATTGTTTTGTTTGGTTGTTATTTTTTGTGTGTACTGTACATTAATTGTTCCTAAGAGCTGCATTTAGAGTAAATATATACAACTAAAGAAAACTAAGACAATAAAAAAAAAATCGAGATAAATGTATGAATATGGCTTCAGTAAACAGATAATACAGTGTGAAATTTATCTGAATAATATTCTTTCATAAATATTTACTATTCGTAGCTTTAGGAGATGAAGTCAGTAAATATTTGCTTGAAGCAGTTTTAAAGTGGAAGAATACAGATATGTTTTATCTGGAGAAAGCTGAAGTATTGTTATATGTAATGAAATAAACTTTAAACACTGCTCTATGAGTATAAGAAAATATTAAATGAGATTTTAACAGAAGGAAAACTTCAGTGGAATTTTGCAGCAGGCAATATATCATTATTATTGGCATTGGCAGTATTGGTAGAGGGTCGGATGCCATGCTTTGACGCATTAAGTTACGGCCCTTGCCATTCTGAGTTCAAATCCCGCCGAGGTTAACTTTGCCTTTCATCCTTATGGGATCGATAAAATAAAGTACCAGTAATACACTGGGTAATTGCTGGCCTTGTGCCAAAAGTAGAAACAATTATTATTCTACTGCTGGCTACATCAAATATTTTCCAAAAGATTAAATAATATATAAGAATTCTGAAGATCGTTAGATTTCAGTTATTTTCTCACAATAATATTAATTTTAGAAAACTTGTCACAAACAAAACCAATTAATAATCTTTGTTAAAATTAGAAGTTATTGAATATTCATTTCTTTATCTTTGAATGATTGAGAAGAAATGGTAATTTGAGTTTCATTAAAATATTCCATGAAATATAAATTGAAAAAATTGCAACGTTTGTTATTTAACCTTGAATAAAATGGGAAAAAAGGTTTTGAATAGAACCCCCGTATTTTAGTTGCTCTTTAAACATGACATTTAAGCATAATATTATTTGTGAACATTATCAAGCTTAGTTGACAAGCTTTATATTTTGGTCAAAGAAATAGGCAGGTACTTAACACCAAAAGAACAAACTATATAGAAAATGATTAACTGATTGACTACTAATTATGTTACAAAAGAAAGAAGCAAACAGGAAATTAGAAATCTTTGTTTTAATTGGTTCATTTGAATTCTCTTCATGAAGATAAAGAAATCATAGAAACTGCTGTCTGTTCTGCTATATTTAATTATGAAAAGCATCATTTGAATTTATGAATCTGTAGTTATTTCATATTATATTTTAGTTATGGAAATAATAAAAACAAAATCAAAATATTTTAATCATATATCTTCTTATAAAGTAATTAAAATACATATTTTGAAGTAAAGATTCCCAACTATTATGGGCAGACTAATCACAGGATTAAAAGAAATATCTTCTAAAATATGAATGGATGCATGGATGGATGGTCTGGTAATTCATGGTGGAATCGTAGGGGCACCACAATGGCATACAGCATTTCTTGGGCATTTTAAAGGTTGGTTAAGCCCATCCCCTCTCCAGGTCTGAACACAGCAGATTTCTTCCAGAGAAGGATAGAAAGTGAGAAAGAGATATAGAGGAAGACTCGAACCCAGTACTAGACTGGTATTTTTTCTTTATCAATCTTGAAAGGATGAAAGGCAAAGTTGACCTTGGTAGGATTTGAACTAAGAGAGCAGAGAGCCACAACAAATCATGCAAGTATTCTACCTCACATTCGAATGACTCTGCCAATTTGCTACCTTAAAATATGAATACAATGAAAACAAAATGATATTCTTTAGGAAGTAGTTAACTGATGAAAGGAAATTAAAATAGAATTGTCAATTTGTTACAAATTCATATGTTGATATAATTAGAGGAGAATATACTCTATATATGAAACAAAAATATCCAAATTTGTTGCTATTTTTGTGAAGTGGCTATTAATGTGAAGTTTCTCTCAGTACCAAAACATGAAAATTATGCAAAACTAATCATATTATGAAAATTACTTTGCTTCAATCCTGCAAACACTTTTTCCTCACCTGAGCAATTAAATTATTGCAATTATATAGCAAGGAGTTATTTATATTATAATATATTTTCCTAAAAAGTACAATGTTGTAGAATATAATGTTTAATGTCCGTATTGGATTAGGTTTGTGTGGATTCTGTAGCATATACTATAAAGGGGCCAATTGTTTTTTAATGTGACATCTATATATATAACACTGAGGATGTCTGTCTGTGTGTGTGTGTGTGTGTGTGTGTGTGTGTGTGTGTGTGAGTTTGAATCCCTAAAACTCGAGAAGTACCCAACCGATGTTTTTCAAACTTAACATGTGTATTACTTATCTCATAGGGATCGCATTAGGTGAACAACAGCGTTTTTTAAGCTTTTTAGCTTTTTTTTTAGGCGTTACGTCAGACCGATTTCCTTGAAATTGTAACTATGTATTAGTCAGTCTCTTCTTCATACCGTGAGCAAAGAAGATCCGACTTTTTTATGGCCTAGGGCCCGCATTAGGTGAAAACCTGCATTTTTCCTGCTTCATCAAGGAAAATCTTAAAGATTATCCAGCCATCAGAGTATTGGGTTTATTTTCTTTACATATTGTCCAGGCATGCAGTTTTTCCACGAATAGGTCTGTTGGCGGCCTGTGTTCCAAAATACCTTATCCCGTGCAACGCCGGGTACCACTTCTAGTAAAGGATAAATGCAGTATAGTACATATAAATAGTATAAAACAGAGTAAGGCCCATGAAAATACAGGGCTTGGCCTGTATAGAAAATGCTAATCTTGCTACTAGGTTAATCCAGCACTGCTTAATGTTGTTATTTAGGTCTAGGTCAGCTATGATGGACAGAGAAAAAAACTATGATTAAAGGTTATACTATTTTTTATTCTGGAATAGTGTTCTCACAAAAACATATGCAAATGAGTACTTTCATAAGATGGTTGGGTTAATGTTTGATGGTGATTTGATTGCTATTTCTAGCACATTAAGTGACTGTCTTAAATGTCATTCAAACATTGATCACAATTTCTTAAAATATTTTTAGTAGGTACTCTGTAAGATTATTGCTCAGTACACAAACCTAATTAACAGAATAAGGCTAATGATTATTTCTAATTTAGGAACAAAGCCAGCAATTAAATTGACCACAACACTTTACTGATGCTTATTTTATAGGCTTCAGAAAGATGAAAGGCAAAATTGACTTAAGCAGGACTTGAACTCGGAATGTAAAGTGCCAGAACAAATACTATTTGACACATTTATCATTCTGCAAATCCACTACCCTAAATAGGGTTAATAATTGTTTCTACTTTTGGCACAAGGCCAGCAATTAACCAGTACATTACTGGTACTCTATTTTATCGACCCCGTAAGGATGAAAGGCAAAGTGAACCTCGGCGGGATTTGAACTCAGACCATAAAGGGACGTAACTATGCTGGAAAGCATGGCGTCCGACTCTCTACCGATACTGCCAATCCACCGCTGTAAATAGGGTTAATAATGGTTTCTGATTTAGGCATAAGCCAACAATTTTGGGAGAGAGAAGTCGATTAAATTGACCCCAGTGCATTACTGGTATTTTATTTTATTGACTCGATAAGGATGAAAGGCAAAGCTAACTGTTGCAGGATTTGAATTGAGAACATAAAGGACCATAACTATATGGTGCAAAGCATGTTGTCTGATGCTCTACTGATACTGCCAATCAACCACCCTTTGAATAGAGTTAATAATAAAGTAAAGCGAAATAAGTCAAAACTAAGTCTGAATAATTATATTTAATTCTACTATCGAAGATGTGTTATGTGCAAAATATATATAACCAATTTAATACCAACTCACCTGCCTACTGTCTGACGCCAGTCTAATGCAGGGTTAACTCATTTTCAGCTTAATATACTGGAGCAATTTGAATTGAACACAACCCACAACCCAGTCCAGGAAACGAACTCATGACATTATGATCGTAAGTCCAACACCTTTACCACTAGGTCACACACCTCTACTATGAGTAGAGATGACAGAATTAAATATTTACACTTATATGTTACATACAAGACACAGTAGCAATATGTAAACATAAATATAGCTACTGAACATAAATACTTATTTCTAAAGGAATGAATGGTTGGGGAAATAAAGTCTAGTTCCTTGTCCAATGTAGGATACAAATTCATGATCTGGGAGTCAATAATTCAGGATCATATTCATTCATATCTAACAATATATATTTCTCCATTAGAGACGACCCTTTTCAAAAGAGATCTAATTGACTGAATCAGCCATCATATATTAATAGAATTCATTTTATAGATTCAGGAAGGATTTGAATTTAAAAATCATGAGACAATGAACTAGCTATCATTTTGTATTAACATTATTGAATTAACAGGGCGGTGAATTGGCAGTATCAGTAGAGGGTTGGACGCCATGCTTTCTAGCATAGTTACGTCCCTTTACAGTCTGAGTTCAAATCCCGCTGAGGTTAACTTTGCCTTTCATCCTTACGGGGTCGATAAAATAAAGTACCAGTAATGTACTGGGTAATTTGCTGGCCTTGTGCCTAAAGTAGAAACAATTATTGAATTAACTGTTCTGGGGACTGAGCCAACCTACTAGCTTTGCTAACGAGGCTCTGTGAATGAAAAATGTTGATGAATGATAATTATATACATATATACATACACAAATAGACACTTATATGTTATATATATATATATATATATACACGAATAGACACTTATATGTTATATATATATATACACAAATAGACACTTATATGTTATATATATATTACATAGCATGACTACACTTTTGTGTCCACCCCACACTATCTTTGTTTCCTCCTAACTTTCTTAATAACACATCTTTATGAAATTTTGCAACAATACATTTTCGAAGGTAGAAATTTTCATACTGTTGATACTATTTTAAATAAATCCTTCTTTTATGGTGATGGGGACAATCCATAATTAGAGAAATTACATTACATTCCTGTAAAAAATCTACGATAATAATTCATATTATTCATCATCCACATGAAATAGGAAAGCATGATTGAAACAAGTTTATGTTGAGCCAACTACTAATGCAGATAGTAGTCAGAAATGAAACCTAAACAGATGGGATTATACAATAATAGCTGTCTAAAAAAAACATATATATATATCATTAAATTTCATCAGCATAATCATAAGCTATGCCTTTTAAAACCTGTCTCTATAAAGTTTCATTAAAATATATACTTTATAAAGAAAGTTATGAAGAAACACAATCTGTGGAGCAATAAACCATAGTTATGCATAATTGACTGTCATCAAATTTAGGTATGGAAGGATATAGATAGATTTATGAATACAGAGATGAATATAACTTTGTCAGATATGTTTTTTGCAAAATCAAAAACAAAAAAGACCTCAGTTACAGAACGTGTCTTCTTTTCTTTTGAGCACGCAGACTTTTAACTAAAAAAAATCTTAGAAATGGGACTGTGACGTCATATCTATGTTATATCGACACATTTGACAAGCGTTATATAGCTTATTACTTTCTATTTAACAATCTAAGTTAGGTTTATATTTAACATTGTATTAACTTAAAACGATTTATTGCAGTTCTTTCTCATGTATTGTTGTATTTCACACTAGAGAGAATGGAGAATTAATCTTTATTCAATTATATTGTAATGCAGCTTAATATTCGTTTGGCAGGCTAGGGGTGTTTTTATAGGTTTATATCGTGTTTATCCCCCATACCATACAACATAATTTCTACTAAGCAACATGACATTTTAAAATCATTATTTGGCAATCTTGAGTTATTTTAATTTTACATCAAGTAAAATAAGAAAAAAAAAAGAAAAAAAAGAAACCTTGTTTGGGAGTTATGCTTTTCAGCCATTTTGCCTGATAAAATAAAAGAAAGATAATATTTTGGTTCCAAAATAAATAAATGAATAAATAAATAAATAAATAAATAAATAAAGAGAAATAATCACTAAAATGTATAGATCTAAAAAGGTAATTGTCTTCAACAACCGATTTTATCATTTTTCACACGAATTATCTCTAATTTGATTCAGTGTCTATGATGTGAGTGGTAGAAAGCAGGCAGGTGTATAAGGTGTTATGGAAATCAGCCGAAGGGATACTAAGTGTGGTAAGTTGGCATTTACATTGTGCTGTCTCAAGGCTTTCACTACAGAGCCATACCGAAACATGATCCAAATGATGTTTGGAAATGAACATAGACAATGGGAAGTTCAAAGCAATGGAATGAAATGTTTAAAAAAATGTGACAATCTTTCATGAGAAACAGAGATCAACTGAATCACTGGCTTCATTGTCAAATACGATAGACTGAACAATAACAATTGTTTTCAGATTTGAAGGAAAAGAGAAATTGGCTGTTTCTACTTATCAGTGCAGGGAATCTGCTATTTTTTTTTTCATTTTCGATTTCATTTCTCTCTTTGTGTAAACGGAATATTCAGGACTACCATTATCTAATGTGTCCTTTTCCTTTTTTTAGACAGTATGGTTTTAGTTGACACAAATTTAGCAGATATTTTACCCAGTAAAATGATAACGTTGAGGCTTGTATTATTTATTATACATAGTGGATTGTTTGAAACACCAGCAGCAAAAGGTTAAACACAAACACATGTAGCAAAACCTCAACATATTTTTCCCCACGAAGGTTTTGAGTCCTATTACACAGTCTCCTTTTTGACTCAGCAAAATACATTCTGCCTTCCAACTCTGCAACAGCTAGTTTGTTTGGCTACATAGCAATGTACACATACAAACACTCACTAATCAGCTCTGTTGGAGTTGCACTAGCTGAGTTTGCTACACAGGTAAGTAAATATTACTACTATGTATTTTCACACATAACATATTTTATCTTTATCCATTGTTCCTTGCTGCACATGATTCCAAGTAAATCATGTTATAAATAAAAAAACATTTAAATTAGTGGTGTCTTGTTCATTTCATAATCCATGTGATATAGGAAAATCATTTTCCTGATGGTAATATCACTTCACACCACCACAAGAAAGTAGTTGTTTTCCTTGAACATGGCCAAACCTCTCTTGGCTCACTGAGACATACTTTATTTACTCACTTGCCATTACTCAACCAACAAGCTACTCACTTATTCAACTACTTTGACAACTTATCTCACAACTCATACTACCATCCAACGAAGCAGTCAAACAAAAATCAACTTTACCCTGCTAAACACACACATATATGCAAAAAGTAAATTGATAAACAACTCACAGAAACGATACAGCACACTCATGATACATTATATATGTTACAAAAAACAATCATTATTTATGATCTTATGCCAGTCTCCAAACGAAATAATTGCTGTAAATAGACAAAAGTAGGATTAAAATTTTAAACCCAAGGATTACCAATATCCAAATAGGTAATATTCTTTCTTCTATTTTTCGAAAATGGTAGTGTGATTAAAAAGTTTTCTTTGTATAACCCTTGACCTCCTCTCTGAAGTAGCAATGATAGAATCACTAAGTAAATTTGATGCTTATGGATCTTCTATTAGTTTCAACGATAAGTATTCAGTCGTTTGATCAACTGAACATTCATCCCGTGAATTAACGTGCAATTGAATGAATATTCCACAGAGACCTGCACCCTTAAATTAATTTCCAAGTAGAATTAATGCAGCAGAATGTGTGACAAGGCTGGATCATTGAAGTAGAAATTCAATTCATCTGATGGCCTTCCACACTGTTTCTGTCTCCCTGATTTCCATCACGAGGCTCAGTCTGATCTGAAGATATGGTAATGATACAGGAACATGATGCCTCACAGCATGATTAAACCCTGGACATTATTATTTTGAAGCAAACTTCTTAACTCCTCCACAGTTCCTGCTTATGTAAGCATCTAAGAGTGTACACAGGTTGGCAAGAAAACTAAAATTGTTTAGAAAATAATTCTATTGAGATAGCATCCGCATAAAAATGATAAGTTAGTGTTACCATATTTAATACAGGTAGCATATAAAATAACTGAAAATAAATATGCAGTGAGGGAACAAAATCAATAATTGACAATTATTTTGAAATTATCTATAAGTAGGTGGAAATGAATTGGGTCAGGTGTCTTATTATAACCATCTCCACTGAACTATAGACGTCACCATATTTACCAAAATTGTAATGGAGAGAACCACTAAGTAAATGTTAAACAACATCACTAAATATGAATAGTAAAGTCAGGGTGGGACTTTCACCTTAAACAAAATTTAAGGCCCTTCTCTAAAACAATTCAAGTAAAATATATTTACATGATTATTATTTATCAATGATTACAAAATGTTTCCTTTAAATTATTAATTGATTTATTCCATTTACCATAAAGAAAAAAAATGTTTTTAATGATGCACCGAGGGTGAGTAGCCCTAAGCTATAGCTTATTTAACATATAGGTAAGTACAGCACCAATTATGGTGCTTTACCAATTCTGTCTTAGAACAGATATGGGGAAAATGTTTTCTCGCAACTAGTACCCAGTATAAATCGAATCACACTACTAAAAGAGTAATTCAGCAACTATCATATGCAGTACGTTTTTATTAGTTTCAAATTTGGGAAATCACCAAACACCAGTAAATATTGATTGAGAAAATGTGTGAGTGAATGAGAGAAAGAAATAAACTTGTCTGAATTGACAGTATTGAACCAAATGATGTTACAAAATTTTAGTAAAAGGCTATCTATACATAATCGTAATATTATGCAGATCATACAGAAAAGCCTGAGTGTCAAAGCTTGCATGTAGACTTATCTTATAGAATTTAGTCTAGTTCTTTTATGTCCCTAGTTTAAATCCGAGGTCACTTTTAGCTTTATTCCTATTTGTTGCTTTTTATTTAGGCTTGATCAGTGTAGATCAAACAAATCTAAAAATCTACGTTCAAAAGCATTGTAGTCATATCAGATAAATCTAACTTAGCATGCATCGTGTAATAATGTTTACTTTGTCAGTCATGATCAAGCAGACCCCTGATAAAATGTGTTTCAGCTATGATTTCCCTGTATTTTTGTATATCTAATTTGTTCTTTCTAAGATGGTGGGGCATGATTTGAAAGAGATATAGCTATTATGTTTATCAGGCTAGGAGCAGCAAACTATAGGTTCTCTCATTGGATCCTTCCTTCCTGGATGGTAGACATAATCTATTGCTCTGGTTAACTTCTCACCTTGGTCCTTGTTCAAACTTATAGGTCAGGCATCCAATTAGAAGATCACTTCTTCCCATTCCCCTAAACAATTTTGGAAAACCTGGAAAAATAAAGAGTCATGGATGCTCCCCTTCTCACCTTGATTAAACAATAAAAAAAGTGATGTCGATTGGATCAACAAACTGTACAAGTCCCCCCTAACACCCAATTATTTACCTCAGGAACAAATTGCTATATATAACAATAAATCTCGTAGAGGTCGATTTTTCCTTTCACCTTCTCTCCAGTGATCAATAATTGATGAAAATCTCAGTGAAGTATTGCAATTACCTACACCCAACCCTTCCTTCCAAGTTTGTGGCATTATGCCAATCTGAGCAATCAATGAAACAGGAATAAAATAGGGTGGTGGAGTAGCAGTAACAGCTTTATGGAATTTAGTTGTTGTGTATTTCAGCTTTGCTCATCTCTGTCTCATTTTCAGGCATCATGTATCTAGAACTACAGCGCTATATTATCAAATGTAACAGTTTCTTTAAGAAAAATAAGCTGAGATTTGAGATATTTAGCTGCTATTTCTATAGATCAAATGTCTGTCTAGAGCAGAGGTGAGCAAACATTTTTGGAGGCTGGTCAGATTGGAATTATGTTTATATTTGCAGCCCAATACAAGCTATAGAAACAATTTGCTTTTAGCTATTTTAATGTAGAACAAAATAATTGTTTTCTACCATTGGTATAACCAATTATCAAAAGATGCCATAGTATCATTTAATTATGTTAATAGAAATATTTCTTTTACTAAGCCACAGAAGAATACATATGAATGAATTAGAACAGTCAAATTAAAACAACACTAGCATTGTAACTACATTTTATACATTATCATAAGATCAATTAGTCTATACTGACCCCTCTCACCCATATGTCGTTTTTCATGACCTCAACGCTTACCACTTGCCTATACTTCTCCCCAAAGGTGAAGACAAATAAGTGTTTGGTATGAATTCAAATGCCCCTTACTGTCACCTTTGTGTTCTGCCAATCCATATAATGAGGTATGAGTTGTTAAACATGTGTTTTGAGAATTATCTTTGCTTGACAATCTTATTTGGCCTCTGTCTTGAAGAGCAAGTGTATAGCGCCATCTGCCTTACCTTAGTCAAAAGAAGATTATCCAATTGTTCCCATAATTGCTCCCTGGAAGGTATATTAAAACATGTTCTACTTTGAATGAGGCACAGTTATGTAAGCTTTCTTTTTCCTCAGCCTCGAAAAAATTCTTCATATAAAAGGACAGAGTTTGCCGATGTGGTTTTGCCATTGCTCCTCCTGGGCATGGTCTGTGTTCATATCTAAAACCTTCAAATTGGAAGTAATATGGGCAAAAGTGTTCCTTTTGTCATTTGATAAAGCATTTGTGTGTGAGATATTCCTTTCGTTGAGTTCATTGTTATCAAGTGGAATGTTGAAGTCACCTTCATTGCTTAAAAGTCTTATTCTTCATTTTAAAGGTTTGAATGTCTTTTAAATTACTCATGATCACATTTTTTTCCCGAATATTTCCAGAGATAATTCGATATTACTTTTCGGTGACATAACCCAACATCATTGCCGTGACGGAAATCAAACCATCTTGAAATATCAACTGTCTAAATAACTAACTGTCTTAAAAACATTTATGAATACTTTCGTTCAACAAAGGTATGCATCTAAAATAGAAACCTTTCCACATTTAAAACCAGTTGATAATCCTAATTTCAAAAGAGCCAAATTATACAAATTTAACAATAAAAGAACAAAGATAATAAAGAAAATTCTAATTTCTAATTTGGGTTGCCGGCCAGCAATTTTGAGAAATGGGAAAGTCGATTATATCGACCCAAGTACTTGATTGGTATTTTACTTTACCGAACTCAAAAGGATGAAAAGCACAATTGACCTCAACCAGGTTCTAACTCAGAACATAAAGAACCAGAAAAAACACTGCAAAATGTTTGTCTGATGCTTTAACCATCCTACTCATCCACCATCCTCAACAATAATGATTATGATGATAATGATATGTATAATAATTGTTTCTAGTTTAGGCACAAGGCCAGCATTTGAAGAGAAGGGGGAAAGTCAATTAAATCAACCCCAGTGCATTACTGGTACTTTATTTTATCGACCCCGTAAGGATGAAAGGCAAAGTTAACTTTGGTGGGATTTGAACTCAAACTCAGACTGCAAAACATGGTGTCCGACCCTCTACCGATACTGCCAATCCACCGCCATCTGCCAATCAACCGCCATTTATAATAATTGTTTCTACTATTGGCACAAGGCCAGCAATTCACCAGTACATTACTGGTATTTTATTTTATCGACAACATAAGGATGAAAGGCAAAGTTAACCTCGGCGGAATAGATTTAGTTTAGTTACATCTGGATTGAAAAGCTATTGACATATCGACGAACATTTCTTCAAATACAATAAGTGATATTTTACTGCTGCTTCTAGATAGAATTGTCTGACACAGGAATATCAGTTGCTGTTTGACTATTTACATACGTTGATATTTGTTGATATACAACTAAGATATTGATAGAGATACGAAATTTAAATGTAGCCATGACCCAACCACCTCTTAGTCTATAGAATTGTCGGTAGTTCTTTAACTGTCACTCTTATTGAACAAGAAAAAAACATTCAAAAGAGTTCAATAAATCAATGAAGCCATGTTTAAAACCTAACTGGTTCATCTACTGCCTTAAAATATCATGTAAGCTACACTTGCTAGTCTCAAATATTTCTTTACTGGATTTTTACCATATTACTTTTTATATTATCGCTTCTTGTCAGATATCTATGTGTTCAAAAACATGTCGATATCACAGATAACGATTATTTGAAAAAGTAATTTTTTCTGTTGTGTGTGTAAGTGACATCTTTTTCTCACCTATTTAACCAAACATGCATTTAAAAAAATGTCCTTATAGTAGCTCTGATTAATGGCTCCTAACATCGGTATAAGGCCACACACGTCAAGTAGCCGTTGATTATAAGCATCAAATTGGTACTTTATTGGATTTCCCTCCAAAGATTGAAAACCAAAATAAACTCCTCTGGAATTCGAACACAAAATACAAAAACCGTAACTGAGTTTTGGAATGAGCATGACACTTAACCAGCCATAACAATTTTGGTGTTCAATATTTTTCGTTAATATTCTTCAATTTTCCCCATTTTAAACAGAAAAATTATGGCTCTGCAAAATTCTTGCTTATCTCAACCTCTGCCAATTATTGTTATGAGAATTGACTATATCTGTCACCCTTTTTGTTGTTAATGAAATGAGTACTATGTATTTCCCAGTGTTAATCAAATATACTTCACCCTAATAAATTTGTATGACTATGTGGTAACAGTTCATTGTTATTAACAGATCTTGTTTTTCTGTATGATTTTATCATTTTCTCCATATTTATGGTTTCTGTATAGAGCCTATCACCTCTTACTACCACTCACTAGACTCTCCACTCTAATTCCTTTTACTGTTCTCTTAAAATTGTATTTTAATTATTTCTTACTGAAGAACTTTGGCCCTTTGCATTCTTAATTCAAATCATACTTTGTGAATGTAATATTTACGACTGAGCAAATGGTGTTGAAAAGACGATAACATTCCCATTAAACTTACAGCATTTCAAACTGTACAGAAAAGATGTTTAAGGATGTTTTTACCCTTTATGTGAGAAGGTATTCACAAGCTGATTAGGTACGTAAACATAAAAATGTATTTCGTTCTCATCTAAAGTGTATAAACATGTTTTGTTTGCATTTGAAATCTTCAAATATATTTTGTTTGCATTTGCAATAACACTTTCATCGTTAATAAATTGAAACAACAGTATTTGGGTTTCGGTATGTGAAACAATTATTGAAAACACACCACGTTTGTTATTTTGCTTTTGTTTTCTACAATAGACTCCAAAATAGTAAAACATACTTTCAAGAATTCAATTGTTTTAAAGATACATTTTCTGTAAAAAGATATTTTCAAACAACTTTTCAGACCCTATTTCATTCATACATGTTCTCTAGTTTTGGCAGATGTTGAAATATTATCATGTAATACATACACTTAAGCAAATGAACAAACACATTAAATATAATATTATTGTGAAGGGAATGTTCTTAATTATCCTTTTGTTAGCTTGATTTCTTTTCTCTTTCACTTCAGACAAAGTTTAATATTTATTTTCTCTCTTCAATATGGTAAATACATGTAAGATTTAATAATATAGCCGAAAATCTTTTTAAAACATCTGTTCTGTTTAAGAATCAATTATAAATAGATTGAAAACTTTTGTGAGAAGCAAACTGTTAAAACGTTTTCATCAGGAGCATTTCAACATGTGAAATTCCCTGTAGCCTAGAAGAAAAAATTAGAATATGATAGCCATTTCCCCCTATTCAACTTGTTAAATAACTCACTAAAAACTGAAAATCTGTTTGTTAGTATTCTTACATTTATTCTTACAATGAAATTCTCAGCTTATTCTGAATGTTTCACGTTTTTCTTTGGAATATTTATGTCCACTAGAAAATACATCTTTAGTTGATTCAAATCACTTCCATATTGTCAAATTGTTTCTTCTCTTTAGAAAGGAATACATATTCTTAATCGCTGGATTGCATTCAATTCAGTGCATATTTTAATTTCCCATTGCTTATTTTTCATTCCTATATCTATATATATATCTATATATATATATGCACATATGAGTGGGATAATAAACTATGAAAGACTAGAAACGTTGATGTAATTTTTGACTTAATAATTGTACTGTTCCAAACGAACTGCAAATGACTTAGAAAACACAATGCACAAGTTGAAACTTGGAAATAGGCGTGGTTTAACAATATGTGTCTAAAAGAAGTCCTGTTTACATTTGAGTTTTCTCATTTTGAATTGTGAAATAAATGATACCCCGGTTTATCATATATCCACTGAAGTTTATTTTAAGATAATTATCAACAATCTTGGAATGTAGATCAGATTTCTTACCTGAATATATATTTTGAAAGTCATATTTGAAAGATAGAACAGAAAGATCATTTTCAACTTACCTAGAAAAAGAAAAAAGAAGAAATGAATAATGAAATTAATATTTCACATATTTTAATTTATTAAATAAATGAATAGGCATTTTAATTATAATTTGAAACAAATATGAAATAAAAACCTTACAGAAGGAGAACATTAAGTATATATAAAATTGCATAAATAATATAAAAACAAATTGCATAAGTAATTCACATATGTTGTATTGTATAATGTATATATGTGTACATGTATGCCTGTATATCTAAAGTCTGGTTGAAGCTTGGTGGCTCATCAGGCTAGTGATTATCCTGGTTTCCGTGGTGTTAAGTGACCGAGGGTACAAGACTTCCCCTTGGACAGCACTCTAGTCCATCCATGGTTAACTGCCTCCCGGATTTTTACCATTGCAGCAGCATTATGGGAGAGCATGTTCAGTTTTCCATGTTTGTATGCATGGGTTGGACAGGAGAGGTGTATCAGGAGATGTGGAAGGTGGGTGCTGGGAGAGGGTGTGCTATGTCTATTCAGGATGGGTATTAGAGAGGTAGATCTAAGGTGGGGTAATTAGCTGGTGAAGGGGAAGAGGGAGTGCTAAAACGAGGAAGGTGTATAGATGGGGGAGAGGAGAAGATTTGGTGCAGACTAGAACAGAGTCCTCTAGTTTAAAGAGGTTGTGATGATGACACAGCGAAAAGTGCCCAGCCCACACTGTAAAGTGGTTGTGTGGGTGACATAACAAAAAGCACCCAATACTCACTGTAAATGAGGTTGGTGTTAAGAAGGGAATCCAGCTGTAGAAACCAAGCTCAAATCAGTTCTGTATGTGCAAGATATGGTCACCTGACCTAGCATTGCCCACAGCAGGAAAACTCATCTAATTGATGTTAGCGTAGAAAAATTGACGTAAAATGGTAATGATGATGATGATATATATATATATAAAACTCTGTTTATCCTGGTTTTAAGAATAGGTTCAGGGTAATTCTGTATGTTACAAGATGTAACTAAATGGGATTAATAATGAGATGGAAAGGAACAGAAACACATATTTTTAACATACTCGAGTTAGTACCCAATTAAATTTATCTATTATTAAACTTATAAAGTTAGTTCAGGAAATCACACTTAGCTGGTTGTATAATTATCAAAATACTGCAGATTACTAACAAATGTTTATGAGCTGTTTCATTATCTCGGTCATTTTAGAGAATTTTGCTGCTATTTTTAGCAGGTCAAGTTTCTATATAGAGGTTCCCTTTTTTGCTTGAAATGTTATGAGATTTTGTATTATGTTAGATATATATTTTATGTTTTTGTTCTTTATTTCCTGTTTGTTTATACAATTTACCATTTCATATACAAATGTATTAGGCTATTAGATTGACAAAATAGGAAGTGTGTCAGTTAAAATACAATCGAAGTATTTTTTCTGGCTCTTTACATTCAAATCACACCTAGATCAATTTTGCTTTTCATTCTTCCGGGATTGATAAAATAAAATGCCAGTCAAATAGTGAAGTTGATTTAATCAATTTTGTTCTCCCATTCCTATAATTGCAGGCCTTGTGCCTGAATTAGAAATCATCATAACATTAGAAATCTTGATAAAATTAAATATTAAAATTGTATCCTATGTATTTTCTTGTGTAATTTTTATTATCATTACAATTAAATTAAATTTTATAATTATGGTTTCTCATCATATTTGTATAGCAATGTTGCAGCTCAGATCCAGATATAATGATTGTATTGAATTGTTTAATAATATATAAACTCATCTATATATTGCTTACCAAACATACAACTGCTGTATCCACCTGATCACAGCAGTTATGCTATTTTTGATATTTCATTGAACCAAAATATTTCATGTCTTGTTTGTATTTAAATATTTTCTGATATCATCATCATTTTCCATGTTAGCATGGAATGGGAAGGAGTTTTTGAGGCAGTATTTTACATATAAACCAATTCATTGTACATTCAATTGTTTGCAAAGTCTACTACAATAGGAATTCTGAAATTTGACACCTCTTAAAATCTGACATTTGTCAACACTTTGACATCAGCCATACTCACTGAACCAGATCACTCCAACTTTTCTTCTCTCTCTCATTTTCTGACCACCCATTTTTGGTGCAAAAATTACTATGCCTAATCACAAGACTGTCACCAACAAATAATTTTGAACCACTTTTTCTGGTGTAAATGACTATATCAGTCATATGACTGTCATCAACCAACAAAATTACATTTTAAACAAATAGCAATCTGAGCCACTTTTTTTGTATAAGAGAGAAATAATTTTCGAACTCCAGTTAGATGCGAGGCACACCACAACAGAAACAAAAACCCTCCATCTCAATTTTACTTTTGATAATCATAGGAACTGTGAAACCGCTAAAGTAAATAAATATTCTTAAAAGACTCCAGTTGTATTTTCAATTTCTTTTCCTTATATATATATATATATATATATATAGGTCGGTAGGTTGGCATAATTGGTAGAGTGACAAAATAGCTTGTTATATTTAGTTGCATCTGAAGTCAAACTTTACCAAGGTCAACTTTGCCTTCTATTTTTCCAGGGTTTATTGAATAAAGTACCAGTCAAATACTGAGAGCTGATGTAATTGACTACACTCCTTACTAAAACTTGTACTCTTGTCCCAATGGCAGAAACCAATTATTGATATTTTACATAGAAATTTTTCTGTTACTTGTTTCAGCCCAGTGTATTGTAGCAATACTAGGGCTCTGTCATCATACACACACTGACATACACACACACACACACACACACACACACACACATGTATGTGTGCTTGTGTGTATACACACACACACATATATATATATACACGCACACATTCATACACATGCACGCCTCCCCCACAACATATATACACATAAATACATAAATATACACTCACACATATATGTATGTATTTTCATTTTCTCTGTGTAACTGTGTAAAATGTAGATATATACAGAAATATAGACCTCTATATTTCTGTATATATCTACATTTTACTTTTGTAATTATCGGAATAGATCTGTTGAGATCCATGTATGTATGTTTGTGTATGTTTCAGTTCATGACAGAAGAATGGTGGTAGATAGGAATGGATAAGGAGGGATTATGAAGAGCTAGGAAGGGAGAACTAATAATAAAAAGCTGATTACAAGTATGAGAAAAGGTGCCTAAAAGAAAGAATTTGAAGAATGAAGAAGAGAGATTCAAATCTGTTACAGTACAGAAATGGAAGTCTAAAATTACATTAGTTAATGACATTATATAAATATTCTTTATATGAAGGTATTCAGGTAAAATAAAGCCTTAGAGAAGAAGAAAAATTAGCATGATGAAAAGTATAAAGAAGAAATACTAAATACGAGTGGAATCTTAGATTGGCATGTATTATTTTTTATAATAATGCAGAGCTTTAATTTAAAGTACTAAACAGAATGGATTTCCCCAAACAAACTAATTGATTAAATGCTGTATATATATATATATATATGGTGAGAGAGAGAAAGAGAAATCCCAAAGGAAGGAGAACATAAAGAATACTGGAGTTAGTTTTGCTTCTGCTAGGTGTAACTCATGTAAGATGCATGCCTACTTGTTTCCAGTTTTTCTAGATAATTGAAAAGACAAACCAATCTTTTTATCCTGAAACATTTTCTCACCACTTTCTACAATAGATGGTTGTCTTTTTATTATATATATTTTTATTAAAAAGAAATTATCATCATATAACTTGAGATTGAAAGATACACTTTAATATGTTGTACAAAAGTTATATTTACAGAACCTTATTTTTCCAATGTTTGAAATTATTTTGAGTTTGCTGAAGTTTGACAAAAGACAGGGTCTTCTATATCTATATAGTAATTTGTTCAAAGATACATCATAAAAATTATAAATCTTCAGAACCAAACTATATTTTTTATAAAACAAATTTTTTAATTGAAAAAACATAGAAGCTCGATTACATATTTTGTTTACTATGACATTCTTTCAAAAGGAAAAACATAACTTTCATAAAACTGAGGAAGTTATGAACACAAAATGTACACAATTTTAAAATATATATAAGATCCAGACTGTTGGCCCATCTGAGCATCCAGGAGAATATCGGAACATATGTGAGATGCATGTCTCCAGCCTATCTAAGGGGTCAGTAGTTCTGCTTGACTAATGACCCATTCAACCCTTGCTAGTAAACAATGATGATTACGATAATCATAATACAAAAATATTTATGAAGCCAACAGATCAAACTTTGAAATGCTGAGAATATAAAATAAATGTAATGGATGATGTGTTCATGCACTGAGATGCTATAAAATAGCTTATAAAATAAAGTGAAGACCCTTCAAAGACAGAAAAAGAAGTTCCCATTGGCCGCTGGCAACTTCTTTTTCCATCTTTTAAGGATCTTTCATAAGTTTTTTATTTCATAAGTTTTTTTATTTCATAAGTTTTTTATTTCATAGCTTCTCTGTGCATGAACACATCTTCCTTTACAAAACTATTTTACTAAATAAAATTTAATGAAAAACATATAGGAAAGTGTTTTGAAGATGAGCTTTACAAATATTAGGTTTAGGAACATTAAGTTATATTGGCATCAAGTGTAGATGCTGTAAAGGTACAAGTCAATCAAAATGTATTGAGTTATTAACTAGAACATTCTAACAATCTGGGGCAAATCTAGAATAAGAAGTCATTGAAATGTAGATTGTATGAACACATACCTAACAATGTGACTAGTTTAAGTGAAAAGCATACAATTAGATACAAATGACAATCATTTTTCATTCAAGATTTTATGCAACAGTAGCATGTCTTTCATTATTACACTTCAATAGCGTGGAAATGTATGGGAAAATGATATATGACATGATAGTTTGTGAAAAAGTAATAACTTTTATCAAAATGTTCAGATAAAATGACAAAGATTGGCCAGTAACAATATTATGACACTTGTTTTTTTCTTTTTCTTCTTCTCAAGAAGGTCATGGGGGCAGAGTCCTCAATCATTCCTTCCTGTCAGAAGCAACTCTCTCCAATTATCTGGCTGGATCCCCAGGTGAGACCAGTTGAGCTCATTGATATTATCCAACCATCTTGCGTGGGGACTACTCCTGGAACTCCTGCTGGTTTGTTTTGCCCATAAAATCTGTCCAGTGATTCTTTCCTGAGGCATTCTAACTGCATGTCTATAATATCGAAACTGTGATCTCTTAATTTGGAGAACTAATGACTCTACCTGGAGTGACTATCTGATCTCTGAGCTACACAATTTATCAATAACATTACTCCAAAGAGTAATTTAATGATACTTTACAGAAATAATATAAACGTTATTTCTTAAAGAAGAAATCAGTTTTGAGAGCTAACTAAATATATTAAGGGTAGTTAACATTAATTTAGTTTAATGCTACCTTATTTAAATCTTTCATTATTACATTTTTAATGATATGCTTACATAAAATGATGATACAACAATATACATTTTAGACCATCTTCCTCTTAAAGCTGTGGTTAGCTTTGAAGCCTAATGACAAGCTTCTCTACTTTTCCATCTCGTCTGCATCCTGCCCACTAACTGCCTGGCTTTCTTTCCTTCCTCATCGCTTTTAGTCATGTCTTTTTTTATCTTCCTCTACTTCCTTCCATCTTTATTCCCATTACTCTTCTCAGTCAGCCACTTTCACCCTTCGTTAACACACAACCCAACCTATGTTGTATGAGGCAACTAAAATTGTTGGCATTGAGAAGCTCAATTGACCATAAAACAATGCTTCAAAAAGGACTTTATGGTGAATGTAATAACATAACATTATGATGGACAATTTCAATTCAGATATGGATACATTAAAACAACAGGTTTTGTGTCATAAAAACAATACCTTTTATACAAGGACTAGTTATAATCAGTTAATAAAATGAATTGCAAGCCAAGAAATGTAAAACTTGGGACCATGTTCCTTTATTGCTTCTGCATTAACTGCAACATTTCTAATGTCAATAATGTTGATTGTTGGTGACTAAAGATATCTCATTATTTATTATTAGGGTGGTGGATTGGCAGTATCTGCAGAGAGTCGGACGCCATGCTTTGCAGCATAGTTACGTCCCATTACGGACTGAGTTCAAATCCCGCCAAGGTTAACTTTGCCTTTCATCCTTACCGGGTCGATAAAATAAAGTACCAGTAATACACTGGGATAATTGCTGGCCTTGTGCCAAAAGTGGAAACAATTATTTATTATTAGGTTCAATTTGATCAAGAAATACAGAATGCTTTGTATTTTACATAACATTCAACTTAATAAAAATTGTAAAAAAAAAAAATGCTCTGCAAATATATAAGATTGATGCCAGTAATTTGACATTTAATTTCAATTCAAAACAATTATCAAATTAATATTGAGTAAATATTAGATTTATTTAAACTGGAATTTGTTTATAAACGAAGCAAATAAGAATCAGAAAGCATATTATTATAAAGCCAAACATTACAGGAATTGTTATTCTTTTAAGAATTTTATGTAGATTTCATTCATTTCAAAAATTGAAAAATATTCAATTAATTTCGTGCTTTAAATGTATATTGTCTAAATATGTATATATAGGAGGTATTCAAGATTGCGAGGCAGTGTGTCAGAGATAGTTGTAATGTCATTGGAGAGAAGTGTATCCGGAATGTAAAGGTGAGCTTGCCCTCACAAGTGCTGAGAAGAAAGATGCATGGAAGAGTCATTATGATAGATTACTAAATGAGGAGAATGCATGGGAAGAAGAGACCCTACTCCAAGTAGACCCTATAGAGGGGCCAGCAGTACAAGTCAGCAGCAACATAGTAAGTAAGGCAATCAAAGATATGAAGATGGGGAAGGCAACCGGTCCATCGGGTATAGCTGCCGAGATGCTGAAGGCATCTGGGTCTGTAGGTCACACTATAACCACACGTATTGTTAACCAGGTAATACTAGAAGGTGTCATACCAAAAGATTGGTGCAGTAGCATCATTGTCAACTGCTACAAAGGTAAAGGCGATGCACTAGATAGAGGAAACTATAGAGGTATAAAGTTGATGGACCAGGTCATGAAAGTAACAGAAAGAGTTATAGCACAGTTGATTAGGGATCAGGTGGAAATAGACGAGATGCAATTTGGGTTTGTACCAGGAAGAGGCACCACTGATGCCCTCTTCCTTGTGAGGCAATTACAGGAAAAGTACCTAGCTAAAAGTAAGCCACTCTACTTGCATTTGTCGACCTTGAGAAAGCCTTTGACAGAGTTCCACGTGCTGTAATCTGGTGGGCTCTTAGAAAACTAGGAGTAGATGAATGGCTTGTGAAAGCGGTACAAGCCATATATAGGGGAGCAGTCAGCAAAGTTAGGATTAGCAATGAGTATAGCGAGGAATTTAGCGTACAGGTTGGGGTTGACCAGGGCTCTGTTCTTAGCCCTCCTGTTCATCATAGTCCTGCAGGCAATAACGGAGGAGTTTAAGACTGGATGCCCATGGGAACTCCTGTATGCTGATGACCTCGCACTCATAGCTGAATCTATGGTAGAACTAGAGAATAAATTCCAAACTTGGAAGCAGGGACTAGAAAGAAAGGGTCTCAAAGTCAACATGACAAAGACTAAGGTCCTTGTAAGTAGATGAGAAAACAGAACCCAGATCCCCTCAGGGAAATGGCTTTGCTCAGTATTTTAGAAAGGCGTAGGTAGGAACTCCATTCTCTGCCCCAAATGCAAACAATGGGTACACAAGAGATGTAGCGGGATCTCAGGAAGCTTAATTAAGAATGTAGGCTTCACATGCAGCAGCTGTGATGAGACAGCAAGCAACAAACAGCCACAGGAAACAAGTACCACCAATCTCTGGGAGGGCTCTGTAGAAACAGTAGACAGCTTCTGCTACCTAGGTGACCGAATTAGCAGCGGAGGTGGGTGTTCAGAAAGTACAATAACTAGGGTAAGAATGGGATGGAAGAAGTTTAGGGAACTACTACCACTGCTAGCTGCAAAAGGCTTCTCCCTCAGAATGAAAGGCAGACTGTATGATGCGTGTATCTGAACAGCAATGTTGCATGGTAGCGAGACCTGGGCGCTGAAGGTGGAAGACTTACGTAGATTAGAGAGAAACGAAGCCTGCGTGCTCCGATGGATGTGTAACAGTAATATACGTGAACGACAAAGCATAAATGAATTGAGAGAGAGACTGAGCATAAGAGGAATCTAATGCTGTGTGCAGGAGAGGAGGTTACGCTGGTATGGACATGTGATGCGTATGAAGGATGACAGCTGCATAAAAAGATGCAGAGCACTAGAAGTTGATGGAAACCGCGGAGTGGGGAGACCAAAGATGACCTGGGATGAGGTGATAAAAGCCGACCTTACCCAATTACACCTCTCAAAGGCAATGACACACGACCGTGACTTCTGGCGTCACGCAGTAATACAGAGTACCCGATCTCCCATGGGTACAAGCTGAAGCATATAGACAATATGCCCCCCACTCCCTCCCACCGCAAGGTGGTCGTGGAGGTGCCACGGCAAAAAAGCACCCAGCCCACACTGTAAAGTGGACGTGTAGGCGCCACGAAAAAGCACCCAGCACTCACTGTAAATGAGGTTGGTGTTAGGAAGGGCATCCAGCTGTAGAAATCAAGCCAAATCAGTTCCTGTATGAGCAAGGCATGGTCAGCCGACCAGACACTGCCCACAACAGGACAACCCGTCTAACCCATGCTAGCATGGAAGAACGGACATAAAACGGTGATGATGATGATGATGATGATGATGGGCAGTGGACTGGCAGTATCAATAGAGCATCAGATAATATGCTTTGCAGCATAGAATTATGGCCTTTTGATTTCAAATACCACCAAACTTAGCTTTGCCTTTCATCCTTACGAGGTCGAAAAATAAATAGATAAATAAATATATATATTCACTCAGCAGTCATCTTCCATGTGCATCACATGGTCATACCAAAGCAGTCTTCTCTCCCGCACACGACAGTTTATCCCTCTTATACACAGTTTCACTCTCAACTCACCCATGCTTAGTTGTTCACACACATTGACATTGCACATCCATCGGAGCATGCTTGCTTCATTTCTCTCCAGTCTTCACATATCCTCTGCAGTTGCTGCCCATGTCTCACTACCATGCAGCATTGCACATCTCACACAGGCATCATACAACCGACCTTTCATTCGTAGGGAGAAACCCTTTGTTGTCAACAAAGGGAGCAGCTTCCTAAACTTCTCCCACCCTGTCCTTATTCTAGATATATATATTGTATAGCTGAGACTATTCTGTGTTACTACTGAGTGTTTTATCAGTAGACTGTTGTATTTCTTTTGGCTTGCAGTGCTTTGTCTTCATATATCATTGAGGTTAACTTTGCCTTTCATCCTTTCAGGGTCAATAAATAAAGCACTTGTTTAATATTTGAATTAGTTCTTACTTATTCTCTTTCTCTCTCCTGCCTTCACTTTCTTTCTCTCTCTAGTAGAAACCAGTATGGAGAGGGATGGTTTCTGCCAAGTTTAAAATGCACAATAGCGCATCTGTAACTCCATCAGATTTTGAGGGCTCATGGAAGAATTACCAGTACATCAATGGCAAATTTAGTATATAGATAGGTTTCCATCATGGAACTGTCCTCGTTTCCTTCAGTTCATTAGAGATTTTGATACGATAATGTAAGAATTTTGAAATGAATGTGCTTTGAAACTGGTAGCATCAGTTCAATCATGATTGAGCAGACCTATGATCAAAGGCTGTGATTATTCCATGCATTTATATATATCTAAAAGTGTATTTCCTATGTGTATTTCCCTTTTTTAGATGGTAAGGTGTAATTTAGAAAAATGTGGTTTCTACTTTAGTAGTTTGAGCAACTGCATTGAAGAGCAATTTTTGGCTCATAGAGGAATGTGTGGTAAGTAGTGGTGAGATTAGATCTAATGATATTTCACTACTGCTGATCTATCCAACGTTGAAAAATAGATATTAAAACAGTAATGATGATCATGGTAATGATATGGTGCAGCTTTGGAAAACACATTTAGTTAATTGTACAGTTCATACTGTAACATGATGCATGCTTTGCTGGTTGCTGAACAAGCACTTTCTTTCCATATAAGAGTGATAATAATCACATTCTAAAAGCTAATAGTTCACAGTACCATATTGGTAATTGATTGACTTTTTGATTTCTAATGTCAGGAGAAATTTATAAACTGATTAATTAGATAAGGGACCTGCCTGCCTTTGACATCAAAATTGATTAAGGTCAAATGCATTCCAAAATCTTTTGAAAAGCTGTACCACTAATAAGCTAGAAATGTATGTGTAGGAAATAAATAATATGGAGCTATAGAATAGGAGAGGAATTGTTTGAAATGTCAAAAGTATCAGAGTTGATAGGAGCAGACATATTTGTGTAGTTAAGTGCATGGTCCCAGGCAGGGCTGGATTTAGACTTTGGGGGTGCCTGGGGCACTTCATGTTTGGGAGGGGGGGGGGGGCACCTCATGCACAAAAAAAAATTAGAATACAAATCAAACACCCAATTTTACATATCAAAGTTGGCTGGTGCAAGTAATTGGAATTAAAAAGTTATACATACAGGCATTAAATAAAAAAAATCTAACCCTTCTCATTTTATGTTCACTTTCCACACTGGCATGTGTTGAGATCAGATATATCAGAGTGACCCCATCTTGCACATTTTCTATGGCTGGATGCTTTTCCTAACATAAGCACTTTAAAGAGTTTACTGGGTGCAGTTTTTGTGCGATACCAGTGCAACCACTTCATACAGTGACATCAAATACTTTTTATTAGAATATCATTCTGGTTGAAAAATCGATTAATTTTGCACAGTAAGGACATTAAATACCTTTTGTTAAAAATATAGTTCTCATTGTCAAAGGGATAAAACTAAAAAGCCCAACAGAGGTCACAAATTGCTACAGCCATAGCTGGTGGGGGCTAGGACAGTTGACCCCTTTGTCCCCTATTAAATCTGGCCCTGGAACCAGGTATGATCCTACTGTGTGTTACCTGAAAGAAGTGTTTTTTACTTTAGCCATTGATTGATCACTACCTTGTGATTGGACTTTAGTATATATATATATATATAGTTGTAAGGCTGCAAGATAAATGCGTCCGTAGGCGGTATTCCGGTTGAGCACTCGATGCTCGCACAGAGCAGAGCATAATATTATGATGATAAGGAACAAGTATTCAGTGTTGCATGATACCATATTTAATAACATATTAAATGTGTTATTAAATATGGTATGATGCAACACTGAATCCTTGTCCCTTATCATTATAATATATATATATATATATATATATATATATATATATATATATATATATATATATAACCCTATGGCCTACCACGACATTAATACAGAAGCCAAAGAACTTGCCGCCGACCTTAAGGTAGACAAGAAGCTACAATCTCTAGCTAAGCGGGAGGCGTTCCTCACCCTGAAAGATCACAAGGTTGACTTTACTTCTAACCCCACATGTAGACTAATAAACCCGGCACGCACAGGTATGGGACTAGTCAGTAAGGCCATACTTAGAAACATAGTTAAGACCATTAGGACCAAGTCCAACGTGCCCCAGTGGGAGAAAAACGACCCCGTAATTAAGTCGTTTAACTCCTTAAAATCCAAAAAAGCGAAGTTCACACAGTTTGACATTGTCGATTTTTACCCGTCGATCTCAGAGACTCTGTTAAACAAAGCGTTGGACTTCGCAACCACTTACACCTCCGTCAATAGTTTAGACAAGGAAATCATCGCTCACTGCCGGAAAACCCTCCTCTTCAACGACGGAGTAGCCTGGGCAAAGAAGTCTACAACTTCAGACCTATTTGAGGTCTCCATGGGATCGTTTGACAGTGCTGACGTATGTGACTTGGTTGGTCTATTTATTTTAGACATATTACGTGTTAGATTCCCGGACTTCCACACGGGAATATACCGCGACGTAGATTTCTTGGACATTCATTTAGATCTTCGCACACCCACACACAGACCCTTCCATAAGCTAAACGAAAAACTCAATTACATTCACAAGGTCTCATGTCACACTCCCACTGTTTTTAGAAACTTCGTAAATAATATCAGTACTAGAATCTCAAACCCCTCCTCTAATAAGGCACCCTACTATAACACGGCTTAGCTAACAGCGGCTTCTCACAAGCTATCACTTACCCTCCCACTATCAACAACAGCAACAAGAAAAGAAAGCGCAACAATAGACAAACTATCTGGTTCTCTCCTCCCTTCTCACTCAACGTTAAAACCAATGTAGGCAAAACATTTCTAGCCCTCTTAGATAGACACTTTCCCATAGGTCATAAATACCGCTCCATCGTTAACCGACACAAAGTAAAACTAGGATACTCCTACGCTAACAACATGAAGGCCCACATCACCTGCATCCCTAGGAGCAACACCCTACCAGGGTGCTCTTGCCGTAAGCCCGAAACTTGCCCCCTTCAACAGCAATGCAACACACCAGCTGTAATTTATGAAGCTGTGGTCACTTCCAACCGACCAAACCAACCACAGGATGTCAAATCCTACGTGGGCATGGCGGAGGGCCGATTTAAGGAACGTTTCCTGAACCATCAGTCAACCTTTAGGTACCCGGACAGACGTTCATCCACGAAACTTGCGAGCCACGTATGGTCCCTCAAGGACTCAAGTATAGACTACTCCATTCAATGGAAAGCCATCACTAAGTCCAAGCCATACGCAAGGGGAAATCCGTCGTGTTGACCGAGTATTGACGAAGGAATAAATATTCTAAAGAGATTATGCAATAGTAATTGCCTAAACACGAGAAATGAATTTTTCACACGTTGTCCACACGTCTCGAAACACCTATTGCATAACTACAAAGCTCCGGATTGAATGAATTATTGTAACAACATCAATATTTTTTCTTATCAACTAAAAACTTTTCGGACTTTCGCAGTTATCTCCCTTACACCTCTCGCACGCATTTTAGTATTGCTTGTGTGAAGTGACCGGTTTCTGCGTATGCGCGTTTGTACGGTTGTCCTTCCTGTTCCGTATAACCATGCCCATTTCGAGCTGAAGATCCGCTAAGGTGAAACAATTGTTCTCAGTATGGTGAACTAACTGTTGTGTAACCACTTCTACCTAACTCGTCCCATGAACTGAGTGCTCTACCACTATGGATATTACCTTCCAGTGTTCTACCACTATATATATATATATATATATATATATATATATGTGTGTGTGTGTGTGTGTGTGTGTGTGTGTGCACGTGCACGCGCGTGTGTGTGTACTTATACTGATCTAAATCAAACAGGTGTTTTGCTTATGTTTCATGTCCTGTAACGTAGCAATGCAGTATACTGAGATCGTTAGAATAAGTCCTGGTATCATATGAGCAACTAATAGCCTTGAAGGTGCTGCCTAAGTATGGCTACAATCCAGTAACTGAGAACAACATAAAAATAAATAGTTTAAGATAAGATATGATTAGAAACTTGCAATGAATTCCTAGGATTTGACACAGCAGTCATCCATAACATTTTGAGCTTGTCAGTGAAGGAGGAATGCAGAATGTCAATGCAGAATATGTCAAGAGAGTTAATAGTAGCATAGTAAAAGTTTATCTGTTGGAAACCTGCAGGAGTAAGCTTAGCAATGCATCTTGAATAAGCCTTAAGACCCTACTGCAGAACCAATAACTTCTTCAACATTTAGGCAATCATGGGCCAGTTTAGAGAAAATTAATTTGACTAGGAGAAATGAAGCAAGCCAAAGATATGATTTTTTTAGACATAGTATTCATTTACAATGAATTACTTGATGATGGAAGACTCAAGAATATATACTTGGCAATAAATGCATTTTGAAAATAATCAAAAAATTTAGAGAAATTTAGTAATATAACAAACATTCTTGTTACTAAGCTGGTGCTAGAAAGATAAATTATAATAGAAGGATTTTTAATTGCTATAAGCTTTACAAACTGCATAAAGGTTAAATACTATGAACTTTTGAAATACCATTATGGATACTCTCTCTAATAATAAATTAATAAAAGGAATGAAGAACATAGTTGTTAATTGAATTCTATGGTAGCATGATTTTAAACCAGCTTATTTTATCTATCATAATTTTTTCTTTTCACTGGATGCAAATACAAAGAAATATTGTTACTTATAATTAGTAAATGATGTGATGAAGGAAAAGAAAATATTTGTGAGTTTGTTTATTCTCAATGATATCCTGTTATGGTATTATAAATGTTTGACAACAAAATATTTATTTATTGACTTCATAGATTACTATTTAAAAAATGTCATAAAATTTCTGTCAAAGGTGTCTGAATTTTAGTTTCATTTCAATGTAGTAAATTAGTGGGAATGAAAATAGATTATCTTCAGCTTAACAAATGAATAGATTATAATAAATAGTTTCATATTTATTGTAATCAGCTAAACAATGCAATTTATAAAGTGACTTCCTGTTTAATGAGGTAGCTATTAGAAAATGATAGTCAATTCTCATTCGTTTATCAAACTCTATTTCTGAAGATCAATGGAGTTTATTTGTCTGCCATTATAATTATCAAAGTACCACATTGTCAGCAATATTTTACTGCATTAATAGTTTGATGTTATAATCTATTTTTGATATACTTATTTATTTACATAGGTTTGATCTAATACTATATTTATAAGCAGTGCATTTGGATTTTATTATCCAGAGTGTATCCTGGTTTTTAGAATAGGTACACTGTATTCCTGCATGACATAAGAAACATAAAAGAGGTGGCATCAGGAAGAACATCTGGCCATAAAACACCATAAAACACCGCCATGGAAACATAAGTGTAAAAATAATGATATTGAGAATGATGATAATAGCTATATTTGCCATAATATTGATTTCTATTATAGAGACAATGCCATGTATTTAGGAACAGAGTTCAATGGATTAAATATCCCAGCACTTTGCTGGTACTTAATTTATCATCACTTATATTTTCCATAACATGGAATGAGAGAAAAACACTTTTATAATATATTCTTTTTTGTTGGCATATTAATTGTAAAGTTCCCTTCATATTTTAGTTGTGTACCTATAAGTTGTAAAATTGGGAGAGCTTGCAGAATTAAGCAAAGTAAAACAATGAGAAACTTAATAATTGTTTCTACATTAGGTACAATGCCAGCAATTTGAAGGGGAAGGGGGAACGATTAAATCAACCCCAGAGCATAACTGGTGCTTTATTTTATCAACTCTGTAAGGATGAATGGCTAAGTGAACCTTGGTGGGATTTGAACTCAGAATGTAAAGAGCCATAACTCTATGCTGCAAAGCACGGTGTCCGGCGTTTAATGAACTCTAAATGATCTATGTAAATCACAAGTTTCTGGGTTTACTATCTAATATTTCTATTCTAAGACATTCTTATCTTATTAACCGATGTTTCTATTTGTGTGCTTCCTTTCTATAACAATATGTAAACAATAAACAAAATGCTCTGTGATGGCAACAGTTAGAATAAGAGAGAGAATATCTTTAGTTGGATTTTAATTATCTTGCCTCTTTCATCATTCAAGAATTGCTCCACCAGAAAATACATAATGATAATTAACTTTAAATATATGTGTAATTAGTTAAATATGTGAAATTTGTTATCTAATATATTTATTTTGTATTAACTCTTTTGCTAATTATATTTCAATTTCAATTTATTTAGTATAAACACTGAAACCTATAATTTATACAGGGATAGAAAGAAATTGCCTTGTTAGAAATAGTAGCCAAATCTCCCTTAAATTGCACCCAACTGTTTTAGGATAGCATGGCTTTAGATGCACTATATCTGAATAGAGGATGATATAGGCACAGCTGGAATTATTTCACTTGTGGGTCTGTCAAAGCTGATCTAGATCGAAACAATAACTAGCATGGAACTAATACAAACAGTAAAACAGTGGTAATGATGAACGTTACAATGAGAATCTTCAAGATTATATTTTGTTTTATGTTGAGTAGTTTTATAAAGGCTTTTAAGTGATTGTTTATTTAAAAATATGAATATGAAAATATTGAATTATTGTCTGTAAATCCTAATAGGTTACACTTTGCCTACAAGGTGAATAAAATAATTATCAGCCATTCCATAAGATAAATTTTTTTTTTTAAATGATCAGAAAAATGAGTGGCATCAACTCACTAGCTCTGTGAAAAATCAAAGAAAGGTAAGTGGAGTTAAAGTTGACTCTTGAGAAGGGCTCTCTAGAGAGGAAGATTTCTCTTAATGAAATATGTAATTAGCAGAGTGGTGGACTAATAGAATCATTAGTGCATCAGACCAAATACTTTGCTCTATTTATTTCTGCTCTGAGTTCAAATTATTCTGAAGCCAAATTTTTCTTTCATCCTTCTGGGGTCAATAACATAAATTACCAGTCAAGTACTAAGGTAGATTCACTTGACGTTCCTTCCCCAAAAATTGCTGGTCATGAGCGTAAATTAGGAAGCACTGTTATTAAGACTGTTGTAAGGCAAATTAAAAAAATCGAAACAAGAAAAATAAATCTAAATATAAATTATTTTCATAATTAGGCTACAGACCCCTCGGCACGTCTGGTTTTACAATATTTGGGAATTTTAAAAATCTGGTGAAGCCCATCCCTCTCGTGCTCTGGAAACAAGTGATTTCTTCCAGAGAAGGAGTGAGTGAGTGTGAGAGGGAAACAGATATAGATGAATAATTGATCCTAGTACTGTACTGATACTTTTTATCGACTTTAAAAGAATAAAAGACAAAGTTAGCCTCAGTAGGTTTGAACTTAGTGTACAGAGAGCTGGAACGAATAACACAAAGCATTCTATCTGACATATCCGTACGGCTCTGCCTTTTGACCATGAAGGTGGTTACTTACGGCTTAATTTATATAGAAATATAAAAGAAAGTAAACTAACAAAAATATACAAGAACAATAATGACTCATGACATTAACTCTAAATAAATGGAATCATTTTTATATTTTGAAAACAAAATCAGTCTTTTCTGTTAGTCTTTAATTTTTTCCTTTAACCATGCTTTGAGAAAGTTTCTTTTACTCATTAAAAACTGAAGTTAATTGAATTATTGGAATATAATAGTAAATGTCACTATATTAAACTCGGAAGTAACATTTTTTACATGAAATATGTGTTTTAAAGTAACTTTTAATTTCAAAAACTATAACCAAAAACTGAACACACATTAGCAATTCACAGTTTAGCAATTCATAAAAAAATTTTCTTTATTCTAATTTAAAAAAAAAAATTGTTTCTACGTTAGGCACAAGGCCAGCAATTACTCTGTGTATTACTGGTACTTTATTTTATCGACCCCGTAAGGATGAAAGGCAAAGTTAATCTCGGCGGGATTAAAAAAAAATAATAGCATAAAACTTGTCCTTTTAAATTTTTTTATTTGAAAAGTGTCTAACGTCCTTTATTTGTTTTTCCTGCCATCACCACTGTGCAGTTGTTTTACAAGAGGGTCATTTAACTACATTGACCTTACCTCTCTCAGAGAGCTTGCTAAGTGTATGAGCACAGCCCTGCCCACCAGACCAGAGTGAACCATACCATAAATAAAATAATTGTTTAATCAGAAATACTATCTGCAAGATGGATTATCCTTTCATGACTATCCCATGCAGCTTGCTACATTTGGAGTTACTGCACTCTTAGTTATCTTTTTAATGTCTATACAGAACTCTCAACAATAAGAGGAATCAGATTTTCTGTGCACAAGAGAAGTCTACACTGGTATGGGCATGTGAAGTAAATGTTCATTGGGTGAAGAAGTGTCAAGAAATCTCAGTAGAAGAAACTCAGAATAGCGAAAGACCAAAGAAAACCTGGAGATTATGAGAGCTGACACTAAATCACTGAATCCCATAGAGGAGATGATGAAGCAATACAGTGAGTGGAAGGATGCTGTGCTGAAAAAGACTCATACAACCCATGCAAACCTGGAAAAGTTGACATAACATCTACTTCACCTTTACTCCATCACATACTACACCTCATCCCTCTCTATTTATCCATCCACCCACTATCTGCCACCCTCTCATTCAATCATCCCTCCCAATACCTATTCCAAAGAAATAATAAATACTAAAGCTGACAAAAATTATGATTTTCCTGCTGATTTCTTATGAATGAAACAGTTCTAATCCTGTAGAAATCATTTCGATAATAAAATGAATATACCTATATTCTACTAACGTATTGAGTACCTTTTTGATAGTTGCCACCTCGTGATTTACAACAGCATCCTACATACACATACATACATCTCTCTCTCTCTCTCTCTATATATATATATATATATGTTAGGTTGCACTTCAGTAACATGTAACCCAGTACAACCTGTGCATGGTCAGGATGAAAAACAAAACCTGTCAAAGGGGAACCCAGGAGAGTCAATGCCCATCCAATGAAGTATTTCTTTTTTTAGAGCGAGAAACTCCTAGTCTTCTAGGAGAAGGTCACTCTGATATTTGCATCCAATGATGTAGACCAGTTCTTCTTTTTGGGCAAATGCATTCGATGTTCAGAGAATGGGATTGACCCCGTGCAAAGACTTTCATCACTTAACAAAGCTTCAAGAACAAGCATCGCTTGATATGTGACATATTTTGAGATGCATGGTATTGCTGTCCATAGCAGGACTAAGAAGCCATGTTCGTGATGCTCATGCTTAAGTATCAAGTGATGGCATTACTTGAATTCGAGTTGCAGCCATTATATATATATATATATATATATATATAAAGCTGCATTTGCAAATAACTTACAAGTTTTCATATTTCATAACTAATCTGCCACATTGTCAAATTTAGTTTTGTTTTTAGGCCTAAATCTAAAACGTAATTGTATTTTTTCTCATTCCATTCCATTTTTATATATTTGTTATCAGTTTCCAAGTTTTTTAGTCAGTATTATATCATATTTAAAATTAGTAGATATTGGCATATGTCTTCATTTTTTTTGCATAATTTTATATAACAGTGTTATGTAGGAAATACAATTCATGTTAGTTCTTCGTATAGCATTTGTTATGATTTATTTTGAGTGTTCTAACATCCAACCATGTCTCCAACGTTTGGATAGTCTATGCTAAAAGCAATTTGTGACACTGAACTTGATTTATTTTTTTCTGTCAAAAGTCCTTTGCAAGAAACATATCTGTACTCTACTATGCCATCTCAAACATTTATACCAATACACTTAGAAAAATAAAGTTTATGCAGTCTATTTGTTTCTATGTGTGGTTCTGTAGAGAAATAGTTACATTTTTGGTAACAGATTTGGTTCTGGTTTTATTTGTTAAATTTTCAATAACAAATACACATGTTACCAACATTTATGATGTTTATGCAATCATTATGCAAGCATAGATCTGTCTAATTTTTAGGAAGTGTCAAAATCAACTGCTATTTTGTGTTGTTGAATAAATTTATAAAAAAATTTATATTTCAAATTGATAAAAGTTAAATGAAGACGTATCTGTTATAATTATTGTTTGTCTTGTGTTTAATGAGATGTACTAAATATGTTTTGAACAACAAACATATATCTAGAACTGTTGAGTGATTATGAATTTTGAATGTAGGTTAGCCTAATATTACTAGCTTCAACATACTGACCATTTTATTCTGTCTCTAGGGAGTTATATATGCAGCTTGTTAGACTATCTTTCAGTGTCAAAACCCTGTGTAAAGCAGTTAACTTTAAGCTAACATAGATTCAAAATTCACAATTGAAGAATTACTTTCTAATGTCTTTATAGATTTCATACACAATTTATAAACCAGACAGTAACAGTAATAAGTCTATGATAATCAAACAGTTCATTTATTTAGAATGATCATGTATTGCCTTATCAAAACAAGTAAAATAAATAAAAGTACAAGTACTTTAATACCTTGGGACATTTCTAACCATCTCATTATACATGTGGTATCTATTTAACTCACTATGAAAAATGAATGGCAAGAATTGCTTGCTTGCTGTGGTAAATAGCTATTTCCAGATAAAATCATCTTAATGTTTTAAACCATCATATAGGAAGGGCATCCAGCTGTAGAAATCAAGCCAGAATCAGTTCCCGTCCCACCTTTGTAAGCAGGGAAAAAGCGGACGTAAAATGAAATGATGATGAAATGATGATATATGCTAACATAAAAAAATGTAAAATTGTCCAAAGAAAATTATTTCAAGGATTAAACTGAAACTACTAGATTGTAATTGGAAACTTAAAAGTCTAAAAACATTATGTGTGGAAGAGATTAGGGAAGTATATACCATCATATTATGAATTAAAGCAATGCTATAAAATGAACTTATGTGATTGACAGAGATAGTGAATACAAAAACAAAGAAGGAAAACTATGCAGAATTTAAGAGTTGTAAAGGAGAACTTAGAACTGGCATGCTAAAAGATATTAAGTTACAAGAATTACAAATCATGGAGACTGAAAATACATTTTATCATTTGAATGACCACTAGCAGTATTTAACATTGATGAGAGAATATAATTAGACTTATTTCAGAAAAAAAGCAAAGCTAGACTGAAATCTTAACTTGTCAGATTTGTAATATTGCCTCATTGTTTTACTTACATTCTGTTGTGGGATTGTCTATAATGAAAGATTCATTGGATTGTATATGCATTTTAAAAATGTATTTGATCTTTGTATTAGTTTTACTCACTAAACTTTCTGCACTGTCTTATGTCATATACTTCACAATTCAATTTAATTCTCTTTTTGCATTCAAATACAAGGAAAAGTATTAAGTTGAATAAAAGAGATGGATATTTGTGCTTCAACAAAAATATATTTTTAGATGACAGCTTTCTTTTTTAATGAAGCTACTATAAATTATTGTTTTATCTAAGGAATATAGAAATATAAGAGATTCTCGTATAATATAATCAGTTGTTGCTACCAAGACACTGCATCCTTTAAAACCTCCATGCTTTCTGAAATTCGCCAACACTACACCTGATATCCCCCCTCCATACACATGTATACACATGTATATCATGATGCATATACTGTTCACTTTCCTGACATTTGTACATTTTTCTATGTACTATGCATGCATCTTTGATGAGTTGTAGTGCAGCTGAGCACTGAACACGATAATTTCATTACTATTATTATTATTATTATTATAGAGCGGTGGATTGGCAGTATCGGTAGAGAGTCGGACACCATGCTTTGCAGCATAGTTACGGCCCTTTACGGTCTGAGTTCAAATCCCGCCAAGGGATCGCTAAAATAAAGTACCAGTAATGTACTGGGATAATTGCTGGCCTTGTGCCCAAAGTAGAAACAATTATTATTATTATTATAGAACCATGGCAGTATCGGTAAAGGGTCGGATGCCATGCTTTGATGCATAGAGTTACGGCCCTTGCCATTCTGAGTTCAAATCCCGCCGAGGTTAACTTTGCCTTTCATCCTTACGGGGTCGATAAAATAAAGTACCAGTAATACACTGGGTAATTGCTGGCCTTGTGCCAAAAGTAGAAACAATTATTATTATAGAACCATGAAGAACCATATAGTGGTATTAAATATGGCAGTGAGCATGGACGTTTGATAACATGATTGGGAGTATCAATTTGCAGCTATCTTACCAAAAATTAAATATCTTAACCTCATAGATTCCTTGTGATACACAAACTATGTCATATAAAAATATTGCCAATTTAAAATGAGACAGATTGAAAATACTATTATTTCTTTGAAAGTTAATAGAATTGAAAATACTGATTGTTTAAGTAGAATTCTTGATGTGGTTGAAGACATAACTGCAAGAACTAACTAGGGGTAGAGTTTATGACTAAACAGGTGTTGGTGGCAGGCACTGCTTATGGATTAAGTAATGTCATTTATCTTATTATTATTGGTAGAGTATATGATTTGAATTGTTTTTCATAAGAAATAAAAATTCTTTTCCCATTTCTGCAAACCTGACAAAAACAGCTGCGATAGTAAAACCAACCATCACAATAGCCAAGCTAAACACACTCTCAGAATAAATTCTCCTGCTCATAACTGGCGACAGCTTTCTATCTTAGACCCAGAAAAAAAGAAGTACAATACAAATTAAAAAAAGAGAGAAGGAAATGGCTTTCAGACAAATGCACACTATCTTTCACCATTAAGTCTGCTATTCGTATTGATAAATAGAATAATATTGAGCTATAAATTATTTTTTATTGGGTCACTAACAACTAAACATGCTCACAGCAAAGATTTTTTAAAGTTACCACTTCTTACTATTCTACGTTATTTTCTTATGATGGTATATTAGTATTATCTATCTATTCTGAAGGATTATATATATATATATAGTTATAAGCATATGTATGCATACATATACATATATATACAGTTATATGCATATAACTATATATATATATATAGTTATATGCATATATATATGCATATAACTATATATATATATATAGTTATATGCATATATATGCATACATATACATATATATGCATTCATATTCATATATATGCATTCATATTCATATATATGCATTCATATTCATATATATGCATTCATATTCATATATATGCATTCGTATTCATATATATGCATTCGTATTCATATATATGCATTCGTATTCATATATATATGCATTCGTATATATATATATATATATATATATATATATATATATTCTTTTATTTTCCCTTGAGTGCTGGTAATAGGAATGTCAATAATTCAACTAGAATTGTATTTCTGAATAAATGTGCATCTGCAAATGCATTTATGTGCCTGCATGCAAATTATGAGTGGATTTGGAAATTATCTGAAAAAAAAACCCACCTAAAGAGAACAGATTTTTTCTCAATTATGTTCTTTTACATATATTTATGCTTTCTGCAGTGTGTAATGAGAAAATGATTTAACAATAGCATGACATTTATTAGACTATGCTTAAATTAAAATGACATCAACATGTAATGTAGTCATGATTTTGATGACTGTAGAATGATAGAATCTCATGTGTCCATACATATATACCACCTACAGGTACAATAATAATTATAATAATAATTGTTTCTACTTTAGGGACAAGGCCAGCAATTTGAAGGGAAGAGGAAAGTCGATTAAATTGACCCAATGTATTACTGGGGCTTTATTTCATCGACCCTGTAAGGATGAAAGGCAAAGCTAACCTCTACAGAATTTGAACTCAACATTATGCCACAAAACATATTGTCTGATGCTTTACTAATACTGCCAATCCCCTGCCCTCAGTACATTTCTAACATTAACACAAGGCCATCAATTTGAAGGATTTTTAATTTACTTTATTGAACCATGGAGAATAAAAGCTAAAGTTGACTTTGGAAGAATTTAAACTCAGAGCATAAAGGGCTGTAAATGCCAATCCACCCCCTTAATAATAATTGTTTCTACCTTAGGTACTAGGCCAGCAATTTGAAAGGGAGGGGAAAGTCAATTAAATCGATCACAGTGCTTACTGGTACTTTATTTTATCAATGAAAGGCAAAGCTAACCTCGGTTGGATTTTTACTCATAACGTATATGGCCATAACTCAACGCCACAAAGAATGTTGGTCAGCATTTTACCGATACTGCCACTCTACCCCGCTTAATAATAATAGTAACAACTGATTCAAGTGTCTGAGGAAACACATATATATATATATATACAGATATACTAACATGCACACACATGCGCACACACACACAAATTCAGTTACACAAGAAATATATTCAGAGTGTGTTACCAACACATGTTCATACTGTTTCTATGTTTGAAATTCTAGCACTATTCCTGAACATAGATTAATGCACTTTGTTTCTGAAATTGATGATTGAGTAACCTCTGTTAAACACAATCTATTACAGTACCTACAGACTTATGCCACACCAATGATATAAACAGATGTTTAAATTATGTATGCAGGTGCATTGATTTATATATACATTTTGTGTAGAAGTTAACATCTTTATATATATATACATATATATATTATATATATACATATACATACATGAGTGTGCGTGTGTTTTGAACAATAAAAATAAGATAAAAGACAAAGATAGGTACTTAATATATATATATATATAAGATCAAAAGATGGTTAAAAGAGTTCTAAGTATTTTATTATGCGCATTTCAAAAACAAATATCATCATGCGATGATATTTGCGTTCTCATCAGATAAAATAGGGAAACATGATATGAAGCTTAAAAAACACTTGTGAGCAGTGAAGTTTTAAATCAACATATATGAAGTTTTAAATCAACATATCAAGATATGTTGATTTAAAACTTCACTGCTCGCAAGGGTTTTTTAAGCTTCATATCATGTTTCCCTATTTTATCTGATGAGAACGCAAATATCATCCCATGATAATATTTGTTTTTGAAATGCGCATAATAAAATACCTGGAACTCTTTTAACCATCTTTTGATCTTATATTATTTATACTCCAGTCCTATAAACTGTGGAGTGCTACTTATCCGATATTTGCATTGCTTTATTGTTGCTACAATAAAACTCACCTCATATATATATATATATATATATATATATATATATATATATATATATATATATATATATATATAGAGTATATGACCAAAGATTCTCTACCTAACATTGAAATCATGGTTGTCTTCAACTCAGAAGGATGAACAATGACAACATATACACATATGTTTATATATATTCATATATATATATATATAATAATAAGTTGACAGAGACTTGCATGGGTTTCACTGTTAGTGTCGGTTTCATCTCAGCATACTCAATAGGTAATGTTAAGTAAAGACACGTAAATGGGTACCTTCAATCTCTATATACATATATATGTGAAAAGTAAACAGAAACAGCTAAGCAAGCAATACAATACAATAAAGAAATTAATTTTAGACTTCATATAGTAGGAAAACAGTCTTTATGTTTTGGACTCTAGTCCTTAATCAGAATGAGAAATAAAAGATGAAATAGAATGAGAAACAGTGAGAATAGGAGGGAGCAGAAAAAATATTTTGAGGAAAAACACGTGTGTATTCAGTCAGTCATTACATAAGTAAAATGATTTAATGATTTAATTATTTTACTTTTATTAACATCATTTCCCATATATAGTAGCTGGAAATCATTCGGCTATTCTAAAAAGAATATTACTCTCCTGATTTTTTCAGAGCAAAAGTATTTGTTTCCATAGCAAGAATTTGTTCTTTTCACTCTACATAATGACATAATTATCTTTCCATATATTTCGCCCATCTCAAGAGAATGTTTTCATGTATCGCTGTTATGGCTTCCTGTTTTCTAAAGGCAATATTAGGTCATAACATTTTTTGAAATATTTACTTCTGCATTGACAGATTAATTTTTCCCAGTTTCAGAAGATCCCATTTAGGGTGAAAGCATAAATTCTTTGCTTAAAATTTAATCTGTACTAATAACAAATATTTGCTCAATGGGTTTATATATACATATAAGTAATCCTTATTGAGCTTTCTTGGGATGTATAAATGTATATATATATATATATATATAAGTTTGTATATGCACATATACAAACTGGTGAAATTTCATTGAAACACATTGCAGGGGTTTCAAAAGTTTTGCAAATAAAGTGCAGACACACATCCACACATATACATACAATAACATTCAAGTGAAATTTGAAATAAAGAAGATAGTGAACTGGTATTTTAAGAAATCATGGTGTTATATTCCTTATAATAAGATGAGATACTTAAACCTTGTAGTTGTCATAGATGACACGGTGCATGAGTGTACTGCATCATTTGCTTCAACAGAATTGATAAATAGTTGTCTGTGAGTGCTGATCTTGGTGTCTGATGATACTACATTTTGGTGTCTCCACTGCATATATATATGTGTGTGTGTGTATATTATATATATACATATGTATGTATATTATGAATGTGTATATATATATATATATATATATATATATATATATATATATATATTAATAAATGGAAACTATATTTATAAAACCATAATTATTTTATTATATATATTTGAAGGGCAACCAGGGCAAATTTTGGTGCACTTTCATCAGATAAAATACAAAATTTGTTTTATAAATGTTGACATACCCGCAGAAAAACAACCTTGACGGTTGGAGGTTCGCTGGATAAGTTCTGCGGGTATGTCAACATTTATAAAACAAATTTTGTATTTTATCTGATGAAAGTGCACCAAAATTTGCCTTGGTTGCCCTTGAAATATATATAATAAAATAATTATGGTTTTATAAATATAGTTTCCATTTAATTAATATATTGAATATTTACTCCAGTTATCTGTTGAGTGCTTTATATCAGTTATAAAACTTTTAAGCTTGTTGAATCGCAACAAATTAAATATAACTTTTGCATATATATATATATAAATACATGTATATATAATAGATGATTAAGTTTCAGAAAGCAGGTACAATGCACTAGAAATATGTGAAAATCTATGTGTGTGTGTTTGTGTGTGTTTGAGTGACTTCGCATGTCTTCCCATTTGACTCTGGCTAAATTGTGGAAATTTGTTTCCAACTCATACACAGTATATCCTGCAGCAAAGGTACAACATATAATGATTAGTTGAATAATTGTGCTAAAAAATAATCTAATATTTGACCTCAGTAAGAACATTCAGACATAGAATGCTACCTGTCTTGTCTAACTTATGCCAGGATTTAAAAAAAACATTGCTGTATAAATGATTGTTAGTGTGTCAATGACAATGTATATGTTTATATATAAATGCTATTAATCTTTATATTAATTTTTATTTTACACAAAGAGAAACCCACACCGTATCCTCCTATATCATCTTTAATGTTTCCTTAATGTGAGCCCTGTGTGGTTAATAAAGAAATCATTAATCTTTATATCAATTTAAGGACTAATCTATGTCTATAAATGTGAATTGTCTATGTGTGTTTGCAATCATTTAAATAGGAATTAGAAAATGAACACCCACAACACCATGGTGGATTGACAGTATCGGTAGAGGGTCGGGCGCCATGCTTTGAAGCATAGAGTTACCTCCCTTTATGATCTGAGTTCAAATCCTGCTGAGGTTAACTTTGCCTTTCATCCTTACGGGGGGTCGATAAAATAAAGTACCAGTAATGCACTGGGTAATTGCTGGCCTTGTGCCAAAAGTAGAAACAATTATTTGCCTTCCTACAATGTAGGTATGGATAACATTTATGTAAATGAATGAAGCAGCAATTTATTAAAATAGGTTCTTTATGTTTCTACATCCTTATTAAAAATCTAACCACTTTGTTTTGCAATTATTTCTTTCTGAGAGAGAGAGAGAGAGAGAGAGAGAGGGGGGGAGAGAGAGAGATATGGGAGCAAGAGAGATAGAGAGAGAGAGAGAGATGGGAGCAAGAGATAGAGATATAGAGAGAGAGATGGGAGCAAGAGAGAGAGCTGGGAGCAAGAGAGAGAGAAAGAGAGAGATGGGAGCAAGAGATATATATATAGAGAGAGAGATGGGAGCAAGAGAGGGAGAGGATATGATACAAAGAGAAAGGGAGATGATTTGTAAAAGAATAAGAAAGAGAAAAACTGTGAGCAAGGGGATTAGCAAGGAATAGAGACACATGTCAAGAGACAGATAGAGGGTGGGGAAAGAAACTTAGGTATGGTAAAAATTGATACAAGTTTATTAAAAAAAGGCAGTATGAAAAGCCCATATATATGAAAACACACGCACTCGCATACACAGGGAACAATATAATGAGAAAGTGGGGAAGGCTGCAGAAATATTGACAGCGAGTGAATAACAGATCAGAGAGGAGAGCATAGAGCGTTATCTGATGCATCTTTTTCAGCTGATACCATATTAGAGAGTGTGTGTGCGTGTGTGTGTTTATTAATACACAAACATACACAAATATATATACATATATATATAGTCATAGACACATAATCCCTCATGCATCTATAGACCCACAAACACATATATATATATATAAACATTAGATTTTTAAATAAATATTTATATACATTTAAAGTGTATATATATATATACACATATATGAAACTATGTATGTTTGTGTGCATGTGATACACATACCAAACATTCCCAAGTGTGCCTGCACACACACATTTGTATATATATATATATATACATATATATACATATATATACATATATATATATACACAAGGTTTGTCCCAAAAGTAAGAGTACTGATGTTTTATTTAGATGTACATGAAATTCCAAGTTCTCTCCTTCTAAATACGACACTTGGGAAGTCACACAGTGTTTTCTATTGATTGTAGCAGTACTGGAAGTTATTTTCTGTGAATGTCCTTAACTCATCGGATACAATTTTTGTATGTTTTCCACAGTCCCAAAATCATGGCCTTTCACCTATGATTTCAGCTCAGGGAAGGGGTAGAAATTACACAGATCTAGATCTGGGCTCTTGGGAGGATGTGGGAGAGTAGAAATGTTTTTCTTTGCTAAAAATGTTCTAATTGAAAGTGTTGTGTCAGCAGGCACATTATCGTGGTGCATACCCAATCCACTGCAATGTCCTTTCAGACTCACTGGATCTATTTTTGAAGTTATTCCAAGACATCTTTGTAGAAGGCACAACTAACTGTCTCTCCTGGAGGATAAAATCCTTTGTGAACCATACAATGACTGTCAAAAATATGATATTAATCGTTTTCACCCTGGATCTGTTCATACATGCTATTTTCAGATAAAAAATCTTTCATTTACCATTCCTCACTTTGTCTCTGGATCATACTCAAACAGATCATTCATCTGTTATTACTTTATGCAAGAAATTTGGCTCAATTTCAAGTTTTCTAGCAAATCCTGATAACATTTTCTCAGCTCTCTTTGAAAGCTGCCACTTAAAAATCTTCTCAATAACTTGTGTTAAAGAATTAAATGTTTCAATGAGAGATTTGTTGAGTTTCACATAAAATTTGATCACTTACAGTTGTTTGATATTTTCCTGCAAATGTAACAGAGGTCATAAACATGTCAGTACATAAACCTCAATAACTCACGAGTGACTCAATCGATAATGTTGAAACAATTATGTATGTATAGCTAAGGTCATAACCAACAAGGCTATATACATCAACGAGGTGATGCATTACAAGGTTGTACATAGGAAAATCAGTACTATATTAAACGGTATACATGTATGTTTTTTAATTCACATTCAATAGTTGATTTCTGTTCCATTTTACTGGTTTCAGTTATTCACCTTGTCTGCAGTCATACTAAGGCAATGTCTTCAAGAGTTTTCTTCATCATGTCAATTTAAGTAATTATTTCAATTTATTACTTATTTATTGATCACTATTTGTTGTAAAAGCAAAAGCACAAACAGATACATGAATACATTATATACATAGATATACTCACACATTTACATCACACTCATATGGAGATTGCCCTTAGTATTTTCCGAGAAATTATCCTTTGATTTAGATCTTTCCCAAGTAAAATTGAATATTACTGCTAGTTGGACATTTAAAAAATAAAAAGAATGATTTGAACCACATATCTCTTGTTTGAGTTTACATTTTTTTGTTTCTCAAATTAGAATTATGAATGTTTATTTTTTTTTATAACTGAATTTTTCAAAGTTCATCTTTTGTTTTGCTGATAGATCATTAGTCAGCTAACACTAGAATATTAGTAGAAATCGTTATTCCTATAAATGTCCAGCTGAGAAAATTATCCCATCATCATATGATATTTGAAATGAGAATTAATCACAGACATTTCTACTTTTGGCACAAGGCCAGCAATTACCCAGTGCATTACTGGTACTTTATTTTATTGACCCCGTAATGATGAAAGGCAAAGTTAACCTCGGCGGGATTTGAACTCAGAATGGCAAGGGCCGTAACTCTATACGTCAAAGCATGGTGTCCGACCCTCTACCGATACTGCCAATCATAATATTCATTAATTATAGTAAACACCTTACACCCATTACATTGGTCCATGAGTGATATATTGTATGTTTATATATGACTTTATACATATGTATACATGTACAAACTGATATGACTGGAGAGGAAAGCATCATTAATTTGCATTGAAAATATGCAGCCTTAATATGTGCAATAAATGAAGTGAAAGCAAGCTTTGAACAGAAACAAATTATGAAGTAATACAACCTTGATGACTGGAGTATGGATAAAAAATAAAATATTGTAGTGCATTAGTTTTGAATGAAATTCAAATCTAAGCTTGACTGAAAGAAGCCTGCAGTGTTCTACAATACTGGAGATTATTTCAATTCAGAATAAATGATCAAGTATTTGGCCACCTATTTAGGTATCTATTTTGCAGACATATGTCACTCACATCAGTTTGTTAAAAAGCAAGTATTGAATTCAGTAATTGCTCTACCTTGCTACTTTTGTATTCTAGTAAATAAAAATTGACATAGACAGTCTAGTTGTCTGAATCTTGATTAAATCTGAAATTGTACATGAAACCAAGAACATTTCTAATTTAATTAATTTCATTTGTGACTTTTACCACCACTATCTTTAAATGTTAGATTCTATTAATGTAAGAACACTCTTATTTTGATATATCATAGATGTACTCACATTTTGGTCTGCTTGTTTAAGCAGTTCTCTTACAGCTGTACCCTGTACCTTGACTTGGTCAGCATGGGTCGTAAGTCCTCAAAGAATGTAGAATTAAGTTCGAATTTTTAGGAAACTAATACAACTGCACAATTTTTCATTCATTGTCTACTGAATGCAATGACTGTGTGCTACTTTATTAACTACTACATGACTCAAGCTAAAGGAGACTGTAAAAAGTTGCTGACCCTGCTAGAAAGAATAACAAAACCTACAATTCATACACTACCATCTTATAATAAGGGATGTATTAGTTAATATCCTGAGTGCATAATGCCTTAGTAAATGACTGAATGCCTTTCATCATGTGCCAGATCAATCATGACTGATTTGGGGCTAAACAGTAATAACAGCACTGCATGACTATTCAAAATTCTTTCTGGTTGAGTGCATTTTAAAACATAAAGCTGAATTATTTCAGATTCCTTTTGACATTGTCAACTCAGCACTTTTTTTTTGGTATCTTTTATGATAGAAGCTGAGTACTCACATATGGAAGTTGGCTACCTCTCCATACTCATGAATGTAGATGACCAAACTTGCACAAGCTTCTCTATATAACAGTTTCTTAGGTACCTAATAGACTAAAGTGGCATATATAAATAGTACATATATAAAAGTTGTAAGACGAATGAATGAGTTTTAGTTAAAAAACAGAATTCTTTTTATATCATTATTTAATATAAATTTCTCCCTTTTCTTTAGTTAGCCAAAATGAAGATGGAAATAAATTCACATGATGAATAGTTATTTAATGAAGTACAATTCCTGGGATGGAATATATATATATTATGATACTATACAGAAAATCTATTACTTTGCTTTAAACACACACATATATATTGTTTTTACTATAGTGTGATATATTTTCCTGGTATTTTGTAAGAATACACTTTTGCCATCTATTTTGTAAATATATTTTTTAAAGCATATAGTTTGTTTCAAAGGCTTCCAATGATGACACTCAAAACTTGTTTGTTATTGAACCTGACAATTAAACACTTTTTAAATGACACAATAGTTTATACAATTACTTTTTCCTTTCATACACTGGGTTTTCAAGTACATGTGTAGTATACACCCACATCATTCTATAGAAGTTCAGGAAAGAATTTGGTTTAATAGGTTTCCCATTCAGCAACTGTTGTATCAAGTAAGTAAGTAAGTAAGTAAGTAAGTAAGTAAGTAAGTAAGTAAGTAAGTAAATAAGTAAGTAAGTAAGTAAGTAAATAAGTAAGTAAGTAAGTAAGTAAATAAGTAAGTAAATAAGTAAGTAAATAAGTAAGTAAATAAGTAAGTAAGTAAGTAAGTAAGTAAGTAAGTAAGTAAGTAAATAAGTAAGTAAGTAAGTAAGTAAGTAAGTAAGTAAGTATGTATGTATGTTTCTTGGTGAGGAGGATGACTTTGGACATCCTGCAGGACTAAAAACAAAACCTGTCAAAGGGCAAAGGAGCTCTTAAGGGTCAATGGCCATCCAAAATCACCAGGAGAGATGACTCTAGGAGAAGGAAAACTCTGATATAACACCTGCAACCCTGATGGTATCCAATGATGTTGACTTGTTCTTCTTTTTGGTAAATATCATCTTGGTTAAGAGATGTGGTTAAGCTTTGTGCAGTGCCTTTGCTCACTATAAAAGCTTCACAGCACAGGCATTGCTTTATATCTGGAGATCTCTCTGCACTTGTCGTCACATGGTACCATGGGCCCAGCACTATGTGTCAATAATTGTCACAAGTGTAGTGTTTGTATCAGAATTTTCAAGTCGCTGGCTGGACTAAAAAGTCACACTTGTTCAGCGCATCGGTAGGGGTTCTCCTACATGGATATAAAGTAGTGGCCGTACTCAAAAACGAGTTGGCAGCCACCATGTATGTATCTATGTTCTACTGGTTTTATAATTTCACAAAGTTTCACCAATAGAGAGAGAGTCGGTTTCTAATAGACACAAGACTCTCTCATTGGAATTTACACAACATCAACTAGGTAGGTATGTATGTATGCATGCATGTTTAGATATGGATGTTATTGTATGTGTGGATGTGTATATTTTGAGTTGTATGTGTGCATGTGTATATGCTTTGCATCTGTACATGTGTATATGCAGTTATTAGATGCAACATTTTTGGAATGTCTTACATATTTTTACTGTTCCATTAATGGATTGTATTTGTAATTTCCTAACTAGTTGTGTTCTTTCTGTTCCTGTGAAGCCTAGCTTCTCAAGATTTGTATTGAGGCAGTTACTAACATATACCAGTACCCAATAATCACAGGCATAAATCTGAAGGTGTAATCAGGGTTGAGTATCTGCAGATTTCTCATCAGTTCTGCATAAATGTTCTCCTTTTCACTAATCTTTGATATTATATTGGCATCTGCTGGGCAGCTAATTTCCATTACTGTGCATGCTTTCTTCTCCCTGTCCCATATCATAATATCTGGTCTGTTATGCCTGTATTTTATTGGGGTTTTTACTGGAACATTCCACCAGTACTCTTTCATATTATGTACATGGATGTCTTCCACATTGCTGTAGCTTTTAATGTGTTTATTATCAGGGCTATCTTTTTTACGAACTGCATTGTACAGTGTTTTGGCCACTACATCATGCATCATGCGATGACATCTTTGGACAGCTGCTGATGACATGGGTGATATCCTCGATGTTAGTTCTGCAGAGTCTGCACTTGTTATCACATCTAGGTGTTTTGCCTGCATCCCTATTTCTTTTGTGAATCAGGCATTACGTGCTAATCTCCTATTCCTGGATTGCAAAAGCGTATCCTTCAAAGTGGGAGCCAATATAGCGGTTGTTGGTCCAAGATAGACTACATTCCTTATCACTCTGGAGCTTCCTGGCAACATATCCATGCATGATTTTTTGCTGATAGGCATGCAGTTTTTCATCCATGGATTCACTGCGATACTGCTGAGCGACATCCCTGGGTGTGAGTTTTTGATTATCACACAGGGAATATCTCTCGAGGAGTTCCTTCTCAACTCTCATGATCTTATCTGTTTCATGCAGATAGACTTGCTCGAGAAACGGGCTCCTACGCTTCGAGGTTCGTAGATGTTGTCGGAGAGATATGATGCGACATTCAAATGTTGTCTGGACTGATGTTAGGCCTCTGCCTCCCTGCTTACGTTTCTAGTAAAGGTCTATGTCACTGTTGATGTGGAAGTTTCCGGTGTTGTTCAGTATTTTTCGAGTTCCAATATCAACTGCTCGGATTTCGTCTATCGTCCAATTGGGTATTCCAAACATTGGTGTATGTATGTATGTTATCTCTTTCTCTTAATTTCGAGTATATATTTTTGACCGGCCACCTTCCTGGTGGCAAGGTTGTAAAAGAAAAGAAATTGTCATCCCTTGAATCGCAATAATGTTTTGCAAATTTTGAAGGTGCCAGCTATCGCAGCCATTTGTAGACTATGATTTAGCGAGCTGCGCTTTTTGTCCGCAAATCCAAGTTCAGTCATACTTTGATCCAAGTGGGTTGGTATATAACCCGTAGCTCCAATAATTGTTTCTACTTTTGGCACAAGGCCAGCAATTATTCCAGTATATTACTGGTACTTTATTTTATCGACCCCGTAAGGATGAAAGGCAAAGTTAACCTCGGCGGGATTTGAACTCAGATCGTAAAGAGACATAACTATGCTGGAAAGCATGTCCGACACTCTACCGATACTGCCAATTCACCGCCCAATTCACCCGTAGCTCCAATAATGATGGCTATGAAGCTAAAGGTATATCTTGGATACTGGATTTGTAAACTCCTCATCAATGGTCCGTAATTGTCCTCCTTCTCCTGTATTTTTCTGACAACGTTTACATCAAGTGGGCAGCTGATCTCCACAACAGAACACGTTTCAATGTGTGGTCCCAAACAACAATATCAGGCTGGTTGTGCTTTAATTTGGTGGCAGTTTTTATTTTCAGGTTCCACCAGTATTCCTTAGTGCCATCTGTCTCAATATATTCTTCCTCGTTTGTTGTTAATTTTGTTTTCCGAAGTGCGTTCCAGATGGTTCTAGCTATCCCATCGTGTCTCATGGGGAGGTAGTAGCGAGATGACATTCTTTCGCAGCTGGCAACAACGTGGCTTACATCCTCGATCTTTGTTTTACATAGCCTACATTTATTGTCAGCTGCTGGCCCTCCCCTTTTGTGCAGCAGATATTTGGTAGGGAGTTCTTGTTCCTGTATTGCATAGAGATATCCCTCAAGGTGTGATGTCATAAACTTGTCGGAACTCCATGCCAGGCTTTTTTAGTGGTTTATCCCCTCTATGGTCTGTGTTTTACGTCTCAAGTATCCATGCACAACTTTTTCTGTAAATTGGTCAATTTTTTCATCTTGTTGAGAGATTTATATCAGGCTTTATTCCATATCTCTCCTCCAGATCAGTCGCTATTCTAATGATATTTCTTTTTTCATGCTCATAAACCTGGGCAAGATGGTTGCCAACCTTTTTCCTCTGTTGAAGGTGTTGCTTCAGTGTTACTATCCGGGTCTCATATGTTGTTAATATTGATTTTAGACCCCGGCCACCTTCCTTGCGTGAGAAGTATAGCCTATCCACATCACCATTGATGTTAAAGTTCCCAGTAACACTGAGAAGTTTGAGAGTTCTAACATCCATCTCACTTAGTTCTTGCAATGACCAGTTCAGCAGGCCAAATGTTGGCATTAGAATTGGCACAGCATACGTATTGTTGGCAATGTATTTGTTGTACGCTGACAGTTCTGATGACCATATTTTCTTTACTCTTCTGAAGTATTTAGTTCTGGTTCTCTCCTTATTTATGGGTCCATCATATCTGACATTCTCATCCTGTCCAAGATATCTGTAGTTGTCACCTGACTGTAGAGGTTGTATTGTCAGGCCGTTCATCTCTAGATTTCTAGAGGAGGGCACAGCTCTTCCACGTTTTACTGCCAAATATGCACACTTGGACTCACCAAATTTCATTTTGATGTCTGTTGAAAATTGTGTAATGAGGTCCAATTGTTTCTTGATGTCATTGATATTTGGCCCATACAACTTCAGGTCATCAACAAAGAAAAGATGGGAGATACTTCTGGGCCGACTTCTTTGTCCACCTTGTTTCCTGAGTAGGTAAGATAGTGGATTTAGTGAGAGAACGAAAAGTAGCACTAACAAGCTATCACCCTGAAAGATGCCCTTCTAGTAATGTATCTTATCAGTCTTAACTTGCTCCTTCTCACCTCTAAGGATCAAATTGGTGTACCAGTTCTTGGTCAGGCATTCAACAGCAGCTACCAATGTTTGTGGGACTTTGGCTAACTGTAAATCCTTAATAATCCACCCATGAGGTACACTATCAAATGCTTTTTGATAGTCCAGCCACACCACAGTCATGTTTCTGTGATTCTTTGTTGTTTTTTCCTGAATCATTTTATTAGTTAGTAGGTGATCTATGCAACCCCACACCTCCCTCTTTCCACCAGCTTTCTCAGGTGTTATGATGTTGTTGGTAGCACAGTGATCCTGTAAGAACAGGTTAAGGCACCCAGTATATAATTTATACATGATGTTTTGGCAGGCTATTGGGCGGTAATTTTTGTATGTATGTATGTATGTATGTATGTATGTATGTATGTATGTATGTATGTTCTTCTGGTTTTATAATTTCACAAAGTTTTACCAATAGAAGGAGAGTCGGTTTCTAACATAGACACAAGACTCTCTCATTGGAATTTACACATCATCAACTAGGAGGTAGATATGTATGTATGCATGCATGTGTAGATATGGATGTTATTGTATGTGTGGATGTGTATGTTTTGAGTTGTATGTGTGCATGTGTATATGCTTTGCATCTGTATATGTGTATATGCAGTTATTAGATGCAACATTTTTGGATTGTTTTACATATTTTTACTGTTCCATTAATGGATTGTACTTGTAATTTCATAACTAGTTGTGTTCTTTCTGTTCCTGTGAAGCCTAGCTTCTCAAGATTTGTATTGAGGCAGTTACTAGCATATCCCTGTGCCCCAATAATCACAGGCATAAATCTGAAGGTGTAATCAGGGTTGAGTATCTGCAGATTTCTCATCAGTTCTGCATAAATATTCTCCTTTTCACTAATCTTTGATATTATATTGGCATCTGCTGGGCAGCTAATTTCCACTACATGTATGTATGTATGTATGTATGTATGTATGTATGCATGTATGCATGTATGTATGTAGTGTGTGTGTATGTGTGTGTGTGTGCTTTCATTTTTTCTTAACATAACTAAAATGAATGGGTTTTTTTGTGAGTATTAGTTTGAAGGAAATTATTACTACAACCACGCACTTTGAATTAATGTTGAATTCCATTAAATATTTAAAATATTTTGAAGCATATTGTGCAAACAGAAAGAAATATTTAAATAAAGTGTATTAATAAGTCCTATTTTTATCTTTATGATAATCTAAAATATATATTAAAATAGTTTTATTTAGACGAAGGAATAGATTATAGGTATTATGGTATATTTTCTTTTCTCTCTCCTAAATGAAAGATTTAAAATTTGAAAGCTAGAGACCATATATATGACAGAAAAGTTTTTGATGTTGAGTTAAGGTCGGACAGGTCTTATTTGAAGCTGAACCCTTAGTGGATCTTTTTTTGCCCATGAGAACTATTTCCATCATCATCATCGCATCTATATTCATTTTTCCATGCTTGCATGGGTTGGTTGGGTCCTTTCAGCACAGCATCTCTACACTCACTGCGTTCCTTCATTATCTCCTCTTTGAGTCTCAGTGATTTGAGATCACCTCTCACCATCTCTGCCCAGGTCTTTCTTGGTCTATCTCTACTGTGGCTCCCTTTCACAGGGATTTCCTGGTACCTCTCCACCCAGCGATCATCATCCATGTGAATCACATGTCCATACAAACACGGTCTTCTCTCTTGCACACTGCTTTGGATTCCTTTTAAACCCATTTTTTCCTCAATTCATCCAAGCTATGTCTTTCTCTCATACTTACATTGCACATCCAACAAAGCATGGTGGCTTCCTTTCTCTCTTGCCTACACATGTCCTCTGCTGTCCCTGCCCCTATTTCCCTACCATGCAGCATCACACTTAACATACAGAAATCATACAGTCATCCTTTTGTATGCAGGGAGAAACCTTTTGTTTGATAACAGTGGGAGTAGCTGTCTAAACATCTTCCATCCTATCATTATTCTAGCTTTTATGGTCTCAGAGCACCCTCTTCTGTTGCTAATTAGGTCACCTAGACAGCAGAAGCTCTCAATCACGACTATGGATCCTTCATGGGATTGGAAAAGTTTTATATCACTGCTGCACTTCCCCTCGATTACCCCTTTGAACCTTGTGCTTACAAAGACATCCTTTCCTGTTAGTCTACCTATTATCCCACTACATCTCTTGCATATCCAAGATTTACATTGTGTACATCATACAGAGTTTATGCTTACTTATTTTCTGCATATTGAGCAGGGCGACTTTGCTGGGGGAATCAGAGTCCTATCTTATTTCCTACCTTCTAACACTTTAGCTTTGGTTAAGTTTACTGACAGACTTTTTGATTTGAAATTCTGTTTCCATAGTTAGAACATATTCTCTAGTTCTTTTATGGATTCAGCTATAAGGACCAGATCATCCACATTGAGAAGTTCCCATGGATACCCAGTCTTAAAGTCCTCTGTTATGGCCTGAAAAACTATGATGAATAGCAGTGGGCTAAGAACAAAATCCTGATGAACTCCTACCTGTACCTTCAATTCCTTACTAAACTCACTTCCCACTCTCACTTTATTAACAGTTCCTCTAAACATGGCTTGTACTGCTTACACAAGCCATTCTTCTCCACCTAATCTCCTTAAGTATCACCAGATAATAGATTGAAGTATTCTGTCAAAGGCTTTTTCTAAATATAATGGCTTATTCTTGGTTAGGAACTTCTTTTGTAGTTGTCTCACTATGAATAGGACATCTGCAGTACATTTCCCAAGTGTGAAACCAAACTGCATCTCACCTAATTTAAGTCTATGTGGTTGAATATTCCACAAACATATTCTTAACATAATCCAAAGGTAGAATCTATTTATATATATATACATATATATATATCCTCTCTGGATAATTAGCCAGCATCAGTGAAACTTGAGTACCAAGACCTGGTCTCTTCGTATAAACAAATTGCATCAGCCCTAGCTATTTTCATTTAGGGTGGTTGCAGGGGTTTTCCAGTGCAGTCTATGGGGAGGACAGTTACAGTTTTAGAAATAAGAGTAAGATAGAAGAAGCCAGCTGCTGTCAGGCTGAAGGAAGGAAGTGTAAAATACCTCCTGCTGGTACTGGAAAAATAGAAAGATTTGAGCAATGACTGATTTATGGTTTAAAGCCAACAACTTCTTCTGGCTGAAAACCACAGTTTGAAGGTATTAATTCCACTAAATGTATCTAATAGTAAAGTTTATAATTAATAATGATTTCTTCATTCATTTAAATTATAACTTTTCAGAATATCATTTCATTCAAATCTATCCTGACGATATCCTCATTTGGAACTGACATTTTGACAGCCATCAAAGTTATTACATATAAAATTCATAACAGAATATTAGATAAACTCCATTTTTAAACCAAAGCAGAGTATGTCATTGACATTTTCCAGGAGACATTTGATGAAAGACTTTATATCTATATATTGAATTTAAGAGGTTCATAATGGATAAATAAGATATATATGAAAAAAGAATAAGATATATATGAAAAAAGAATAAGATATATATCTTATTCTTTTTTCATATATATGATAAAAGAAAAATATGATAGGGACAGGGTTCTCAGGTAGGGGAGATTTCATGTAGATTATGGTAAATGTGGATTTCTTTTTCATATGTTATTTATTGAATGTGCTCATTTACATTCTGTATGCACATATTTACTATTTGAAGAATCCTAGCTTAATGATAAATATTTTTCATCAAAAGATTACTGCTGAACCCAGATATTTTTTATCAGAGAAAATAACTTTATCTAATCAACTGATTTACTCAAGTAAAGTTTATCATGAGTTTTTCTAAAAGACAGTATTTATGCAATGGAAAAAGCCTTTGAAGTATCAGCACCAGGAGATAACCTGGTTGTTGATAATGGTGCTGATTTAATGACTATGATAAATGTGGTGGCAGTTATATCAATCAATGATATTGATTTCATTTTCATTTTATCCAGATTCACCATCCTATCTCTTTCTCCCCACTCACATCACCCTGTCCAATCCCAACAAAATTGTCTTACACCCATGAAACACTTTCTCATTCCTTTTCTTCTTCACATAACCCCACAAAATCCCACCACAATTATCATACACTCATGATATACTTATCTTTCGTACTTTTCCCTTCTCTCTCCTTGCACACATCTCACTTAGGACAGGTCATCATCCACCCCAGAGTATAGAGAAGGATCTTCTGTTGAGCCATTGATTGAAATACTCCCTTGCAATGGTGCCACAATAGAATGAATCCAAATGCTCCATAAAGTGATTGGTTTTAGCAAGGGCATCCAGCTGTCGAAATCATGCTACAAAGGATTGCAGGGACTTTTCAGTTGGGTCCCAGACATGTCAATGTCTCGAGTGCTGATGCCACAAAAGAGGTTGGTGAAAAGAAGATTATTCAGACCCAAAAATTGCCAAACAAAGTATTGAAAGGACTTCTCAGTTAAATCTAAAACATAATAACCCATCATGTGCTACTACCATGATTAAATGCACATTCAGTTTTGACAGACAAATTTGTGAATATGTAGGTAAAACACAAGAGTAACAGGATTTTGACCTGATCTTAATAAAAATAATTATTAAACAATACCATGATACTGATTCATCACTCACATAACCATCAATATTAAGCTATATATATACTTGGTATGTTGATGCTACAATAAAAGTCACCAGTCCACTATGTAAGGAAGTTGGTAGTGCTAGACTCATGATAAAAAGATCCTACTGTAAAGTGGTTGGCATTAAGAAGGCATTCAGCCATATAAACTAAGTCACAATGGAATATAAGAGCAAGACATGGTCACCTGACTAGTCTAGCCTCAGAACAAGACAACTTGTCTAACCTATGTAAGCATAGTAAATAGACATTAAATGGTGATGATGATGATGATAATTACTATCATCCTTCAATATTAATATTCAATACTTGTTCTCTCTTACCATCATACCAATGTAGATATCAATATGTCACTTCAATTAATCTCTGCCATATTCTCCTCTCACACTTTTCATTCTGTTATTCCATATTTCATTCATTTTTCTGTCTTCTATTCAACTTATTGGTCATATTTGCCTTGAACATATGGAGAGTACACCAGTAGAGAAGAACTTTTTAGTCTCACTGAGGACAAAGCAACCTTTCTAGTCCTGCTGCTATAATCCTCCAACACACTCTGAAAATGGTTGGTGTTAGGAAAGTCATCCAACTTTCGAGTCTATGCCACAATTGTAACATACACGTTTTCTTCTCTCTCTCTTCTAGGAGCGTAGTTATTCCAAATAAGAATGGATACAGACTGTGATAACCCATCCAGTTCATGCAAGAATAGAAAGCAGCCATAAAATGCCCATAGTGATGGTGATGTTGATCACCTGCAGTGAAAGTTCCTCAACAAAAAGTACCTAGCCATCCTGTATGGTGATTCTGCTTGTGTCACAACAAAAGGTATCCAGTCCACCCTGTAAGAGGGTTATGCTGGTGCAATGACAAATGCATATAGTCCATCCTGCAAATTGGTCTTACTGGAGCCATGACAAAAAGCCCCTGCAAAGTGGTTATACTAGTGCTACGATAAAAAACACCCAATCCACCCTGTGACAGGGACATACTGCTACCATAACAAAAATGCACCTGTACACCCTATAAGACCTGGAGTATGATATAATTCTCTCAGTACAAAATATAAAGTTGTTGGCATTAGGAAGAACCATAGAAACCAGAGCATATGAGCATGACACCAGACCATTCAAACCCCAGTATGTGATGGTCCTTCTAACTATTGCATGGAAAACACGTGAAATGGTGATGATGATATCTGAGTTCATGCTTATAACACAGAATGAGTTTTAGACAAGGACGAGTATTTAGTTATAAATATGATTACATATAACCACAATCACATACACAAGTATACACACAGAGAAACAAGCTCATGCATGATCACACATATGCACATGCATGGTCTCGTGGTATGGGTGTTGTATTGAGATACAGCATTTCTGGGACATTTTAAAAATCTGGTGGAGCCCATCTCCTCTCCAAGCCTGAATACAGCCGATTTCTTCCAGAGGAAGAAAGTGAGGGATTGGAAGTGATAACGGGATATAGAGGCAGAATCAACCCCAGTACTTGACTGGACCTTTTTTATCGACTTCAAATGGACGGAAAGCAAAGGTGACCTTGGCAGGATTTAAACTCGGAGAGTAGAGAGCTGAAACAAATACTGCAAAGCATTCTATCCAATGTTTTTACGGCTGTCAATTTGCCACCTACACACATGCATATACAGAAATTAATGTATAATACAATAAGACAAACAGTATAATGTTAAAAATCTGCAAAATAATAAGTATTTTAACTAGATTGTTTACCAAGATACCACTATTCCATCATATCAATTGTATTAGTAATAATTCAAGTGAAATGAAATAGAAAAAACAAAACAAAATTATATTGATACAATTATCAAAAAAATGTATTAAAAATATCATTTTGTTATCTTATAATTTCAAGTAAATTTAAATTCTAAATTTCATTTGAATCAAAAGCATTTATCATCATCATTATCGTCTTTATTACTACTACTATCAAAATAACATTGTCATTCATTCACATTTCTCTATTATCCCTATTATCATCACAGTCATCATTATTCTCATCATTATCATTATGATGTTGTTGCTGATAATGATGGTCATTTTTGTTGTTGTTGTCATTATCACTATCATCATCATGTTCATCAATGTCATTATTGTCATCAGTGGTGGTCTTATCATTTCTCTATCAAATTTGTAATCATCATCATTGTCACCATTATTGCTATGATTACTAATATCATCATTATCACCATCATTATCATGTCTGTTATTTTCTCCCCACCGCCTCCACACCTCCATTCCACTATCATTGGTTAACAGAAATCTAAAACCTCCAAAATGAAAGTCTTGGTAAGAAATTGTATTAAATGAAAATGACATTTTCTCATTAATACTATTGGCTTACATCAGTAGTGAAACAATGAGCAAATAGTAATAATGATGATGATGGGGTGAAAGATAGTGATGCTGCTTCTGATGAATTGATTTCTACAGGTAATATGAACTATTAATATAATAATCTTTCATATCATTAACATGGAAATGGACTAAAATTGATAGCTCTACTAATATATACAGTTTCACACGAATTTGTCACTATTGTTATTTTTATTATTGTGTTTTGTTTGACTTGAGGATATATGAAAGTAAATGTACAGAAATTAGATTGTGATGAGTATTAAACCAAATATTGCTATAAATCCACTGCAATTTTTGATTTTGATATCACAATAATACTCTAAGCAATCTTCCTATAAATGTATTAAAATCATCTTTATTAATTTGCAGTCTTAAAGAAGTGAGAGCAGACAGAGATAAATGAAAGTATAGCATTTGTAATCTCCCAACAAATATTTACTGTACCATGTATTTAGGCTCACTGCAAAAACAAGAAAAATAATTTCTTTCTTAAATTTTGCAAAAGGTAAAGGAGTAATTTAAATCCAAAATATTATAGGTATTTGTTTTGTTCATTCTAAAGCAAAGAAGAGAAATGTTAGCTTTCATAAAACAGAAAATGCCAACATCATTAGAATGCAGAACAGGCCTGTACCTTGTAGTCTCATGGGGAAGAATGAGTAGTTATAAATTGAAAGTATTAGTAATGAGCTGACATTCACAATAGATATGTCTTGGGACCAATCTTATCATTTATATAAATGATATTGACACTAGTTTTTCCTCTTTACAAAACTATCATAATTTGCTAATACTAGCAAGATATTGGTGGGCAATACTTTTTTGTTCTTAGTCTAATCAAATCTTCAATGCAAAAACGTGATTTGAATGAAAGAGTCGATTGATCCCTTGTCATGAAGTGAAAATAGCAAATAGGATACTTCAGATGATCAGTTTTATTTCTGTTGGCTGTAGGTGGGAGACTATTGTCAGATTCAATATGTGTAAATATATGCACATTCTTTTAGAATGCTTTTTTGAAATATAGATTAAAAGGAGAGAATATAAATTAAGTCTTTATCATATAGATATTTCAGTTGTTTTTAGTATACCTCTAGTAATGGTATATCTCCTGGATTGTTGAATAACTGGATATCTATCTATCTATCTGTGTGTGTGTAGGGGGGGGTGAGAGGGAGAGAGAGAGTACTCAATACTGAAGTAGAGTTTAACGACAAAAAGGCACCCACTTCATTCTGTATGATGGTAGTGTTGAGGACAAAAAGTTCTCAGTCTGCGCTGTAAAAGTGGTTGGTATTAAGGGCATCCCGCTTTAGAAAACCAAGCCAAAAATGGATTATATGTGACTGGCATGGTCATCTGACTGCCTAGCATCATAACATGTTTGCATGGAAAATATATGTTAAATGGGGATGATGATGATATGTTTATATTTGCAAAAGATGTACACACCATCCAAAAAATTGCTGTTAAGCTAGTATGTCAAATAAAATTCCTGCTTTAGTTTCACATACATCCTTGTCACTCAGTGATACTCAGAAATACAGTGACTTTCTATTGTTCCCAAAAGACACAAGGTGAAATATTTTGTGGGGGTTTACACTAGTGATGACAAGAATGCTATAAAAGAATGCAGAAGGGGTTTAGTAAATATAGAATTCATAAATTACTTCCGTTTAAATACTGTAACTTATAAAACATTTATTGATTTAACAAAACAGCCTAGACATAAGTATATTTTGTTTCAAATGAATTAGAATACTCGACTGTAACATCTTCATCAATGTTAGCTGTTGATCTTAATACTAATACCCTAAACAGTTCCAAAAGTAGGCTCTTTATTTAAAAAGAGAAATTGATGTAAGCCAGAAATATCTTCCTATCTCAACTATTGAAGCTGACGATTACAAAATTAAATTCATGTTGACATAAACTTAAACTGAATTGGTTACAATGTACTCTAGGTAGACTATAAGTACTGTTTTAATCTAATGGTAGACATTATATCATTGAACTGCTTATAGTTGCTGCCTATACACTTCTTACTTTCTTCGATTTAATTGATTTTCTCCATTAATCATGACTTCAGTTAAGTGAACCTACCTGCTTTGACTAATGTATCATTGACACAGACCACAGACTCTGAATAAACATTATCTAGTTTAGTTTAACATCTTGATGTATGAGTGCAAAATTAGTAATGTTGTATCAACAGAGTTGAAATTTAACTAGTCACTGAAATCATTAAGAATTTCTGAAAAGATTAATTACACCGTGTAACAAAAAAAAATGTTTGTCTGTTCCTGGCTTGTAATCACTTTTTTTGTATTGCTTAGGTCCCAAATAAATAAAAAAAGTGCTATTAAACAGTTAAAAGTTTGGGTTTGTAAAAATTATAAGCTATTCACTAGAATTATTTGTATGCTGGATTTTACGTTGTATGTAAGTTTAATTTGCTTATGTTATATGATTTTTTTTATATATGTTTCAGGTTAAATTAAAATTATAAAATAAAGAGTAATACCTAAAGAAAATTATAAAAGTTCAATAAAGTATAAAATTGTTAAAAAATGGATAAAAGAGATTTATTGATACTGGGGTAACAGAAAAAGTTCCTCACTTCCCAAACCCAAAAAGAAGTCAATGACTTGGTCAGGGATATGGGTCTGACCAAGTCCAATGCAGAACTATTCGTCTCCAGGATGAAGCAGTGGAACTTGGTCAAGGAGGAAGTGCAGGTGAAATGTCAGAGAAGTCGACACAAACTTTTCTCAGGCTTTTACACTCTTAGGGATGGCCTCTGCTTTTGCCATGACGTGCCTGGACTGTGTGACGTTATTGGGGTGCCGTTTGTGCCCAAGGAGTGGCAGCTATTTATAGACAGCTCCACCACAAGTTTGAAGGCTGTCCTCCTCCACAATGGAAACAAGTTCCCGACACTGCCCCTAGCTCATTCAGTCTGCCTGAAGGAAGATTACTACAGTGTGAAAGTACAATTGGGAAATCATTGGAGACTTCAAGATGGTTGCTTTCCTGCTTGGACTCCAAAGAGGCTTTATCAAATTCCAATGCTTCCTCTGCCTTTGGGACAGCAGAGCCACCTCTGACCACTACAAAAGAAAGAACTGGGAGCAGTGAACAGAATTTGTAGTTGGGACCCGGAACGTCATGTGGGAGCCACTGGTTGATCCCAGGATTGTGTTCATGCCGCCACTGCACATTAAGTTGGGGTTGATGAAGTAGTTTGTGAAAGCTCTCTTCTTGAGTTCATCCCCAAGTTATCTGAGGGCAAAATCAAATGTGGAATTTTTGTTGGACCTCAGATAAAGAAGGTGTTTGAGTCTACCGACTTCTCCAATAAGCTCAATAGGATTGAGAGAACAGCATGGAACTATTTCAAGGCAGCTGTTAAGGGCTTCCTTGGCAACTACAGAGCTGAAAACTACCAGCAACTGGTGCAGGATCTGATAAAGGCTTTTGGCGCCATGGGATGCAGGATGTCGCTTAAACTCCATATGCTGGACGGGCACCTGGAAAAATTCAAAGACAATATGGACGCCTACTCAGAAGAACAAGGCGAACGATTCCACCAAGATGTGAAAGAGATAGAGCGGAGGTACCAGGGCCACTACAATGAAAAACTGATGGGGGACTATATCTGGGGGCGAGTGCGGGAATACGACCTGGACTACAACCGCAAATCCAGGAAATCCAGTCATTTCTGATGTGTATAAGTTGCTTTATAAGTGTTATTTGTTTTTACTTGTTTGCTTTTGATAAGCTTGTGTAATAAAATAAATATATACTCTGTTGATTTAATTATATGAACTGATAAATTAAAAAAAATGTGTTTTTTCTAGAAAAATATGAAAATTTCGAAATATGAAACTCCTGACCACAAACTCAAACTTCTGAGTAAATAATAGTGTTTTTTTAAAATAATAATGGGATATAACAAACCAGGAAATGACAGTTAGAACCAGGAACAAAAAATATATTACATGGTGTTATTTATTACATATATATGTATACACACATATATATATGTATACACATACACACATATATATATGTATACACATACACACAAATATAAATATATATATATATGTGTGTGTGTGTATATTCATTATTAAGACTAAATAGTGAGTTTTGTTACTCTGGAGTTTCACCTATTTATGTCTCACTGCCTATAGGAACATCTGTATGCAGATGATTTAACCATCGTAGCTGAATTTATAGCAGAATTAGGTAAGAAACTCCAAACCTGGAAGCATGGCACAGAATAAAAGGGTCTTAAAGTCAACTTGATAAAGACTAAAGTGCCTATTAGGCTTTAGAAGCCTCTGCAGGGCTCACAGCTTCTTATAGAGATATATAATTTATTAGTGATGGTCTTGTTTAATGAGATAATGGCCATTATCATTATATATATGAATATATGTATATCTATTTATCATCATCATCATCATTTTACGTCCGCTTTTCCCTGCTTGCAAGGGTGGGACGGGAACTGATTCTGGCTTGATTTCTACAGCTGGATGCCCTTCCTAACACCAACCTCATTTACAGTGAGTGCTCAGTGCTCTTTTTTCCATGGCGCCTCCACGAAATGAAATGATAGGCACCCCGTCCTATCATCTCATTTCTACAGCTGAGTAAACTGGAGCAATGTGAAATAAAGTGTCTTGCTCAAGGAAACAACACATCACCCGGTCTGAGAATTGAATTCACAACCTTTCGATTGCAAGGTTAATGCTCTAACCACTAAGCCTTTTATATGTGCATTTTATATATATATATAAAATCAACTAACTAGATATTTGTAATAAATTGAAGTGAAAACCAACAGGTGAGTGTTTTTATTAGCAACATGATCGTTCCAAATTATAACAATATATAAATATATATGTGTGTATATATATATATATATATATATATATATATATGTGTGTATATATATATATATATATGTGTATATATATATATATCTAAACCCATGGTAGCGTGGAAGATAGACGTTAAACGATGATGATGATGATGATTTACATACACATATATATATGTATATGAATGTGTGTATGTGTGTGTATATATATATATATAAGTAGTGGAATTTAATTTGAAGAATGAAGTTACATTATTTGTAATCACGATAAATTTTCTTTTTTTCTTACACAATTTTTTATATCTAAAATTTAAATTCTCTCTTTTCTATATTTCTTGAATTTGCAAATGAAATTTGGAATAATAGATTAATATAATAAATCAACAAAACTTACAATAGTTGAAACCCATCTGTTCTCTACCTTACACATTCATGATTAATTATCACATTTTAAAAATTAGTTATTGACAAAAATGTTAAGATAGTAGTCATCATCATCATCATCATTTTACGTTCGCTCTTCCCTGCTTGCAAGGGTGGGACGGGTCTTATTCAGCACAGCATCTCTCCATTCGTCACGGTCCTTCGTCATCTCCACCGTGAGATTCAACGATCTGAGGTCTGTTCTCACCACCTCCGCCCATGTTTTTCGTGGTCTACCTCTACCACGTCTTTCTTCAACTGGCATTTCCTGGCACTTATTCACTCAACGGTCATCCTCCATGTGCATCACATGTCCATACCACCTCAGTCTCCCGTACACTACATTCTATCCCTCTCAGACACAGTTTCTCTCTCAACACATTCATGCTGAGTCGTTCACGCACATTTACACTGCACATCCAACGGAGCATGCTTGCCTCATTTCTCCCCAGCTGTTGTATCTCCTCTGCAGTTGCTGCCCATGTCTCACTACCATGCAGCATCGCGCTCCTCACACAGGCATCATATAACTGGCCTTTCGTATGCAGGGAGAAACCCTTCTTCGTCAGCAGAAGAAGCAGCTCCCTAAACTTCTTCCAACTCGTCCTTATTCTAGATACTATGGCCTCGGAACACCCCTCTCCCATGCTAATCTGATCTCCTAGGTACCGGAAGCTATCCACCACTTCTATAGCACCCTCCTGCATTTGAAAAATGTGTCTATCAATGCGACTTCTACTGTCTAATTTCCCTGTACATCTACTGCATACATATTTCTCCCTACCTGTTAGTTTGCCTGCTATCCCGCTACACCTCTTGTGTACCCTGGATCTGCATTGTGTGCATTTTATAGAATTTATGCCAGTTCCTTTTCTGCATATCGAATATGGCCATTTCCCTGACGGAATCAGAGTTTTGTCCTCTTTTCTACTCATCAACACTTTTGTCTTAGCTAGGTTCACTCTCAGTCCTCTTGCTTCCAACTACTGTTTCCATAGCCAGAATTTATTCTCTAGTTCCTCTACTGATTCTGCTATAAGAACCAGATCGTCAGAATAGAGAAGTTCCCATGGACAGCCAGTCTTAAACTCCTCTGTTATGGCTTGGAGGACTATAATGAACAAGAATGGGCTGAGGACCGAACCTTGATGTACTCCTACTTGTATCTGGAATTCCTCACTAAACTCCATTCCTACACTGACTTTACTGAGAGTACATCTGTACAAAGTTTGCACTGTCCTCACAAGCCATTCCTCAACACCTAGTTTCCTTAGGGACCACCAGATGACAGATCGGGGTACCCTATCAAAGGCCTTCTCTAGGTCAACAAAGGCTAAGTATAGTGGCTTTTTTTTCTCTAAGAAGCTCTCTTGTAATTGTCTCACCAAGAAGAGGGCATCTGTTGTACTCTTCCCTGGCACAAAACCAAACTGCATATCATCTAGTTTGACTCTTTCTCTAATTAGTTGTGCTAATATCCTTTCTGCCACTTTCATAACCTGATCCATCAGTTGTATACCCCTAGTATAAATACAAAATTTGCTCTCTTGCTTCTATGTACAAGTTGAAATGTTGCTAGTATCTATTTTAACTTTCATTTGCAATACTATGGGCATGTGGCTAGAATGTCTCAGGAAAGAATCGCTGGACAGATCTGAACAGATTTTACAGGCAAAACCAACAGGTAGGAGACCCAGGTATGAAAATCAAGCAAGATGATTGGATAACACCCATGAGCCTGACTGGTCAGACTTGGGGATCCAGCTGGATCAGTTGGAGATGGTTGCTTCTGACAGGACCCGCTGGAAGGAGTGTTTGAGGATTCTGCCCCTACAACCCTCTTAGGAATAAGTGGGCAAAAAGAAGAAGATTGGCAAAGTGTTCATAAAATATTAACCAGGAAGGTGACATTGTCAATTCTCTACATTCTCTCTTACAAATTTATCATCCTTTTATGCTGAATCTTCCTGAGATCTGTATTAAGGATACACATGTCTGTAAAATGTTAAGCCACTTACATATTTATTTCAAGAGCAGGAAGCGCTGTTGATTGAATCAACTGGAACAAAAGTCTTCAAAAATACTGGAGATCCAACTATAACACCATTGTATTTATCAAGGTGCTCTAGATTTTTTCTGACCAGAAATCAATTAAAAACTTAAACATTCACTCTTCTTTTTCTTTTGCTTTCCTTAGTTCATCTATAATCCTTAATTAATAGTCATCCTCACCTCTACATTATATAAATGAAACTCAAGTTAAAATGGGTGGGCTCATTCATCATCATCATCACCACCATTTTAATGTCTTATTTCCCATGCTTGCATGGGTCAGACCGGTTGTCCATACTATGAGGCAAGTCTGGCCATTTGGCTGCATCGTACCTTGCTTAAATGGGATTGTATTTTGACTAATTTTTTACAGTGTGATGCCCTTCCTAACACCAACCACATTGACTGTGTGGAACTGGGTGGTCATGTTATGAGAGGCGTCAGGCCAGATGGCTGTGCTGTACACTGGTATTAAGCAGATCCATATCTGGTGGCTGGGTGGACCCATAATGAGGTAGGTCTGGCCAGTTGGCCATGTCAATCCTTGCTCATAGCAGGGCTTGTGTTTTGGCTGAGGATTTTTACGGCTGCTGGGTGCCTTTCCTAATACCAACCACACTAAGTGGTCACCCTTACGATGTATGTTTGGCCAATTGGCCATGCCTTGGCTGGATTCTTATGAATGCTAGTTGTCTTTCCAAACAACAACCACATTTACAATGTGGAACTGTGTGTTCCACATATGAGGCAGGTCAGGCCAGTTAGCTGTGTTGTATCGTGCTCATACTGGGTCATATTTTGACTGGGATTTTCCAGCTTTTGGATGCATTTCCTAACACCAACCACATTTGCAGTGTGCGACTGGCATGTTGGTTGAGTACTGATGACTTTTTCCCATCCTTGAGTTCTCGCCAATCTTTACCTGTCCTTTCTCCTATGCTATGGGCTGTTTCCCCCTATGTATGTTAAGTTCTTATTCCTACACTGTCTCCCAGTACATCTTATGTTATATAATACGTTCCTAGTTTTGCAGTTAGTTTGCGGGCTTAGCAAACAACCAACTAATGACAAGTAAATAAACATAAATAAATAGATAAAAACACACACAGCTAGATGTAATACATGTGGAAACTAGGCACACAACACACAACTCACAAAAACAAGATGGTGTAGGACAGAACAAAGGAGAGACACAAAATAAAAACCCAGTCACACTGAGGAGGTACAGAATGTGTGACGAAAGAGCTTTGACAATATATAAACAACCATCCAGTTATCAAACCTACCAATCAACCAACCAGAAATTTATAATAAATTGAAGGGAAAACCAACAAGTGCGTGTGTTTTTATTGACAGCATGACCCTCCCAAAATATAGCAATATCTGTTTCAACACACGTTTTCAGATAAGAAATCTTGCAAAACAAATTGTATACATATATGTATGTACGTATACATACTTATATTTAAGTATCAGCCATACTAAGAATGAGAAATGAAATTTCGTTTTTTCCAGCCGACTAACTCACTAGATATGCAAATTAGGCTGCTCAGTTGTTAATATGCATAATGAAAGTATATACTTTCAAACGTTCAATCAACTGACACAAAGGTATATGGTGCCAATAACAGCTAATAAGCTAGCAACTAGTTCATCGTTCCTTTGTCAGTGTTGAACAAAAGGGCAACGATGGGTGCCGAACACTGTACGGCTTAATAACAAATGTTCGGTAAACCCATACGTACATATATATATGTGTGCATGTATGTATGTATATACATACTACTGTACGTCTGTATACATATATGTATGTATACATACTTATATTTAAGTATCAAGTACTAAGAGTCAGAAATGAAATTCAAATTTTTTTCCATTTATATATATACATACACAGACATATATATATATATACATATATATATATATACAGATACATATATACATATAAATATATATATATAGTAAAGATATAATTTCTTAACGGGTGGATACAGAAAGCATGCAATCCATACTGTAACATGGTAGGTGTTAAGGAGGGTATCCAGCTCTAGAAACCAAGCCAAAAATACAGATCCATATAAAGATGTGTTCTCTTAACCTGAATTGTCTCAGAACGTGACGACCCAACCCATCTATCCAATGCATGCGTGTAAAATGGACATTAAATGATGATGATGATATATATATATATGATCACCTATAGATCAGGGGAACACGCCAGCCAGATAGATTATATCCTTACTAGAAGACGGGACAAAATGTCTGTTGTAAACACTAAATTCCTCCCCTGTGAAGAATGCACCCCCCAACATAGCCTAGTAGTTAGTGACCTCATCGTCACTAACTACTAGGCTATGTGGGGGGGTGCATTCTTCACAGGGGAGGAATTTACCTGTACGCGACGACAGAGGAGGCCTACCTTGAGGAGAAGAATATGGAAGTTGAAGGACCCCATAACCAGTGACAAATTTAAAAGCTTATTATTTGATGCCTTTGACAATAAGGAAGAGCAATTAGAGACGTGCAATATAGAGGAGCAGTGGCAATTCTTGAAAGTGAACCTGCTGAAAGCAACGGATGAAATCTGTGGCTGGAGCAGACCTATTGGCAGAAGGAGAGTAACTTGGTGGTGGAACAGTAAGGTGGAAGAGACAATCAAGGTCAAAAAGCAGGCTTGGAAAGTATGGCAGGATGGGGGAAGTAGAGAGCACTATCAAGTAGCCAGGAGAGAAGCTAGGAGACAAGTGTACCTTGCAAAAAGGGTAGCAGGGGATAGAAAGTTCAAGCATGTTCTACAACGTGAGGACCAAAAACGTGAGGTGTTCAGGATTGCTAAACAATGTGTCAAGGAAAACCGTGATATTGTCGGGGAGAAGTGCGTCCGTAATGATAATGGTGTACTTGCGCTCACTGATACTGATAAGAAGATAGCCTGGAAGTGTTACTACGAGAGACTACTAAATGAGGAGAATAAATGGGAAAAAGATAGTCTGCCCCAAATCGATCCAATAGATGGACCAGCGGTGCAAGTTAAAGGTAGTATAATAAGTAAGGCAATCAAAGATATGAAGACAGGCAAGGCAGCTGGGCCTTCGGAGATAGTTGCTGAGATGTTGAAGGCATCTGGTATGGTGGGACAGACTATGGTCACCCGTATAGTTAACCAAGTAATACAGAATGGGGTCATACCGAAAGACTGGCGTAGCAGCATCATCATTAACGGCTACAAGGGTAAAAGGGATGCTCTAGATAGGGGAAACTATAGAGGCATTAAGTTAGTTGACCAGGTCATGAAAGTCACAGAAAGAGTTATAGCGCAACTAATCAGAGAGTGAATTGATCTAGATGAAATGCAGTTCGGGTTTGTGTCAGGTAAAAGTACCACAGACGCTCTTTTCCTTGTATGACAACTACAAGAGAAGTACCTAGCTAAAAGTAAACCCCTCTACTTAGCTTTTGTAGACCTGGAGAAAGCTTTTGACAGAGTCCCCCGCTCCATTATCTGGTGGACTCTTAGAAAACTAGATGTAGATGAATGGCTTGTGAGAGCTATACAAGCTATGTATAATGAAACAGTCAGTAAGGTTAGAATTAACAATGAATATTGTGAAGAATTTAGTGTAAAAGTTGGCGTTCATCAAGGCTCTGTCCTTAGCCCCCTCTTATTTATTATTGCCCTTCAGGCTATAACAGAGGAGTTCAAGACTGGCTGCCCATGGGAACTCCTATACGCAGATGATCTAACGCTCATAGCTGAATCAATGGCTGAACTAGAGAAGAAATTCGAAACATGGAAGCATGGCCTAGAATCAAAAGGCCTTAAAGTTAACTTGTCTAAGACTAAAGTTCTAGTTTGTAGAAAGGAAAATAGGGCACAAGTGCCCTCAGGGAAATGGCCATGCTCAGTGTGTAGGAAAGGAGTATGCAGAAATTCCATTTTATGTCCCAAATGCAAAGTATGGGTACATAAAAGATGTAGTGGGATCACAGTTAAACTATCTAAGAACGTAGACTTTATATGTGGCCAATGCTCAGGTGCAATAAGTAGCAAGTGCCCACAGAATACTAGCTCCTTCTATTGCCCAGATGGTTCTATAGAAATAGTAGACACTTTCCGTTACCTGGGTGAAGAAATCAGCAGTGGTGGAGGGTGTTCTGAAAGTACAGTAGCCATAGTCAGAACGGGATGGAAAAAGTTCAGAGAGCTTATACTGCTGTTGGCCACAAAAGGTTTCTCTCTAAAAATGAAAGGCAGATTGTATGATGCTTGTATACGAACAGCAATGCTACATAGCAGTGAGACATGGGCATTACGTGCAGAGGACCTGCGTAGACTGGAAAGGAACGAAGCATGCATGCTCCGTTGGATGTGTAATAGTAATATACGTGAACGGCAAAGCATAAATGAACTAAGTGAGAAATTAGGAATAAGAGGGATCAGATGTTGTTTACTTGAGAGAAGACTACATTGGTATGGTCACGTGATGCGCATGAAAGTCGACAGCTGCATAAAAAAGTGCAGGGCGATCAAAATTGATGGTAGTTACGGAGTAGGTAGACCCAGAAAAACCTGGAATGATCTGATAAATTCCGACCTCATGCACTTACATCTCTCTAAGACAATGTCTCTGGACCGAGATCTTTGGCGCTACACAGTAATACAGAAGACCCGCCTTGCCTATGTAAAAAACGAAACCTACAGTCAGTAGGCACCTCTTAACCAAATATACACCACAATCCACTACTCCTACCCTATCCTCCCACTCCCACTAACAGCACGAGAAAATGAGATCGTGTAGGTGTCACGACAAAAAACACACACAGTTCACGCTGTAATGTGGCCATGTAGGTAACATGGTAAAAAGTTCCCAGTTCCGCACTGTAAATGTGGTTGGTGTTAGGAAGGGCATCCAGCCGTAGAAAATCTGCCAGATAGTCCTATATGAGTGAGACACAGTCACCCGACCAGCCTTGCCTCAAGTGGGACAAGTCCCATATAACCCATGCTAGCGTGGAAAATGGACATTAAACAAAAATGATGATATATATATATATATATATATATATATATATATTAATTCAAAATATTAACAAAAATAGACATTTGTGTGATCAAGTATATTTTATTATACATATTTCAGAGGTACTGAGCTATCCTCATCAGATAAAATAAGATGATGCATGACATACCCTGACTAAGTAGATGGTTAAAATTCAGACTGAATGTTAACCATCTACTTAGTCAGGGTATGTCATGCATCATCTTATTTTATCTGATGAGGACGTACTGTTGAAGATAGCTCAGTACTTCTGAAATATGTATAATAAAATATACTTGATCACACGAATGTCTATTTTTGTTAATATTTTGAATTAATATTAATAACTCTGGAAAACCATTACTGTGGAGTGCTTCTAATCTATTGTAAAACTTTATTCTTTGATTTATTCATTGAACTTTGTTTAACCTTTATATATATCATGCAAGCACAGAAAGATAGACATGAAATGGTGATGATGCAAATTTAAAGCAGGCATAAAGCAAAACAAGACAGTCTTGTTTACAAAGTGTACAAGACATTTTTTTAATCATTAATTGAATGTTATAGTATCACATTGCATCTTGTGTTTTGCAGTTCTATTTTGGAAAAGAGTATTATAAATATACTTTTATATAGTGAGACAATATAAGTTGCTATATATTATTATCAGTATCTGCTATTTACTTGTATGTATAGAAGTAATCATCATTTAACATTTTTAGTTATTCTGCATTGTCTTGTTGCCTTGTTCCAAAAATGTGCTCAAACATCTCTATCCCAATAATTCAGTCATGGATTGTGTTAAGAGAGAACTCTCTGACATGCAGATCTCTAGGAACTGGCCACCTTATGGTCCCAGCAGATTGAAGAAAGAAAGTGTTGTCCTCGAAGATGGTGAGAGTGATGCATTGGAATAGCCATTTCAACTTGCTGGGCTCAGACCTGTGAGTGGCCAATATGACCCTAATAATAGCAAGTAGAAATGTAGCCCATGGACCAAGAATGCTAGAAGTCTCCACTGCTACAGGTTTGACAACAAACCTATTGGAAAGTGGCCAATATTTGTGTGCAATCTTTAGCTCGTCAGGCATTAATAAAATTTACAGTTATAATTTGTTGTTATATTTCAAAATTGTAAACACTGATTGCTATTAGTGAATGGAGATGGCATGTGGTTATTAACTCTATATGTATGTGTGTGTGCCATCATCATCATTTAATGTCTGTTTTCCCCAGAAGCAAGGGTTGTATCGGTTTTCACAAACAAACTCAGTACTCAAGAGGAACCATTCACCTCTCATTTTGCTGGTGTAGGGAGGGATGGGGCTACATCTTGGTGCATTTTATTGGGCATCAACACTAAGGCGGTTATTATGTCTTTAACACTGCTGAAGAGTATTCACAACTCTTTGTTTGACAGGTTCTCTATGGCTGGATGCCCTTCCTATTGCCAACCCTTTTACAGAGTTTACTGATGTATTTATATAAATCCTTTACTATTAACAATCTTAAGATTAGCTAAACAGCATTCTACTATTATAGTAATTCCATTCAAGAAATAATGCACTCTAGAAAATCCATTCTTTTCTTCAATAATGTCATGTGGATAAACATAGTACAGAACTTTCTGATGTAGAGAATGGGAATAAAAAAAATGCCACAGAAATTTCAAATTTAATTGGTTTATATATTCTAAACGTGATCTGCAATAGATTCAACTCTATTAATGGTGGCATTTATAAAGATGACACATTATTAACAACCAACATTTCAATGATTAACCAACAGATGTATTTAGGAAAAAACAGAATCAAGTTATTTAATGACTTATATCTAAAAGTTACTCTAAGTAATAAAAATGAAGTAGTCAATTTTTCCAAATGTAAATTTTAACCTCAATATCAACAAAGTTGAACTTGTTTTAAATCAATCACATCAATACTATGTTCATTTGTCATATTTCTTACCATCTATCACATGTTCTTAAAACCTTTTTCATAAATATAGGTAAAAGAATCTCAGCCAACTCTTATGATGAAACAGTTCAATAAACTAATAATCCTCCCTAATAATATACTAGCCATCAGTTGTTTTAAAGAGATATTTAAATATTATAAAACTACACAGATTAATAAGAGGTAATGCAAAACAAATATGACATGGTTTAATCCACCTCATTCAATGAATTTTGGTATCCTAATTAGAAAGTTATTACTTCATTGCATATGATTACAAATTACAGTAGTAAACAACCTGGAAAATCCATTATTTACTTAGCTACAGTTAAATCTATCCTTAATCTAAGTGGTCCAAATTACATCTTATGAACAACAAACCAATTTATACTTAGTTTCACCAGCACATTTATTCATTCAGCTGGATTTGACAATACATAGGCAACTGACATTTAATATTTGATATAAAACATACCCTACAATATTTTATGGTGTCTACAAAACTCTGCTAATCCTTACCAACAAACTCATACTACTAATGTATTTTTGAAAAACCTGCATTAACACATCACACTAAAATATTGATCAATTAGTTTTTACATATCCACACAATGCAGTTATTTATATTTCCCATATGTCACTAAGAATATTAGAAGAATATGATAACATTAGAGTGACCTCACCTTAACTACATCTCAGCTAGCATTACCTAATTTGTCATGGAATGACAAAACGTGCATTATGATAATGGAATATAGTAACATTCAGCTAATAAACTGATACACAAAAACACACATATATATTTCAGATTAAATTGTCAATTAGCAAAATTAAAATCGTAGAGCAGTAAAGTTTATATTTTCATCCAAAGTAAATAATTTATAGCATATCACCTGCTTTATTATATAAAGTCTAGAAATAAGACATTTCTAAATTTCTGTGAGCACTTGCCTCACATACAATGAAACAAAAATGCAATTAAGTAGATTAAATGGAATATTTGATTTTCATAAAAGTTATTTTGTAGAGGTGAATTAGGTAGGAGAAAATTTAATGGCAGATTTCTAAGTGCTATCAAATTAAATAGAATACTGCCAAATATGATTATAATATCAATAATTTAGAAAACTGAATATCATTTAATTTTAAAGCAAAATTCAGAAAAGTTTTACAGAATGGTGGGCTTCTCATGCAGCAAGAAATTTCAACTTACTGATTATCAAAATAAAAAAAAAAAGAATGATATAGGAAAGTTGAATGAATTTGAAGATAGATTGGTTTTCCTATTGCGTTGTAAAAACGTGGATTTTCTGAGATCATTCAAACACAGACTGAACAAGAACCTATACAAAATGAAAAGATGTTCTTGTCTGCTTGGAGTAAACGATGCAAAATGTGTGAATTGAAAGATACATCCAACTTGTACAAACCTAAATAAAAGAAGCAGCCATACTAGCTGCATGTCAATACAACGCACCCCAGACTCCCTCAGGAATTACAGGACCATGCATGCAGGCATATGTTTATATATCATCATTAACATCATCATCATTTCATTTTACGTCCGCTTTTTCCCTGCTTGCAAGGGTGGGACGGGAACTGATTCTGGCTTGATTTCTACAGCTGGATGCCCTTCCTAACACCAACCTCATTTACAGTGAGTGCTGGGTGCTTTTTTGCCGTGGCACCTCCACGACCACTTTGCAGTGGAATGATATGGACCCCAGTCCCTATCATCTCATTTCTACAGCTGAGTAAACTGGAGCAATGTGAAATAAAGTGTCTTGCTCAAGGAAACAACACATCACCCGGTCTGAGAATTGAACTCACAACCTCTCGATTGAAAGGCCAATTCTCTAACCACTAAGCCATGTGCCTCCATATATATATATATATATATATATATATATATATATATATATATATATATATATGACCCCCCCCCCCCCCCCAAAGTAAAACAATATATATATATATACTAGACCACCCGTAATCCATTGGGTCACGCTCGCTTAAAGATGATTTTTAAATAATTAAAATACACAGATATATATATAATGTAAAATGAAATTGGAAGGCCCATATATATCATCATCATCACCGTTTTATGTCCGTTCTTCCATGCTAGCATGGGGTAGATGGATTGTCCTGTTGTGGGCAGTAGCCGGTCGGCTGACCATGTCTTGGTCATACAGGAACTGATTCTGGCTTGATTTCTACAGCTGGATGCCCTTCCTAACACCAACCTCATTTACAGTGTTACAGTATATATATATGGGTTTCTGTGACCTATATACACTGGTCACAGACACACACATATACATATATATATAATGAAGGAAGTGTGGTAAGGAACCAGATGGACCATAACGCACCAGAGTACTCGATACTTTGGGTAGTAGAGTGGAGTCAAGAAATAGCTGTCGAAACGGCTTCAGCTCTCTAGTAGTATATAGATAACATTGTAAAATTGTCATGTAGGTGACATGACAAAAAGGGTCCAGTCTACAAGCTAAAACAGTTTCGGTTTTGAAATTGTGAGGATAGTCTTAATTGATTGAAGTATTTTTCCACTCACTATATTAAGACAGCAACAATCTATTTACACATGTTTACATATATGAGTCTTTCCACAGACAGATGTATCTTAATTTCAATAAACAACTACTATGTTACTAAGTTTTAAGAATAACATTGCAACTTAACATTCACAAAGGGAAATGTTCTGTCTATTTTATTAATGATCAGACATATATGTTTTTATTTTACCAATGAGCCATGAAAAAATAAACACTTACACTAAGTAGATACATAAAACTAGAAAAATTGTTAAAAAGTATATGTAAATTAAAAAATAGTAGATGATAAAATACACTAGTTTGGTCTTTGTACACAATTGAATCTATATCTTGTAAAGATAGATAAGCAGCACTTGGTTAACTTGTCTGGTTCTGTTGAACATGTAGCTTTTTACCATGTGTAACAACAATATTGATGGTTTACTCTTTGTCATTCTCTCCTCCTCTCTATATCCCTTAGTTTTTCATTCAGTAATTTCTCTCTACATTCGTCATTCTGTCTGTTGTGCAGTCTATCTCTCTTTCAATTGTTTCACTCTGTAATTTTCTTTCTATCCCTATCATTCCTTCTCCCATTCTATTTTTCTCTGTGTCTGATAGTATCTCTCTTTCAAACACTCTCTCACTCTCTCTCCATCTATCTTTTAGTATTTTACTTTGTATCACTCTCATTTTATCTTTCAATAAATCTATTACCTTTTAAATATTTCTTTCCTACCTTCTATCTTCCACTTCCCATCATTCCTTATATTTTTCTCTTGGTTCTTCTTTCACTCTACATTTTTCTTTCTAACCTTAGCATTCTTACTCTCTTTCATTCAATATGTTTCTAATTCTTTCATCATGTCTCTCCCCCCTCTCTCTCTCTCTTGCAATATTTCCCTCAAGCCCCTTTCCTACTACCTACCAATTCATTTTCTCATATGCATAGATACGTAATACATAGATTCTTCTAGAGAACGCACCTGTTTTTGCAATTATCTCCTTCTCTGCATTTCTCTGACACTATTCCCTCCATTCTTTCTATATATTTCCACATATTTCTCTTCCACCCTCCTTCTCTTTCTCTATCTATCTATCTGCCTATTGATCTATCTGTCTACCTCCATTTCTTTCCCAGATAAAGCATATACATACATGTTAATAAAAGAGTTTTTCTGTTAAACTGGTGTGCATGTGTGTCTATGTTTATGTGTATGTGTCAGCTGGAAGCATGCAGGCCTGAACAAATATATGCAAAGATGCATGCTAGTTTACAGCTATGTTTAAGGAAGCATCCATATAAGTGTGTTTATATTTATATTTTTCCTTTTCTTATATATATATATATAGTAAGGGTAAAAATGTAACTATTTGTATGTAGAGAGCTATATAGGAAAGTATATCAGTATCAAATAGCTTTATACAAAGCTCAATATATTTATGTAGTAATGGGTAGAGGATATATAATAGATATTTTTAAGGAAAAAGATAGAGAAAAATAGATGTAAACACAGAGCATATCTAAACAAAGTAAAATATAGAATACGGTTCTTATCTCATTTAAAGTCTTACAATTGTTTCAGCGTTGCCACCAATAATTACAGTTAGTCAAAAAGATGGAATAAAATTGTATATAACATGTGCAAAGAAAATTGGCAAAACTTCTTCAGAGGCAAAAATAAGCAGAAAAATAAAACAAAATATGCTAAAAAGTCCAGCCTTATAGGGCGAGATGCAGGCCACAGGTGGTTATATTTCAATATATATATATATAATGTATATATCATCATTATCATTACTGTTTAATGTTTATTTTCCATGCTTGCATAGGTTAACGGCTATTACGTGCTGAGACCTGACCAGTCAGGTCATATAGTCCTGTTTGTACATTTTGCTTTGGTTTAGTTTCTACAGCTGAATGCCCTTCCTAATACCATTCATGTGAAGAGGTCAGAAGTATACTATCAAATGAGTAACTTAGGGTTGTTCCATCTATCTGCTTCTTCAAGTTTAGGGTGTAAAAGTGGATCAGGGGCATACTGGCAAAAATTGAAAGAATATACTGGCCAAAATTGAAAGAATATACTGGCAGGCAGTGAGTGGGAACTGAGTCTTGTATAACCGCTCTGTCTTTTCAGGTTTTGTGTTGCTTCTTTCCCCTTGTATGTGAAGGTGAGTTCTTCGTATTATGAAATATCACCAGTTTACTCTATCCTGGGTCATGTCCTTGGTGAGATTCAGCTGCATGAGAACTTCCTTCACCCCCCCCCCCCTCCCACACACACACACAACACATATATATATTCAATTCAGAAAGAATAACCAAAGTCGTTACTCAGTTAAAACCATTTATTTCTATGACTGTTTTGATTACGAGAGATATATTGCCAATTAGATGAATCAATCATTTAATTATTTATATCATATAAACATTTCTCATAAGCACAATCGGAAAACATGGATTAATTATGTGAGTTACTTAGTTATTTATTTTGATTATTCCTTCTGAATTGAATATCCATGCCTTGTGATTTTCATCGTCTTCAATATCTATATCTTACCTCATAGATTACACACTAGATTTTGATTCTTGCATGATATGACCAGAATAACACATCGAGCTTCAATACATCTTGTTAAGATACAAGTAGATTTTTCCACTTTCAATTGCTCTTTTATATATATATATATATATATATATGCATCTTATGTATTGTACTTTAAAAAATTATGGTGTATTTTTTTCTGGTTGGATGCCCTCCCTATAACCAACCACTTTGTAGTATGGATTGGATGCATTATTCATGCCACTAGCACTAGACAATTTGTCTTACTGGACTCAAGACTCCTCTCTACACTATATCAGTTTCTATTCAGAATGTCTATTCTCCTAGATGTGTTGCTTTCACTACAGCTTACAGACTCCATGCCTGCCTCATGCAGTCATTTTTAATTGGAGTCACTGCCCACATAGACAGGTTACTTTCAATACGGCTGCGTAAGATAATACTGATTCTGATATAGAGGAGAGGAACTGCACCACAAAGTCCAATAGAGAATGAGAGAGAAAAGAGAGAGAGCATGATGCTAGGTTATCGAGTTGAGCATTTCTAAAGGTAGAGTAAAGGAAAAGGAAAATATTTATGAAATAAGATATACTATAATATATGACTGCAGAGGACATGTGTGGGCTTGGGAGAACCAATGAAGCAACCAACCATGCTTCATTGGTTGTGTAATGTAAATGTGAGAGAAAGGCAGAGCTTAGATGAATGGAGGGAGAAACTGGGTTTAAGAGGAATTCAAAGTGGTGTGAAAGAGAGAAGACTGCATCAGTATGGTCATGTGATGCACATGGATGATGATCAGTGGGTGAAAAAGTGCTAAGAAATCCTAGTAGAAGGAAACCACAGTTGAGGTAGAGCAAGGATGACCAGGGTAGAGATGATGAGAATAGATCTCAAATTGCTGAGACTAACAGCGAAGATATGGAAGGAACGCGATGTGTGGAGAGGTGGTGTGCTGAAAAGGACCCATGCAATCCATGCAAACATAGAAAAACATATGTAAAAATGAAAATGAGACACACACATATATACATATATGTATAGACATATACGTATTGACATATCATCATCATCGCATATATATACATATCACCATCATCATCATTACCGTTTTACATCCATTCTTCCATGCTAGCATGGGTTGGACAGGTTGTCCTGTTGTGGGCAATGCCAGGTCAGGTGACCATATCTTATTCATACAGAACTGATTTTGGCTTGATTTCTACAGCTGGATGCCCTTTCTAACACCAACCTCATTTACAGTGAGTACATATATACATATATACATATATATATATATATATGTCTGTATGCAAACATTTGAGATATGCTGTATCACATAAGAATGCATTATGTCACGCTTTTTATACAAACATAAACACATTAATACACATGTAATGTTTATATGCATATATATATATATATATATATATATGTGTGTGTGTGTGTGCGTCCGTAATATATACATATTTTAAACACATGAATACAGATCACATAATAGGAACATGATGTTTTAAATGTAGTTGAGAATTCAAATATAAGGTTGCACACACACACACACACACACACACACACACACACACATGCACGCACACACAATCTGCCCTACTTTTTCTTAAAGCATATACCTTCACATAGCTTGAAATAGATTTAAACACACACACATATATGCACTCGCACATATCCCCCCCCCTCCACACACACACACTCGTACATAGATCCTCAACACACACAAACATTGACAGAATTAGATCCACTCATACACTGTCATTGCAGCATGTACAGCTGCTCACATCACCATTTCCATTCAACATGGAGTCACACACAAGTGACAATGCTGGTATATACATATGTTCAGATACATGCACACACACACACACACCCACACACACACACACACACACACACACACACACACACACACACAGAAATGCTACACTATTAGAGAGGCAGTTACTAGAAACACACATATCTTTTCTTCCTTACATAAAAACAATTTTTATCTGTAATCCAGCTTCCCAAATTCAAAGTTACCATGTGAACAGCTGGTTAATAATTTGATCTTAATTGTTTGATGATGGTGGCAGTTGTGGTGATGGTGGTTCTGCTGGTAGTAGTGTTGCTGGTGTAGTTCTGGAGATGGTAGTGGTAGTGGTGAAGGATAGAAATGATTGTTATCTTGTGCTTCGCTTTCTATCAGTGAATCATTTGCTATAGCTATCGGCATTAACCTTGCCAAAGAGTGTGAAACTATGATTGTCAGCAACTATATTTAGTGATGTGGAAAACTGTAAAGAAGTGTCATCTGAGAGGTTAGGTAGGAAAAGAGAATGAGATAAACAGATAATTAGATAGGTAGATAAATATATAGTTAATAGTTGGATAGACAAATAGATACTTAGATAGATGGTTAGATATATACATAGACATGAAGTTATTTATTCAATTCGTTTTTCTTAAAAGTGACAAAACATACTGAAAAAACACTGAAAGTGTTAAAATTGTTATATTTTACTTATAAAATTGATAAAATTTGATTGACATAATTTGCTAAATATAGTTGAAATTTTGATAAAATTCTAAATTTTGGAATATCAATGAATTCTATTGTGAAAATTTAATAAACTGAAATTACAGAGTCATTTGTTATAGAGAATTCAACCTCTAAGGAGTTTTGTTCAAAACTTATGATTCCAAATTCATTTACAATACTTTGTATATTGCTTTATAACAGCCAGGAATGATAAATCTGCCTTGAACAATTACCTCTCTTGTGGGCCTGCTATGGATGGGAATAAATGTGTGTATACTTTTATATGAGTTTATCTCACAAAAGCATAATTATGTCAAGGTTATATATATATATATATATATATATATTTAAGTGCCAAAACATCTACGATCCGTAGTAAACAGCTGACGAAGGGTTACTTTTCTTCTCTTGTTTACGTCCCTATTACCTTCTTACACTTTGTTTTCAGTAACCACACAGCCTGCCTCTTTACCTATATATATATATATATATATATAACCATCTATCTAAGTATCTATTTGTCTATCCAACTATTAACTATATATTTATCTACCTATCTAATTATCTGTTTATCTCATTCTCTTTATATATATAACCATTCTCTTTATATATATTCTCTTTATATATATAACCATCTATCTAAGTATCTATTTGTCTATCCAACTATTAACTATATATTTATCTACCTATCTAATTATCTGTTTATCTCATTCTCTTTTCCTACCTAACCTCTCAGATGACACTATTAGCTGCTAAAGGGTTCTCCCTAAAAATGAAAGGCAGGTTGTACGATGCCTGCATACGAACAGCAATGTTGCATGGTAGTGAGACCTGGGCATTGTGTGCAGAGGATATACGCAGACTAGAGAGGAACGAAGCTTGCATGCTCCGCTGGATGTGTAACAGTAATATACGTGAACGGCAAAGCATAAACGAACTAAGGAAAAAATTAGAGATAAGAGGGATCAGATGTTGTTTACTCGAGAGAAGGCTGCGTTGGTATGGACACGTGATGCGCATGAAAGTCGATAGCTGTATTACAAAGTGCAGGGCAATAAAGATAGACGGTAGCCACGGAATAGGCAGACCTAGAAAAACATGGGATGAGCTGATAAACTCCGACCTCACACACTTACACCTCTCCAAGACAATGTCACTGGACCGTGACCTTTGGCGGTACTCAGTAACAGAGAAGACCCGCCTTGCCAGTAGGCATCTCTAACAAAATACACCCCGTCCCGCCACCACCCCCACCCCATCCACACCACCCCGTTCTATGTAAAGTTATGTTGGTGCCGCGCCATCCAGGCCGAAACAAATGAGATCGTGTAGGTGTCACGACAAAAAAACACACAGTCCACGCTGTAATGTGGCCGTGTAGGCAACACGGTAAAAACCTCCCAGACCCACACTGTAAATGTGGTTGGTGTTAGGAAGGGCATCCAACTGTAGAAAACCTGCCAGACAGTCCTATGCGAGCAAGACAATCACTCTTGCCTCAAGTGGGACTACCCCCGTCCAAACCCATGCAAGCGTGGAACACGGACGTTAAACGTTGATGATGATGATGATGATGATATATATATATATATATATATATATATATGATTACCACTGCTGCAGTTATAGTCAACACCACCAAGAAGAGAGAAAGAGAGAAAGCGATAAACAAAAATGTGAACTCTTCTATATATATATGTATGTAAACCATGTTCTTTTATACAATATTCTTATTAATATACAACTTAATTCCATTATAAATTTTATTATACACTTCCGTAGCATGAAGAAGCCTAACAACAATTGGCTGAAACTGGTACGATAAATTCCTTTTTTGTAAATAAAATATTTTGTTGTTATTCTATGAGAAAATCTCATTAGCATTTTCTACTGTTTTTCCTTTTTTACATATATATATATATATCATCATCATCACCATCATCATCATCATCGTTTAACGTCCATCTTCCACGCTTGCATGGGTTTGGACGGGAGTTTTCCCACTTGAGGCAAGAGTGGTTGTCTCGCTCGCATAGGACTGTCTGGCGGGTTTTCTATGGCTGGATGCCCTTCCTAACACCAACCACGTTTACAGTGTGGACTGGGAGGTTTTTACCGTGTTACCTACACGGCCACATTACAGCGTGGACTATATATATATATAATGAGATGCAGTTTGGTTTTGTGCCTGGGAAAAGTACAACAGATGACCTCTTCTTAGTGAGACAACTACAAGAGAGGTTCTTAAAGAAGTATAAGCCACTATACTTAGCTTTTGTTGACCTAGAAAAGCCTTTTGATAGGGTACCCTGATCCGTCCGTCATTTAGTGGTCCCTAAGGAAACTAGGTGTAGAAGAATGGCTTGTGAGGACAGTGCAAGCTATGTACAGGGGTGCTGTCAGTAAAGTGAGAGTAGGAATGGAGTTTAGTGAGGAATTCCAGATTCAAGTAGGAGTACATCAGGGTTCGGTCCTCAGCCCACTCTTGTTCATTTTAGTCCTCCAAGCCATAACAGAGGAGTTTAAGACTGGATGCCCATGGGAACTTCTCTATGCTGATGATCTGGTTCTTATAGCAGAATCAGTAGAGGAGCTAGAGAATAAATTCTGGCTATGGAAACAGTAGTTGGAAGCAAGAAGGCAGAGTGAACATAGCTAAGACAAAAGTGTTGATAAGTAGAAGAGAGGACAAAACTGATTCCATCAGGGAAATGGCCATGTTCAATATGTAGGAAAGGCACTGGCATAAATTCCATAACATGTATGCAATGCAGATCCTGGGTACACAAGAGATGTAGGTGGATAGCAGGCAAACTAACAGGTAGGGAAAACTGTGTATGCAGTAGATGTACAGGGAAAGTTGGCAGTAGTAATTGCAGTGATAGATACATTTTTCCAATGCAGGTTGGTTCTATAGAAGCGATTGATAGCTTTTGGTACCTAGGTGATCAGATTAACATGAGAGGGGGGGGGGGGGGGGTTCCGAGGCCATAGTATCTAGAATAAGGATAGGTTGGAAAAGGTTTAGGGGGCTGCTTTTTCTGTTGACAAAGAAGGGTTTCTCCCTGCGTATGAAAGGATGGTTATATGATGCATGTGTGAGATGCGTGATGCTGCATGGTAGTGAGACATGGGCAGCACTGCAGAGGATATGCGATGGGTGGAGAGAAATGAAGCATGCATGCTCCGTTGGATGTGCAATGTCAATGTGCATGAACAACCAAGCATAGATGAGTTGAGAAAGAAACTGGTTATAAGAGAGATAAGTTGTGGTGTGCAGGAGAGAAGACTGAGATGGTATGGACATGTGATGCGCATGGAGGATGACTGCTGGGTAAGGAAGTGCCAAGAAATCCCAGTAGAAGGAAGATGCAGTAGAGGAAGACCATGATAAACATGGGCAGAGGTGGTGAGAGCAGACCTCAGATCGCTGAGACTTACGGAGGAAATGACGAAGGACCGTGACAAGTGGAGAGATGCTGTGCTGAATAGGACCCGTCCCACCCTTGCAAGTAGGGAAAAGCAGACGTAAAATGATGATGATATATATATATGTGTGTGTGTATATATGAAAGTTGGCTGAAAAGTTCATAGGCTAACCAAGATACTCTCTGAAATGTGATTAAATGAGGTTTATTTTTCACACACTTGTTCCATCAGTTTTGCAGTGCTTGAATCCCATTAACACACAGATTTTTTTTAGCCATAAACTCCTTCAGATGCTTTTGAATATATTATATATATATGTGTTAGAGAGAGAGAGAGAGTGTGTGTGTTTGTGTGCATGTACAATAATAATAATTACGAAGGCCAGATGTAGATAATCATAATTCCTTCTATTTATAATTAACCGTAATATATATTTCTGTGGCATTCATTATTATGTAATGCTGTGATCATACAACTTCATCAGACAGCATCTTAAGTAATAGGGTTGTTATGTAACATTTCGAATATGGTCAAGGGGACAGACTCTGTAAGGAGAAATATACAACCTGTCTGGTTTTATTAAAAACTTAGGACACTTTGAATTTGTTTACAACACATTATGCTGTGTTTTACATCAACCAGAAATCTATATAAAGGAGAATACTTTGAAACATTTTCTGTTTTGTTGTCCTCCTGATACAGTGAATTTACTTATTGTTACATGGCTATTTCGTAGAAACGTAATCATGTTTCTGGTAAAGACTATATTGTTTTAACAGATATGTTTTGCCTAATTTTTAGTTCATTATATTTCAATTTTACAGTTTCATCATCATCACTGTTTAATGTCTATTTTCCATTCTCACATGGGTTAGATGAGCTGTCACTTTATGAGGGTAGACAGGTCAGATGACTGTATCTTGTTCATATGCTACATATTTAGCTTAGTTTTTTATGGTTTGATGCCCTTCCTAATGGTAATCAGCTTAAAGGGTAAATTGGGTGCTTTTTTTCCATGGCACATACACATAGTTGTGTATATACATAGATAAATAGTTAGATATTTAAATGCATTTAGATGCATAGTAAATTAGTCAGATAGATATATAAGTATTTATTTCTATAGAGACACAAGCAGTTAGTTCATGTAGCTAAGTAGTTACATAGATAGTTGTATAGATACATAGATAGGAAGGGAGAGTGGGAAAGAAATTGCTTCGAGTTATGTGTGTGTGTGTGAAGAGGAGAAAGCATAGAAGGTTAGTGGGAGAGAGATTGATCTGTATATAAGGGATCAATATACAACTGGAAATGTGACCTTGGAGACATATGCTGAACGATGGGTGTTAGGATGTATTTTCTATGTATTGCTTTTTATTTTCTTCCCTTTTATTTTACTATTCTAGTTTTTTCTTCATTTTTACTGTTGCATGCAGTATAGCAATGCAATAAAGTGGCATTAAAGAGTAAGTGAAAGGAAGGGGGGGATATGTATGTGTATATAAAGGAGGGGGATATACATGTGTATATAGAGGGGGATATGCATGTGTATATATCTATGCTTACACACACACACACATATATATACGTGTATATATGCATATACATGTGTGTATATATATATATCTGTGTGTATATATATATATATATATATATATATATATATATATATATATATATATATATATATATATATATATTAAGTGTTTTTGTAGGAAAGGTAAAGGAAAGGAGAGTGCTCTATGTAGGATACAGAGCTATTTAGTTATGTAATAAACAACATAAGACAATTATTCTGTTTACCAAAGTTTTCACAAAGACAGACGAGCTCGATACAGACGTCTGAAATGGTTCATCAGAATGAAATTTTATTTATTATAATAAAATTTCATGTCTTATGTTGTTTATTACATAACTATATATATATATATCTTTCACCGTATATTTGACTAAAGGAATTTTAGCCTGATAATGGGGTCAAAGTACGTAAATACTCATATTTTTCCATTTATCTGAGGGTTCTAAACCCCATTATCAGGCTAAAATTCCTTTAGCCAAAAATACAGTGAAAGCTATTCTATTTTCTAATTTCAAACCTGATCACTGTTTCAAAACATACTTACTTGATATATATATATATATATATATATATATATATGTTTGTGTATACATATATGTATAGATATATATTTGTTATACATGTGTATATACGAGACTTGTCTCAAAAGTAAGGTTACTGATTGTTCTATGTATGACCTGGTAAGGCAGCATCTCGTTGATGTATAAAGATGTGTTGGAGATGATGTTGGCTGAAGTACACACCTGTTTCAACATGATCGATCGAGTCATTCATGAGTTATTGCTGTTTATGTACAGAAGTGTTTATAACCTCTGTTACGTTTGTAATGCAGGAAAATATTGAACAATGGTATGTGATCAAATTTGCTGTGAAACTCAACAAATCTGCCACAGAAACATTTAATTCTTTAACACAAGCTTATTGACATGTTACTCTATCACGTAGTAAGATTTTTAAGTGGCACAAAGCTTTCAAACAGGGGCAGGAAATGTACATGCATATCATCATCATCATCATTTTACGTCCGCTTTTTCCCTGCTTGCAAGGGTGGGACGGGAACTGATTCTGGCTTGATTTCTACAGCTGGATGCCCTTCCTAACACCAACCTCATTTACAGTGAGTGCTGGGTGCTTTT
>OZ024743.1:187046039-187051039 GCA_964016885.1 Eledone cirrhosa
ATATATATAGCTATAGATATAGATATATATGTGTGTGTGTGTATAAATTATGCTCTGTGGTTACAATGATAATTTTAGTAAAAAAAACACATGGGACAAATATAGGAAACAGAAAACTCAGAAGCGACAAGGACTTGAACAATTCCGACTTATCAGCTGTCTTCTGGGGATAATTATAGTTTCAGATGCTTTATAATGATAGGCGTTCTCAGTGGGTATTAGGAGGTGACCACAGTTACAAAAGGTACTCAATTCTTTAGTAGTCTATAAGCACCTTTATTTTATACTGACATGACTTCCATATATATATATATATATAACGAAAGAGTTGTGGTAAGGAACCAGATGGACCATAATGCACCAGAGTACTCAATACTTAGAGTAGTAGAGTGGGTAATAGGAAAATGTATGACCCCGACGGCAGAGCTCAAGAAGTTGGGTCATACATTTTCCTATCCCTTGCAAGCAAGGAAAAGCGGACCTAAAATGATGATGATGATGATGATGATGATATATATATATATATATGTTCAAGCTCTAATAGGTCTTTTAGGATTTTAACTTTTAAAGTATAGGGCTCAGACCTTATCATTTAACATGTTTGTTTTCCTTCTTGAATTTTCTATTGGGTATCTACCCAGTATCCATCCTTCAAATTTGAAAGCATGTGCTTGTTATTCACAGCAACTACTTGTTATATTAGCTGTCATTAAATGTTCTGAATTGCAGTCCTAACCTGATGTCAGTGTTTGAAATTTCAATTTAGAACTTGATATTTTCAGCTCTTAATCTGTTTTTCCATGCAAGGACAAAATTTCATGCTGTGTTATAATTAACCTTCAATATATACTGAAGGAGTTAGATGTAGTTATGTCTTTAGAACTATGACTAATGCAGAAATAAGTCAAACTGTTAACATAAATTCTCTCACCCTAACACATATATATATCATCATCATCATCATCATCCTCATCACCAGCCGCTTTCCCTGCCAGGAAGAGTTGGGTATGTCATCACAGACCAAGTCAGTTGGGTATGTCAGTACTTAATTAGAGCTTCTCACCTCTCAGACAGGCTGAGATCCTGCAAGATATGTACATATACTCCCACACACTACCAAGTGCAGAGGGTGCTTTTTATTGTGTCCTTAGCCCTGGCAAGGTTGACAAAGTGTCCTCTTGATTCTTAGTTTGGCATGTTTCCCATGGCTGAATGTACTTTCTTTCACCAACTACTTAACAGAATACACTGTGGAATTTATCATGTAAGTCAGCAACAATAGAGAGGTTATCATGTCCTCGACACAACTGAAGTGTCATCTTGAAGCCTTGGCATGGTCAATAGGACTATTCACAAACACACACACATAAATATATGTACAGGTACATGAGCAATCAACGTATAATACAGAAGTTGAGAATATTTATATAATCAGTTTGACTTATTTCTGCATTACTCATATTTGTTAAAGCTACAAACATATCTAACTCCTTTACATGCCTTGGAATAAGTAAATAGAGAATACAATGTTCAGAGTATGTTATTAAATTCTTGAATTGGTTGATTCAGATCACGGAGTGGTGTTAGTAAAACAACAGCAACAATTCAATATGTAAATAGGCAACTAGATAGTACCATAAGCTATGATGAGCACCTTAGCTACATCAGTTATATCTGTAGATGTCCTGATAATGATGTTATATGTGGCAGGGCTTCTAGATTATTGTTCATTTGGAGCCTGCGATATTGGTTGGTTTGAAGTTGGTTTCAGAATAGTGTAGGCATTTGATGTTGTTCACACAAACACACAAACACACATGCACATATATATATACATGCAATTTGGCTTAAATTTGGTGATTTTGCATAATCATTAGAGCATAGGACAAAGTGCCTTGCAGTGTTTGTCCTGGCTCTCTGCACACCAAGTTCAAATCCTGCTGTGGTCAGCTTTGCCTTTAATCCTTTCAGAATCTATAAAATAAATATTAGTTCAGAGCAACAAATTGATGAAGTTACTAAAGTGTCAGATGAGATACTTTGAGTTATTTGTTTTGAGTCTAGATCCTGCTGTGATCTACTTTGTTAATTTCATATATACTGTATTTGTGTGTTGATTTTCTTTTTGTAATAATACAAACACATTTCACACCTAGCAACAGCCACTTAGTAAGAATGTCTTGCAGATCTCGACAATGAAAAACCCCTCTTCATCAACAAAAATCCACAAATTAGCAAATCACATAGTCTGTTTCAGATTAGCAACATAGTATACAAAGTTCATAAATTTCAATGTAAATATGAAAGATGTAAACTTATTGTTGTGAAGATTTGCAGTATTATCTCTTAACATCTTGGTGAGATGCACTCCTCATAATGTTGCTGAAGAAAATGACAGTTCAGTGACTGAGGACACCAGAGGTCTCTTTAAAACCTACAACGATGCTTGCAATCACTTTTATATGGGAAGATAAATACAAGTGGTGTGTATATAAAAACCATTAATCTGGATACCTAAATATGGAATGTCAAGCGATGGAGTCTCCACTGCCAAAGGTGATTCAAAATGTTATGTTGGACACCTATGTACAAAAATTTCTTATTAGTTCACCATATAGTGGAAAAGCATATATGAGTGTGCATGTGTGTGTGTATGCATATATATATATATATGTAATGCGAAGAAATACCTATGGTGACTAGTAGACCACTGATGACGGATGTTCCTGGCTTTTATTTCTAATTCTTCATTTATTATATATATATCATCATCATCATCATTTTACATCCGCTTTTCCCTGCTTGCAAGGGTGGGACAGGTCTTATTCAGCACAGCATCTCTCTACTTGTCATCTCCACCGTGAGCCTCAGCGATCTGAGGTCTGTCCTCACCAACTCCGCCCATGTTTTTCGTGGTCTATTTCTACCACGCCTTACTTCAACTGGCATTTCCTGGCACTTCTTCACCCATCGTTCATCCTCCATGTGCATCACATGTCCATACCACCTCAGTCTCCTCTCTCGCACACTACATTCTATCCCTCTCAGACAGTTTTTCTCTCAACACATTCATGCTGGGTCATTCACGCACATTGACATTGCACATCCAACGGAGCATGCTTACCTCATTTCTCTCCAGCTGTCGCATATCCTCTGCAGTTGCTGCCCATGTTTCACTACCATGCAGCATCACGCTCCTCACACAGATATCATATAACCGGCCTTTCGTACGCAGGGAGAAACCCTTCTTCATCAGCAGAGGAAGCAGCTCCCTAAACTTCTTCCAACATGTCCTTATTCTAGATACTATGGCCTCGGAATACCCCCTCCCATGCTAATCTGATCTCATAGGTACCGAGCTATTCACCACTTCTATAGCAACCGCCTGCATTTGAGAAATGTGTCTATCAATGCGACTTCTTCTGTCTAATTTCCCTGTACATCTACTGCATACGTATTTCTCCCTACCTGCTAGTTTGCCTGCTATCCCGCTACATCTCTTGTGTACCCAGGATCTGCATTGTGTGCATTTTATAGAATTTATGCCAGTTCTATTTCTGCATATCGAACATGGCCATTTCCCTGATGGAATCAGAGTTTTGTCCTGTTTTCTACTCATCAACACTTTTGTCTTAGCTAGGTTCACTCTCAGTCCTCTTGCTTCTAACTGCTGTTTCCATAGCCAGAATTTATTCTCTAGCTTCTCTACTGATTCTGCTATAAGAACCAGATCGTCAGCATAGAGAAGTTCCCATGGACAACTAATCTTAAACTCCTCTGTTATGGCTTGGAGGACTATAATGAACAAGAGTGGGCTGAGGACCGAACCTTGATGTACTTCTACTTGTATCTGGAATATATGTACTCCTACTTGTATCTGGAATATATATATATATATATATATATATATATATATATATATATATATTAAGTATAAGTTTCAATTTAATATATTTTATTCACAATCACACATAACACATGTTTCACAAATGCCCTGTTCAGAGCCTTAATTGATTACAATTAGCTTCAACTCTATAATCGATTTGCTTATCAGATGCAGTGGATATCATAATTGGAGAGATGATCATATTCTGATTCTGATCTAAACTGCATCTGATTAGCAAATCAATTCCAGAGTCAAAGCTGATTGCAATTAATTAAGGCTCTGAGATGGCCATTCGTGAAACGTGTGTTATGTGTGATTACAAATAAAGGATGTTAAATGAAAACTTAGATCTCTCATTCTTAATATAAACACTCTGCCTATTACACCTAACAAACAAATGTTGGTGTTAATACGCACTTTTAAAACTGAATATCTAATTCATGTAAGAGCATAGAGTGGTCAATCAGTTGCTAACCATAGGAATATATTATAACTTACCAACTGTATATATATATCATCATTCATCATCATTTCATTTTACGTCCGCTTTTTCCCTGCTTGCAAGGGTGTGACGGGAACTGATTCTGGCTTGATTTCTACAGCTGGATGCCCTTCTTAACACCAACCTCATTTACAGTGAGTGCTGGGTGCTTTTTTGCCATGGCACCTCCACGACCACTTTGCAGTGGAATGATATGGACCCCAGTCCCTATCATCTCATTTCTACAGCTGAGTAAACTGGAGCAATGTGAAATAAAGTGTCTTGCTCAAGGAAACAACACATCACCCGGTCTGAGAATTGAACTCACAACCTTTCGATTGCAAGGCCAATGCTCTAACCACTAAGAAATATGCCTCTATATATATATATACTGACTCCGTATTGACGAGCTCCTCTACAAGGTAGCCCATCTGAGGAAGGAGACCTGTGAGGTGGGGTGGATGTTGCAGTGGGTTCCAATGGCCATTGTTCACAGGAATGCTTTTGCGGTGTTGTCTGTGGGGCGTAGCCCCATTACCACCACACCCTAGGCTCAGAGCTCAACCACCCTCCTCATTCTTCTGTGACACTAGAGTCCTTGCCATTTCCTCCTTTTTCTATTTGTTCTTTTCT
>OZ024743.1:187056039-187066039 GCA_964016885.1 Eledone cirrhosa
CTTGCACATATGCATTTGTGTTTACACACACACTCATGGATACACACACACATATATATATCCATCCAGGGAGTGTAAGGTGAAGTTACTGTAGGTTCATCCAGGTGAACACTTGTTACGTGGAATAAAAGGACAATTTGTTATGTCTTTATTACATTTATTGAGTGGTGACACACGTTTCACTGTTAATGAGCTCAAGGTTTGATCTGTATCGATCTAGCCCAATTCTGAATCAAAAGCTCGTCCAACCTCTACTCTGGTAATGACAGAATGAACATGTTTATTCTGTCATTACTTCAACAAAGGTCAGACGAGCTTCTGATTCCAGAGTTGCGCCAGATCGATACAGATCAAACCTTGAGCTGATCAACAGCGAAACGCACGTCACCACTCAATAAATGTAATGAAGACATAACAAATCATCCTTTTATTATTATTATTATATATTATATATAATGCGAGAAAAAACCACAAACCCTCCATCTCAATTCTACTTTTGAAAAGCACAAGAACTGTGAAACCGGTAAAGGAACCAAATAGATATATATTTAAAAAAAAAAAGACTCTAGTTGCATTTTCAATTTCATCGTTTTTCCTTATACTTTCACTCGTGTAGGACATCTCTTTTTTTTTCATTTTGTAAAAAAACCCTCACTTTCTAATGTATATATATCCATATGCAGTTGACAGTCAAGAGAAAAATATACTCAATACTAATTTAATATTAATTTATTATGGCTAGTGAATATTCTTACTCTGGAGTTTCATTATAATGCAACAATGGACCCATAGAAATGTGTATTACCACTAATTATATAATAAAAGAAATTGAGCAAATGGTGGGAAACATTGGAAAACCACTAATCAGCTTATTCTAATCTCTATTGGGATCATGACACATTTCTACCCACACACACATACATATATATGTAGGGTAGGGAAGATTCTTTACCAATGCAATAGACATGACAACTACACAATAAACACACCCAGTACAGTATGCAAAGTAAAGTGGTTGGTGATAAGAATGGCTTCCAGCTGTTCAAAACCTGTCAAATAAAGTGTGAAGAAAACTTTTCAGTTATGCCAAAGACACGATAACTTCCCTAGTGTTGGTGCTCCAATAAAATGCATTTGCTAGAGCAGAAGATTTTATATTAGGCCCTTGACCCATTTGGATGTCAGAGAGGGCTCTGCCTGAGTACGACTCTTGCTAGCAACTAGGACAGACATTACATGATGAATTTGATGATATATATATATCATGGGATGAGGCTTATACTTTGTAGGCAACACCTTCAACCTACTACCCCCTCTCATCCACTTCCCTTAGTGGTAACCATACCTCCCCTACTACCCTTACAACATCTTTTCCCCCAAGCCCCTCCACCCTCCCTAGTCCCCACTGTGTTGTGTCAGTGACACAACAAAGGTGCCCAGTCCACACTGTAAAGAACATCCAGCCCACACTATAAAGTGATCATGTAGGTGTCACGACAAAAAGTACCCAGCACACACTGTAAATGTGGTTGCCATTAGGAAGGGTATCCACTGTAGAAAACCAGCCCCAAAACACCCAGCCCACACTGTAAAGTGAACGTGTAAAAGACATGGAAAAACCTCCCAACACACACTGTCAATGTGGTTGGTATTAGAAAGGGCATCCAGCCATAGAACCAGAAACTTACCAATATGAGCAAGACACGGTCACGTGACCCAACTTGCCTCTAATTGGGACAAACCCATCTAATCCATGCTAGTGTGGAAGATAGACGGTAATCAACGATGATATATATATATATATCATCATATAAGATGGTTGTATTGGTGACAACAAAAAGCACCCACTCAACCCTGTAATGTGGTCATGTTAGTGACATGACGAAAATAACCCAACCACCCTGTAAAGTGGTCGTGTGGTGATATGACAAAAAGCACCCAGTCCACACTGTAAAGTGGTTATGTTTGTCACACAACAAAAACATCCTGTCAACCTGTAAAGTAGTCATGTTAGCGACACAAAGAAAAGCACCCAGTCAACCCTGTAAAATAGTCATGTTGGTGACATGACAAAAAGCAGCAAGACCAACCTGTCAGCTGATCATTTAGATGCCACGATAAAAACCGCCCACTCGATGTTGTAAATGTTGGCATTAAGAAGGGCATCAAGCCAAGAAAACAAACCAGAAACAGTTCTGTATGAGCAAGATATCGTCACCTGATCTGATTTGTCTCACAATGGAACAACCCGTCTAAGCCATACAAGTGTCGAAAATGGATTTTAAACAGTGATGATATATATATATATATATATATACTTTTGTACTGCTTGTTTTTTTCTAAATATACATTGTTCTTATGTATATTTTTCCTTATTCAGTTTCCCTATATTTCTTTTGTATGGGTGTATGCATATGTGTGTTTATGTGTTTGTGTACATACACATATGTTTATGTTCACAGTTTACTATGAGAATTCCCTGTGTCCTAGGAAATCATGCTCAATGAATTAGTGAAACTGGCTGTAATAAAAGGTAGGATATTTTTGAGGAGCAGAGCTACATGATATTAAAATGATACAAAGGCCTTACAGTTGGGAAAACTGGTGCAATAGGCACAGAAACACACTGAGAAAGCAACACTGAAATCGAAATTATATGTTATCCAACACAACATTTATCATTTTAACAGACTCTTCTCTTACTTAATACTGTCTGTTTGTCTGTCTGTCTCTCTGTCATCCTTTATATACCTCACTTGTCCATTCTAGCTCAGTCTTCTCTCACGTGTACATCTGATTCCTTTTATGCCCAGTTTTTCTGTCAGTTCATTTATGATATGTCATTCATGCTCACTAAACATTATACAACCAACATATCATGTTTTGCTTCATTTCTTTCCAACCTTTGCCCATCCTCTGTATTCAGTATTCATTTTTAACTCACTTGCAACATTATACTTTGTAAAATTGTCTTTTACTCAGAGAGAAATCATTTAGTGCCAACTGATGCAATAGCTCCCTGCAATAGCTGTTTTGCTTTTAGAGCACTCCTTCTACTTCTACTGCTATTTAAGTTAATGGAACATAACTACTTCTAAGAAGTCCTTCAAGCAGTTGAAAGATTTGAAAGATACAGTGTTTCACAATGAACTTGATGCGTTATATATGCCTGTGGGTGCATGTAATAAAACAAAATCAGTACATGCAGTTAGAAGTTTGGCTCTAGAAAGGGTATCCGACCATAGAAACTATGCCAAATATGGAAAGTAATGATCAAGGGGGTCTAACCTGGACCATGACAAACTGTCTGACACAGCCCAGCCAGGAAAGCAGACATAGAATAATGATGAAAATATATCTATCTAAATTCAATGTCAATAAATGTAAATGCCATGCACATTCTCATATCATTATAATTCACTGTACCCTCTCTCTACAAACGTCTGGCCTTGTGACAGTGTAGGAAATCCTTCTTATAATCCAAGATACACCAAACATTATCTTGGTGTTATGGAAGCAATTAATATATATATCAGTATGTATGTGTATGCTCATATGTATGTACCTGTGTTTGCACACACAAAGACACTCACATGCATGTATGTATATATATATATATGTGCACCATAAATACTTGTGGAAAATTGTTCCTATGCTATCCCTTATCTTTCGCCTTTAAATTTAGATGTTTCCATGTAAAGTCAAGCCTGATTTATTACAAAGAATAGTTCAACCTTTGTGAATCAACATAATATCATGAACACAAATGTTATGATGAAGAAATTAATATTACTCTACTGTTATGCCCTGATGTAAGTAAATATATTTATAAGAACTATATGATTTTATTTATGTGTTTTAGGATTTGGAAGTGTGTTTTAATTCATAAAATCATTACTATTATTACTGTAATTCATTTAGAGTCCACATGGAGTTCTGCTTATTGATATGGTATCACAAATATATGTCATCGTCATCATTTAACATCTGTTTTCCACAATAGCATGGGTTGGACGGGTCTACATACACCAAGTCATTACTGAATAGGGGCTATTGACCTCCTGATCAGGCTAAGGGGTTTGTATACTGCTTATGTACGGTCATATCAATGAGCTATTGATGCCAGAGTTGGGCCCAATGGATACCAGTCATACCTGATCAATCATGAAATGCGCATCATACACGAATAAACATAATTATCAACACTCTGCTTCTTAAGGATACTGACTATGGTGTAATACCAAACAAAGAAACCACATTGGCAACCGGACCTATATTAGCACTGAGTGCTCAAACTGGTGAACCAATAGTAAATGTTACCCAGCAATAGGTAACATTTATATATATCATCTATATATCATCATCATCATCATTTGACATCCACTTTCCATGCTAGTATGGGTTAGACCGGTTGTCCCATTTGAGGAAAGTTGGATCAGGTGACCATGTCTTGCTCATATAGAACTGTTTACATATATATATATTTATATCATTGTTTTAGTGTCCACTTTTCCATGATGGTATAGATTGGACAGGATATTTTGAGACAGAATTTTACAATTGAATGCCCTTCCTGAAACCAATCATTTTTGTGGCTTCATACAACACACATGGATAAGGTATATCTATTTTGAAAACCAGGATACACACAAATATATATATAGAGAGATAATTGAGTCTGATCTATTAACCTATTAATCTAGAGTTTCCTCAGCATGTGGATAGTTCCCCATAGAGTAAAAAAAAACAGAAGTAACTCTACTATAGTACCGAATATTTTCTCTAACATTTGTTAAAACCAATGTACACGCATATATATATTCATCATCAACATTGTGTGCACTCACATATACATATAAACATTGAAGGCTCCATTGAATTGAAATGTCCAGAAATATAGAAAATCTCAAACGCAGCTTCAGGAAATAGATATAATAATCCTATAGACAGAAAAAAATGTGACCCGTAACCACTACAGAGAATTGAACTATGCACCTCTCAAACTCTGACCCAGCACTCTGCACCACTGAGCTAAAGGAATACTGACAACAGTTACTATTTTTTATAATGCTAAATATTAGCTTTTCAATATGACAAACAAACAATGAAGCATGAATGAGTTGATATATATACATATGTAGTTGAGAGAAAAGAATATTCAATATCAAAGTAGAGTTTAAATATTCATTTTATTAAGGCTAAATAGAGTAACAAGACTCAGTATTTAGCCTTAAAATGTGTGTATATATGTATATCTATCTACCTGTATATATAATATGCCAATCATATATATATATATGCAAACACAATTATATAAGTATTTCTAAATTAATGTATGTGTACACACACACACACATCATCATCATTATCATCATCATTTTACGTCCGCTTTTACCTGCTTGCAAGGGTGGGACGGGAACTGATTCTGGCTTGATTTCTACAGCTGGATGCCCTTCCTAACACCAACCTCATTTACAGTGAGTGTTGGTGCTTTTTATTCCGTGGCGCCTACACGTCCACTTTACAGTGTGGGCTGGGTGCTTTTTTGCCGTGGCACCTCCACGACCACTTTGCAGTGGAATGATAAGGATCCCAGTCCTATCATCTCATTTCTACAGCTGAGGAAGCTGGAGCAATGTGAAATAAAGTGTTTTGCTCAAGGATACAACACATCACCCGGACTGAGCATTGAACTCACAACTTTTCGATTGCAAGTCCAATGCTCTAACCACTAAGCCATGTGCCTCCATACATATATATATATATATATATATATATATATATATATATATATATATATATATATATATATATATATATATATATATATATATATATATATATATATATATATATATATATATATATATATATATATATATATATATATATATATATATATATATATATATATATATATATATATATATATATAGTAATACATTTGAAAACTAATATATATATATACAAGCACAATTATATAAGTATTTCTAAATTAATGTATGTGTACACACACATATATATAAGTATTGTGTGTGTGACTAGTTGAATATTTGTGTATATATGTAAGAAAGTGGGCATGCGATGACATGAGAAGATAATGTTATTTAAGTGCTGATTTATCTGTAGTGAACACTATTATTGACACAACTTTAGGAAGGCACAATGTTGTATAATGCCAGCAAATGAGAATATGCTTTAGAATTACCTAAAAAGTCATGGATTAGTTTCACTTATAAGAATGCTTCAATCTATTGTACAAGTGTATATGTATGTATTTATGCATGCATGTATATGAGATTTATATATAAACAAATTGTTTTGTGTATTTCTCTATTTATATACATACTTTTGTGTTCTGTTAATTTAATTTAACTTTATTTTATTTCATTTATTTATTATTATTATTATTATTATTATTATTATTATCGTCAGACACCATGCTTTACAGCATAGAGTTATGGCCATTTACGTTCTGAGTTCAAATCACGCCGAAGTTAACTTTGCTTTTCATCCTTACGGGGTCGATAAAATAAAGTACCAGTAATGCTCTGGGATAATTGCTGGCCTTGTGCCAAAAGTAGAAACAATTATTATTATTATTATTATCATTAATATTATTATTGTGATAATACTTGCAATGACAATGATGTTGATAATAAATAGTTTAAGGAATAATAATGATCCAAGAATATTATCAGAAATAGATATTCTAAACTAGCCATACCTTCCGAAATATAATAGAAAAACAACCGGGTAAACATGAAAAACAGAAAGATGAGAACAAATAAAAGATAGAAATTTTGTATTTGAAGTAACCTCTGTAAAGAAAAAGAACAACATTGAAGTGAATAGCAGTAGTAAAATATATAAAGTTCATATTTAAGTAGCAATATAAGTTTCTTATGTTGAAAGTAATCTATTTAGAAAGATATTCCTCCTTTACAATTTTTCAGCTCTTTCTATTTGCGTTACAATGAATCTTATAAACTTATAAAAAAAATCAATTGTGGTATTGCATTACAGATTTTAGTTCTTATTAATATCAGTGTATATATATATATATATATATATATATATATGTGCATGTATATATATATGTATGTGTATACATATGTATGTGTATATATATATATGTGTGTATGTATATATATATATGTATGTGCATATATATATATGTATATGTGTATATATATATGTATGTGTATATATATATATATGTGTGTGTGTATATATATATATGTGTGTATGTATATATATATATGTGTATGTGTATATATATATGTATATATATATGTGTGTGTATGTATATATATATATATGTGTGTGTATGATTATATATATGTGTGTGTGTATGTATATATGTGTGTGTATGTATATGTATGTGTGTATGTATGTATATATATATATATGTGTGTGTGTATGTATGTATATATATATATATATATATATATATATATATATATATATATATGTATATATATATATATATATGTATATATATATATATATATATATATATATATATGTATATATATATATATATATGTATATATATATATATATATGTATACATACATGTATGTATCTATAAATATGATATATATATACACACACCCATACATGTTCACCACCTTTCTTTCCTCTTTTCTTCTTCATTGCACGTTTTATATCAAAAGATGTATTGGTTTCATTTGATTGAAGTTAAAGCAGCAGTTTTAGGTGTGCTGTAACTATGCATATATCAGCAACAGGTATATTGAAGAGATAAGCTAGATAAATGTATTGAATAGCAACAGGTGTATTAAAGAGATGCATATTGGGCTTGTCAATAGAAAGGTTGTCGGTAGCTAAGTGGAATAAAGGTATGAAGTTGTTAAGATTGGAGAAACACGTGAATATCTTGGTTGAATGTGAAACAAAAAAATGAACGAAGAATTGTGGTGTCAAATATTAGAGATAAATTGATTAACTGTACTTAATATTTCAATTGAAACAGCTGAATAATTAGATTGTATTTATCTATCTATCTACCTAACTTTCTCTCTCCGTCTTTTATATATATATATATAACCCATGCTAGCGTGGAAGAACGGACGTAAAACGGTGATGATGATGTTGATGATGATATATATATACATATATATATATATATTTATATATATATATATACATATATAGTTACATACACACATATAGTTACATACACTCAATTTCTCTCCTTTCTCCCCCCCTCTCTCTCTCTCTCTCTACACACACACACACATTAATCTTCTATATTTATACAATTGTTAACTTTTTACATTTTTACTTAAATATATTCCACAGATACACACGCGCACACAAACATACCAAGACCGATGCACACATACACACACATATATATGTGTATACCTGTGTCATTACATGAAGTATATTATTTTGTATAATTTACCTATTCTACGTGTCAACCTCCACCCACTAACTTTCTATATTTTAAACAATAACTATATTTACAACCCGTGTCCATTTTCAAATATTTTTATTGTATAACTGGTGGATTGGCAGTATCGGTAGAGGGTCGGACGCCATGCTTTCCAGCATAGTTACGTCCCTTTACGATCTGAGTTCAAATCCCGCCGAGGTTAACTTTGCCTTTCATCCTTACGGGGTCGATAAAATAAAGTACCAGTAATGAACTGGGTAATTGCTGGCCTTGTGCCTAAAGTAGAAACAATTATATATAAAACTTAACCCATGCTAGCATTGAAGATAGACGTTAAATGATGATGATGATGATTCAATTTCTTCTTTTCATTTATACTCATGTCTTTTGCATTGCTCTCTCTCCCTGCACACAAACACACAAATATATATATATATATATATATATATATATATATATATGTCTAGAAAGGAAAATAGATGTTAGATGATTATGATGTTGATAGGTAGAAATATTTTATATAGATATATGTATACATGTTATATGTCCATGTGTATATATATATATATGTGTGTGTGTGTGTGTGTGTATGTACATACATATACCATACCGTGACCCTTAAATTATGATGGAGTTGTAGGGGCATGGTTCTATAATACAGCATGTCTTGGGTGGCTAAACCTGACAGATCCTATTTTAGAGAAATAGAGATAACTAGATAGAAAGGTATAAAGAAAGTGTATATGTGTGTGTCAGAGAGAGAGAGAGAGAGAGAGAGAGAGAGAGAGAGAGAGAGAGAGAGAGAGAGAGGCAGAGATAGATCAACCCTTCGTACTTCATTGTAACTTCTATTGACCCCCACAAGAATGAAAACCAAATTGACCTTGATGTGATTTGAAGTAAGAGCCAGAATGAATGCTGCAAGGCATTTAAATCTTATGCTCTAATGTCCCTGCTAATTTTTGGGCTTATATACGCGCACATGCTCACACACACGCACACATACATGTGCATACACACACACATGTCAATCAACAAGTTGTTTCATAGAATTTCCACTAGAATATTAGAAATTTACTAAGACTTGGTAGATGATAAATAATGTCAGAAAGATACCTACAGTTGACCACATATATATATATATATATATATATATATATATATATATATATTTGTGTGTTTATATTTGTGCATGTGTGTGGGTGTACACACTTGTGAGTGTGCGTGTACATGCGAATAAATTATATATAAGTAAAATTAAGAATAGGCATTGTTAGTTTTTTGTTGTTTACTTTAAGTTTTTGTATTAAAAAATAATGTTTTGAATTATGTAAAAAATTTTTACAAACAACAATTTTCATTCAAATTATTTGTTCATTATTTTCGTGAAAAGACAGACGTTTAGGAAATATAATTTGTCTAGAAATATTTTGGAAAATATGCTTTAATTGTTTGTGATTTTGTGATAAAAATATTAGATGTATAGTTAAATTTTCACACACAATAATTTCACTTAATATAAAATATTGTTTTAATTGGGTTTCTTATCAATACATTATTAGAATTTAACAAATG
>OZ024743.1:187068539-187076039 GCA_964016885.1 Eledone cirrhosa
AATGAAAATGAAAAGAAGAGTGGTAATAGATGTAAAAAGTGATGTGCCCCCTTTCATGTCACACCTTTAAAAAAAATAACGTCACTTGCAAATGTGAAAATGTATTGAATAAGAAAGAGTAATCATAACTGATATAACCATAAGATAATGACCGTTTACAATGTGGAAAAGGTAAAGGTACTTGGGTACTTACAGTGACTTGAGATCTGCTGAAGCATTCAATCCACTGACCGAAAATATAAGTAGACTTTGGAATAAAACAAAGCCAAAAGGTTTAAGGGTAAAAGCCTGTCTTCGTGACATGATGGTTCCTTGTTCACATATGGAGTACTTGTTCAATGTTTTATTTTTTGTTATTTTTTTTTTGGTTAATTCAAATTAATTTAATTCGATTTTAAAGGAGAAGAGGATTTGTTGTTGTTATTATTGTTATTATCATTATTTTTATTATTATTATTATTATTATTTGATAACACAGGGATATGTTTCTTCTTGCTTTTAGCTGGTTAGAAGAAGCAAGTGTTCTTTCTCCCTATTTCTCTTACCATCTCTCTCACTCTCACTCTCTCTCTCTCTATGTCTGACTGTATTTTTCTCCTCCTCTTTATCTGTTATTTTTCCCCCACCACATTCACTTCCTTTTGCAGTCTCCCTCCTCTCTTTATTCACATTTGTTTACTTTCTGCTCATCATGGTTTTGCATTTCTTTTTCTCTCTTTCTACTGAAGAATGACATAATAAATAAAAAAGAAAGAAAAATGTATGCGTGGGTGGAGGGGGTTAAATTCGGATTTTAAGGAATAATAAAAAGGAAATGAATAAATAAATAAATAAAATATTTGTTAAACTTGGTGAACTTTCCTGGACAGATTTTACTTTTATTTTACTATTTCAATTATATGTTATCAATGGTATGATTTTTTTTGTCCATGTATATATATATGTGTGTGTATGTAGTTTCTGCTTTATTTTTACTATTTTCTTTTTCACTGTTGTTTCCAATTGGTTTTCATCAATTCTGATAGATATGTAGATAAAAACTCATTCTATGAATGTTTAGAAAGATTAATAAAAGAAAAAAAAATCACAGGTTATAAAGAAAAGAATGGGCACGAGTTTGGTAATTCAAAAGAAATAAATAAAATTAATTTTATAAGAGCTTGATTATGTAAGTAAGGAAAATAATAAAAAGATTTCTATTTGTCAATCTTAAAAAATCTGGACTTTTTTTTTATAATTAGTATAATTTTAGAGTTTTTTTATGCTCTTTCTTTTCTCTTGTTTTTTTATTCCATTATTTCATTCCTTACACATTGCATCATTTAGGTATTGTGTAGGATCTAACTATTCTACAACTTTTTTAGTACACTAGTTGGATGGTTGCTTTGGGGGAAAGTCTTAAAATCAGATTAACAAATAGTACCGATTAACTTGTCACACTTTATAATATTTAAATTTTTTCACTTTTATTGTTTTTCCTCAAATTTTCTTTCCCACTTTTTCCCAAAAGTATTTGCTGATATATTTGTTATTGGTATTATTTTTTTAAAATAATATTATTACTGTTATTATTGTTAGTTGCAGTAGCACTAATAGTTTTGTTATTATTATTATTATTATTATTATAGATAGTGTTATTTTTGTGGTGGGGTGGGGATAGTGAGAGATTTTTTTTCTCTAAATCCAACTGTTTCGGAACTTAAGGAAGTAGCGATAATAAAAATCAAAATAAAGCTTCAGAATAGAATATAAAAAGAAAAAAGAAAAAACAAGAAAAGTATAAGAAAGTCTGGAAACTGATGAAAGAAGTAGTAGAGTCGGTGGTGGTTGTGGCAGGACGTCAGGTATGTTGTCCAATAAGTTGTGGCCAGAGGAGGAGCAGTAGGAAAGAATAGTAGTGTTGGTGCCAAATGTTCTGTAGGTTTGCTGGTTTTTAACATAGAAGGTGTCTGCGGTAATGGTGATGATGATGATAATGGTGATGATGATAATGGTGATGACGATGAAGACAACCACGACGATAACAACAACAACAACATTGGCAGCAGAAGTGATGTGTGTAGTTGTGTCCAAGTGTCTGTTGTCCAGCGTGTGTCATTGGCGATCGTGTCCAAGCTGTTTGTGTCACTTGTGATGCTATTGATGAAGTTGTTGTTGTTGATATTGCTGCTGCTGCTGCTGCTGCTGTTGTTGTTATTGTTATTGTTGTTGTGGTGTTGTTGTTGTTGTTGTTGTTGGTGGTGGTGGTGGAGGATAATGGAGGAGAAGGAAGAGATGGAGGCTGAGGCAATGCTAAAGACAGAGGAGGGGTTGTTAGTGTTGGTAGTTGTGGTTGTGGTTATAATGTTGCTGGTACTGTTGTTACTGTTAGTAGTGGTTTTTGTTGTGTTGTCAGCATCGGTGGTTTTGGTGGTGTTATTGATGTTATTAGGCGTGTTGTTGTTTATGGTGGTGGTGGTGGTGGAAGGGATATGGGTGGTGCTGGTGTTGGTGATGGTGGTAGGGATGTGGGCGGCTGCAATGGTAGTGACAACAGCAGGAGCTGTGTTGAGAGAAAGCAATGACTTCGATAGTATTGTAGCTACACACATATTAATTCACTGCTATTGTAGTGCATCCCTCATAGCTGGGCCGGCACAACTGAACAACGGCAGCAAGCAGCCAGTATCATTCATTCGACTCAGCAGCACCACCGCTGCTGCTGCTGCTGCTACTACTACTACTACTACTGCTGCTGCTGTTGTTGTTGTTGTTGTTACTTCTAACACTACTATAGCTGTACTCTGTGTGTTTGCTATAACTGATTCTACTGATGTTGCTCAAAGCTTAGGAAGGGTGATCTGAACTGAATATTCTAGTATCGATATATAGATGATGCTAGACTCGTCAATATTGCTACGGCTACTTCAGTCACAACAACATCATCATCATCAATAATAATCACAACAAAAACTAATTAGCTCTCTGGTATTAATATCATTTACTATTGCATTGCTATTTCCCTACAACAACAACAACAACAACTACAACATCACCATCACCAGTAATAACAACAACAGCAGCAATTAATTCACCTTTTCCTATTAATATTATTTACTATTACTATTTCACTGCCACCACTACCACCAACAACAACAACAACATCATAACCATCAACAATAATAGTAACTAATTCACCTTTTCGTATTACTATCATTTACTATTTTACTATTTCACTGCCACCACTACCACCACCACCACCACCATCACCACAACAACAACAACCACCACCATAACAACCACTACAACAACAAGAGCAATAACAGCAACTAATTCACTCTCTAATACCATTTACTGTTACTATTTCGTTTACAACGACAGCAACATCATCAGCAGCAACAATAACAACATGACTGCTACTCTGTCATAGTCATAACTAATACTTCAGTCACATGTAGTTCTACTACTGATACTATTATATCAACTACAACTACTATTACTACTATTGATAATAGTTTCTACATTTGGCACAAGGTCAGCAATTTGAACGCAAAGTGAAAGTCAATTATATCGACCCAGTGTATAACTGGTACTTTAATTTATCAACCATGTAACGATGAAAGGCAAAGCTAACCGTGGTATTATTTGAACTCATAATAATAATAATAATTGTTTCTACTTTAGGCACAAGGCCAGCAATTACCCAGTGCATTACTGGTACTTTATTTTATCGACCCGGTAAGGATGAAAGGCAAAGTTAACCTCGGCGGGATTTGAACTCAGACCACAAAGGGCCGTAACTCTATGCGTCAAAGCATGGCATCCGACCCTCTACCGATACTGCCAATCCACCAATGATTTCTACTATAGGTACAAGACCAGCAATTTTGGGGAGTGAAAAGTTGATTAAATCAACCCCAGTGCATTACTGGTACTTTATTTTATCGACCCCGAAAGGATGAAAGGGAAAGCTAACTGTGGTGATATTTGAAACTCATAATAATAATAATTGTTTCTACTATAGACACAAGGCCATCAATTTGTAGGGGGGGGGGGGGGTGAATTGATTAAATCGACCCTAGTGCATTACTGGTGCTTTATTTATTGATTCTTTAAGGATGAAAGGCAAAGCTAACCTCGGCGGGATTTGAACCCAGAACGTAAAAATCTATAAAAATAAACTACTACTACTACTACTGCTTCTGCTGCAGTTAATTAGTACTAACGGTTATTGATACTACTATATAGCAATAACAAGCTCAACTATAGTTAGTATAAATTCTATTTATTGCTATTCCAACCATAATAACCTAAAATACCAACCAGCTAACCATATCAGCAATAGTGTCAACTGAAGTAATGATCATCATTAGCAACAACAATAGTAGTGAATATGCCAAAATCAATAACAACAGCAATAACACCGGTACAAACACTACAACAACAACACAAAGAGTACAACAAGAACAAGCGGTACAACAACAAACAGCACAACAGCAACACGAACAGTACAACAAAACCATGAACAGTACAACACAACAACAACACAAACAATACAACAAAAACATGAACAGCATAACACAACACAAACAGTGCAACAATACGAACAGTACAACAACATGAACAGTACAACAACAGTACAAACAGCACAACATGAACAGTACAACAACAGTACAAACAGCACAACATGAACAGTACAACAACATAACAACAAACAGTACAACCTCACAACAACAACACTGACAGTCCAACAACAAAACTGCATTGACAACCTTGCTAAGAACCTATAAAAGAATCAAAGTAAAATATTAACAATATCAACCACATCATTATTACTAGCAATGACAAAGGTGACAACATCAGCAGCAGTAGTAGTAGCAAAAGGATTAGTAGTTGTGGTGGCAGTAGTAGTAATACTAGCATAGTAGTAGTTGTGGTAGTGATGGTTGTAGCATTAGTAGTAGCACTAATAGCAGCAACAGCAGCAGTAGTAACAGTAGTGGCATTAGGAGTAGCAGTAGTTACAATATACAACAACAATAGTAGAAGCAGCCACGCCTACATAAATATCTAAACACCATCTAACTGCTCTAATAGCAATCATGTATTTTCCTCTTTTTAAAGTTTAGTTTTAATACTTTGGCACAAGGTCACTTATTTAATGGGGAAGGTGGAGGTGGAAGTGGCGAGGGAAGTGGTGGAGAAGAAGGTGGGGATCAGTAGGCAGCTGGAGCAGAAAGGTTTATAGTTTATTGAATTAAAACCTATGTATGTATATTATTGATACTTGGGTCAGTGAACTTAGTGAGATGAAAGAACTGGTAGTAGAATTAACCCATCACTCAGTTTAACAATAACATTGCCACCACTGCTACCTGCCCCTTGTGTACCCTTAGTGGGGTCTACTGTTGGAAATATTTTGGCCAGGTATCTGGTTCAAGGATAACTTCTCTCATATTCTTCCTACTCCTATCAGTCAGAAATGTCCTGGAAAAGCTCTGCGTTTCCTCCTGACTATTTATCTATTTACATAATCAATTTAAACGTCCGAATAGAGATAGTAAGCGAGGACAGACTAGAGGAAGTATGTAGTATTCCTTAGAGTTGAAAAACAAAAAACAAGATATACAGAGATAAGTGGATATAAGAATAAAAAAAATTGATTTAAAAAGAAATAAAATTAAATTAAAATAATTTAAATAGAAAAGGACAATGGGAGGCAAAATAAGCATAAAATATTTTTAAAAAATGGGAAACAAGGGCAGCTGTAAAGCAGCTAAAGGTTCTGTTGTTGAATCTTTTCGTAACTTCCATATACTCAAAGATTTTGTCTATAGTTTGTAGATCTTTTACAATATATTGTATCTCTAATCTCGGTATGTTTTTAATGCTTGGCTTTATGATGTCCTATCTCTCTGACTGATAGTTTTTACTTTGGAACAAATAGTGCCAAAGGATTTCTGAAAACACCACAAGAACATAGAAGTGATTCTCTATGACCTGTCCATGATAAAATGTAATTCAATGGTATATGTCCAGTTTCAAGCCAGCATATTTTTTTTCTTATTAACATTGCTCAGTGTCTTGATACATTTTAAATGTTGTCAGATATGGTTCTTTGAGAACTATTTCTCTAGATTCTTCTAAAACATTTTCCCACCTTTGACTAATTATATTTTCCTGACTAAATGAAAATAGAAGACAAGAGTCTCAATCAACTTTGAATTCTTTAGAATTAATGGATGGAATTTAATACTTTAAGCCATTCATGACCACATTGTTAATGAAATACACTCTACTCTAGTTAATTGATGACACATTTTCAGAGATTGATCAAAATTATTAATGATTTCATTACTAAGACAGTAACTTAATACTAGGTTCGTAGATAAAATTTAGGTGGAAGATTTTAATTTAAAAATGAACCCTTTAAAATTGGTTGCTTCATAGAACGAAACCTGATTTTGAGCAGGCTCTAAATAGAGTTTATAGGTGCTGCCCTTCCTCTCACTAACCATAGAGACCTTGTACAGAATTTATAATTGATGTGTCTCCTTTCACACAAGTCATAAAGGCCTTGAACAGAGTTTATAGGTGATGTCTCTCCTCTCTCACTAACCATAGAGGCCTTAAACAGATATTTTATAGGTGATGCCTTTCCTCTCTCACAAATCATAGAGGCCTTGATTAGAGTTTATAGGTGATGTCTCTCTCTCACAAATCACATACAGAGTCCTTGATCAGAATTTATAGGTGATGTCCTCCATATCTGATTAAGATATAGAGCAGGCATGTCAAACCGGGGGCCACATGGGTCACACATGTGCTGTCTGAGGGCCACACATGACAACTAATAGCGCACATTACAACACATTTTTTAAATTTTATATTACAAAGATAAAACATGCTTGTGCTGTAAAAATCTTGTGCGGGCCACAGATGTGCTTGTAAAAGGCTGCATGTGGCCCATGGGCTGCATGACTGACATGCCTGACATAGAGACCCTAAACTCTGATTTAGCCATTAAAAATAAATAAATAAATAATTAAGATTGAGGACAAGTCATAAAAATGGAATAGTTAGGACTTGGCTGTTCATTAATTTGTGATGGTCTACCTCTATAAGAATATCAGCAAAAAGAAAACATCTCTACAAAATAATATGCAACAAAATAATTTCCTCTTAACTGCACCAGTACAAACACTAACAATGGTAATATCAAAAGAGTCTTATGTGGTCACTCTACATGATAGAAACAGCAACCAGTCAATATCATATCTCACTGTACCGACAACACAGTAGATATTGATGCCATTGAAAAGACATGATGATCTGCACTGGAACACTTTGATGACTTATTTTACCTGACTTGCATGGGTTAGATGGATTGTCCACATTATGAGACAAGTCTAGCCAATTGGCCATGCTGTACTTTGCTTAAACAAAGCTGTACTTTGGCAAGTGTGGAACAGGTTCTCTGCAGCACCCTATCTCTCCCATCAACACAGTCCTTCATCATCA
>OZ024743.1:187096039-187428539 GCA_964016885.1 Eledone cirrhosa
AATATAAATATATATATAAATATATATATATAAATATATATATATAAATATATATATATATATATATAAATATATATATATATATATATATATATAAATATATATATATATATATTAATATATATATATATATATATATATATATATATCATCATCATCATCATCATCATCGTTTAACGTCCATCTTCCACGTTTGCATGGGTTTGGACGGGAGGTTTCCCACTTGAGGCAAGAGTGGTTGTCTTGCTCGCATAGGACTGTCTGGCGGGTTTTCTATGGCTGGATGCCCTTCCTAACACCAACCACATTTACAGTGTGGGACTGGGAGGTTTTTACCATGTTGCCTACACGGCCACATTACAGCGTGGACTGTGTGTTTTTTTTGTTGTGACACCTACAGGACCTCATTCGTTTCGGACTGGATGTTGTGGTACCAACATAACTTTACATTGAAAGGGGTGGTGCGGATGGGGTGGGGATAGTGGGACGGGGGTGTATTTTGTATATATATATATATATATATACATTATGAAGAGAGAAGAAACATTTAGATATAATTAGTAATAAAATGTATCATACCTAAACTGTTCCTAAATTCCTCGACTACGTAGTTTCGTGGCATAAACAAAAACAATATATCAAAGATATAGAGTCCTTGCGAGGTCTGCCGACTTATCAAGAGGATACCTCATTTTACTAGTCTCAAGAACGCGTCTACACGACGTGAGAAAGAGGCTTAGCTCTGTTTCTCGACCGTTATATCGCGTGACAATCTCCCCCTCCGCCTTTTGGGATTCTTTCTCACGTCGTGTAGACGCGTTCTTGAGACTAGTAAAATGAGGTATCCTCTTGATAAGTCGGCAGACCTCGCAAGGACTCTATATCTTTGATATATTGTTTTTGTTTATGCCATGAAACTACGTAGTCGAGGAATTTAGGAACAGTTTAGGTATGATACATTTTATTACTAATTATATCTAAATGTTTCTTCTCTCTTCATAATGTATTTTTAACTCTGATACTGGTTCAGTCTAGTTCAAACTGAATTGGTCTGTCCCAGTCATTCATTGAGCAACATCGGTGAAGTTGGCACCCTTAACTCACAGTTGGGTGCGGATGCGTTCATGTATATATGTGTGCGTCCGCATGTATCTGTGTGTTTCTAAATATATATATATACACACATTATATATATATATATACACATTATATATATATATATATATATATATATATATATATATATATATATATATATATATATATATATATATATATATATATATATATATATATATATATATATATATATATATATATATATATATATATATATATATATATATATATATATATATATATATATATATATATATATATATATATATATATATATATATATATATATATATATATATATATATATATATATATATATATATATATATATATATATATATATATATATATATATATATATATATATATATATATTAGGTCGGTGGATTGGCAGTATCGGTAGAGGGTCGGACGCCATGCTTTCCAGCATAGTTACGTCCCTTTACGATCTGAGTTCAAATCCCGCCGAGGTTGACTTTGCCTTTCATCCTTACGGGGTCGATAAAATAAAGTACCAGTAATGCACTGGGTAATTGCTGGCCTTGTGCCTAAAGTAGAAACAATTATATATATATATATATATACACATTTTATATATATACACATTTTATATATATATATATATATATACACATTATATATATATATATATATAATTGTTTCTACTTTAGGCACAAGGCCAGCAAATTACCCAGTACATTACTGGTACTTTATTTTATCGACCCCGTAAGGATGAAAGGCAAAGTTAACCTCGGCGGGATTTGAACTCAGACTGTAAAGGGACGTAACTATGCTAGAAAGCATGGCGTCCAACCCTCTACCGATACTGCCAATTCACCGCCCTATATATATATAATAAGAGAGAGAGAGAGTAGGGAGAGAGATAGTTAGATAGATCGACAGAGAGAGAGAGAGAGAGAAATCATCAACACAACACCAGGTCTATGTGTGTGTGTATTTTTATGCGTGAAAAAAAAGAAAAGAATAATTAGCTAGAAAGATAGACAGGTTGAAATGGAAATATAATAGAGCACACACACACACACACGCCGTGTGTGTAAGCCAATGATGAACATAGTATTTTGTCTGTCATTAATATGCTCGTGTGTTTGGGCCATTTACTTCAGTGTTTACAACAAACGCCTGCTCAATATACTGCATCAAATACATGACTGTTTTACATTTTAGGCTCACTCTTTCCCTCACTTCATCTCTTACTCTCTCTTTCCTTCTCTCTATCTCCTCTCACTCTCTGTCTATATCTTTATCTTCCCTCATTTTCCACTCATTCTTATTCCCTCTCTCTTAATTCACTCTCTCTCTCTACTTCTTTTATATACTTACTCTTTATCTCTTTCATTTCATCATTTACTCACTATTTCTCTCTCTCTTTCTCTGTCTATTCCCTTCATTTTACACTCATTCTTTGTCTCTTTTACTTCATCACTTACTCTTTTCATCTCTCTCTCTTTCAGTCTATCTCCCCCCTTTTTACACTTACTGATTTTTCTTTTTCTCTCACTACATCTCTTACTTCCCCTCCCTTTCCTTCTATCATCCTCTCTGTCTATATCCCATCTTTCTCACTATCTCCTTTCTTTTTATCTCTATCTCCCTTCTTTCTTCTTTTCTTTCTATCTCCCTTCTCGCTCGCTCTTTCCCAATCTACCCTCTTCTCTCTCTTTCACTCCCTATCTATTTCCTTATGCACCCCAGTAAATTTACTGAAAGGTGGGTGAATGAAGCAAAAATGGCCCGAGTGATTGGGCCTTCTCTGTTTTTGTGTCTGTAGGTTGAGGAATAAAGCAAAAGGAAGAAAGGAGCACTTGCACAACACGCTCCTGGAGTTGAGGGTTGTTCTATCGACAACCCATTTGTGGCGCCTCCCCCCTATTGGGGATTTTGATTGTTGTAATTGTTTGTTTTTATATTTTTTACACGACTGTATGTAAAATCCCTGGCATGTCTTTGTATTGTCCCCTTTTCTTGTGCGCCCTTGTGGCTAATAAAGAAATATATCTATTTCCTTCTTTCTCTCAATAAGTATCTCTCCCTTTTTTCGTTTTTCACCCTTTCTTTATTTTACTGTCTTTCCTTCTTTTTCATTCATTTTCTTACTCTATCTCCCTTTCATTTTCATTTTCTGTCTGAGTTTTGTCTTTCTCATCATCTCCCACATAAGTGAATACACACATAAAAACATGCAAACATACAAATATGCATACATTTATATTCATACTTACAAGCACACATATACACATTCACACACAGACCTATGTGTGTATGTATGTATGTGTGTATGTATGAATGTATGTCTTACTACCATCATCATCATCATTTTACATTTGTTTCCCATGTTGGCATGGGTTGGAAGGGCTGTCACAATCAAAGGTTAGACCTATGGGGAGATCTCATTTTCTCATATGCTATATACTTGTCAGGGCTTCTATTGCTGGATGCCCTTACAAGCCAATCAATCTACAGAGTGTATCAGGGGCATTTTATCATAGCACCAGCACTATCACTTTAGTGAGTGTTCTGGTATATTTCATTGTAGTACCCAAACTAGAGAAGTTTTCAAGTAATGTACAGGGCCAGAGGTTTCTTCTCTACTCTTTGATGTTTCAGTTAGTTTACTCATCACTTTAAATGATCGGTGGGATTACCAAGTGTGTTCTATTGAGATACCAGAATTTGTCACTTCTACTGGAGCCTCAAAGAACCTCTCCATATACTTTTAATGTCATTGCTTGTACTGGTGAATGAGTCTTTTTTAGTAAGGCAAATTGCCAGTTAACTTGATTCTGTGTCATTTCCTTCATCCCATGTTTTCCTTTGCCTTCTACCACAGGTCCCATCACCTCAAGCATTTGGGTCTTTTTTAAAAATATAAATCTTTCTCTTCTTATGCAGCACATGACTCTACAGGTGCAGTTGTCTCTTTTGCACACCTCATTCAGTTCTTCATATACTCAATTTTCTCTCAGTTCACCTGTGCTCTCACTTGTACATCTAGTGAAGTGGACACACCACATTTCTTTTAGCCTCCAAAAATATTCTGCATTTAAGGGCCATAGCTCACTGCCATATAGTGTGGCTGTTTGAATACAAGTGTTATAAGTCTGTCCATCACACTGAGAGAGAAGCATTTTATTGTAACTGTTCTCTCTGGCTATAACATACTTAGTACATCTATCACTACTGCGAATGAGGTCACCTAAATAGGAAAAGCTTTCTACTACTTCTAGGGATCCATTTGATATGAGGTAGTTTATCTCTTGAGTACTCTTACTAATTATTAGACACATACAAAGTTTACTTGTGCTGACAGCCTACACACAAAACCATTACGTCTCCTGTGCATGCACTGTCCACTCTAGTTACACAACATGGAGTTTCTACCAAACGTTTTTCTGTATTATGCACACAGCTATTTTCAAAATAGCCGCAAAATTATTTCCTCATTCCTACATACCTAAACGTTAGTCTTTGGTGTGTTTATTTGAAGGCCCTTTGATTCTAGATATTCTACAATGTTTGTTATGTGGGCAGCTGACCAGCATACAGGGTTTCCTCGGACAGCCTGTTTTGAATTTTTCTGTGTATATGTGAAAGGTTAACAGTGAAAAACAACAGGAGAATGATACAGCACAATGATGATATACAGTATATTAGTTTAACATTTGCTATAGTTGGAAAAGAATCTTCATTCTTTGGACATTACTCCTTCATCAGAAGATAGAATGGGAGATGAAATAAGAAATAGAAAAATAGATGAAAGTAAGAAGAGGAAAAGATGGAAAAAAATGTTTTTGTGTGAGGAAAGTAGGTGTGTGTTTAGTCAGTCATTTTGGGGAAGTGCATGTCAGAATGTATCTCAGATATAAGAGAGTTTTAAAAAGAAGGTAATCAAAGTATATTTTGAGTTAACATGTGTATGTGTGTGTGATTGTCTGTACAAAGCTGTGAGAGTATGCAAGTCTGGTGTGCATCAGATTGTGGAAGGCTGGTGTAGTTTCTGGAACTGTTAGAGTATGCATGCAATGAAAAATGCAATGAATGATAAAGGGTACAGGTTGAGTAGGTGTGTAGGCATACAAGTGTGTATGTGTATATTCACATGCAATATATGTATGTATGTATGCATGAATATATGCTCTGGTTTTATTATTTTGTAGTATTTTTATCAATAAAGAAAGCTGGTTTGTAACATAAAAACAAGACTCTTTCATTGGAATTTAGGTATAAACAAGGTAAATATGTACGTCTGTGTGTGTATGCAGGTATGGATATTATTGTATGTGTGAATCTGTATGTTTGAATTATATGTGCATATATTTCTGTATCTACACATGTGTATATGTAGTTATTACATGCTAAATTTCTGAAATGTTTTACACATTTCTACACATTTCTACAGTTCTGGACTATACTTGCAACTTCCTAACTAGCCATGCTCTTTCTGGTTCTGTGAAGTCCAGCTTCTCAAGATTTGTACTGAAGCATTAACATATCCAATAGCCCTAACGATCACGGGTAAACTTCTAAACTTCAGGATGGAATATCTGCAGATTTCTTATTAGTTCAACATATGATTTCCTTTTTCTAATCTTTAGCATTATATTGACATCTACTTATTTCCACAACTGCTATGTATGTATTTATGCATGCACGCATGTATGTACGTATGTATGTATGTGCATGTGTGTGTGTGTGTGAGTATAATGCAACAAATAGTAAAGATATATTTTATTCTTAACATGTGTTTCTGCAAAAATGAAATAAAAGTAAAAAAGACCTTGTTTCAAGATTCATTAAAATGAATATATATTTAAGACTTTTACATATTATAATCTGATCTTTCACTCAAGTATTTAATGATTATTTTTGTTTAATGTGATATCTGACCATTCTTTGAATTCTTAGTAATGCCTGTGAGAAGTTTAAGTTGAAAACTGCTTACACTAAACCATTACTCTTATTATGAAAACCAAAGACCAGCCGAAACAAGATATTTGTCTGTACAATATTACAAAGGTTGAATGATTAAGAAGTTTCCTTCACAACCATTAAGTCTTGAATTCTATCACACTTCATAGTACCTTAGTCAAGTGTCCTTTACCATAGCCTCGGATCAACCCATACCTTGTGAGTGAAACTGAGTAGATGGGAATTGTTTGGAATCTCATTGGATAGACTGTATCTGTAATTTAAATGGCCAGCCTTGTCACACTGTTATGCTGAATTTCCATGAGGATTACGTTAAGGAGACATATGTCTAAGGAACTTACATAATAATTTCATTAGCAAGCTGTTCTGTTAATCAAACAACTGGAACACTCATTGTCATCCCCGACAAAGGTCTATTCTGCAATGTTACTAGGTTCTATATCAGAGTAAACCTAGTTCTATGCATTTTCTCATGGCATGTCAAAGATGCACAGGGTTAATTGAGGAGAAGTGTGTTAGAGATATAAACATTTTCCAATTACATGAAGGATCCATCAAAGTGGTTGATAGCTTCTGCTATCTAAGTAACTGACAGTGCTCCAAGAGCATAATAGCTAGAATAAGAATAGGATGGAAGAAGTTTAAAGAGCTACTCCCACTGTTTACAACAAAAGATTTCTTCCTGCATACAAAAGTATAGCTGTATGGTGCCTGTGTCCAAAGTGCAATGCTTCATGGTAGTGAAACATGGGCAGTACTGCAGAGGATATGCATAAGCTGGGGAGAAATGAAGTTACCATGCTTCATTGGATGTGCAATGTAAATGTGAAAGAAAGGCAGAGCTTTGATAAACTAAGGGAGAAACTGGGTTTAAGACGAATCCAAAGTGGTGTGCAGGAGAGAACACTGCATTGGTTTGGGTATGTCATGTACATCAATGATGATTGCTGGGGGAAGAAGTTCCAGGAAATCTCAGTGGTAGGAAGCCACAGTAGAGGTAGACCAAGGAAGACCAGGCGGAAGTGGTGAGAGCTGATCTCAAATTGCCAACACTTACAGAGAAGATGAAGAAGGAACACAACAAGAGGAGAGATGCTGTGCTGAAAAGGACCTGGCCAACCCATGCAAGCATAGAAAATTTGATGAAAAACGATTATGATGATTGGCAAAACTATGAATAACTCAGTGTTCAGAATAACTACTGTCAGAAATCAATAAGTATAATCACCCATTAATAGATACTGCTGATTGCAAAATATTAATCAGAAAATATAGACATTGAATATTTGACTATGTATTCAGCTGTGAATGTAAAATAAATTATTTGTGTGTGAGTGCGTTTGAGTGTGTGTTTGTGTGTGTAGGGAGGTACTTCCTAGTCTGGCACACATACTTTATAAAACTACTTGCAACGAGTTGATTATTTTTTAGTACCTTTCATATATTTCTCCATCAGCATTTCCCTAACTTTATTCTCTTTCCCTTCTTTCTTTTCTTTATGTTCCTTTTTACCTTTCTTCATCTTTTTCTCTTAAAATATCTTCAGTTGTAAGAATGGAGGTTTGGCAGAATTAGTGGAGTATCGGATAACATGTGGTATTTGTTCCGACTCTTTACGTTCTGAATTCAAATTCCACCAAGGTCAATTTTTCCCTTTATCCTTCCCCATTTGATAAAATAAAGTAGCAGTGAAATCTCTCTCAAATCACACCTTTCAGCTTTATAAAATGACAAAATATATTTGAAAAATTGAATCTAGATATATCCCCTTCACTTCTCCCCAATAAAGAAAACAAAATTATAATGGATCTAACACTCAATCATGAGTCTGCAGAGTCAGGACTGACTTGAGTAGAACAACAATAAACATCATGATCAACATCATCTTCATCATCACTATCACCACCACCATAATGATGATCATGATTATCATCATCATCATCATGTTTATCATTACCATCACTATCACCATCTTCTTCCTGTTCCTCTTACTCCTACTCATCATCATCGCCGTTGTCCTCATCATGAGGTCATTAACACTGCAATGGAAATATGTATTAGGTGTTGTAGAGGAACATCCATGGTGCTGGAAATGATATCAGCATATTAGAAGGGTTCCAGGAGTTGTGACCGGTAGATAGTATCAACAATGGAAAGACCATTGTTTCCTTGGTCTAATTTGACGAGGTCCACCCAGCTTGGCAAGCAGATGAGGTCTGAGAACTTGTTGATCGATCAGAGCTAGAAAGTTGCTGTACATAGTGGCAAGCAAATCTATATATTTTTATATAATATAAGTATAATCTGAAATATGGACAGATTTTATAGAAGTTCAAAATTCCCACTCCTTGATTATAGCTACTGAGCTGAATGATTTACCATATATATTTGAATATAAGCCAACTTCACTTGTCTGAGAAACAGGCAAAAATCCCAACCCCGTTTATAAGCTGAGGCAGGAGGTAATCAACACATTATATTTAGATGGTGCAGTGTTGAAATTCTCCTGAGTGGAGAACATATTTATGAAGTTTTAATATTTTGATATTTAAAATGTTTTAAGTGCCATATAGAGTATATTATTTGTTTCACCACTCCATTACTTAATGATTTTTTACCAATTTCTGACTGTTTTGAAGGCCATATTCATTCAAAACATAAAAAATAACAATAGGAAATATGAATTTCATGTTGAAAATGAAATGAGTGTAATATTCACCTCAAAAGTGAAAATAATTTAGCACCTCATTTACATAGAATTTTGAAGCTGGTTAAAATCAGCAAGATATTGACCTCAAATATAAGCTGACCCCACTCCCATTTTACCATCATTTTTTTTTTCACATATTTTTCGGCTTATATGCGAGTATATACAGTGAATAATGACTTAATGTTAATGATTTACATAATAAACACACCCAGTAAACTCTATAAAATGGTTGGTAGTAGGAAGAGTATTAATTTATAGAAAATTTTCCAAACAAGGGGTGAGGAGGATTCTTCAGCTAACCTCTAAATTGTTGGTGATTTACAAGATAAACACACCCAGCACCCTCTGTAAAGTGGTTGGTGATATGAAGTGCATCAGCTTTGATTGAGCTGATCTATTATGAAAAGTATTATCCCTGACCATCCTACCAACTTTTCTTAATTACTGTCTATCCATGACAATTTTCTTAGATAGTAAGCTCTGATTTGGAAGATATTTGACTGCTATTTCTTGGAGGCCAAATGACCGTGTAGTAACTCTCTTCTTTTCTGAAGCAGTGTTTAATGTAAAAAATAGGTGTCATGTACAACCAGTGGATCTTTCTTATCACCCTTTTTGTGATTCTTTTACTAAACCCCACATTAAGTATTAAATACAGTTCTTCCTTTGAGAGATTATTTCTCTTGTGTTCTTCGATACACTTATATCCACTTGCTTCAGTTATATGTAAACATACCTTATTTATGATCCTTAGATTATGGGCCATCTGACTTGTCTTCTTTCTTTCTATACAGTAATAATAAAACTAGACACCGTTTAACAGGCGATACAGATCTATCTCGTAACAGGTGATACAGATCTATCTTGTCAAGAATTATTTGTTGCTTGTATGTGCAGCCAGCCTTCTTATGTTGAAAGAAATCATGTTCAAGCATAATGTAACCTAGTCAATGATTTTATGTGACTCCAGGAAACAGTCATATTCAAATTTCAGAGTAATGACATGATATTGATACAGACATTATTATTCTACTTAGATACTAGAAAAGTGATATCCAACATAGAACAATGAAGAATCAACATAGTGTTAATGTTCGTGCTAGTGTTTTTAGAGTTGTTTTAATTTTCCTGTCATGCAGAAAGCATAGTCACGTGGAGATTTAGCATTATAGTTGTATTTTGGTGGTGTTTCACCGGTAATTTCACAGTTATAGCAATGTTGACTAACATCCTAACAACAGTTGATGTTCTTAGGAAAGGCCTGACATATATTTTTGTATGTTTTGTTATGTAAACAATATTATATTATCATTATAAATGGCAATGGAAATAAATATTGAGTTATTATAGGGAAATATGTCATTGGAAATGATAACAGTGAATGGTAGAGAACAAATTTAGATGTTTTACATAATCTAATTTGATATAAACTTGTGATTCATGAGTTAATAGTCTGCTACTGTCTACACCTAATCATTTTATGTCTACTCATATTGATAGCAACATAAAAACATATGTTTGTTATATATTATCTCATTGTCTTTCCATCTAATATTCCTGCTTTAGTGCCAAACTCTATAAGCAGTAATTGATTGGTAGCCAAGTCAAAAACTTTGCTTCGATTTTTGAGTGTGGATGTTTTCACTTTACATAAATTTCTAATTATAAAGGCACGAATGTCACAACATCTCCTTACCATGCCAGCCCTACTATAAAGCTGAGTTCATTTTACAAAAAAGAGCTATGCATGACTAATTTTTATTAATCCATGAATTAATTTTAGTATCTTAGTCAGTGGTTTATTGAAGACTATGGTTGGGCGATTATTGATAATTTTGATGTAATAATGACCATAATAAAGAAGATAAATACAAATAAAAGATAGGTCTAGCTTTCACAGTAGTATGCTATATTAATATATATAGCAGCAAAAATATGAAAAGGATCTAGATTTATAATATGATGGCAGCAAATCAAATGAAACATTCATCATTTTTAAGTGGGGTTTTCCTGGCTACATTGTGCATATGTTGTTCAAACATGAAGGCCTTTAAGCATATACTCTCAAATTCAGTTTGTTAAAGGAGGTTTGAATATATTGAACAACTTCATAGAAATTCATTTATTGATTAATTGCTATCAAAGACTGATCACATTAGACATTAAATCTCCTGATAAAATTGTTTTGACTGTCTGTCACTAATCACTTGAATGGGAAGTTCTCTGATAAGAAGCCTTATTATAGCATATCCTGGCAAATGTACTTTTGATTTCTCCTTTAACAATTCATTATGCTTCAGGGATTGGTCATCTCTACTATGAGGGTTGGCTGAAAAGTTCATAGGCTGACCAAGATACATGGAATGACAAAATGAGTTTTAGATTTCAAAATAGTCTGGAAAGAAACAATGCAGTTATTAATAAGAAGAATTGAAATTAATGCATGCAAGATTTCACAGCTCAAGCATCACTCCTTCATAATCAGCTTATAAAATGTTTAGCTCACCCTCGTACATGCTGCCATCTCCAGGTGTACTTACTCTTCATATATTTACTCTTATTCCAGTATCTCTGACTTTGCAAATGTTTTGATCTCAACCAAACTTCAGTGTTACCTGCTATGTTTAAAGATTTGTTAATGTGCATTTTTGTGTATGTTATTCAGCAAACATGGAATGCCACTCAAATATTTTCTAAAACATTTGTATATTTAAGTTATATCAAATACATTTGATGTATAATCCTCATTTGTGAGTGTCCGTGAGACATATACACATACACAAGGTCTAAATACAAAAGAACCAAACTCCCACTGTCACAGCCACCGTCTCTCTGGCTTTCCATATCTCTCACTATTATGAGCAAATGAGGGCCCATGTGCTGGCCTCCCTGCAGCCCCAGCAGACAGAATGGAGTTGTTTCCCTGGAGGATGGTGAGGGAGACATGCTATGCTGTCACCAGAATTAAGAGCACAGAAATATCTAGAAATAGGTATTTGATAATTTTGCCTTTATCTGTACTATACAAACCCATCATCTCATAGAAACACATCGAAAATATTGAATTCAAACATGCCAACCATTTTCAGTTAAACTAAAGCAATGCTACAATCTTTCCTCTACCTATTACTCCTATAAATTGTTTCCTAATCTGTACTAAATATTTTTGTTAGTTCTCTTCTTTACTTAGTGTTGTTTCTATCTGTTTAGAGAACTTTAATTATATCTGCACTTTTCCTTCCTCTACTGGGCCAGGTGAAAGGCATCCAGTTCACTTTGTAATGTGGTTGGCAATGAAATGGAGGCTCTATAAATCACTCTATAAAGACTCTTCAGTTTGGCTGAGTGTATGACAACCTCTCTAGTGTTGATGCCACAATAAAATAAACCCAGTACACTTTGGTATTTCTAGTATCAGGTTAAAAAGCACCCATTACACCCTGTAAGGATGGGGTGGGTGGGGGCGTTAGGAAGGGCCTTCAGCCATAGAAACTATATGAAACATTGAGTGTATGAGAAAGATGAGGTTTTCTAACCTGCCTAGTCAGCCACCATGACCACCCATTGAACCATGCCAACATAGAAGGCTGATATAAAATTATGAGGATGATGATTATGATGATATAAACATTAGGGAATGAGATTTAGCATTGATGCACAGTTTGCTGTTGTTACTTAGCTCAGGTCAGTCATGACCAAACAGACCTATGATTGAATGTATTTCAGCCTTGACCAGCCATTATTTTTACGGGTATCTAGGATTGTGGATTGGCAGTATCAGTAGAGCATCAGTCACCATGCTTTGCAGTATAGAGTTACAGCCCTTTATGTTCTGAGTTTAAATCCCGCTGAGGTTAGTTTTGCCTTTCATCCTTACGGGGTTGATAAAATAAAGTACCAATTTTGCACTACCCCCAAAATTACTGGCCTTGTGCCTATAGTAGGAATTATTATTTAATTTGCCTTTCCTTTTTATAAAATGCTAGGGTAAGGTATAATTTGGGGAGAGATCTGCTTATTATTTCTAGTAGGTTAAGCCACCCCAAAGACGTTTCCTCAGCTTGTTAATAGATTGTTTTTATTCACATCCTCATCATCATTTTACATCTATTTTTTTCACACTTGAATTAGTTGAATGGATTCTCTTCAGCATAGCCTCCCTTCACTAATAGCATTCTTTTAACATCTCTTCTATGAGGTTCAGAATTTTGAAACCAACTCTTACCCCCTCTGCTCAGGTTTTCTCCCCTTTTCCTCTTTCCTCTTGAAAATTGTGGCATCTCTTCCTCCATATGCCTTATGTATCCATATTAATGCAATCTTCCTTCTTGAATACTACCTCTTATTCCTCTTATGCCCTTGTTTTCTCTCAGTTCATCCATGCTTTGTCATTTATGCATACAAGCATTATGCACCCAGCCGACCACACACAACTTTCTCTCCAGCTTTTACATATCCCCCTGCATTAATTGCTTTTGTCTCACTACCATGCATTATTGCACATCACATACAGGCATCATACAACATGCCTTATACTCAGAGAGAAAATTCCTTTGTTTTCAACAGAGGTAGTAGCTCTTAGAACTTTTTTCATCCTGTTCTAATTCTAGCTACTATTAATTTAGAATAACTTCCTCCATTGCAAATTCAAGCAACTCCCCCCATGCATCTACCAAATACAAAGCTTTCCTTTTCTGTTAGCCTGCCTAGTAACCCACCACATCTCTTGTGTACCCACATAATACATTGTGTATATCACAAGTTCATGTCCACTGCTTTTATACAAATCAAGCACTGCCATTTCCCAGATGGTATCAAAGTCTTTTCTTTCCTACTTACTAAAACTGTTCTTTTTAAAGATTACTCTGACCCCTTTTAATTCTAATTTTTGTTTTTACGATGAGAGCTTCTCAAGCTCTTCCATAGATTACGCTATAACAACAAGGTCATCAGCGTACAGATGTTCCCATGAGCAGTTGGACTTAAACACCTTCGTAATGGCCTGGAGAACTATACTAAATAAAAATGGGCTATGAATAGACCTCTGATGAACACCCACATGCACATTGAATTCCTCAGTAAACTCATCACCTACTTTTTCTTTAATGAAAGCACTTCTATACTTGGCTTGAACTGCTCTCACAAGAGACTCATCTATATCCAGTTTTCTTAAGGACCACAAGACAACATATTCTGGTTCTCTGTCAAAGGTCTTCTCCAGATAAATTAAAGCTAGGTATAGTAGCTTACACTGGCTAAGAACATCACTTTTAGTTCTCCCACAAAAAGAGGGTATTTGTGGTTACTGTTGTTGATTAAGCTCATATTAGCTCTGACCGCACAGATCTATAATCCAATGTGTTCTAACTATAGTCATTTTGTCTTTAATTTAGGCAATATATCATAAACTACATTATTCAATGTGTTCTTTATTGGTTTTAAGATAGGAGAGTATGATTTGAGTGAAATTTGACAACTATTTCGCTGGCTTATAGTAAACTGAGAAACTGTGTAGAATCAGATTGTCTCTGATCATCACATATTTAGTTCAAAGTAGTGTACTCTTTGGGCCTCCATCATTTTTGACAAATGCTCCAGGTGATTCAATCAACAGAACTGCCTGCTAAGGAAATTAACGTGTTAGTGGCTGAGCATTCCACATTTTTGTTACATATTGTGTCATACTGAATCTCCCTGAGAACTGTGTTAATGGTGCAACACATTTTTGCTTGCTGAGTGGACTGGAGCAATATGAAATAAAGCATCTTGCTCAAGGACGCAATGTGCCACCTAGTCCAGGAATCAAACTTATGATCTGATGATCATGAAATGAATACCCTAACCACTAAACCATGTAAGTTAGCAGTTCAATGTAGCATAGTTATTGTTAATATGTAGCAAAAAGAGCAAGTGGATTGGCAGTACTGGTACAGCATCAGACAACATGCTTTTTCAAATCCTGCCAAGTTTAGTTTTGCTTTTCATCCTTACAGGGGTCAATAAAATAGAGTACCAGTAATAGACAGGGTCCATTTAATCGACTTTCCCTTCCCCAAAAAATTATCAGCCTTGTGCCTAAATCAGAAACCGTTATTATGTAGCAAAGAAAAGGCAATGTGTAATAGAATAAGTAAAGTTAAATAGTAGCAACGGAATCTTGTAAACATCAAAATACTAAAAACAATAAAATGTGTGAAGAATACACGTGCATGCATGCACACACAGTCGCATACCCACTGTACACACACTTATATTACACATACCCATAAATATTTACACACAAACAGAGAGATTATTAGAAATAAGATAACAATGTGGTTAAGATGATTGAAAGAAAAGAGCAGTCTCAACATAGAGAATGAAGGGAAGCAAAGAAAGAGAACGAGAGAAAGTGAAGGGAAGCAAAGAGAGAGGGTGAAGGGAAGAAAAGAGAGAGAGAGATAGGAAGTTTCTGCAGTAGCAAGGAATAAAGGGGGGGATGAAAGAAAACAAATAAAATAAAATAATAGGATAGTGAACTTCAAGCCATGGTGTATGTCCTAAATAGAAAGCTAGTCATAGCTATGATAAAGTTAAATGAAAAAACAATGTTGTCTCTGATCAAGATGAAGTGTGTGTGTGTGTGTGTGTGTGTGTGTGTGTGTGTGTGTGTGTGTGTGTGTGTGTGTGTGTGTGTGTGTGTGTGTGTGTGTAGGCACATAGCTTAGTGTTTAGAGTGTTGGGCTTACAGTCATCAGGCTGTAAGTTCGATTCCCAGACTGGGCATTGTGTTGTTGCCTTGAGTAGGACATTTTAATTCACATTATTTCAGTTTACTCAGCTGTAGAAAAGAGTTGCAATGTCACTGGTGCCAAGCTGCATTGGCCTTTGCTTTTCCATTGAACAACATGGAGAGGGATGCTGGTATGAATGGGTGATTGCTGGACATCCACAAAAAACATTGTCCTGACTTTGTGCGTTGGAGGGGAACTTTCTAGGTGCAAAGCCCATGGTCATTCATGACCAAAGTCTTATTAGTACTACACTTAGGAGGAAGTAGAGGTGGGTGATACTAATAAAACTTTGCATCTCTGTGTTTGTCTTGTCATTTTAAAACTATATATATGTGTATGTATGTATATATGTATGTGTGGATGTATGTATGTTTTTCTGGTTTCATATTTTTATAAACATTTTTGTACCAATATAGAGAGTTTGTTTTTAACATCGACGCAAGACTCTTTCATTTGAATTTAGACATCAACTAGGTAAATATATATGCATGTCTGCATGTGTGTGCATGTATGCATGTATGGATATTATTGTATGTGTAGATGTGCGTATGTTTTGTATCTGTTATTACATGCAGAATTTTTGGAATGCTTTACATATTTTTACAGTTCCATTAATGGATTGATTTATCTATGTATGTATTAGATCGATACTAATGTATTATGAGGATGAGTATGAAATTGGATGAAGTGGTGTTTGATTTTTGATATTGTGTATCTCTTTTTGTTTAAGCCTGTGTATGTGTGATTTAGTTATTGTATAGGTGCGTGTGTGTATTTGTATGAGTAATTTAATATTGTGTAATTTTAAGTTTTGTTTGAGTATGTGCATGCCTGTGTGTGTATGCATAGGTGTGTGTATGCATGTATGAGTGTGTGTATGCATGTATGAGTGTGTGTTAAATTTTATAACTTGTAGTTTAATATACATTGTTATTGTTTTTGTTGTTTAGATGTATGTTGTGTTTATTATTGTGGTTTAGTGTTATTGTTTTCTAGATGTGTGTTGTTGTTTTCTAGATGTGTGTTGTTATTGTTTTCTAGAAGTGTGTTGTTGTTCTATAGATGTGTGTTATTGTTTTCTAGATGTGTGTTGTTGTTGTTCTATAGATGTGTGTTATTGTTTTCTAGATGTGTGTTGTTATTGTTTTCTAGATGTGAGGTGTTATTGTAATGGTCTACATATATGTTGTTATTGTTATTGTCTAGGTGTCTGTTATTATTATTATCTAGATGTATGTTGTTGTTATCTTCATGTTTGTTGTTGTTGTCTAGATGTATGTCGTTGTTGTCTAGATGTGTGTTGTTATTTTTGTTGTCTAGATCAACTATGATTGAAAAGTCATGATCAAAATCCTTCCAGTCATACCTATCTCCACATTTTAAGGGTATGTTTAGCATTAGATTGTCATATGTGATTCCTGATTATTTAAAACATTAGAGTGTAATATAAGAGAGACTGAGCTATTTTTTCTAGTTTCAATACCTGTGTAGTAGTTCTCTTATCAATTTTTTTGTGGATGTATGCGTGTATCTGTGTTTATGTTTCTGTGTGTGTTATTGGTTATTGTACAACCATGCATGTGTTGTTAGTGTGTGTGTATAAATATAGTGACAATCTCAAATCCTATTGTTGTTGTTTAGGCACTGATCTCATGGATTAAGCAAAGAATCCTATGTTCAAAGGCATTCGAACCATTATCATCCAGTTTATCCTTATTTTTCTCTTTCAGATAGAATGTGTCCTTTAAACTTAATTTGGTGCCTGCAAGTGCCAAAGAGGAATGGGAGATGTTGGATGGGAATATAGTCCATAAATTGAATGTGCTCATAAGAACACAAATTGCACCCTGGAACACAAATTTGCCTCATTCTGCTAAGATGCCTATTGAGTAAGACAGTCCAAAACGAAAACACTGCCTCGGACATCCAGGCGTCAGGAAGAGATGGATCATATTCGGAGGAAAAAAAAGGGATCTCAAGAAACAGATGACGGTTGCCTCTGTCTTTCAGATCCAAGGGTTAGAAGAACTCTGGAGAGATCTCAAAACAAGACATGGTGCTCTCAGCAAAGCAGAAACAGCTAGGAAGAAAAAGGCACGAGATTGCTTCTTCAGAGGCTTTTTCCAGAAAACCAGGAAACTCTTCGAAACAATCAAGATGAAGGACACTGAAAACAGATAATTTTAGAGCTACATAATTGTGGCACCACTTGCAATGCAGGGTCTAGTTTGACCAGCTCTGCCAGAGGAATTGTTAGCTCTGCCAGAGGAATTGTTCAATGATAGGCCACCAACACTGGGTAAAATATTTTAAGTGGTTAAGGAAGCCAGGGCAAAATTATCACCGGGGCTGAATGGAATACCCTATCTGTTATACTAGAAATGTCCCAGAGTCCTTGAGTGGCCCCACAAAATGATAAAGTCAGCATGGAAGAACTTGAAAATCAATGACCAACAGATGAGAGCCAATGGCTATATATATCCTGAAAAAGCAGAATTCAAGTGACGTTTAAAGTAAGATTTTCTTCTGTTATGGTCACAAGGCTAACTAGATACCTAATAGAGAATAAATATCTGAATATATCAGTCCAGAAAGGAAGCATCCCTGGTTGTACAGAACATGCTTCAATGATTTGGGAAGCAATTCAAAGAGCTAAAGCTGAAAAGAGAGACCTTGATATGGTGTTGCTTGATCTGGCAAATGCCTACATTTTGGTCACACACAAGATGATACACCTAGCTCTCAAGATATACCATGTTTCAAAGAACATCCATGAAATGTCGAAGATGTATTTTCGCAGTTTCTCCATGTGGTTCTCCACCAAAGAGTACACAACAGTCTGGATCAGTTTCGAGGTTGGCATAGCAATGGGAGCCAAATCCAAGCACATGGCGGAAAAATGTCTGCAGATCATAGATCAATGTGGCCCTCATGGCAAATATGAGGTGTGGTGCTTGCAATTCATGTTGATCCCATAGCTTCTCTGGCTTCTACTGATATACGATATCAGCTCTAGTATGGTGGAGGCCATGGAAGCCAAAATCAACAAATACACAAGGAAGTGGTTTGGTGTCCCAATAGATCTCATTGATGTTGCACACTACTACTGTCAGGCCAAGCTGATGCTACTTGTCAAATTCATCGGAGTACAAAGTCAGAGCTTAAGACAGGCAGAAAATGGAAAGTCCAGGAGGTGGTAAATGCAGCAAAAGAAAGTCTTAAGATCAGAGATATAATGGGACGCACCCAGGCTAATAGGCTAGGACTGGGCATAACAAAAATGGAATGATATTTAAAAGCCAAGTGAAGCTGAGAAGGGATCTGAATTTACAGGAGGTGAAGAAGGAAGAGTATCCAGCCTTGGCACACATTATGTCATGCTGAATCTCCCTGAGAACTATGTTAAGGGTGTACATGTTTAAAGAATGATGTCTGCAATGTGTGTAGATATAAACTCATGGTTGTATTAGCTTTTTAGCTGGATTACATTAGCATCAATTGTTGTACAATTGAGGTACTAGTATCTTTTTCATATACTTTTATAAAGGGACAGTCACATCCATATTTATTTGCAAGCATTTCTAAACCTGGAAATAAGGACGTCAAGGTGTGGCAGTGAACTGGCAGTCATTAAAACATCAGATAGCATGTTTGTAGTATTCTTTTGGCTCTCTGCTCTGACAGTTCAACTTTGCCTTCCATCCATTTGAACTCAATAAAAATTTACCAATCTAGTACTGGGGTCAATTCTTCCTCTATATTTCTTTCTCTCACTCCACTCGCTATCTTTCACTGGAAGAAACTTGCTGGAAGGTGAAGAAGGTGTTGTCTATGATAATGGGGCCATGAAAAATGCTTCCAGTCCATTCGGTAAAATGATATTTCTGATACTATGATAAAACATACCCAGTATATATTGTAAAGTGGTTGGTGTTAAGACGGGTATTCAGCTATAGAAACCATGCCAAAATGGAACATATGGCCAAAGTCTGGCCATCTGATCTGTGAAATTTGTGATAATGATGAGGATTATATATATGTACATATAACCAAAAATGATGATATATCTAACTATGCTAGCGTGGAAGATGGACGTTAAACAAAGATGATGATATGTGTGTGTGTGTGTGTGTGTGTTTGTGTACATGTATGTAAATATGTATATTTATGTTTGAATATATTTTTAATACTTTTCTTGATCCTCCTGATTAAGTTGAGGCCATGCTGGGGGACTGCCTTAAATAGATTTAAGCAATCATATTAACCTCAGTACTTGTAATTTTCAAGTGTGGTATTTATTTTATCAATATTCTTTATTAAGCCACTAAATTATGGGATATAAACACATACACAAACACAAATATAAACACAGACATGTATATGCCCACACAGATGTATGTCTCGATGGCCTTGTGATAGGTATGAGAGAACAATGGAAATCCTATTCTGGGGTTCAATCCTGGTGAGGAACTACACACAGGTGTCTTACTGAACTTTTCAAAATGGCAGTGCCGCAGTATGGACTCAGCCTGTTAGCTGGAACACATTAAAGAGTAAAAGGTTGTGTGTGTGTGTGCACACGCGCTTGTCTCTTATCTTTTCTTTGTGTATTCAACATATGTTCCATGTAAAAAAAAGACCTTGCTGCCAAGTGTTTCAATGTGCAAAGATCCATACTTTACTTAAAAGAAACAATCAAGGGTTAGAATCAGGAAAGGCATCTGGCTGTAGAATTCTGCCTCAAATAATCTCCTCTAAACTCATACCACCATGGGGAAAATGGATATAAAACTAATGATGAGGTTGTTGATGATATTTATTTGTGACTTTCTCATTATCTTTATGCATGGACTGTTGTTTTCTTTAATGTATTAATTTCTTGTTGTCAGAGTCCTTCATGTATTTTTATATGTGTAGTACTTCAGTCAGCTTTCCTTACTCATTCCGTTTGTTATGCATCCTTCTATCAATCATTGTTTGTTCTCAATATAGACCTCATTCCACTTGATTTAAAAAAAAAAAAAATGTTTCCATTCTTTATTTGTTTGCTGACAAGCAACTTCAGAAAAATATAGCAAAAATAATCTTATATGCATGTCTGATGTGATAGCATCTGGAATATCCCCAAAAATGTGAAATATTTCTCTTTTCCCCCTAATTCCTTTGGATTTTGAAGTATTTTCGTACAAAATATTAATGTTTTGTTTTTCTATACTTTTAATCTAGTTGAATCTCTTTCATAATTATTTTAATAACATTTGTTTATTTTTATATTAAAAGGTTTGCTGCGTTTTTAATAATTTTCTTCATTTTGTTGGATTTCTGCTCCTTTTGGCATTTCTGTAAAACTTCATTTTGCTTTTATCTTTTGTTAGTCTCTTTGCTTCAATATTGTGTATGCTTGAATCAATCATTTCCCATTCTTAAACACTGAAGATTCATTCTATTTGATACAGTGCAAATCTTTTTCCAATCTAATTTCTTTGTAGTTTAGCAACTGCAGGAAAATACAGCAAAATTGTTTTTTCACCTTTTGCAGATCTAACAAAATATGGAGTACCCCACAAAATGTCAGTTATTTTGCTTTGCTTTAATTCTCTTTGAATTTGGAGTATTTTTATGAAAAGTGAAAATTTTCTAAATTTTTCTTCAACTTAAAACATTTTTAGAAATATTTTAATATTTTTCTTGTGTTGTAATTTTGAATAATTTTTCTCGCTTTTACCAGATTTTACTTTAATATTGTCTTTGTGCTGCTTGACATTTTGGCTTAACTGCCTGTTCCTTGTCTTTACTTGCAACTGTGTTGTTGGATATATCTTTTCATTACTAGTTTTTTTTGAAAGGTGGGATAGATTGCTAGACATTTAAGTTTTATATCAAATATTGAAATAAAATATAACTGCAAACAATGCTAAATGGATCATTACATACTCAAAGATGTTTATACAATGTTACAAGATTGATAATTAGGATTTGATGATAAAAGTACCAATACAGCATTGTTATTAAACATATTGTAATGATTTCTGTATATGTATTTATTCATAAACATAATGTGTTGGTGCATTTGTTCTTATGTATATAGAGAAGGAATCCTTGTTATCCCTTTAGCATTTAAACCGGCTGTATCCAGCCAGAATTATCTCACCGCTTTCTGTTCAAACAGAAAGCTGTGAGATAATTCAATTCTTAGGGTCTTAAAGCAGCATTCATTATTTTGGAAGTAACATTAGCAAGTTAAACAACTGAAATCTGACTAATCTACGAGATTATGAGAACAATACCTTAACATCAGTATGAGGGGTCGGCCCCTCATACTGATGTTAAGGTATTGTTCTCATAATCTCGTAGATTAGTCAGATTTCAGTTGTTTAACTTGCTAATGTTACTTCCAAAATAATGAATGCTGCTTTAAGACCCTAAGATGTTGATAATATTGTTATGCTTCAGTTTCTGCTGACAAGTCAATGTACATAATAATATTAACAGGGGTTCTCATATAACAGAGTTGGGATTATTTAGCCATTAGTTTGTCATATACATTATCTTCAATATCTCTGTTGTTTCCAACTGATATTTCTTACTCTGTTAACATTTGATATCCAACGCTATTCTATTCTACTCAGGTTTTCACAGTCTTCTTTTTTGGAATCTGATTCAGTTAACTTCATATGATGAAAGTTTCTTGCCTCTAATCCTTCAAAATTGTATTCTACATTCACAATACACAAATATTCTCTAAGAATTGGCTACAGTGGTCGTCTTTTGTGCATTGTTGAAAGCTATTGAATTGAATTTTGCAGACTAGAAGTTGCAGTTCTTGATGTTAGTGAGAGTTCTTTATTCTTGTTTATCTTCTTTAAGATTGTCTTCCATCACCAGGAGAAATTTGTCCATATATCTTTGTTAGTGTAAACACCTGCAGTATACACTTATACCTTGATCCATTCACTCGATTGTGCAGGCAATGTATGGTGATAAGAACATGCACCTTATTTTACCAACATTATCGATAGGTTGGTGACCATTTGGTTAAGCAGGTGTATTGTCCAAAATTAATAGTCTCTTCACCTCATCAGCAGAATGTCTGAGGAAATTTTCCTGGTATTTATGTTCTACAAGAATGATATATGCAAAAATCTAGACATTAAAGATATGCTTGTTGAACGATGATTTCATGGAATGGTTATGATGCACTGGCTATTTGTACATTATTTCTTCAAAAGCTGCAGACATGCTGACCTTATCACTATCTTTAACATTCAAACATGTATACTGTCAGTATTTGCACAACATGATACTGGAAAATATTCTTTAATTCATTACTAGGAGAGAGGGTTCCATTCTTTAAAATTCAGGTATTCAATATGTGTGACTATATACATATATTTATGTGTATATTTGTATGTACCCTTACATTTTACATATGTGGGTGAGCAAACATAAGAGTGAACAGGTGTGTGTATGTGCAGTTGAATGTTGTGTGTGCATAGGTGTTATACAAGCAAGTATGTGTGTGTGTGTACATGAGTACATCTATGTGCCTGTGTACATATGTAGATATTTAGCAAGTCAAGAGAAACTAGTCCTGCAAACAGTGCTAGAAGATTTTGGGAAATGAGGCTCTGTGATAATTAAGTTATGAGGCCTCTTACTTGGGCCAAGAAGAAGGTAAACAATTTTTGGGGCAGGAAGATTGACTCCTCTGGCCAACAGGGCCCTGTGCATAAGAATACCTAAGCACAATGTTAAATCTCGCACTGCCTGCAAAACATCATCATTTCAATTTTTTAGAAATCTCCTTGGAGGCCTCATTTTAACTTTTTTCATTGCATTATTCCAGTTTCAACATAAGATGGAAAAAGCCTGGATCAGTAACTTTAAAAGGGGTAGGCAAAAATTTCATAACGCACACCCAGTGTTATCTATGGATACACAAAAAAATGTAGAGGAGGGAGTGCCTAGGTTAACAGAGAAGGTAGACTTTGTTGCGAGTGTACAGGAGAAATAAACACTAAGATCACTCATGAAAGAAAGTCTCTCATTTGCCTAGGTGAGTCCTAGAAGTTGTTGACAACTTCTTTTACCTTAGTGACCTAATCAGTGATGGAGGCAGTTGCTCTGCAATGGCGCTAACATGAAATGCATATGGAAGATGACAGATGGATAAAAACATACAGAAAAATGTTTGTCAGTGGGATTTATGAAAGAGGTAAACCTACGAAGCTTTATCTCACAACAGAGATGTCAAAAGACCATGAAGATTGGTGAAATACAGTACTGGAGAAGCTTCTCCTACCAGAATAAAAAATATAACCAGACTCATCCATGCCTTCCACCACTCCTAAATAACTATTCTCCCCATCACTCTACAACCAGCCCCCCGCACACTCTACCAAGGATCACTCCCACCTCTCTCAAATACTAACAACAGTCTTAGCTGTTCCCATCAGCACAGTACTCCCTCCCCAATCGAAGATCTCCTCCTCCCCTCTTATCAAGCCATGAAAACCCACCTCATTGTCATGCACTTTCACACCCATGTTACTTCTTTAAACACCTCAACACCTGTCATGCACCCATGACATTATACTTCTTGTTCCCCCACATAGGGTTACATAACCATGATATCATCCTTCCATCTTTCTCACCTCATCTATTCCATAGAATTGAATGGACCCTTCAGTCACAACATGACACCTCTAGTGCTGGTGCCACAAAACTGCACCCAGTTCACCTTGTCAGTTGGCTGGAGCTGGAAGGGCATCTAATTGTAGAACCCAGGCAAAGGGTCTGTCAATTTCTCATGATAGGAAGGACATCAACTATAAAAAACGTGCAAAACATAGGTCTGAGAAACATATGGAAAAGAGATGTGGCCCCACAATTGTTTGATCCTGACATGGTCTATAACGACTGGTCCAACCTTTACTAGCAATGAAAATAGATATTAAATGGTATGATGTTGATATATATGTATATAGCAATAATAATTATGAAGACCAAAATCCGAAGTGGGGTCGATAATTAATGTGTATATATATATATATATATATAAAAAGTATATATAAACCCGTAGAGCAAATATTTACTTGAATCCGTGGGTTCTTATTCAATTATATCTAAAGTTTCTTTGTCACATGTTTCTTTGTAAAAAAAACCTTCAAAGTGCCTCGAATAATATTTAAAACCCAAAATAATAATAATACAGTATGTCATTGTTATGAAGCAGACGGAGAGGGCGACCCAAAATGAACTGGCGCCAGACAGTTGAGAGGGACCTGTGAGCGACAAGCAGACAATGGCGGGACGCTGTGCAACTGGCTGCTGACCGAACGCGGTGGAACACTATGATTGCCTCATGCGTCGCAAGACGCGGGAGCTTCTGAGTCTGATTGTTATGAAGGGAGGTAATTCAACATGACAATTTTAAATATACACATACAAGTACACCAGGTCCGAACACCCACTCTCATCGCCTCCATCTCTCACTATCATGAGTAAATGGGGTCCCATGCACTCGACGCCCCATGGCCCCGGCGGACAGAATAGAGTAGGCGTTTTCTCGGAGGATGGTAAGGGAGATGCGCTGGAAGAACCATTCCATCTCACGAGGCTCACACCTGCGACTCACTAGCTCAGTCCCTACGGTTGTAAGTAGGAAGGTAGCCCTAGGGGCAAGGACACCAGAAGTCTCTACTAATTGGGGTTCGACTGCAAAGCTGTTGGAGTGTGACTGATACTTGGAGAGTTTACCCTCCTCAGCCCGAAGTGCAACAGATCCTGGGTTAGTCACAGACTGCACCAGGTTGCCACTGGAGAATGTGTCGCTGCATGTGGTATCCCAGATGAGGGGTTTACCATCATGGAATGGGAAGATAGTCATGCGGTCTGGTCTTTTGCAGTCCCCTCGGTCCAGCCCCACCGGCTGGAGCTGGGAGGGGAAGCCTGCAGCATCCAAGCCATGCTTTTAGGACAGATTAAAGTTTAAGCAAAGAATTTCTGCCTTCACTCTTCTACGGGATCTTTGGAAACAGAAAAATCAATTTGTAGACGCAGAAGTAAATATTAAAAAAAAAACGTTACAATCAAAAGAAAAGAGGAAGGCATAGCATTGGTTCGTGAAGACATTCTCTGGCGATGGATGAAAACTATGCAAGGATAATTACGTCATTATGTGGAGCGAGAAGAACAGTTTCTTGCAATGAAAAAATCATTAGACTAACTAGCAGAAAAACCATCATTCGTGTGGTTTTCTGTTAGCATGTGTAGTGTGCATACTGATATTATACGCAAATATACATGCATGTAGATATGATACGTCAAATAAAATCATAATTGACAATATACACAGAAATTGAGGAGAGACTGTATTATATTCTCTTCTCTAAGTAAAGTAATCCCTGATACATTTAAAAAAGACGATATTATATATAAACTGCATTACGGTGAAATGCAATGAAAACGAAAAAGGAGAAAATTAGCGACGGAAATATAAACGTTATTATATAACGATGAAAATATATGAACGTTTATATAAGCGATGTGATATAGCGTCCGTTATATGATAGCCGGAAGTGTTGACATTTGAAAATTTTAAAAGAAGCGAATCTTAAAATAAGCAGCAAAGAGTTACGGCCATTTATGGTCTCAATTCAAATCCTGCCGAGGTTAACTTTGCCTTTCATCCTTACGGGGTCGATAAAATAAAGTACCAGTAATGCACTGGGATAGTTGCTGGCCTTGTGCCAAAAGTAGAAATAATTATATATAAGAATATTTATGTTTAACAGCTACGAATTTAGTACATAAATTATGTAATTCATTCATTATTTATTCAAAATAATCCAATTTATTTTATTAACCGGATAAAAAAAATATATTCACTACACAGTCTCACATTCCTCCTTTTATTATATGGATTGGCAGTATCAGTAGAGGGTCTGACGCCATGATTTGCAGCAAAGAGTTACGGCCCTTTATGGTCTCAATTCAAATCCTGCTGAGGTTAACTTTGCCTTTCATCCTTACGGGGTCGATAAAATAAAATACCAGTAATGCACTGGGTATTTGTTGGCCTTGTGCCAAAAGTAGAAACAATTATATTATGATATTCTATTTAAAATAGCCGAATGATTTTCAGCTATCAATTTTTAAAATGGTGTAAATAAAAGTAAACTGAGGACATTAAAAGTATTGTTATAGGATTTAGGCACGTACATAAGTATGCACTGACCAGTGTGGAAGCATGCGCAAACAAAAATATATTGTATAAAACCCTGCGCTTACATGTGCTTGCACAAATGTATTCATACAAATACATGTACTCGCACATATACGCATATAATATACATACACGCGTGCATATATGTATATATGCACGCATAAATATTCAGTACTTGTGCACACACCTACTTACAAAACATACACACACATACATACATACATATATATATATATATATATATATATAAATAAATAAATAAACAGATTAAATAAAGATAGCGTAGATATACAATACAACAGGAGGAACATAATAGCACCACTGACGATGTTGCAGATGTGCAACGAAAGAACTTTGTTAGACTATATATATGTGTTTATGTCTATATTATATCTGAAATTTTGACCGTTGGTCAGTCAATGGTAAACATTGAGGACCGAATGAATTAACTGATATAAAAGATACAGAAGCGAAAACTAACCAAACAGTGAGTGTGTTCTGTTATTAATTCTGGCAATATTATTACAACAATATGACTCTCCCCAAGTATAACAATATTTGTTTCGACACACGATTTCATATCAAAAACCTCGCAAAACAAATATATATATATATATATATATATATATAGTATTTACGTATCGAGAAAGAGAGAAAAAAAGGAGGGATAGGTGATACATATAGTTATTTGCCAAGTAGCGTATGCCAAAGGTGCTCGATACTAGTGCCGGCAGTATTAAATATTCGAAGTGTTAATATTTAGAGGGCTAGAGAGTTAGCAGAGCGTAAGCACGTGGGAAAGTGAAAAATCGGAGAATAGACCGTTATGTTTTAACGGTCTATTCTCCAATTTTTCACTTTCCCACGTATATATATATATATATACAAAACTGTCTATATATTGTATTTTGTCTGAAGAGGGCATACCATATTTTTAATATGATATCCCTGAAATATATATAATGAAATAAATATGGTTTTATAAATGTAATTTCCATTTGTTTAATATCGTATATATATATATATATATATATATATATATATATTAATAAAAATAATGAATAAAAACAAAGAAACAGTTCCTTATATTAAAAAATTCATCATTTTACGATCGTTTCTAGGATATATGTGTGTGTTGGTATGTATATCATATAGATCTATGTAAACATTTTACAAACTATCAGAGGGAATATACATACCTACACATATATATGCTGTCTTCAGAAATAATCTATATATATATATATATATATATATATATATATAACGAAGGAATTGTGGTAAGGAACCAGATCGACCATAACCCACCAGAGTACTCAATACTTAGGGTAGTAGAGTGGGTAATAGGAAAAAGTATGACCCCGACGGCAGAGCTCAAGCCGTTTCGGCTATTTCTGGACAGTCCAGAAATAGCCGTCGTAACGGCTTGAACTCTGCCGTCGGGGTCATACTTTTTCCTATATATATATATATATATATATATATAAATTTGTTTTCGCTCTTAACATGATGGATACCTAAATGTGTTCGTGACTGAATATTAATAGTATTATTCACTCACATATACATATATATAAGAAAAAAAAATTCTTAATGTAGCTGGAGGTTTTAAGAATATTTATTTACTTTACCGGTTTCACAGTTCTTATGATTAGCGATAGAAGGTTTGTGTTTCTGTTGAGGTGTGACTTGTATCTAACGGGAGTTCGAAAATCCTTTCCGTTTTATACAAAAGACGTGGCTCAGATTGTTATTTTTTAAAAATACTATTTTGTTGGTTGTTTCTGCAGCAGAAAACGTGGTTCAAGATTGCTATTTGTGATTTTATTTGTTGGTGGCAATCACGTGATTAGGCATAGTAATTTTTGCGCCAAAAATGGATGGTCAGAAAAAGAAAGAAGAAGAGAAAAATTGGTGCGTTGGTTCAGTGCGTATGGTTAGTAATTGTTTCTACTTTTGACACAAGGCCAGCAATTATTCCAGTGTATTACAGGTACTTTATTTTATCGACCCCGTAACGATGAAAGGCAAAGTTAACCTCGGCGGGATTTGAACTCAGACCATAAAGGGCTGTAACTCTTTGCTGCAAATGGTTAATAATAAACTCACATTTTAAGAGGTTTCTTGCTTAAGTTGTTTAAAATATATGTGGTTGACACTTGAGAGAAAAAGAGTACTCAATATTGAATTACAGTTTTAATATTTATTCTATTAAGACTAAATAGTGACTCTTGTTATTCTAGAGTTTTGCCAGAGTAATAAGACTCACTATTTAGCCTCTTTCGATTTTTTTTTCTTTACTTGGACTATCTTTATTTTCTGTATCTATTCTTTGTGAACCTGTCTCTATTTTTGTACTCGTGAAGATGGGCTAAAGCCTGACACATCAAACTTTCTTTTGCCTTTTCTATATAGAGCATGAAACTAGTAAGACTTTGTGTACCTCTGTTTGTTGTTTCCTTGAACTATATATATATATATATATATATATCAACTAGAAATAGATTGACATATATATAAAATAAACATATGAAACAATCACAGGGAATAATTTGTAAAGAATGTAAGCACACATAGCTAGGTAGGTAACTAATTAAAGTTTAACTAGAACTTCAAATATAGATACATTTTAAAATGATTAATCTCCTTTGTATATATTTCTAGTTGATATGTAATGCTCGGATCTAATCTTTGAGCTTATTCTACAGTGGATATGGTGCATGTCTCTCAGACATGACAACCCTTAATTTTAATTTTAATTTTGGATATATATATATCAACTAGAAATTGATTGACATATATATATATTTAAAATAAACACATGTAACAATCACAAGGGATAATTTGTAAAGTGTGTAAGCTCTAGTTAAACTTTAATTAGTGACCTACCTAGCTATGTGTGATTACACACTTTACAAATTATCCCCTGTGATTGTTTCATGTGTTTATTTTAAATATATATATGTCAATCAATTTCTAGTTGATATAAAATGCTCAGATCTATTCATTGGAATCTTTGAGCTTATTCTACGGTGGATATGGCACATGTCTCCCTTAATTTAATTAATTTTGTATATATATATATATATGTGTGTGTGTGTGTATATATCAGCATCATCATCATCATCATCATCATTTTACGTCCGCTTTTCCCTGCTTGCAAGGGTGGGACGGGTCCTATTCAGCACAGCATCTCTCCACTTGTCACAGTCCTTCGTCATCTCCACCGTGAACTTCAGCGATCTGAGGTCTGCTCTCACCACCTCCGCCCATATTTTTCATGGTCTTCCTTCAAGTGGCATTTCCTGGCACTTCTTCACCCATCAGTCATCCTCCATGCGCATCACATGTCCATATCATCGCAGTTTCCTCTCCCACACACTACAATCTATCCCTCTCAGACACAGTTTCTCTCTCAATACATCCATGCTCGGTCGTTCATGCACATTGACATTGCACATCCAACAGAGCATGTTTGTCTCATTTCTCTCCAGCCGTCGTATATCCAGTTGTCGCCCATGCAGTTGTCGCCCATGTCTCACTACCATGCAGCATCGCACTCCTCACACAGGCAACATATAACCAGCCTTTCGTACGCAGGGAGAAACCCTTCTTCATCAGCAGAGGAAGCAGCTCCCTAAACTTCTTCCAACGCATCCTTAGTCTAGATACTATGGCCTCGGAACACCGCCCTCCCATGCTAATCTGATCACCTAGGTACTGGAAGCTATCAACCACTTCTATAGAACCCACCGGCATTTGAAAAATGTGTCTATCAATGCGACTTCTACTGTCAAATCTCCCTGTACATCTACTGCATACGTATTTCTCCCTACCTTTTAGTTTGCCTGCTATCCCACTACATCTCTTGTGTACCCAAGATGTGCATTGTGTACATTTTATAGAGTTTATGCCAGTTCCTTTTCTGCATATCGATATATATGTATATAATATATGTATATATATATGTGTGTGTATATATATATATGCGTGTGTGTATATATATATACACATACATCTACATATATATATATATATATATATGTGTTATATATATATATGTGTGTGTGTGTGTGTGTGTATATATATATATATACATACATAGATATATATATAATCTTACCTATAGTCTTGAAACTAAAAGATAACAGAAGTATCTAATTTACACTAGATCTCTCTTGGCCAGTTCAATGCAATATAACCTAAATAGAAACAAAGCAACTGTGTATACCAGTGATAAATAACAACCAATATATTTGATACCTCTGTTAGAATTTTGAAAACTTTCCTAAAGGTTATAGCAGAGATATTTATATTTTCGGGAAATTGCTTATTTTGCTTTCCTATCTTAGAAACAACAAATTAATAAAATCAATTAATGTAGCTTGTCTTTTCTTACAATTTTATTTCTTGTTTTCTTTGTATGTGTGCATCTGTGTTTGTTCATGAGTGTGTGAAAGAATGAGTGAGTGAGAACAGGTGAAAAGTTTGATATTGTTGATAATAAATAGGTCATGGGTTTTACATAAACAAATCTTAATGGTATTTACTAATGAAATCTTAGTCATTAAAATGAATACAAATATTATTGTATTTAATTTAAATAAATACTGATGCTATAAATTTGTTATGAGATAATAAGAGTGTGGCTGAGATACATATTAACTGGTAAAATAAATAAAGTTGTTTCTAGTTACAAATAGCCAAATTTTCTCTATGGAGAAACAATAGTGTCTCTTGCTAAATTCAAACCCTTGCAAATCATAAATGTATATGGGTGAAATATTGGTTATAATGAGACACTACTGTCTGATAATGTAGACAATATAAATGATGTTTGTGTTATTTATGTGTATCACAGGCTTCTGGGTTCAAATCAACTCTTCAACCTCTTTGGCAAGTGTCCTCCACCACAGCTTTTGATTGATTGTAACTTTGAGTTGTTATTATTCCATAATCTCAGGTAAGATTGAGAGAAATTTAGTTGTTATTTCTAACACGTTCAGTGATTATGTAAAGGCTCTCACATGAACATGTTGAATCAAACATAGTTATGTGATTTTCTCAGAGACATCGTCTAGTGACTGTAATAGTAACATGGCATATGATAGCAAAGCAAACTTCTTAATTACCTGGCCTGGTCCAAGGCTGCTTTTAGTGAAATATAGTCTGTTGCAAATATACAAACTCAGTTCTTAATTTAAGGATAATTTGATATCTTCATGCACTTCTTCTTACACAGGAGTTATAATTTTATCTTACTTTTGTATTACCTGTCTAAGAGGACATGGAATTATCATCATCATCATTTAAAGTCCATTTGCTTGCTAGCAAGGGTTGCATGTATTGTTACAGACCAAGTCAGCACTCAAGTTGTGCTATTGACCTCTCAAATGAGTTATGGGCCTACTTTTTATCTACATATATTATTGCATTCTAGATGGGCTGGGGACCTTTATCTTACTTACCAAGTGCATTTTGTTGTGGTACCATTGTTTATTAACTTTGAGTTAGTAACTACTATTATCAGTGGTTGGCTGAAGCAATTGACACTTCCTACTTACAATTCATTGTGTATATTCCGGTTGGAGAAAAATGAAGCTCTGCCGCATTTAAATTCAGAATTTAAAAGGGATGTAAATAATGCAAATAAGTAAAAGCCCCAGGGATTATTGGCTTTGAAAGTGATAATGATGGAGCACTGCTACTAAAATCCAATAATTAATGGGTTGTGTGGCACATCCATCATTGTTACTGACACAAGACAGCAGAAGAACAACAAAGATATTCTTTATCACATTGCTCTGTTATACTACTACTGCTGCTGATGCTACTACTACCACCACCATCACTACTACTACTACTACTACTACTACTACTACTACTACTACTACTGCTGTTGCTGCTGTTGTTGCTGCTGCTGCCACTACTGCTTCTACTACATTGAGTCCAGTACTTTAACCCTTTAGCATTTGCATTACTCTATATTTACTATTTTATTTTCATGGTAAACACTTTATCTCATATAAGTATCTCACATAATATCGAATCTATGGGATTTTGATATTATATATTTTGAGAACAATACCTTATCATAAGTATGAGTGGCTGGTTATGGCCAGTTTGAACAGAGAAAGGTGAGAGAATTCTGGCCAGTTATGGCCAGTTTAATTCTAAAGGGTTAATGTTAATTATATTAACCCTCTCAAAAGGATGAATTACAAAATCAAATCCAACAAAATGAGAACTCATAATATAAGTGCAAGTCAGTTTGTTCAACCTGACTCTCTAGAGATTCCACTCTACTGCAATAATTATTATAATAATTGTTTCTATTTTCTGCACAAGGCCAGCAATTATCCCAGTGCATTACTTGTGCTTTATTTTATCGACGCCTTAAGTATGAAAGGCAAAGTTAACCTCAGCGGGATTTGAACACAGACCATAAAGTGACGTAATAATAATAATAACAACAACAGCAATCTAATTGCAAGGACTTATTCACATTATACAGAAAATAGAATAGCTAGGCACAGCATATGAATTACATACAATGCCTTCAATACTATAAAAAATACAAACCAAATCATGCATGGACCGAATGTACGCTTGGCTGTTATATTATAAATACTATAATATATATATAATAGTATTTATAAGATAATAAAATGGCTGACTAAATACATGCAAGCTTTCCTCCTGTAAAAACACCTTTCCTGTTTCTTCCTATTTTTACTCAATTGCTTTTTTAAATCAATTTCTTCTATCACTTATTCTATTTTCCGATGAAGGACTAACATTTGAAATGTTAAGACTTTTCTTTTACTATATCATGTGTGAAAGTATATATTATCATTGTACTGTATTGGTCACTTCTGTTGATTTTCTTTGTTGACTTTTCATACATAGATCCCCCCTCCCCTATATATATTTATATATATATATATATATATACAAAGATTTATAAGCCTTTGGTTTCCTATGAATATTTTTTCTAAACTATGATTTATAATAATTGACTGTGGTTAAAACTATTTTCTGCATTTCGGAGTCCTGGTTTTTCTCTGAATTTCAAATTTAACCAACAATTTGATAATTTATATATATAAATGTTGTTCTCAAACAAAAACTGTGCACATAGCTTTCTATTTCAGATGGAAAATGTTGTTAGAGACTGTCATTTAACTCAGTAGCTAGAGCACTGTTAATCGTCTCTAGGGTTATTTTCATCATTTCTAAGTTATCCTAGCATGGAAGATGGACGTTAAACGAAGATGATGATGATGATGATGAGTAATTAAATGTGGTTACAGTTATTTTCTACATTTTGAATTCCTACATTATATATATATATATATATCTTTGTATGTGTGCGTGTGTGTGTGTTAGACTGAGTTGAACATGGGTATAGAAATGTACTGGAAGTAAAATATGTTTTAGTCTTGATTAACTATATATTCTATTCTTTATTTAAGATAGCTTCAATACCTTACCACTGACAATGTATTGGAATTTCCTCATCTATTGCCTATTTTGCTTATTCAGTTAAGTGTGTATTTTATTTTTGTTCATTAAATTTTCTGTAAGTGATGCAATGCAATTAAGTGAAATCAAAAATATAAGTTTCTAGTTGCATGTTTACACTCGTGTGTGTACATGATTTTATGTGCCTGTGATCACTTTACAAATGTGCATCTGTTTTGTTCTGTCCTGACTAAAAAATAGAAAACATACTAAAATTGGAAATGTTCACTTGGTTTGAACTCTTGTATCTTGATCATTATTCCAGCACCTTAACCATTGAAGCATCAGACTTTTGCACATACAATGTGTCAGAATTTTCATTTTTATTTTTATTTTACACTTGATAGATTGAATTAGCTCACTGTTAGTTGGGAATGGACTCACAGCTATAGTCCTATAGATGATTTATCTTACCAGTCAAATCTCCAACAATATGTAATGCACCATGTATGACAGTTGCTGTACACCTAATATCAAATAAGTCTATCACATGTAAAATAGAAAAAAATGGTGAAATACTCTGAAACTTTTTATACATAAAAACTAATTTATCTATGTTCATTAGATTACTTTCTCACTGATAATGTAAAACTTATAAACACTAGCATATTATTAATAGACTAATGCTTTTCTGGCACCTTCCTCCTTCAGACAAGGACTAGATAGAATAGGCAGGAGTTATTTTCTATAAAATTTGTTATAGTTTTATTGCTTTTTATTCAGATTCTACATTTATTTACCTTTCCTATCTTTAAATCTGGTTTGTTTTGGATATATGAATGCCAGTAGCCATTGATAAAGACAGTGAAGCATTTATCTCGCAAACATTTATGATTGTTCATGCATCATAGCATTAATTTTCTTAGCGTTATTCTTTTATCATCTGTTTGTTAAATTGTGATATTCAAGAACATTTAAAAAATAATGTTTTATTTTCGATGTTATTTAGAATCAACAGTTAGAAAGTTAGGGTTTAGTTTTTCTCAGAGACATTTCTAAAATGTTTTCAGAAATATTTAAAGAGATCAATTCATTAATCTCAAGTCAAAGTCTCTTGTTTTATAAATCATTCACACTCATACATATTACTAAGAAGACAACAAAAGCTAAGTTAATAATGTTGGAGTTTAAAATTAAAATTGCCAGGCACTGTACTAGATTCTATAAAGTATTAAGACTACTCACTACTACATGTACATGGTAGGTCGCTCAACTTGCTTAAAACAGCAGCCAAATATCTCTCAAACCTCACAGCTTTAAAAAAGGGTCACACTGTAAAATGTAGCTCTTGATAGACAAAACGAAATCATGATAGTCATGATTGGAAAACATTTTAGTTGGAGTTTAACAATCACAACTGCTTCAACACTATAAGTCTTTAACTGCTAATGAAATAAAATTAAAGCAATCATCAACAAATAAGATTTTGGACATCATCATTCCTACCATTAATATTAGCCTCATCATCACCATTTTACGTTCCATTTTCCATGCTTGCATCGGTTTGACAGGTCTTTTCTTGCACAACATCCCCCACATTTAGTTCTAAAAGCAGTATATATGTTATAACAAGTTATTAAACTTTACTTCAAACTCCCATTCTAAATCAGAAAATGTGAACATTTTGCTGCATTAATACACTTACACAATTCTTTTGTCTATGAAGATACATAATCCTTCCTATTAATAATTTGTGAAGGTGTCATTCATTATTTAAATAATAAGTAAACACTGGAAATTTAAGAAATATTATGTGAATTTCATTCCATTGTAAAGAGATTTACCTTCACTCTGTATTATATGTTGTTCAGCTTTTGAACAAGCAAATCCATATTCAAAGGTGTTCCAGTAATGATTCTATATAATTTTTTTTTTTTAGCTTATATGAAATTTTGTATAGGCACATTGAGCTGTTACCTATAGAAATCTGCTTTTTTTCACTGATGTAGTTTTAAAATGTTGTCAGGTCATATGTAAATGTAACCATAATTTGTTATACTGTAAGTAATTGTGACAGTTGAATGTTACATATAAATAAGCTGTGGACTATTTATTTCATGTAGGAAACATAACTTTTAAAATTCCGATTCTAATAGATATGCACTATTATGAGTTGAACGATCATGCTCTGCTTTTATTCAAACAATTTTTAAACTTTATTTCTTGGTCTTTCTATGGAATATGGATGTTTGATTTTCTTGCTACTTGATTTTTCATTGATTTTGCCATGCTGGCATCGGATGGATAGGCTTTTTTTGAGGTAATATTTTACAGCCAAATGACTCCATTTCTTTTAGCCACATCTTATGAAAATACTGCTTTTGGGGACCCAGTGAAGCCACCTGTGAGAGTAGACTTTTCATGGCACCACCACTACCACCTTAAAAGTGAATTGTAGAATTTTTGTCTGGGCACCAGTACACTCTATATATATCATAATCATCATCATTTCATCATTTCGTTTTTACGTCCACTTTTTTCCTGCTTGCAAGGGTGGGACGGGAACTGATTCTGGCTTGATTTCTACAGCTGGATGCCCTTCCTAGCACCAACCTCATTTACAGTGAGTGGTGGGTCCTTTTTTGCCGTGGCACCTCCACGACCACTTTGCAGTGGAATGATATGGACCCCAGTCCTATCATCTCATTTCTATAGCTGAGTAAAACTGGAGCAATGTGAAATAAAGTGTCTTGCTCAAGGAAACAACACATCACCCGGTCTGAGAATTGAACTCACAACCTTTCGATTGCCAGGCCAATGCTCTAACCACTAAGCCATGTGCCTCTCTCTCTCTCTCTCTCTCTCTCTCTCTCTCTCTCTATATATATATATATATATATATATATATATATATATATATATATATATATATATATATATATATATAGAGAGAGAGAGAGAGAGAGAGAGAGAGAGAGAGAGAGAGAGAGAGAGAGAGAGGGAGGGAGGGAGAGAGATATATAATGAGTACTTGATTCATCTATTGTTTTATGATCATTTCGAGAAGAAAATTATTGAAAAACATATCTTCTCTCCTGTCTATCCTCAGACTATATATAAATATTACACACAGTAGATGGACAGCTCACGTAGAGTTTGCTCGACGGTTACAGTTGTAGTTCCAAAAGTAATCCGGAGAAAAATAGAAGGATTTAAATGGATACAGTTTAGTTAAAAGGAATTTATTGACACGTGTTTCAATAACAGTTACATAACCTGAAAACAGCTGCTATCTACAAAGTATTAGTTATGCAGACATTCAATATTTCAATGTTATTATCAACTGTCATTTCATCAGAATAATTTTACTGAGGACCTGTTTGGTTTTTATAGAGAATATTAGGAGGGAGGGGTGAAGTTGTTAGAAGAATAGTTGAGGGAGTGGTTTTTTGATAGCAGTGAGAATTTTTGGTGGCAATGAGTAATTAGATTCTCATCTGTTGTTTTGACATTTTTATAGAATATATTATTGGTTATTTTTCTAAATCCATAGAAGGATTAGAGATAGTATAGATATGCATGATTGGTTTTGTGTTTGCACTTAATTAATATTCAGACTTAAATTTTTCTTTCAAGTGTACGTATCCTTTCGCCCACGCATTCACACACAAACATATATGCACACCTCTACAAAATACATATACTCACATACACATACTTACATGCTCATACTTACATACATATACACATGCACATATATATATATATATATATATACATATATACATGTACATACATACGCATTCATGTGTATACATTTTCATACTCAACTAATCTTTATATATACACGTATAGACACACACATATATACATACATACTCCAGTCTATGTGTATATATATATATATATATATATATATATAAACACTTTAATACATGAATACACTTACATCTAACTATACACATCAAACATATATATATATTTACTTATTTATATACATTTTCACATATATATACATACATATCGTCGCTTTTAGACACATTCATTATAGCATATTCGCACCTATTCTCATCAGCATATATTTCCATTATTAGTGTGGTAATTTAAGGTTATTAATATACATATATATGTTGAGAAGTGATTGTTTTTATATTTTTCTAACTAGATTGAGGTTTATATAGTTGGGGGGATGTCCCTCTTTTATGTAATATTCAGCTTGTAGTGGGAAAAAAGGGTTTTAGTTCGGTGACGGCAGAATAATGTTCGTTCAATTCTGTTATTAAGCAATTTCTTCTTGTGTGTGATTATGTAATAAATCTCAAGATTACACAATTTTCAGAAATTTTGGCTCCTGGAAAAGCTTTGGGTTTTAGCTAATTTCTCCCATTTTAGGGTAAACTTTTGATCGCTATCCCTGAGCGTCCAAGCTTTTTCTGCTAAAGTTGTTACATTTCTTTGGCTCTAGTGTTTTATTGAGTAATAATGCCTATATAATCGAGATTTAAACGATGTTGCCGTTGATCCCACGTAATACCACTCGTTGCCTCCGGATTTAATGGTACACTTATAAATGATATTTTTTTCCAGGCAGTTATTGCCGAGGGGGCAGTTGTCAGGATAGGTGCAGTTACAGTTGTGTACGTTGGGTTTTCTCTGGAGTAGTATTGCGGACGAACTTAGGTGTGGTTTATTTATGTTCTGTAGTGTATTGTCTACTGTTTTTTTTGTGTTCTTTGTACTTAAGTTTTTAGTGTTTTCGTTTAACCTTCTAGTATTGATCTTTTTTATGTGTTGTTCAAAATTTAACGCTGTAGAGTATGACAGTCTTATAGTGGTAGGGTTTAGGATTTTGTGGTATTTGTGTGATGTAGGAAAATGTCTCTTAATTATTTTAAAGAAGAGTACTGGTAAATTTGTACTAATGGAACTATTGTATTCAGGGTTATACCATAAGTACTCTTTGCATCGCTTCCTATTAGTTTTGTTTGTTGGTTTACTGGTGTGTATACTATGGTAGTAAGTGTGGTTTGGTGTTGTGTTATTATATCTACCTATGTGGGATTTATTTTGGGTGTTTTGATTGTTCTCATCTATATACTCTATTTTGTTGATGTAGCCTGCTTTACTAAGGGCGTTATCGTAGTACTCGGCGTGTTCTTTAAATACTTGTATGTTAGAAGATAGACCCGAGATTCTAAGGGAAATATTTTTAGGGATAGATTTAATTATAGAGATGGGGTGGTTAGACCCAACATTTACGTACTTGAGATTTTCATTCAAGTTATGAAACGGTTTAATCAGACCAGAGTTTAAATTGAGTGTGACATCTATGAAGTTAACTACTTTAAGGTTGTATTCATATGTTATAGTTAGTCCTATTTCGAGTAGTAGTTTTCTTATATCTTTGCGTAGTTTTTCTAGTTTTTGGTTATTTAGGTTTTTAACTAGGAGGAGAACATCGTCGCGGTATATTCCACCGTGGAGATTGCTGAATTTTTCCTGGAGTCTAAAGGCGATAAATAACCCCACAATATCAGTTATTTCCGCCGAATCGTTAGAGCCCGTTGTTTTGTCAAAGTTAGAGGGTCTTTCTTTACGAACCCAATAACTGTTCTCAAATTTGACTATAGTTTTCCTAGCTTCTAATATAATCTTAATTTCATCGTTTGTAAGGTCAGAGCTATCCTTATTCTGCCGTCACCGAACTAAAACCCTTTTTTCCCACTACAAGCTGAATATTACATAAAAGAGGGACATCCCCCCAACTATATAAACCTCAATCTAGTTAGAAAAATATAAAAACAATCTCTTCTCAACATATATGTATATTAATAACCTTAAATTACCACACTAATAATGGAAAGATATGCTGATGAGAATAGGTGCGAATATTATGATATAATGAATGTGTCTAAAAGCGACCATATGTATGTATATATATGTGAAAATGTATATAAATAAGTAAATATATATATATGTTTGATGTGTATAGTTTGATGGAAGTGTATTCATGTATTAAAGGGATATATATATATATATATATATATATATATATATATATATATATATATACACACACATAGACTGGAGTATGTATGTATATATGTGTGTGTCTATACGTGTGTATATAAAGATAAGTTGAGTATGAAAATGTATACACATGGATGCGTATGTATGCACATGTATATATGTATATATATGTATATATATATGTGCATGTGTATATGTATGTAAGTATGAGCATGTAAGTATGTGTATGTGAGTATATGTATTTTGTAGAGGTGTGCATATATGTTTGTGTGTGAATGCGTGGGCAAAAGGATACGTACACTTGAAAGAAAAATTTAAGTCTGAATGTTAATTAAGTGCAAACACAAAACCAACCATGCATATCTATACTATCTCTAATCCTTCTATAGATTTAGAAAAATAACCAATAATATATTCTATAAAAATGTCAAAACAACAGATGGGAATCTAATTACTCACTGCCACCAAAAATTCTCAGTGCTATCAAAAAACCACTCCCTCAATTATTCTTCTAACAACTTCACCCCTCCCTCCTAATATTCTCTATAAAAATCAAACAGGTCCTCAGTAAAATTAGTTGATAATAACATTGAAATATTGAATGTCTGCATAACTAATACTTTGTAGATAGCAGCTGTTTTCAGGTTATGTAACTGTTATTGAAACACGTGTCAATAAATTCCTTTTAACTAAACTGTATCCTTTTAAATCTAAGCATATGTTTTGTTTATACCTTTACTTATTTGCATAGGTAAGTATATATTACCCGTATGTTTTGTGAAGGTACGTATACCTTCTCGTACGTATATTTGATTGTTATGGCGTATAATTTTTTAATATATTCTGGTACATATGGTTCGGCTATGTGTATACGGGTGTTTTGTCTGTGTGAGTATGCAGGTTCGTACGTATGTAGGGCGTGTGTATATGTGTACTTCATGTTTTGGTTGACTTACGTCTCCGAATAGTCGTGTATTTACTTGTAGGTATGTGCGTGCGCTTGTTATATACGTATTTATTTATTTATATACGTTTATATAATTATTTATTTATTTGTATACACGCATACACACACACACATATTTATATGTGCGTGGTTTTGTTTACCTATGGTAAGTTTTTGCGTATGCTTGTGTATGTACGTATTTGTTTGCGTGTATGTATTTATTTATTTCTATTACTTCTGTATTGTATTTATTTACTTTGTTCTTAACTCTGTAGCGGAGATTCATTCGGTCTCCTAGTTAGAATTTTAGTCTACGACTTCTGCTATACCATTTACGTGGTTTTGTCTTTGCGTGCTATTGTTCTCCACGCTCCACTTATGACGTATTATCTTCGTTTTTTTCGTTCATTGCCAGAGAACGTCTCTATGCACCACCTAAGAGAACATTAGTCTACGACCTCTTTTATACCATAAACGTGGTTCTGTCTTTGCGCGTAATTGTTTTTCACCGCTCCTATTAATGACGTATCTTATTCGTTTTTTCCCGTTCTTTGCCAGCGAACGTTTCCACGAACCAAAGTATCGTCTTCCTGTCTTCCTCCGGTTGCAACGTTTTTTGAAATATCCAGTTCTGCGTTTACAGATTGACTTTGTTAGTTTCAGAAGATCCCGTTAAGGGTGAAAGCAGCGATTCTTTGCTTAAACTTTAATCTGTTATTTTAATAAATATTTGCTCTACGGTTCTTATATATTTGATATATATTTATCCTTATCGAGCCCTCTTTGGATTTTAGTCTTCAAATTTATTATTATTACTATTATTATTATTATTATTATTATTATTATTATTATTATTATTATTATTATTATTATATATATATAATAATAATAATAATATATATATATATATATATATATATATATACACATATATATATACATATATATATATATATATACATATATATATATATATATATATATATATATATATATATATATATATATATATATATATATATACATACATATACTAGCTGAATTACTCGGCATACATAAACAATAAATATGAAGATATGTTTTTTTTTCTCATAATTATTTCTAAATGTTTATATTTTATTAAAGAATATCAAAATTGTAATGATAATAGAATTTAGAAATGAAAAAATGTCAATCTTGAAGCGAAGCACCTTAGGGTAAATAATATTCATTGTGTAATTCATGTAAGTGTAGATGTGTGTGTGTATTTAATAACGTACCTAATGAACGCGCAAATACACACACTCACTGACACATACATATTCATATACAAAATGTGACGTCCTATTGTTTTAATCCAAATGAAAATAAAAATTATCACACATACACATATACTAAAACTGACACACACATATATACATTCACACACACCTGTCTGTCATCACATATGTATCCGTTTGTGTAGATCTGTGTGCACACTCGTATACAAAATCTGACATTGTCGTGGTGGTGGTTTACTATAGTTGACTAAAGAAAATATCATTATGATAGTCAACACACATATACTCACACACATTATGTGTATGTATGTGTAGATGTGTGAGTATTTAATTCTCTGAGGCCTAACATACATAACAAACAAACACACACTCACAGACACATACACACTCATATACAAAATGTGAGTCGTCATCGTGGTGATGGTGATTTACTTTAGTTGACTATAAAAATATTATTTTAGTTAAAATCTTATATTGTTTTAATCTAAATGAAAATAAAAATTACATATTGACACTCCTGGGTTCTAATATTATTAACCTTGTAAAATTTGATTTAATTTGGTCCAACCGTTAGAGAATGCATAGAAACAGACAGACAGACAGACGAAGAATTTTATATATAGAGAGATATACACTATAGGAAAATTTTGTGTGTATGTATATATGTATGTGTGTATGTTTGTTTGAGTGTAAGTGCATATGCATGTAGGTTTGTATGTTATATGTATATATATATGTATGTACATATGTGTACGTATGTATCTATGTATGTACTTACATATGTATGCATGTGTGTGTGTGTATATATATATATATATATGTATATGCGTGTGTACATATGTATGTATATCTATATATATATATGTATGCTTCACGTATGTGTGTAAATGTATATGTATTTATATATATGTACACATGTTTATGCATGTGGATGGATGTACATGACTGGAATACCATCTATATATATATCAAGGATATACATATCCACATGTTTATGCATGTATGTATGCACTCATGTATGTGTGTGAATGTATATGTATTTATATGTGTGTAATGTAACTATGTGTATGCGTGTGTATGTATATATGAACTCATGTATGTTCCCATCCAACCAAATTTATATGGTTATAATAACTGTTTCTACTTTAAGCACAAGGCCAGCAAATTACCCAGTGCATTACTGGTACTTTATTTTATCGACCCCGTAAGGATGAAAGGCAAAGTCAACCTCGGCGGGATTTGAACTCAGATCGTAAAGGGACGTAACTATGCGGGAAAGCATGGCGTCCGACCCTCTACCGATACTGCCAATCCACCGCCCTATATGGTTATAATAACAATTAATAATTATGGCACATAAGTACAACTGTATATTGTGGTTAACTTATTATTACTATTTTTTTTATTCTTATTTTATTTACAGCCTACCTTCATCTTAGGTACATAGCTTACTATGTAACTCATAAACGATGACTTCGGTAGTTTCCGCCCGCTTTCGTAATCGTTAACAAGTCATGTTATATATACACACGCATGCACACACACACACACACACACACACACACACACACACACACACACACACACACACACACACACACACACACACACACACACACACACACACACACACACACACATACACACACACACACACACACACACACACTCACACACAGACACACACATATATATATACACGTGCACACACATATATATATATATATATACCAATGTTGCATGGTATAAATAAAAAATCAAATATGATTGTGAATTGCGCACATGGAGTGGAAACATAGGTTGTAGTGTGTGTTGTTAGAAAAAGCTATCTCACTTACCGCTTTTCACAGGCGCCGCTAAATTCCACTGCAGGTACTCCTCTTCCACGTGCGTCCGACTGCTTAACACCGGGAGCTGCCCCAAACTCGCGTCCACACCGTATGCTGGTCACCACTAGAGAGAGGCCCTCTCCTGGCCCTTCCGGTCGAGCACTCAAAAACCCCTTCCGGTCGAGCACTCCCCCCCTCGCCTCCGGCCACCGCACGCCACACCATACCCACACGCCCCCCTCATCTCAAGGATCAATTTCCCCCTCGTCCCTCTGCATATGAAAGTCTGCCGTCCAGGTCGGTGGTCTACGACTTCGTTGCGATCTTCGTAGTATTGGGGCAGGGCTCTGGGTTTCCTCTTCCTCGGAGTCCGTCGACACAGTGATTCTTCTTACATCCAGGACATGACGTGGTACCCCGTCTACGGACACATTGTTCTTTGAATTTACGGCCGTCACCGTTCCCCTTCCCCATTGAGATGTGCAACGTGCATCTGGGGGCTTAACCCAGACTTCTTCGCCCACCTGCACGAATGCACTCTCTCTCCCCACTGGCCGTTGTGGTGGCGTGCACGGGTGCCGCCACTCGTATTTGAATATTGCTCTATGTGGCACCGATTCCTCGACCTGTCAAACCCGAGGGGACATATTGTACCAGAACACTGCCTCCATTGGTGAGATATGGCCCCGCTCCGCCATTGCCTTGATCGTCCGGTGGTGTCGCTCCACGATTCCATTCCCGCTCGGCCTGTGCGCCGCTCTGAAGAAACGGTCTACCTTCCATCCATCGAGCATCTCCCTCAGTGCCTCCGAGCGGAACGCTGCGCTGTTGTCCATCAGCAGTTCATCCACAGGGCCCTGCTCCAAGAACACCTCTCTCAACGTCCGCACGATTTCCTCGGCCGTTCCAGTCTTCATCTCCCTCCATATCGCCATTCGACCTGGTCCACAGTCGACCATCGAGAGGTACGTTCCCTGCCGGTAGTGCGTCACATCCACCGCTAATCGCTTCCAGTCGCGATCCACCGGGAGGCTTCCCGTTTCGTGTACACCCGGGGCGGGATCAATGGACTGACATCGGACGCAGCCTCTAATCCCCCCCCCCGAACACTGTGTCTGCTAACGTCCGAGTCGATTCTCCTGGCTAGGAACAGGCTCCTATCCACCCCCATGTGGTGCATGTCATGCAACCCCTTCAGGTCTAACTCGGTCAGCCGACACACGGCAGCTATCTCATCCTCTACCTCCTCCGGCGCTTCCATCCAGGCTTTCTTCACTCTAGTTAAGATGTCCGCCCTATTTTTCTCTAAGGGCACGAACACTACGCTCAGCTTCAGGTCGAACTCGGTGGCCAGCTCTCCTAACGTTCCCAGGCGGCGCTTTATCAGCATCTCCGCCGCGCCTCTCGTTCGCACTCTCTTCTCACTGGTGAGCACTGATCTTACCCATCCGAGTACGGTAGCCGAGTCGGTGCGTATCTCGATGGTGCGCAGCCCCCACCGCAGGGCGAGGTTCACCCCTCTCAACACCACGTCCAGCTCGGCCACATTGATGTGGCTGAAGTCGTCCTTCTTTCTAAGCCAGGCTGCATCCTCGACCTCAACACCTCCTATCTCCAACGTGACACCCAGCGCTATGCTGCTGGCATCGCACCATACGGTTCCGCTCCGTGATTTGGGAACGTACCAGCGTCCCCGCACTGGGTCGTCGGCCTTCACCCTCCCCACGATCTCCTGCATCATGGCCACCGTTCTCTCTCCCACTCTTTCACTCCAAGTCACCCCTCCCGCTCGTCTCTTGACATAGCTGCATGCCGTCCGTAGCCACCCAGCGATCGGGTAGTGACCCACCAGCTTTCCACACACCGAGAAAAGCTCCCGCCTATTCATACTTGGGCCCAGTTCCGGAACTTCGTTTCCCCTCTGGAACACCAAAACGCCCGTCTTATCTCGCCGTAGCCTAAGTCCCAGCGCGGCTCCTCCCTCCAATGCTTCTGATGGCTTCGCAGTCAGTCCATACCTCCGCAAATGGCTCGTGACCTCCGCCGTCGACACCACCGACTCGTCCACTAGGATGTCGTCAATGTAGGAGTTAGTAGCCCTCTTTATCTTGTCGGCCCTCCCCAGAGCGGTCTTGAGGACCGCCACCATGATCTTCGGTGCGGAGCTCAGCCCGAAACCGAGCCTGGTCAGGCAATATGTCCGGCCCTTATACCTGACCAGCTGATACCGCCACAGCTTCTCATCTATATGCAACTGCAAGTAAGCCGACTTTAGATCCACGATCGCTGAACCCCCCGTCATGCGTCTCCACTCACGCAGGGTTTCCCCACAGACATCCGTGACCTCGCCACCCGTGTGGAATGACACGTGCTCGTTCAGCTCTCGATAGTCCAGCACCGGCCTCACCTTGCTCTTCGTGGGTTGCACCACCGCCATCAACGGCAATACTCCGCACTTCACCTCCTCCTTCCAGGGAAGCACTATGCCCTCTTCGATCCATCTCTCTACTTCTCGCTCGAACTCGCCCCTAGCGTTTCCCTTCAATGTGTGTTGATAGCAGCCCACTTTGGTCTTCAGTGTTGGTGGTTCTCCCTTCCAGTACCACTCAACAACCCATCGCTGCCCATCAAACACGGCCTTGAAGTCCTTGTCCTGTTCAGTGTAAGCGGGGTATTGCTCCTCGTGGGCCTTCTGGTTCTCATGACGTGCACTCACATCGCATACCGATGCAGCGGCGCCAAACGACACACCGATATTGTTCACCGTGACGCCCCCTAGACGGCCAATCGCATCCATGCCCATAACCACGCCGATCCCATCCACCACACTGTCTACCACGATGGCGGAAAGCCTTATCGTCCTTCCCCGTACCGCTATTTCGATCTCGCTGCGATCTCGGCATTCAATTTTCCTGCCGTCGACTGCCCTTATGCTGCTCTTCCCTCCCCACCTCTGCGCCACCCCCGCGGTCACCAGTGTCGTCGTACAGCCCGTATCCACGAGGGCTCGCTGTGGCTTCCCCCTCACGAAGACTTCCACCACGGCCAGCGCCGCTACTCGTAAGGGGCAACTACCGGCGCAGTAGTTCCCCTTGGATCGTTTCCCTGGTCGCAGTTAGTAGCGATGTGGCCTGGTCGCTTACACCGGTAGCAAATTATATCCGGCTTCGACTCTCTACAGTCTCTAGCCATATGCGGGCCGTGACACCTAAAACAGCGGCCCCTAAATTCTCGCGAACGGCCGCGTGCCGAGGTTGCCTCCCTTTGACCATTTCGCTGCCAGGTGTCCTGAGCCTCCGTAGTCGCTATCGCCGCGACACTTTTTTTGGCATCTTCCGCTATGATCCGGGCTTGTTCCACCAGTGAACGCATTTCCATCTCCTTGTACCCCGGGACTTGCTGCAGTTTCACCGCTATGTCGTCCGGAAATCCATTGATGAATGCCAACCGCACCGTGCGTTCGCATTCCGCCTGGTAACCGGCCAACATAGCCAACCGCCTTATTTCCGCTGTGAAAATGTCGACGCGCTCACCATTCCACCTGATTCTCGCCAGCTTAGCAAAAGCCGCCAACGGTCCCTCGGCGAATGCATCCATCAGACGCCTCTCAATCTTCTGCACATCTCTTTGGCTGTGCTCGTCCAACTCAAGGAAGAGTACCAACGCGTCGCCCTCGAAGTACAATGCAATGAGACCGGCCACGTCTTCTATCTTCTGCAAGCCTGCGACCAGCCGAACCTTCCGCAGCCAAGCGACAACATCACCTTCCCCGGTGAATTGCCTGATAGCTTCGTTCATCCGTAGTCTTGTCGACATCTTCTGATTTGTTTTGCGGAAGTGTTTTCTTTTTCTTTTTTTTTTTTTTTTTTTTTCAGTCGCCGAAATAGCTTGTTGTTAGAAAAAGCTATCTCACTTACCGCTTTTCACAGGCGCCGCTAAATTCCACTGCAGGTACTCCTCTTCCACGTGCGTCCGACTGCTTAACACCAGGAGCTGCCCCAAACTCGCGTCCACACCGTATGCTGGTCACCACTAGAGAGAGGCCCTCTCCTGGCCTTTCCGGTCGAGCATCCTTCCGGTCAAAGACCCCTTCCGGTCGAGCACTCAAAAACCCCTTCCGGTCGAGCACCCCCCCCCCCACCCGCCTCCGGCCACCGCACGCCACACCATACCCACAGTGTGTGCCCTACTTCTTTGGTGAAAAAAATAAACCAGTAACACCCGGTGTTATTGTTGCTAACCATTGGCAGGGGCGTTTTCAATAGATCCGTTCTGACTCTTTTTCACCAATTAAGCTTTTTCTGGCAGTGGAGACTTCTGGTGTACTCGGCCCCAGGGCTACCTGCTTACTCACTACCATAGGCACTGACCTAGCCAGCCGCAGGTGTGAGCCCGCGAGTTGGACTAGCTTTTTCAGCGTGTCTCCCTTGCCGTCCTCCAGGGAAACGCCTTCTCCATTCTGTCCACCGGGGCTGTGGGTGGGCCCCATCGCGTACTGTTGTAGTTGTTGTAGAAGAAACAGGAAGACAACAACTGGAAAGTTTGATTTTCTACCAAAAGCTAAATATAGGGGCTGACCTTTAGCTAAGAACTTCTACTCTAGTTGCCTTACTAAAAAGAAGGAATCTGTGTTGTTCCTTCTAGGCATAAAGCTGAACTGAATCTCATCTAATTTGACTCTTTTCCAATTAGTTGTGTTAGAACTCTTTCTGTCACGTTCAAAACTTGATCTGTTAGTTTTATTCCCCTTTAGTTGCTCATTTCTAGAGCATCATCTGATGGTGTTAATAATTAATTGAATAGAAATTGGCTTTGTACTCAAGAAACCTCATAATGAATGAAGGTTTTAAGAGCACTCAAGGTAGGAATTAGCAGTTGTAAAATAATTCAGAATTTATCTGAATGTTCTGTGGATTTATTAAACATAGCTGGATATTAGTGTACAAGGGAGCCAAAAGTAGAATAGTTTTTATTTTACCTTTATTTTCTATTACTCTTGAGAGACAAAAGTAACTATTGAAAATAACTGCTAGTAAATATTTATTTATCACATAGACTTGTGCAATAAACAAAGTCAGCTGCTTTACGTAATGAGATCAGAGTTATACATTAATGATTGGTCAGCTTAGGAAAATCTTGTGATTATTCCCAACAGTTACCAAAACTGAGATACTGTAACTTAAAGTGTCCTGAAAAGAAACAAAATTCAATGTCTGCAGAAAGATTATCAACCTTGTGGTAATTGTATGTACACATAAAACACAATCATTGTGTATCTGGCACATTTATTATTTCTCTTTCCTTTGATATATATTGACAAGGACATATGTTTTCTTAAATTTGTTCTAAACTATTAGATATATGTATATCACCATCACCCTCATCATCGTTGTTTTACATCTATTTTTCCTGTTTGCATGGATTAGATGGGTTGTCATACTCTAAGGTTAGGTTAGACAACTGTGTCTTGCACATATATTCCATTTTAGCATCGTTTCTATGGTTGGATGCCATTCCTCATGCCAACCACTTTACAGCATGTCCTTAGTTCATTTTCTCATGGCACCACCACTACCATATCACAGGTTGGATTGGGAGGTTAAGGTGCCAGAACTATCATTTCCAGCGTGCATACATTTCCTCATGGAACCAGCCCTACTACATTTAACATATGTATATGTAAGCAAGAATAAATATACATACCAGAATATATGTAGCACTGTATACTTATAGGTGTCTTCTTGTATTCATTTACTAGTTTCAGTCACCAAACCCAGTACTTATTTCATAGATTGTTAATTATCAAATCTCTAAACTACATTTTTTTAACGAAACATGGGCACATATACATATAAACACACATACATCAATATTGTGTACAGTAGCATTTAATGCAAAACCATGTGGTTATGAAGTGAACATGTTAACTTCACAGATATACTTGTGCCATATATAGTATGTATAGTATGTATAGTATATACCATGTTTAATTAAAAACATTTAGAAAACCATACGCTATCAGTTTTAAAATAGTGACTATGTCACTTACTTCTTTTCGGCAAAAGAGGGGAGAGAAGCTGACAGTCTGTTTCACTCTGGATGGTGTTCATCAGAACCACGTACTCCCCTGCTTCCACCGAAAATTATAGAAGCTGGATTCTTATAGAGTTCCAGTAATAATCATGAGCTGATTATACAAGTATATATATATGTATATACTTTTTTTCCCTTTCTGTTTAATTTATTTTTTCTCTCTCATTTTTTCCTTCCCCAATAACTTACAAAAGTTATTGACGCACTGGAGATAGACATATTGTCTTTATGCATTGAAATATCCGAGACTTCCAGCAGACAACTGAAGAGTGGACCTGTCCCTTGTTTGTGCTTTCCTATTTCTGAATACATTTTATCAAGTAACCACTCAGCCCCTCGTTTCTTCTAAATTTATATATATATATATATATATATACGTATCTCTCTCTCTCTCTCTCTCTCTCTCTCTCTCTCTCTCTCTCTCTCTCTCTATATATATATATATATATATATATATATATATATATATATATATATATATATATATATATATATATATCAAAGGTATATAATGAGTTAGAAACTCAAAATAGTCTCTTACAATTAAATAGCTCAAGGAAAGAGATTTTCCAGGCTGTGTAATATAATTGAATATAAAAGAGATATAAACACAGATATATACATATATGTGATCAAATCGTAAGGGACCAGAATCGCTAGGGTGAAAAAAATACTAACTATGAACAAAAGAGTTTGCCAGACTCAATCTAAAAGAATAAATCAAGAAAAGAAATACAAACCAATATTGCGGCAACCGCCAGACACCCAGACAGCTTTTGGTAATACTGTTTCACAATTTTAGTGAAGGGAATTACCAATTCTTTTGCTCATCAGTGGGTGTAAAATTAGTAAACCCTTCACTTCTAAGTATCTCAGAGACTGAATAGTGTGCGTATGAGCAAAAGAATTTGTTATCCCCTTCACTAAAATTGTGAAACAGCATTAACAAAAGCTGACTGGGTGTCTGGCAGTTGCCGCATATTGGTTTGTATTTCTTTTCTTGATTTATTCTTTTAAATTGAGTCTGGCAAACCCTATTGTACATAGTTAGTATTTTTTTCACCCTAGCGAATCTGGTCCCCTACGATTTGAACACATATATGTATATATCTGTGTTTATATATCTTTTATATTCAATTATATATATATATTGTTATACTTTGAAACACACGTACCAGTTGCTTTCACTCCAATTTATTATAAATTAAATTTATAAATTTAAGAAATTTGTAAATTTCCGGTTGGTTGGTTGGTTGGTTCCACAACCGGACGGTTGTTCATATATTGTCAAAGTTCTTTCGTCACACATTCTGTGATCTCTTCAGTGACTAGGGATTCTTTTTTTTGTTTTGTGCCTCTCCTTGTTCTGTCCTACGCCATCTTGTTTTTGTGTGTGTTGTGTGCTTAGTTTCCGCATGTGTTACATCCGGGTGTCCGTGTGTGTTTTTATTTGTTTATTTATTTGTTTATTTACATGTTACTAGTTGGTTGTTTGTTCTATGTGTGTGTGTGTGTTTTCATTTTGTCCTTAATTGTAAGTTGTGATGTTGCTATTCCATTCATGTTTTCTATTTAATTTTGGTTGGAGTTCATTTATGTTTATTGCCTCTGTGATTTGTCTAAACATTGTGTCTTTTCTGTGTGTAGATTTTATTTTTATTTCTATGTTCTCTAATTTTCCCTTATGTTCTATTTTAGCTTGTTGGTGGAGTACTGATGATTCTTTTCTATCTTGAAATTCTTGCCAGTGTTCATTTAATCGTTTTCCTATACTACGAGCTGTCTCACCTATGTACACTATATTCTTATCTTTACATTGTCCCTCAGTACATCTTATGCTATATACTATGTTTCTAGTTTTGCAGTTAATATGGGGGCTTAGTTTACAAATTATGCATTTCTTATCTATACAGGGTGGTCTTTGAAAAGGGTATGTATTATTAATAAGTGTTTTTATGGAGGTACTTGGTCTTTCTACTCACTTAATATTTAGTTTAAGTTTATCTAGGGCCCTTCTAAATTACTATAGACTACTCAAGCAAACACCCCAACCATCGATTACCTGTACTAGACACAGAGCTCTGGTTAGAAACCATTAATAACAAAAACAAATCCTCCATTCCCATTATGCCAAACCCATGACTTCCAAATACCTGATCCACCAAAACTCAGCTGTTTCTGATCACACCAAAATGAACATACTGATTGCGGATTTAGTACGGGTGATGAGGAACGTGTCCTGCATGTGCAACCCCAAAGAACTAGACAGACACATACAACACTTCACCCACCATATGCAGTTCTCTGGTTACAATCAGATAGATAAAATCAGAGTATATAGAGGAGCCAGAACCAAATGGGAAAAAATGGTAAATAATGATACAAATGGGACCTGCCCTTTGTATAGGAGCAAATTTTGGAATAGAATAGAACGAACTAGGAAGAAGGTTAATAGAATAAACTCATGGTATGATAGCAATAAATACCAGAGTGTAATGTTCATCAATACAACCCCTAGAGGTAAATTAGATTACAAATTTAGAAGGGCCCTAGATAAACTTAAACTAAATATTAAGATAGTGGAAAGACCAGATACCTCCATAAAAACAGTTATTAGTAATACATACACTTTTCAAAGACGGCCCTGTATAGATAAGAAATGCATAATCTGTAAACTAAGCCCCCATATTAACTGCAAAATTAGAAACAAAGTATATAGCATAAGATGTACTGAGGGACAATGTAAAGATGTAAAGATAAGAATATAGTGAGACAGCTCGTAGTATAGGAAAACGATTAAATGAACACTGGCGAGAACTTCAAGATAGAAAAGAATCATCAGTACTCCACCAACATGCTAAAATAGAACATAAGGGAAAATTAGAGAACATAGAAATAAAAATAAAATCTACACACAGAAAAGACGCAATGTTTAAACAAATCAGAGAGGCAATAAACATAAATGAACTCCAACCAAAATTAAATAGAAAACATGAATGGAATAGCAACATCACAACTTACAATTAAGGACAAAATGAAAACACACACACATAGAACAAGCAACCAACCAGTAACATGTAAATAAACAAATAAATAAACAAATAAAAACACAGACACCTGGATGTAACACAAGCGCAAACTAAGCAGACAACACACACAAAAACAAGATGGCGTAGGACAGAACAAGGAGAGGCACAAAACAAAGACAAGAATCCCCAGTCACTGAAGAGATCACAGAATGTGTGACGAAAGAACTTTGACAATATATGGTCCGGTTGTGGAACCAACCAACCAACCAACCGGAAATTTACAAATTTCTTAAATTTATAAATTTAATTTATAATAAATTGGAATGAAAGCAGCTGGTACGTGTGTTTCTTATTGGCAACATGACCCTCCCAAAGTATAACAATATCGGTTTCAACACACGTTTTCAGATAAAGAATCTTGCTAAACAAATTGAGAAACTATATATATATATATATATATATATATATATGTGTGTGTGTATGCACACCTGCCCCAGCACCAGCACTACCACTGCTACTGCCTTCTTCAGTGTCGTGTAATATATATATGTGATCATCATCATCAATGTTTAACGTCCATTTTTCTAAGCTAGCATGGGCTAGAAGATGTGGGGCTATTCTTGTATTTGTTCTGACTCTTTATAGTCTAATTTCAAATCATGCCGAATTCACCTTTGCCTTACATCCTTCTGAGTTGATAAAATTATGTACCCGTCAAATACTGGGTTGATTTAATCAAGTTTTTTCCTCACCAAAAATTTCTGGCCTTTTGCCTAAATATTATATTTTGTTTTTTATTGAGAATATACATATAATTACAGTGAAAGGAAGGGAAGAGCAGAAGGGAGTGACAGACTCTACACTCTAAATTAGAAATCAATATAAGAATTCTCATTTCCCCACAAGCTTGATGAAGCTTTATATGTTTTGATACATCAGAATTCTCATCTAAAAGCCAAATGGAGGTCATTAAAATATAAGGACTCATATCACCCCACAAACGTAGGGAAAGGTTTGGGGAAATTCTTCTCATAAGCAAAATTAATATATTTGACATATACGGCATTTCCTTGAGGCTCGGCCTCCGGATCTGCGATCCACACCAATGTCACTGCGGATCCATTGTGGACTCTTTCCTGTCGGCCACAGTGCCGGCCGCCTTCCATGCCATGCTGCCCTCAATGAGGTCATAAAGCATGGCTTGGATGCTGCGGGCTTCCCTTCCCAGCTTGAGCCGGTGGGGCTGGACTGAGGGGATGGCAAAAGGCCAGATGATATGACCATCTTCCTGTTCCACAGTGGCAAACCCCTCATCTGGGATGCTACTTGCACCGACATTTTCTGCAGCCGCAACCTGGTGCAGTCTGCCACTAACCCAGGTTCTGCTGCACGTCGGGCTGAGGAGGCCAAGCTCCTCAAATACTGGTCGCTCTCCAACAGGCTACCTCGCTACTCACCACCACAGGTGCTGAGCTGGCCAGCCGCAGGTGTGAGCCCCGCGATTTGGATTGGTTTTTCCAGCACGTCTCCCTTGCCGTCCTCTGTGGGAACGCCTTCTCCATCCTGTCTGGGGGGGGGGGGGCATTGCGTAACATTCCATATTTAGGTATCCAAACCACATATATATTGTTGAACGGTTTGGAAAGTATGAGGTGACATTACAATATAAAACTTGCTGGAATTCAAACCTAACACTAATCAAGGAGCTACTAGTATTTATTAGATATTTATTTGCTTTCTTTCTCAATTCAAATGTCTTTAATTATCACATTGTACAAATTAGTAGACACAGTTTAATCTTTCAGTGTTGCTGCATATCTTCAATATATGTGACAAAGCTTTACTTTCATTGTGAATTTGATGCAATCACCCTACTCTTTCATTTGTATGGTAACAGAAATTTTAATAGGGATAGTAGTGTACTTAACATCATGGTATTCTACGTTTGTGCAGTCATTTGGCCAATTACACAAGTGGACGGGTCATTTGTAGATAAGGCAATCATATAAATGATAGATTAAATTGAGAGAGAAGAATGTGAAGAACAATGATTTGGTTGCTATTTTCAGCAGTTTAGAAGATTGTGAAAGGGTTCTCTTATTGGCTTATACAGTTTCAGGTTATGCATTGTGTTGATGATTTGTTTCAACATGTCTAGCAAATTTCATTTTAAGAAAACAGCTGTTTACATGAAATGAAAAATTATTTGTGTTTTTCTTCATGAACATAACTAACGTGTTCATTTTTCTGTTTTATTGAATTAGAGAAGTTGACGGATCACATTGTCAGTAAAAGCCAAATATAGATATGAAATTTTGTATGTAATTTTCATGTGACAATGGAAAACTGCTGAAAAAATTAAAACTGTTTATATCAAATTCATATAATTTTGGTTTAATGCTAAGATAAATTTGCAGCATAATCTGAAAGCAAATTGATCTACAAATTCTTGTTTATTGACAAGATGGTGTCAATCGTCCATGAAATTACTTCTAATTAATTCCATGATGATTTTCAAACGAAAATTGTTTATGCATTGTTTGATACTGTTGTAAATTGAAAACATTTAGTTTCTTGCAAGTCTGCAATTATTAGCAATATAATTTTTATCTCTTTGCGTCGGTTGTATTTATGTTACCAGTAACACATCTTCTGATGCAGTTACTTTCTGAAAAGAAAGTGATTGATAGCAGTAACTGATAAACTGATTCAAAACCAGAACTAAACCAACCGTCTATACATATGTATCCAGAAGAAAATAAACTATAATGCTTGCAGTTACTCAATAATAGTTAGTTCCTATTAAAAGTTTTATCTTTAATGTTAAACTTATATAAATGAAATTATTATAGCAAAATATTATTCAAAACTTTACTTGTATAACGATACCTGATGGTAGAACATTTATTTTGGCTTTCAATATTTTCAATCTACATCTTTTTTCACTACAGTTTACAGAAATACACATTGTTAAAGTAGAGAACTACTTCTATGTGCTTCAGACTAAATACTCTTTTTTTTTTTATTGTATTGTTGTCTCAAATATATGAAGAAATAAATAAAGGCAATGTTGACAAATTGGATTTAAGTTCTGTATCCATATTAAATATTGTCCTAAACAACACAACTTGATGGAAAGATATTTTAGGAAACATAAAAACGTATTTAGTAAAAGGTGGGGAAAAATATTTGGTAAAGAAATCTATAGATTGAATTAGCAGTCAGAAAGTGAGAAAAACTATTTCAGCTATGTAAAAATAGGTAGCGGGGGGTGTGGGGGGTGTTCATTAAAAAACTGTTTACTTAAAATACTATCTTACAATTTGAGTTGTCTAAAAGAAAAAAACAACTTTTATTTCCAAAGTTTACCTATTTACACCGATGATGCAGTAAATAATAGTAATTTCTAATATAGACAGAAAGCCAAAATTTTGTGAGGAAGGAGTTGAGTAAATTAACCCTAGTATTTAACTGATATTTTATTTTATCGACCTAGTGAGGAGAAAAAACAATGTTGACTTTGCATTCATAAAGTAAAGAACTGCAACCAAATAGGGCAAATCATTTTGTCAAATACTGTAAAAATTCTGCCAATCCACATTTAAGTAAGGAATAATAAAGGAAAATGATATATTTTTTTTTAAATGTCTAAATATTTTATACATTTTAGGAAAGTCTTAAGCCCTATCATTTTAGTTTATATATTTATAATATGAGACCTCCAAACTGAATCTGTGGGTAAAAGAATGCCTATTTCTACATAAAAAATATGTTGATTTCAGAATTGAATGACAAAATTTAATTATAGAAAATTGATGGAAAATGACTTGGAGAGATTGCTATGAAAATTTGGTACATTTTGTAGAAGGTTTGAATAATAATAATAAAAAAAATAAATTGAAAGAAAAAGTTTCTATAAAGTTTCTGTATTAATTCAATGCACACTTTTTCTTTTAGATTGAATGTGTATTTTGATATTGTAGCAAAACATTTGATAGTTTAATATACAAAATAGTATTCATATATCATAAATAAATTTCTTTCGTCTTCTTACCTGTGGTCGACTTTAAAGATATCGTTTTTGTCACTTGATGATTTCTGTGAAGATAATTAGCCAGGTATTTGAAATATATAATAGTGATATAACACATAGATTGCATACTATAAACTTTACAAGCAAACAAGTCAGCACAACTTAAGAATTCTATTGTTATTGTGTTTAAACGATTTGAATTTAATAGCAAAGCTAGGTGAGTAATAGGGAAGCAAGAGTGTATTTCCTGTCATAGAAACTATACTATAGTTCTTTTCCACAGTTTACTGAAATACGTATAGGAACAACACTTTTATATGTTGAGTAGTAAGTATTGAGAAGAGTGTTGAATGTGAGCGTGTATTAAAGAGTTTATTTAAATAACTATTTTATTTAGGTAATAATATACATTATCATCATCTTCTTCATTATTTAACATGGATTGGCAGTATCTGTAGAACATTGGACAATATGCTTTGCAGCATAGAGTTACGCCCCTTTACAATCTGAGTTCAAATCCTGCCGAGGTTATCTTTGCCTTTCATCCTTACAGGATCGATAAAATAAAGCAGCAGTAATGCACCAGGGTCAATTTAATCGACTTTCCCTCTTCTTCAAATTGCTGCCCTTATGCCTAAAGTAAAAACAATTATTTAACATCCCTATTCCTTGCAAAAGGAGTGATGTGAAGGAGAAAAGGGGTGAGAAATTATATCATGGGTGTATGACATTTGTGGCTGGATTTAACATAGAAATATTTATTTGTACCACTAATGATACACAGTGTCCATCATCAAAATAATTATTGTCTATTCACTTTGTCCACCAAACTGTACAGAGGTACTCTGATGCTGGTAAAATTTACCACTTTTTTTTTCTCATTTTGATTATATATTTTTTCATAAGGTTCCTAGTAATAATTAATTGATTATATGTATGTAATTCTATTTAATCTCATATATTTGTTATATATGTGATATTATTTATACAACTGAGGGCGGTAGATTGGCAGTATCGGTAGAGGGTCGGACGCCATGCTTTCCAGCATAGTTACGTCCCTTTATGATCTGAGTTCAAATCCCGCCGAGGTTGACTTTGCCTTTCATCCTTACGGGGTCGATAAAATAAAGTACAAGTAATGCACTTGATAATTGTTGGCCTTGTGCCTAAACTAGAAACAATTATTTATACAACTGAGCAATATCTCTCAGTGGTCAAGTATATTTAACCATAGCCTCAGGTCAATCAAATTCTTGTGAATAAAATTAGGCTGACTAAAACTGTATGAAAATGCATCAGAGGAATTGTTCTCATTCTATTTCCTGTTTAAAACCATTACTTGTATCCTGGGTTCTTTTAGTGAATTTCACTCTGCTGCAAGCATCCAAGTCTAGTTCCCAGTTGGAGGAAAACTGCTTCCCTACCAATCTCAAGTGCTTATTTTCCTGCTTACAAAGCCATTAAAAAATTAAAGTAAAAGGTTTCTGTATTCCCTTACAAAACTTTATACTTCTATTATATCAACAGAAATATTAAAAAAAGGCAATAAATGTTGGAAGAAAGTAAATTCAATTAGATCAACTTTCTGGTATTTATTTTATTTATCTTAGAAGAATGAAAAGAAAAGTAGACTATGGCAGGTTTTAAACCTAGAACATAAAGAGGCATAATTAAATACTGCAAGATATATATTTCCAGCACTCTACTGATTCTGCCAATCTATATTAATACTGATTTTGTTTGATCTGCTAAAGGAGATAACTTAGTGTTTCACTGATGAGAAAGAAGTTGCAAACAGTATCTATTTAATATCCAAATTTTGTTAATGCATTTTAAAATATGCTCATCATTTCAATAAAGTTTATTCATCATCATCACCATTTAACATCTAGTTTCCATGTTTGCATGGGCTTTGACAGGTTGTCATGTTTTACAGCTAGACTGGTCAGACGAAAACGTTTCACTTTTGTCTGGTTTAGATTGCTGGATGCTCTTCCTAACACAAGCACTTTACGGAATGTACTGGAAACATTTTATTCTGACCAACACTACCACCTTACAGTGCATGTGATTTTGTTGTAGAACAAGCACTACCAGTTTAAAGAGTGACTTGGTACTTTTGTGTTATTAAATAATTGAGAGAATAAGTCTTAGAAAAAATACTACAGTCTGAACCAATTATGGTAAACACTGATGAAATTAAAATACAATGAACTGAATAATGATAGTACCAGCTTAAATTTGCAATAAGAATTGTAAATCTTTTTTGTTGGTATATAACATTTGGAACGTAAATTTTTATTTCCAATGTATCATGAAATATTGAATTATAGAAAGGCTAAATAGTAATTCTGTGACAATTGTTCAGTATATAGGCATGGATATTGCATTTCTTCAGAGATTGTGAGGGAGTTTAGAAGAACTATTTATTCTGTGTTTCTTAGCCTATCTAGCATTTCTTCTAAATGTTTAGTTTAATACATTTATGTATTCCCAAGATTTAGAATACAAAAGTATTCATTGTTGTTATTTAGCTCCAAGCAAGCTGTGATTGAGTTGATCTATGACCAAAAGCATTTCATCTGTAATTATTCCTACCCATTTTCTTGTATATCTAGAACTATGTTATCTACTACATCCATATTTATCTTCAGGTGGAAGCATTTAGCTGATATTTTTTTGCTGGCCAAATTACAATATAGAGGCTCTCATATGAATTTATAATGTGACAGACAGTTTTATAGCGATACCTATTAAATCTTAATTCTATATAAGTTTTTCTTCCATTAATGTTCTTATAATACAAGCCCCGTATGTGTATTAAATGTTAGATATATTTTTCTGGGCTTTTATAAATATAGATTTCTTTTCTTATATATTCTCTAACCGATCTTTTATATTAATACCTTTTGTATTAGGTTTTTATAGCAGGTATGATTTAGAACAAATAATGAATACAAAGCCAATAACTCTTGGCAATAATCTATGTTGGAAATGATAAAATCAAGTTCATCAATATACTGACTTCTCAATAAAGCTAGAAGCTGGGAGAATGATGACTCCACACTTTTTATATTTTACTGTTGTCAAAGTTTCAAACATATGTATTCCATTTATCACCTAAGTTCCAAATTGAAAATATGAATTCTAACTCACAGAAGAACAGTGGTATCAGCTCCATTGGAATTTTTTACATCAGTTTAACAGAAAAGAATAAAATAAAAAAATATTAGCTGGAAATTATGGTTGCTGATATAGGCACAAGACCAACAATTTTAGAGTGGGGAAACGTCGATTAAATTGACCCCCAGTGATTGACTGGTTTTATCAAACCCATAAAAATAAAACGCAAAGCTAGCCTTAACAGGATTTGAACTTAGAACAAAAAGAGCCATAACTATATGCCTCAAAGCATGTTGTTTTGATGCTTTATGAATACTGTCAATTCACCACACTTTTTAGCTGGAAATAATGCTTCATTTTTATACTTTATTAATTTTAAAACGATACTTTTCATACACTGCTGTAATTTTCTCTTTAGTTAGTTAATATTATAATTAAATCAATAAATTTAGATATTATTCATATATTTATCTGTGTTTAATAAATTCTGTTAAAGATTTTAGTATCAATGTCTCAGCTCCAAATTGTTTCATCACTGACAGAACTACAACTTTTACTTTTCCTCCTTTTCCTAATTTTATTATATCACAGCAAAAGTTTGGCATTTCATTTATGAGCATTATTGCTACTTCATGTCTAAATTTGAACAGCCAAAATAACAGCAAATAACTTTTAATTGATCAATTTTCACTTCAAACTCAGTTGATATGAAATAAATTTACTTTGGAGAAATTATTTGGTTTTAATTTGAAAATACTAACATTATTATGGCAAATATTCATCTGTCTAATTTCAATGATTTAATTTAATGTCTATTTTGCTGATTTCTTCTGATTTGTAATTTTTAGCTTTTATGGGAAATGGCAGGTTTTAAAGAGATGTTTCAAACACAAATCATAAAAATTTAGAAAATGTATTCTGTGATTTATAAACACATCTCATTAGTAATGTTACTAAGATATTGAAATTCATGAGTTATGAATACAAACTTTTCCCATAAGTATATTCTAAAAAGATTGGTTTCAATAAGTATGATTTAAATTTAGTTATATTTATAATATCTTTGGCATTATATTTTGAAAGTTCTCTCCTTTTCTTCATATTTATATGTGTGTTAATCATAATAATATCAAACTTATATTTTACTTTTGCATAATTGCCTCTTTATATGAAGTAAACATCTGTTTATTATATCATAATTTTGACAAATAAAAAATATTAATTTTGATTCAAGCACATCTAGATCTGTTTGAAGATTTGCTCTTCTGAATGTATATTAATTGCTTATATAGATTTTATTTACTATATTTAACATATTACTAACTATAACTTAGCAATAACGAACTTGAAACTCATAGTTTCTATTAGAGAGTTTGCTGATACATGTCCAGTCTCTAATAAGACCATTATGCACTGTCCACTATGAATGAATAATTCAAGATACTGATTCCAATATATATAAATCAGGATGGATTCAGTTTGAAACTGGTTAGACTATTAATCAACAGAGCACTTGATACTTGGAGTAGTAGAGTATGGTTATATTATAAAGATTCAGGACCCAATGGCTGAGCTCTAAAGACAAAAGAGGAATACCATGAAAAAATTGCCCTAAAGCAGGGAGAAATGAGGCAAAATTGGGGAGATTTTACATAATGAAAGCTATATCCATTTTCATAAGAGAAGATATCCTCACCCACCCCAAAGTGGGTGGGAGATCTCCCCTTCGGATGGGAGAGTTGACAGGTCTGACATGAGTCAGAGTGATCATGTTAGTTTAGTTGATGAAATGTGTTGGTTTATTAATTAGTAATGTTTGTTTAGATAAATAAGTGGTGTTAGTATCATTAATTGATAGTGTTAGTGTAGTGTTAGTATTACGAGTCATATTTAATAAGTGTTTTTTTTAATTTACTCTGTATGTTATTTTAGTTAATTGGTCCTGTTAGTATGATTAATTGTTCATGTTAATATAATTAGTTTTATCAATTGTGATTAGTTGTATTAGAATTTTTTAAAATATCTAGTCATGATAATTTACTATAATTAGTTAATAGAGTAAGTATAGTTAATTGCGTTTATGTATCTATGGTCATGTTGGTACAATTAGTTGTATTACTGAGTGTGTTTGTGTATCTATATGCTTGTGTGAGTTGGTGTATTGAAAGTAGTCATATGGTGTATGCAAACCTCCCCACCAGCTTACAGCTAGTTTAGCTAATATAGATGGCCTTGCTTAGCATGCATCAAAGCCTGTAGACAAAGCTCATGGATGTGCAATGAAAGGAGTCCCTTGCTAGGAAGGAGTGGCCATTGGCACCAGTGAGAGTGGAGATGTTGGTGATGTGTGTGTGTTGTCATCATCGTTTACCATTCTATTTTGTTTTTGCTAGCAATGGTTGGTCATATCACAGACAGGTCAGTACTTAAGTGGGGCTTCTGAATCCTAGGTGAGTCAGTAGTCTGACATAAAATACAGTGCTCATATATTATCATGCAGCTGAAGAGTTTTCTTAAGCATTTGTTTAGCAGGTTTTCTATAGCTGGATGCCCTTCTCATCACCAAATACTTTACAGAATGTAGTGGAGAATCATTTAACATGTAGATCACCAACAGTAGGGAGGTTGCCACGACTATGGCACAGCTGAAAAGTCTTCCCTACCCTTTATTTGGCAAGTTTTTAATGGCTGGATTCCTTTCCTCTCAGCAACTACTACTGTGTGCCTTTATCATGTAGCTCCCCAACATTAGAGAGGTTGTCATGCCTCTGACACAACTAAAAAATATTCTCAACCCTTTTGGCATGGTTTTGACAGTGGGATGTCCTCTCTATTATCAAACACCATACAGGGTGTTCTGGGTGCATTTATCATTACACCAGCAGATGGAGGGGAAACCACCATCAGTATGGAAGGTACTGTGGTGATAACAGCTACTAGGTGGCTATGACATTATTTTTTCAGTCATTAAGGTTCCAGGATACATAAGTATATGAGAAATGAGTTTTGGCAAAAGGGGTTGTATATATGAGGTACATATAAGTTGCTATGCAAATTCACACTTTTAGAGTAAATGGATATGGTTCTAATCTTTTAGAGATGATGGTGGTATTTGACTGCTACATATAGCTTGTGGTTTAGAGGATAAGATGTTTATACCTTTCATTTAGACGTAAAATGATGTACTGTAAAAGAGTTCAAAATGCTACATTCAATCTAAATAGATTGATAAGGGACATTTTTAATTCTGGCAAATTCTAAAATATATCAATTCAAATGTGAAACACTAAATATTCACCTTTTGTAGTCAAACTACGATAGCATTGAATCAACAACATATCCAATTTAATATTCTGACAGCTACAAATTTAAAGAAAAAATTGGTAATTTAAGACTACTTTTTATTTTGCCATTTCAATTTAATATTATTAAAATGTATATAAATGACAAACTATTTACTTTATTGAAAAAAGAAATCAATTTGTAAATTTAAACCTTATATAGTGAATCATTGCAACATATTTTTGGATCTGATTTATATGAAAAAGAATATATATGATATATATGAGGAAATGTGATTCTAGAACACAATCGTGTATAAGATATAGAACTTCCTATAAAAAATACATTAAAAAAATAATTTCGATTAAAGTCTCTAAAAACGGTAAAATATGTTCTGTGAATGAACATTTGAAACTGATATGGCACAGGAATAATGTAACTGCAAAAAAAGTTAGTTTCACAAAATTTTGGTTAATCATGTAGAGAGAATTGTTTCATCAAATTAAATAGCTGAATGGGATTTCTTAAAAGATCAGCATTTGACGAGGCAATATTACCAAAATACTTTAGATATGAACGTTTTCAATTTAATATATCTGTATAAAAATCCATTTCAGTTATTTATATCTTTCAATTTCTTTTTTTTTTAAAATCTTGGGGAAGATATTTCTCTCTGATTAAAAGAAAACAGTAGGTAGGGATGTAAACTATAATGTTACATAACATTTAATTTTCACTTACTTTTGCTCTAACAATTTGTGGAATAACTAAGTCTGTTACATATTTCCAATTTTTATAGATAAGATATATAAAAGGAAGGAAAATTAACTATATGAATGTAAAATCATTTTTCTTAAAAAGAACACTATTGGAAATATTAATACTACTCTATAACAGTGACAATATTCTATCCTAAAAGTGATGTAAAATTGGTAAAGATGGTGCTGATTACTGTCCTTCTAAGATTTAGTTATTGATTTTACCTTACAAATTTTGATCACACTGATATGCACTTGTCACTTTTCCACTGACTGACTCCTACTACTGGTATTTCACACAATAAAGAACAGCTCATAAGAACATGTCTTTCTGATTTTCTCCTTGTTTGATAAAGGGGTTCTAACCACTAAATATAATGAAATATAAGGTAAAAGCTTCTTATTTTAATCTTTTTTCCCCATTGTATTTCTTATTTCCATTTCCCAAAACTATCTTCCCCACCTCCATATATATAACGAAGTAAATGTGGAAAGGAACCAGATGGACCATAACGCACCAAAGTACTCAATACTTAGGGTAGTAGAGTGGGTAATAGGAACAAGTATGACCCCGACGGCAGAGCTCAAGCCGTTTCGACGGCTAATTCTGGACTAAATAAGAATTTTTAGCCTGGTAAATAAATAGCCGAACTTCTCAGGGGGTAATTCCTTATATGGGAAGATAGTAATTGTCAAAAGGATTGGTCAAAAATTTGTTGTAAAGGATCAACTCCTAAACAAGAAAGACGAAATGGTAACTGCATGCAAACACAGATTGCATAGAACTTACCTCGCCCTCAAACCCCATAATAACCCAGGAGAGGGGGGGGGGGGGGTAGTAGACAAGGGCTGAAACACCCCACTTGCCGATTTTGTAAGGGGTAATCCCTGCTTACAAAGGTAGACGTAACTTTTAAAAATCTTTTCCTCTATATTTCCTTCTCCCCCACCCCCATCTCTTCCTAGTCCTTCCACCCAAGATCTCCTTCCTTGTCTCTTTTATTCACCTTTTCACCTACCCCGATGCAGCCCATCGGTCCTCTGTAGCCTCAGTACCCCCTAATTTTAAGATAGAATTGGCCGATTACGCTTTTTATAGCAGATGTGTTAGACCCCAGTAAATTGTTTTCTTTCTGGTTGCTGCTCCATTTCTGTGGTTTCTAAATTTCTTAGTGGTATTTTTGTATTAGTACTCTTGTATTAGTATTTCTGTATTAGTATTCTGAATTAATATTTCGTATTAGTATTTTTGTAGTAGTATTTTAGCATTTTTGTCCTCAACTTATTAACCTGTCATTGTAAGATAGCATTGGCTGATTACTACTAACTATAGCAGTGGTGTTAGACCCCCTGTAAAGCCGGCTTTATAAAATTCTTTCACTACAATCTCGTATTTAGTATTTTTCTCCACCTATTAAACTTTCCTATAGCTTAGAAATACCAATGAGAGATTTGGTGATTGTAGAAATGGAGTAGTAACCAGAAATTGTTTTTATATATTTATTTCCTTATTTTTATAATGTTTTTTTTTGTTTACTCCCTTTCGATTTACCTATTCTTTCACCCCCCTCCCCTTCTCCAGTACACTTCTTTCGACCTTCTGTACACTATCCTTAGAATCTGGTGTATAGATTTCACTTTCAATGCTTGACTGGGTTTCCCCCACTCCCTCTTTGTTCTACCGGCAAGTTCAGCTACCCCTACCTCCCACCAAATGCCATGATAGAATCATCTGTCTTTACAACAAATTTTTGACCAATCCTTTTGACAATTACTATCTTCCCATATAAGGAATTACCCCCTGAGAAGTTCGGCTATTTATTTACCAGGCTAAAAATTCTTATTTAGCCCAGAATTAGCTGTCGAAACAGCTTGAGCTCTGCCGCCAGGGTCATACTTGTTCCTATATATATATATATATATATATATATATATATATATATATATATATATACTACAGATGATTGGAAAGTTCTTGGTGAATGCCATCTCCAACTATGCTCTCCAGGCATGTCAGAGTGTTGAGGAAATGGATAAGATATCGTGTGTAATAGAGAAGCTAATGGAGAACACGAAAGACAAGAAAGTCTCCGTGGTAATAAGGGGTTTGGATTTTTATGTGGGAAGGAGTAAAGATGGTTTTGAATTAGTCTATGGAGTCTACACATATAGTAAGAGGAATGAAAAGGGTCATATTTAACTGCTGATACCTGATGCTACAAAAGCAAGACAGAAGAAAGCATAGGTAATCCTAGGCAAGGAGGTTGTTAAATGACCCCACCTAGTTGACTGGGACTTGAAAGGGAAAAGTCAGACAAAAGCTCACTAGATGAAACGCCAGCCAGGGAAGTTGAAAAATATTACAGTGAGGGAGGTTCTAAGTTTCTAAGAGAAAAATTGATCTTCAAAATGCTTTGCAGTCATATATATATTTGTCTCTATTTTGTATTCCTGAAGAAGGGCTTAAGCCTGACACATCGAACGTTCTTTCCTCTTTCCAATATAAAGTGTGAAACTAATAAGACTTTTTGTACCTCTGTTTTTTGTCTCCTTGAACTATATATATATAGTTCAAAAAGTCTTATTAGTTTCACGCTTTATATTGGAAAGAGGAAAGAATGTTTGATGTGTCAGGCTTAAGCCCTTCTTTAGGAATACAAAATAGAGACAAGATCACAAAATAGACACAGAAAAAAGACAAGAAAATCGAAAATGAAGAGTGAGGCATGGTGGAAAAAAGGGGGAATGATTGAGCAAAACAAGAAAGCTGACACAAACAAGTTAGGCATAAAAACAAAGAGAGAGAGAGAGAGAGAAAAGATAGAAAAGAAGCTTGCAGGTGATTAGTGCAATATTCGATGTCCGTGGGTAATTTGCTGACTGGACAGGATGGTAAAATAGAGCAGTCATAAGGCGTAAGCAAATAGCTGATTGAAATGCAAAGATTGCCACATAAGCATGGAAAATATAGTTCAAGGAGACAACAGAGATAGAAAAAGTTTTATTAGTTTCATGCTTTATATATATATATTTATATTTATATGTGTATATATTATGTACATGTGTGTGTATATATACAACCGTATATATTTCAGTCATTGAAGCATTGAAACATGGTCACTGCTGGAACACCTTTCGATCTTATGTTTACATGTTCAGAAGTGACATGGGTTTAAGCAACAACTATAACAACTTGCTCACAACATCAATATCACTGATGATATTTCCATCACCATTAGCAACAATAATGACGATGATAATACTGATTGAATGAATAAATGCATTAATTAAAATATCTCACCTTAAAACTTTTCCCTGCATTAATTTTTGCTGGTGGATTGTTATCAGAAGCTGAGAAAATTTTGAAATAAAAAATAAAACTAGGGTAATTAAAAAACAAGAAAATTATGTAATTCATTAAGTACTCTGTAATTCATGAATATTAAAAGTTGCTTTAATTGTTCTTTCACCGTGGCTTTTAGCTGTAATTAATTCTCTCTCTTTATCAATAGTCACATCTTAACATCTCACATATGAATATTCACATTTGTAGTGTAGTTTTCAATGTTTGATAAATATTGCTGCTGAAATCTGCGGTATTCATTAAGTACTCTGCAATCCATGAATATTTACAGTGGTTTGATTTGTTCTTCCCCAAGAACTTCAGCTTTTAATTGATTTTCCCTCTTTATCATTAGTCACATCTTCATTCCATACATTTATTCCACTCCATGCCTATGGCGCATGAAACATTTTCAAGGGATTTCTATTTAACTTTATCCTTTGTCATTCTGAGGGTTGTCTCAAAGAACAACCCCCTATATTTCTGCTCTTTATGTATGGTTTGGTATTACATAACTTTTGTTCTATCTCATTTTCTATTAACACCCAGTAAAAACTGTTTTCAGTAGCAGGCTGGAAGTCATGTGACGAATATGTCCAAACCACTTCTATCATTCCACCAACATACCTGTATTGCATACTCAGCATTTCTATACTACAGTATAAGGGCTCATTTGTGAATGTGTTTGGCCAGAATTCACTTCAGGTAGATATTAGTCACTATGTAGAATGTTTTTCTTGTTCATGAATGTTTACTGGCATTTCATACTATGTTTCTGCTCATATAGTCATCTTTATAAAGACAATATTTGTCTCCACTATCATCACTATTGTTTTTGTCATCATTTCAACATCCATTTTCCCATGTTGGTATCAATGTTTAAAATTATTTATGACAACATCTGGTGCTACTCTGTTTATAGCTGGTTAGAAAGCTTTAACTTGCATGCTGTATATTTAAACAGAAAGCTATCTTTTTGAATCTCACAAGATGATGTATAGAACTAATTCCAGAGAATAAAACTACTCATGTGATCAGATTTGAACTTACATTGCTATACTTTCTGCTACAATAAGAAGAAGGAATCATCCAATTAAAGTCAGTCTCAAGGCATTTCCATTATATTCACATCATTTCATTCATCCATTATATTCTCTTAATGCTAACTTCAGTGGGGTTTCCATTCATCAAATCATTTCTCACATACCTACCCTGTCTTTGTATTGAAGCAGTATTTTTTCTTTGGTAGTGTCCAGTGATTCTATAGCTGCAGTTAGGTCAGTATAGGTTTGGTTTACTTTAAAAAGCCAAAAGAAATTTCAGTATTAAGCAGCTAGTAATCCATTATATCAGTGAATTGGCAGAATCATTAGAAAGTTGGATAGAAAGATTTGAGGTATTCATTACAGCTCTCTGCGCTCTGAGGTCAAATCATGCATAGGTCAACTTTACTTTTCATCCTTTTGAGGTCGATAAAAAAAGTACCAGTGTAGTACTGGAGGTGATTCTTCCTTTATATCTCTTTCTCACTCTCTTTCTTTGGAATGAATCGGCTGCATTCAAACTTGGAGAGGAGATAGGCTCCGTCAGGTTTAAAATGCTCAAGAAATGTCAATTGTCATAAAGTTGCTTGACAACACCATGAGGAGTTACAGGTACATACATACAGCCCATTATAGCCTGCAAAGCAAACTACTCATGCACACATTTTCCTTCATATACCATAATCATTGTTTTACATCTGTTTCTCCATGCTTGCATGGACTGGACAGGTCATTTCCAGCACTCTAACCTTTGATATGCTGCTGTCTTTCATCATCTCCATTGTGACCTTCAGTGAGTTCAGATCATCTCTCAAAACCTTTACCCATACCTTCCTTGGCCATACCTACTGCAGTCTCATTCCACTGGACTTTCCTTGCACTTCTTCAGTCAGTGATAAAAATTCTTTTACATCACATATCCAACCAAGGCAGTATTCTCTCCTGCATACTATATTTGATACCTCTTATACCTAGCATTTCTCTCAGCTCTTTCACACATATTAACATTACACATACACATTTTTTAAAAAATGGAGTGATAGGTGAATATATAAATACTGAGCAACCACTGGCCCACAGTCTGACTGCAACTAATATCTGTTTTTTTTGCTCAAAATAGTTTAGTCTCTGCTTTCTGAATTTATCAACTTACATTTAAACACACCTAAAACATCAATTGCCCTTCCCCCTTATTTCTTTAGTTCTCTGGAGTTCTACTGTTCAAGGTTTAGCATAAATCACCAGTCATGGTAAGATTGAAAGTAAAGGTTCTACTGTGAGTTTGGCGATTTTAGGTAGTTACCTCTTCTGAATTGAAGTGGCAACTAGTCAAAACCGCTAAGCTCATGGTAGATCCTCTACTTTCTTATCATGTATTGAGTACTTCTTTGATTTGTGGTCTACCTGGTCCCAGTACTGCATTATCTATCATTCGATGTTCAGAGAATGGGATTGGCCCCGTGAAAGCCTTTCCTCACTTAAAAAAAGCTTCAAGCACAGACATCACTTGATATGCAACATTTTTTTGTGATGCATGGTATTACTTAGCAGGACTAAAAAGTCACGTCCATGATGCTCATGCATAAGTATCAAGCAATGGCATTACTTGAAATTGAGTTTCAGCTATCATCATATGTCAGCTATCATCATAAAGAAAAATGATTCAGTACTAAATTAGAGATACTAGCATTGGTACTAGCAGTGGTACCCAGCATTGCACGTGATAAGGTATTTTGGAACACGGGCTGCCAACAGACGTAATCGTGGAAAAAACTGCATGTCTGGACAATATGTAAAGAAAATAAGCCAAATACTCTGATGGCTGGATAATCTTTAAGATTTTCCTGATGAAGCAGGAAAAATGCAAGTTTTCACCTAATGCTCATGGGCTCAATGCAAGTGGGCCAGAGGGGGCCCATGGTAGCATTGCAAGAGCCCACAGTAGCATTGTAGGGCCCTCTGTAGTATTTTAGGGGCCAATGCGCCACTATATATGTATAGATAGATAGATAGATAATAAATAATACAAAACAAACACAGGAACCCCAAAATACTCAGTTATTTTAGGTTCATGCTTGGAGGAAGTGGAGGAGGGTTTAACATTTCGGAGGGAAGTCCTTCATCAGGAAAATTTGGATTAGGAGAGAACAGGTAGATGTATGGGGAATGTGTGAGGGTTAGGAAAGGAAGTTAGGAAAAGAGGGATGGGAGGAGAAAAATAGGCAAGGGGAGGTAAGTCTGCGCTGCGGGGTCCAAAGTGGAGGGTAAAGGGTGTCATGGGTGTGGTTGTGTGTGTGTGTGCCGAAGGGAAGAAATTGGTAGAAGTGCGTAGCTTCAGTCAATGTGTGTGTGTGTGGACACGTGGGTGTTTCAGAATTTTATGTAGTTGGTGTGTGCACACTGGTATGTGTGTGTATGTGTATGCCAGTGAGTTTTTAGTATGTGTGTGTGGGGGGGGGGTTTCTCTTGTTTCTATGTATGTGAATATGTACGAATGTGTGTGTGTTGAATGAGTGTATGTCTACATGCGGGTATTTGTAGGTGTTTTTTTTATTGTTTCTATGTGTGTGTGTTTGGGTGTGTGCGTGTGTGTGTGTGTATAAATACTTTCACATGTGTGTGTGTGTGTGTGTATACATATATTTTCACGTGTGTGTATGTGTGTGTCTGAGTGGGTGTTGATGGCTTTTTATCTGTAGAGGAAAGCTTTTATGTGAGTGTGTGTTTATGTTTGGGTATATCTGTGTATGTGTGTGTGTCTGTCTGTGTGTATGGGACTTTTTTCTATTGTTTTTATGTATGTGAGTGTGTGTTTTCGGGTATGTGTATTTCCACATGTGTCAGATGCTTGTGTGTATGTGTATATGTTTGTATCGATGTGAGCGATGTGGTTGTGTTTGGTCAGTAGCAGAAAGATTTTATGGACATGGGTGTGAGGGTTGATGTGTGTATGCTTATGTATGGGTATGTCTCTGTGGGTGTGTTGGAATATTCACCTGTAATCCAGTTAGTAGGGATGGTGGGTCAGTTAGTTGGTGCTGTTGAGGGAATGAATGGAAGGTCATATGGGTGTGACAGGTAAACTGTTAGTGTGTGCATGTGAGTGTGTGTGTGTGTGTGTTACTCTTTCCTTATGTTTCTATGTATGTGAGTGTGTACGTTTGTGTGTGTGTGTTTATATGGTGATGTTGGGGTTGTAGCTTGTTAGTGGTGTTAGGTATGTGTGTATGGGTGGTCTATTGTGAAGTGGGGAGGTAGAAGGGGATTAGTGGTGGGTGGGGTCTGTTAGTAGATTAGTGTGTGCTGAGTGGGGTAAAAGAGGGGGGTTTGGGTGAGGGTGGTGTAAGGGAGTAATTGATGTAGGTGTGTGATGAAGAGGTGGAGTGTGTGGGGTGTGTAGAGAAATGTGAGGGGGGAGCTAAAGGAAGAGGGTAGGGAATTTAGACCGTTACTGGTCCAAGTCTGGAGAAAATAAACTGTGTGCAGTTCATGTCTAATGCATGTGTTTGATGTTCTGAAGCATGTAATATGGCCATAGATGGTGAGGTTGTGGGGGAGGTGTCTGGTGGAGTGGAAGTGTTGGGTAACCAGTGACCAGCTGCTGAGCTGGATGTTACAGAAGTGCTCAGCAAACCGGTCTGCGAATCATTGCTTTGTCTGTCTAAGGTAGGCAGCCCCACATAGCATGCAGTGGAGCCTGTAGAAAAGGCCTGAGAAGGTGCAGCAGAAGGAGTCCTGAACTCTGAGGGACTATCCATTGAGCCCATGGAAGGTGGTGGTGTTGACATTCCAAGAACTGGTGTGTCATGTATATAAATATATAAGCAGAAAATGCACACTGCAAAACTCTTACATAAGACAAACAGACAACTGCATTTCTACCATGTCACCATCTTGCTGAATTTGCATGCAAGCAAGGTTACTGAGGAAATAGAGATGCAGTTGTCTGTTTGTCTTATGAAACTGATTTCATGTCTGCTTTTACTGCTTGTATATATTCATATGGAAAATTTTGAGCAAGTTAAACATAAAATTCTATTTTTATATCTTTACACCTAAGAAACATAAAGTAATATGGAACTCAATTAAATAATTAAAACTTCCATCATATGTGTTGATTGCCTTTTACATTCATGAGTGTGTTTCTTAACATTAAATGATAACTATTTAGAAAATCGCATTTGTTTATGTTGTAGTTTAATTCTATATATTCTATTTCAAACTTTCACTTGCAGAAAATAATTTGCTATTATTTGTCTGACTGATGATAATTATTGATTTCACAAAGATAATGACAACCAGGTGATGATTGATAAAGGCCAACATTTTACTGCCCTTCGCAATCCTTACCATTAACAATAAATCTTTATTGATAATAGTATTGATGATAGAGGCTAAAATATTACCAACAGGTTTTCATCTGCCAAGTATGATGCAAATTTTGTAGGAAAAACAACATAAATACCAATAAACAAAGAAGTAGGCATAGTTAAAGCCACAAACGTGTATGGAAGGATAAAACATATAAATCTTGAAAAGTGTCTATTATACATTTCTTTTGAAAGCAGTATATAATGATGAAAAATAGAATGCTATAGTTTGAATTGAAAATATATTTGGAAAACTTTTGGAAATATGAAAATATATTTCCTTTGGCATCATATAGCATACTTGAGGGAAATGTACATATGTATGTATGCATTAACATTAGTGCACACACATATGCACACAGTTTACATCCCCATAAACATGTTAACATCTTTCTATTCTGTATGCAACAGTGGTTTCTGTGGTTATATTTTTTCGTGACATTTTATACATTTGACAAATTGAATCTGCTGTAACTGAACTTTTCCTGTTACATCTCATTTTGAATAAAAACTAAGAAATAAAAAGGAAAAAGAATTTATGGTCTAATTTGAGTACATTCCTAATAGAAACCTAACTATGTTAAAGCTGTGAAGCTTGTTTCTTGTTGTTGACTGATTGTATAGACTATGCATGTGTTTTGAGCTTAATGAGAATGATAAAATGAAGGACGTGTGAAAAACAATTGAAAACTGTGGCAATCAAAATTATGTCTTCTAGGTAGGCTGAAACTTTGTTTTATTAACCACCATGCTATAACAAAGGACCAAACTAAAAAGCAAAGATTGAATTTGTAATGCCATTTCATCGTGGTCTTTTTTGTAATCTTATGGTAGTATATACTGCCTAGGGAAGGTTATTGAATTTGATGATTGTAAAATCCATTTTGGAATTTTCAAACTATGAGAGTGGTAATTTTGATGCTGTTGGATGTGAATGTTCCATCTTACTGAGATATCTGTATCTATAAATGAGAGTTATGTAATCTTCTGATAGTGGATCTAGCTGATGATTATAATAATAATAATAATAATAATAATAATAATAATAATAAATTATATTTTTTCATGTGCCAGTACAATATAAATAGTAAATAAGACTATACAGTACTAAAAAAAATAAGAAAAAAATGGGGATGGTATAACAAAATGGAGAAGACAAGCACTCTCATTCACAGACCAAAACAAGGAGTACTGAAGCTTCTCTTTAATTATAATTAGGGTTACACCAATAAATACTGAAAATAATTTAGATTTTATCAAGATAACAAGAACGCTAGTTGTTCTGTTAGCACCACACTATGTTATGACTGTGGTTAAAAAAATTAATTTTCAACAGCCAAATCTACTTTGCTCTATATATTTATATATTTAATCAATTTAAACGTCCATATAGAGCTAGTAATCTATGGAAGACTGGAGGAGATGTCTAGTACCACTTGTGATTAAGAAATAAAAACAAGATAAACAGCGAGATAAAAATAAAAAAAGGCCAATGGGAGGCAAAAGAATCATAATATTTAAAAAACATGAAAAAAATGGGTAGCTATAAGGCAGCTAAACGTTTCAATTGTTGAATCTCTTTGTAGCTTCCATGTACTGACAGATCTTGTTTATATTTAGTAGATCTTCAACAACATATTGTACCCCCAACTTGGTAGTTTTTTAATGATTAGCTTCAAGATGCCCCCCGTTTCTGACTGGTAGTTTCTGTATTAGAATAGATATTGCCAAAGCGTTTCTAGGCTGTCTCCATAAGAACAAAGAGGTAATTCTATATGATCTGTATGTTGCTTTTAATCAATTCTATATGACCTATATGTTGCTTTTAATCAATCAAGTTCCTGTAACTGATGACATTTCAGTGGGTTCTCAGAAATGCTTGTCAGTGTTCATCTTCTCTCCAAACGTCTAATCCTTCATTAACTTTAGTCTGTGAGCAAAAGCAGTTACTGAGGTGTGGTTGAAAAATGTTCTGGAGCCAGAAGTGTATACCTCAAACATTTTTACCTAAAATTTTAATGTCAAAATTTAACTGCATCCTATCATCATCATCATCATCATCATCATCATCAGGTTTAGCGTCCGTGTTCCACGCTTGCATGGGTTTGGACGGGGGTTTTCCCACTTGAGGCAAGAGTGGTTGTCTTGCTCGCATAGGACTGTCTGGCGGGTTTTCTACAGTTGGATGCCCTTCCTAACACCAACCACATTTACAGTGTGGGGCTGGGAGGTTTTTACCGTGTTGCCTACATGGCCACATTACAGCGTGGACTGTCTGGCGGGTTTTCTACAGCTGGATGCCCTTCCTAACACCAACCACATTTACAGTGTGGGGCTGGGAGGTTTTTACCGTGTTGCCTACACGGCCACATTTACAGCGTGGACTGTGTGTTTTTTTGTCGTGACACCTACACGATCTCATTTGTTACATCAGATAAAAGTATACTACAATAACTTTTTTCCTAAAACTTATGATGAATTTTAGACACTATTGTGCTTATACTCCAAAAGGTATGCTACATATGTAATTTAAAAAATGTTTGGGTAAGGTAATGAGAAACTTCTTCCATGTTGCCTTCCCTTGAATCATCGTTGTTGTGGATATTTATCATTAGATCAGCCCTGCTTGAGCAAACATATGATCAAAGGGTGTAGAGTTTGCCTTCTCCTATTCCCTGGTTTTATCGTTTTTCTCTTTCCTTTTGGCTTTATCGTATTGTTTGAAGATAAGTGAGAATATATCATATATAAATAGTTCATTCTAACATAAAGGTTTTCAAGGGATGAAACACTACTAAAAACTATTGTATGGAATAATAAATTTATAAGATTCACTTTCAATGAAGAACCAAATAATTGAGTTTCAACAAATGGTAAATATATAGCTAGAAGACTGTTAGACTGCTTTCAACAATCCCAGTGGGTTCGACATACTTTAATGAAGTGAATATACTAAGTTCCATTCTGCAATAAAATATGTGTAATAGATTTACTGTGATGGGAATTATATAAATATATATTTATTTTCTCTAGTTATTTGTTTTACATAATATGTAGAGGTACTTACTCAATGAACAAAGTTGTCAACCATATCTTATGAACGAAACTGATACAGATTAAAATTGTTTACTTTCTGACTAGCTAATAGTTCTTAAGCTTGAAAGAAAATTAAGTTCTTCAAGGAAAAGCAAAAATTCCTTCATCATGAGTTTAATGAAGTTTACAAATTTCTCTGTTGTAAGCAGGAAAAAAAACAAACAAAAAGAACAGCAATAAGTACAATTATAGTGTTATAAATAATGGGATTAATGAGTTAATATCTGTATACAACAACTACAACGGTACATGATGGGGCCCACCCATAGCCCCGGTGGATAGAATGGAGATGGCGTTTCCCTGGAGGATGGCAAGGGAGACGTGCTTGGAAAAGCCCTCCAACTCGCGGGGCTCACACCTGCAGCTGGCCAGGTCAGTGCCTATGGTGGTGAGTATAAGGGTAGCCCTGGGGCTGAGGAAACCAGAAGTCTCCACTGCCAGGGGAATGGCCGCAAACCTGTCAGAGAGCAACCGGTATTTGAGGAGTTTGGGGCCCCTCAGCCCGACGTGCAACAGAACCTGGGTCAGTCGCAGACTGCAGAAAGTGTCGGTGCAAGTGGCATCCCAGATGAGGGAACGGGAAGATGGTCATGCTATCTGGCCTTTTGCCGTCTCCTCGATCCAGCTCCACTGGCTCGAGCTGGGAAGGGAAGCCTGCAGCGTTCAAGCCATGCTTAATGACCTTGTTGAGGGCAGCATCACATGGAATGCGGCCGGCACTGTGGAAACAGGAAAGCGGGTGGAGGCCGAAATAGTCCACGGTGGAACCGCAGCGACATTGGTGTGGCTGGCAGATCCAGAGGCCGAGCCTCAGGGAAACGCCGATGCGCAGGCTATGGTTGTCTAGCTGCGTGTCAGTGGAGAAGGAGGGCAGGGCATGGAGCCAGGCACCATTGTGGGATTTGGAGGCCGCACGAAAACAAGCAAGGCGGTGCTGGTCGAGCTGGCGCGTGTCCCTGTCTCAGGCCAGGCTGCACTGGATGGCATCCCACGTGCATTGGGGGGAATTTAGGTCAACAGGGGGAGAAGGAGGAGGGATGTCTACTGGGATAAGTCCCAGCCGGTCCCATGCCTCACAGGCGGCCTCACCTTCTCTGAACACAGAGGGTTCTGTTGTGTTTTGAAGAACCCTGCTGATGAGGATGTGGCACGAGGTTACCGATGAAAGATAAGCCGGCAAAGTGAGATCAGGGACTGGAGGCCAAGGCCGCCATACCTGACAGGTAAGGTAGTCTGTTGTCACTCTATGTTGTCAAACTTGACGTTGCATATCTCCTCAGCTGTTGCTCGGATACAAGTATCGAGGTCAGCGAGTATAAATGTCTGAGTGTAGCACAGAGCACTGCGGAGTGTATAGAGGAGCTTCGGCATGGCGAAGCAGTTCCTCAGCAGAAAGAGAGCTGGGTGGCCGTCAATCAAGCCCTGTCGGTTTAAGAGAATCTGGAGCTGTTGAAGCCTGGACATGATGGTGGAGCAGATGGCCAGCGGATAACTTTAAATGTGGTTACTTAGCTCAAAGTCAGCTATGATTGAGCAGAGCTATGATCAAAATCATTTCAACCTTGACAACTACAATTTTGTTCAGACAGTATTTTTAAGACTGAATTATATAATATGCCCTATCGTTTTTAAGACAATAAAGCACAATTTGATTGATAAAAGTCTGCTTACAATGATTATTTTTATTTAACCTTGGGAGGGCTGTGGATTAACAGTATCAGTAGAGCATCAGACACCATGCTTTGCAGCATGGAGTTACAGCCCTCTATGAGCTGATTTCAAATCCCACTGAGATTAGAATTGCCTTTCATTTTTATGGGGTTGATAAAATAAAGTACCAGTCACACACTGGGGTCGATTTAATCAACTTTCCTTTCCTCCAAAATTGCTGGCCTTGTGCCTAAATCAGAAATCATTATTTAACCTTGGGATTGAGAACAAATCTGATCATTTCATTATTTCAGGAAATCCAAGGGTGGTGGATTGGCAGTATTGGTAGAGAGTCGGACACCATGCTTTGCAGCATAGAGTTACGGCCTTTTACGGTCTGAGTTCAAATCCTGCCAAGGATAAAATAAATCGACCCCCCCCCGCCCCCCGCCAAATCACTGGCCTTGTGTCATTACTAGAAATCTATATTTTAGGAAATCCAAGACTACATTTTCTAATGTGTACTTTTCATAAGATGTTGAATTACAATTTGATAAATATTTGGCTACTACTTCTTGCCGTACATGTGCCCTTGTAATTATTTTCTCATTGTCTCGACCTTACAAATGTTATTGTATTATGTTAATCTGAACACTTTAAAGCATGAAATTACTTAAAGCTGATATTATTAATAATTGTTTCTACTTTTGGCAGAAGGCCAGCAATTACCCAGTACATTACTGGTACTCTATTTTATCGACCCCGTAAGGAAGAAAGGCAAAGTTAACCTCGGCGATATTATTAATAATTGTTTCTACTTTTGGCAGAAGGCCAGCAATTACCCAGTACATTACTGGTACTCTATTTTATCGACCCCGTAAGGAAGAAAGGCAAAGTTAACCTCGGCGATATTATTAATAATTGTTTCTACTTTTGGCAGAAGGCCAGCAATTACCCAGTACATTACTGGTACTCTATTTTATCGACCCCGTAAGGAAGAAAGGCAAAGTTAACCTCGGCGATATTATTAATAATTGTTTCTACTTTAGGCACAAGGCCAGCAATTACCCAGTGCATTACTGGTACTTTATTTTATCGACCCCGTAAGGAAGAAAGGCAAAGTTAACCTCGGCGATATTATTAATAATTGTTTCTACTTTAGGCACAAGGCCAGCAATTATCCAGTGCATTACTGGTACTTTATTTTTCGGCGATATTATTAATAATGATTTCTTATATGGGCACAAAGCCATACATTTGCAGAGGAAGTAAGACGGAATTGCATTTACCCTTGTACATATCTAGTATTTATTATTTAACTCTGAGGAGTGTCAGGCAAAGTCCACCTTGATGGGTCAACATTGATAAACAAAACTAAATATATAGTCCAGTGCTCTATCTCTGCCACTGTAACCATGTATAAACAAATTCCCATATTATCCTTCTTTTTCTGTTTGCTACCTTTTATTATAATAATATTTTATTATTCTACAGGATTTGGGAGTAAAAGAAATATTGAATTCATCATCATCATCATCATCGTTTAACGTCCCATGTTCCACACTTGCATGGGTTTGGATGAGAGTTTTCCCACTTGAGGCAAGAGTGGTTGTCTTGCTCGCATAGGACTGTCTGGCGGGTTTTCTACAGCTGGATGCCCTTCCTAACACCAACCACATTTACAGTGTGGGGCTGGGAGGTTTTTACCGTGTTGCCTACATGGCCACATTACAGCGTGGACTGTCTGGCGGGTTTTCTACAGCTGGATGCCCTTCCTAACACCAACCACATTTACAGTGTGGGGCTGGGAGGTTTTTACTGTGTTGCCTACACGGCCACATTACAGCGTGGACTGTGTGTTTTTTTTTGTCGTGACATCTACACGATCTCATTTGTTTCGGCCTGGATGTTGTGGCACCAACATAACTTTACATTGAAAGGGGCGGTGTGGATGGGGTTGGGGTGGTGGGAAGGGGGTGTATTTTGTTAGAGATGCCTACTGACTGTAGTAGGTTTTACTTTGTATTTAGGTAAGGCGGGTCTTCTCTATTACTGAGTACCGCCAAAGGTCTCGGTCCAGTGACATTGTCTTGGAGAGGTGTAAGTGTGTGAGGTCGGAATTTATCAGCTCGTCCCAGGTTTTTCTGGGTCTGCCTACTCCGTGGCTACCGTCTATCTTTATTGCCCTGCACTTTGTTATACAGCTGTCGTCTTTCATTCGCATCACGTGACCATACCAACGTAGCCTTCTCTCTAGTAAACAACATCTGATCCCTCTTATTTCTAATTTTTTCCTTAGTTCGTTTATACTTTGCCGTTCACGTATATTACTATTACACATCCAGCGGAGCATGCAAGCTTCGTTCCTCTCTAGTCTGCATATATCCTCTGCACACAATGCCCAGGTCTCACTGCCATGCAACATTGCTGTTCGTATGCAGGCATCATACAACCTGCCTTTCATTTTTAGGGAGAACCCTTTAGCGGCTAATAGTGGTATAAGCTCTCTGAACTTTTTCCATCCAGTTCTGACTCTAGCTACTGTACTTTCAGAGCACCCTCCCCCACTGCTGATTTTATCCCCCAGGTAACGGAAGCTGTCCACTATTTCTATAGAACCCTCTGCGCAATTGAAAGAGCTAGTATTTTGTGGACACTTGCTGCTACTTATTGCACCAGAGCACCGGCCACATGTAAAATCTGTGTTCTTAGTTAGATTACCTGTGATCCCACTACATCTTTTATGCACCCATACTTTGCATTTGGGACATAAAATGGAGTTTCTACCTACACCTTTCCTACACACTGAGCATGGCCATTTCCCGGAAGGGACCGGAGCCTTATTTTCTTTCCTACAAACTAGAACTTTAGTCTTAGCCAGGTTAATTTTAAGGCCTTTTGATTCTAGGCCGTGCTTCCATGTTTGGAATTTCTTCTCTAGCTCGGCCATTGATTCAGCTATGAGCGTTAGATCATCTGTGTATAGGAGTTCCCATGGGCAGCCGGTCTTGAACTCCTCTGTTATAGCCTGAAGGGCAATAATAAATAGTAGTGGGCTAAGAACAGAGCCCTGATGGACACCAACTTTTACGCTAAACTCTTCACTATATTCGTTGTTAATTCTAACCTTGCTGACTGTTTCTTTATACATGGCTTGTATAGCTCTCACAAGCCAACACCTAGTTTTCTAAGAGCCCACCAGATAATGGAACGGGGGACTCTGTCGAAGGCTTTCTCCAAGTCGACAAAGGCTAAGTATAGGGGTTTACTTTTAGCTAGGTACTTCTCCTGTTTTTGTCGTACAATGAAAAGAGCGTCTGTGGTACTTTTGCCTGACACAAACCCGAACTGCATTTCATCTAGATCGATTCTCTCTCTGATTAGTTGCGCTATTACTTTTTCCGTGACCTTCATGACCTGGTCGATTAATTTAATGCCTCTATAGTTACTCCTATCTAGGGCGTCTCCTTTACCCTTTTAACAGTTAATGATGATGCTGCTATGCCAGTCCTTCGGAACAACCCCATTCTGTATGACTTGGTTTACTATCCGGGTGACCATGGTGTGTCCGACCGTTCCAGAGGCCTTCAGCATCTCAGCAACTATTTCCGAAGGCCCAGCCGCCTTACCCATCTTCATATCTTTGATTGCCTTACTTTTTATACTACCTTCAACTAACACTGCTGGTCCCTCTATTGGATCGATCTGGGGGAGACTATCCTTCTCCCATTTATTCTCCTCGTTTAGTAGCCTCTCGTAGTGACACTTCCAGGCGACCTTCTTATCAGCGTCAGTGATGGCAAGTACGCCATCATCATTTAGTACACACTTCTCCCCAACAATATCACGGTTTTCCTTGACACATTGCCTAGCAATCCTGAACACCTCACGTTTTTGGTCCTCGCGTTGTAGAACATGCTTGAACTTTCTTTCCTCTGCTTCCCTTCTTGCGAAGTACACTTGTCTCCTAGCTTCCCCCTGGCCACTTGATAGTCTTCTCTACTTCCCCCATCCCGCCATACTTTCCAAGCCTGCTTTTTGGCCTTAATTGACTCCTCCACCTTACTGTTCCACCACCATGTTACTCTCCTCCTGCCTATAGGCCTGCTCCGGCCACAGACTTCGTCTGCTGCCATCAGCAGGTTTGCTTTCAGGAATTCCCACTGGTCCTCTATATTGTACGACTCTAAATGCTCTTCCTTACTGTCGAAAGCATCAAGTAATATGCTTTGAAATTTATTTCTGGCTGTGGGGTCCTTTAGCTTCCATATTTTTCTCCTGAGGATAGTCCTCTTCTGCTGTCGAGTACGTCTCGTCCTGACTATGAGGTCGCTAATTATCAGTCTATGTTGGGAGGTGCATTCTTCATGGGGGAGGGATTTAGTGTTTAGAACAGTCACTCTGTCACGTCTTCTGGTAAGGATATAATCTACCTGGCTGGTATGTTCCCCTGATCTGTAGGTGATCAAGTGATTGTCTCGTTTTTTGAAGTTAGTGTTACAGATTCTTAGGTTATTTGCGTCACAGAATTCCAGGATTCTGGAGCCTTCCTCATTTCTAATACCAAACCCATAGCCTCCATGGATTTCATCATAGCCGTCACAATGTTGTCCAACGTGACCATTTAGGTCGCCAGCAATAATTATATAGTCACTGTCGGTTATTTGGGAGATAGTGAGCATCAGTGTCTCATAGAAAGTGTCTTTTATAGCGCCAGGCAGTCCGGATTGGGGCACGTACGCAGATATTATCGTCACAGTAGTTCTATTTAGTCACAGTAGTTCTTATTTTAATTATTCTGTCGTTTACTCTATTTACGTCTATTATCTTATCCACCCATTTTTCTGCTAACATGATTCCTACCCCACCCAGCCCATTGTCATTTCCCACCCAGAAAAGCTTATAGCATCGTTTTTTACCCACAATGAATCTAGAAGACCCGCCCCTCCACCTGGTCTCTTGGATGCAGCAGACATCAACCTCCTTACGTTCAAGCATTTCTACAACCTCATTTGAGCGGCCTTTTAAGGTCCCTACATTCATGGTACCAACTCCGAAGTTTTGGATTGCGTTTGGTGGGAGGGGTGCTGGGAGGGGTGATACTGATGGGGTTGGGGTTATGTTGGCCATCCGCGTCCGCAACAAAAAGGGTGGGGCTTTGCCCTTTCGTCCGGAATTATTTACTACTTTTTGTATATCCTAATAGAAAGTGACAAATAGCTTTGCATTATTTATGAAAACTTTTGCATCTTATATTTATAATCTTTCAAAAATACAATCAACATTCGAAACATTTTGTCATTTATAAAATAACTACTAATATAGGTAAATGTTAAATAGATTTGAGTTGGTTTTGATGTTGCATGTTTTAGTTGCTCAATCAGCTGAATTGTCAATGCATGAAATTAGCATGTAAGTGGCTGAGCATTCCAAAGAAATATGTACATTTGACTTACTTCTCAGGGCAATACAGCATGGCAGTATGTGCATTAGTAATTGGAGCATTCATGGTTGGATATTGTTATACTCAATAGAGGGGAAATATTTTGTTGGTTAGTCGATGATGCTAGTGCATTTGATACTCTGGAATCGCCACAAACTCATCTCCTGGGTTGTAATAGGAGCGATAGGGAGAGTAGATAGAAGTTTGACTGGTTGGTTGAAGATGTTAAATATAGAGATTAAGTGTCTGACTCTACAAAAGGCTTGCAATAACGACACCACCAACATTATTAATAAAATCATCAACAACAACATCAAAAACAATAACAATTGCCTCAGTCTATAAGGCTGCCCAGCTTTAGCCAAGAAAGAATATAACTGCAGACATGACAGAGGTGGGATTTACATACACTTGAAGTTATGCCAACATTATGAAATGCCAACAGAAATGTGGTTGTATAGGCACACAACAGAAAGGAGTTAGAGAATAACAAAGCAATCACACACTTGAATGCATATAAATAGGGAGATCAAGGATAGTTGACCAGATATTGTAGTCAAGGACAACCAAGAAAAGATATGCCTTCTAACTGATGTATCAGTCTCTACAATCGAAAGTATATCTCTCAAAGAAATGGGGAAATTGTCCAAATGTAAAGATCTACAAATAAAAACACCTAAGATGTGAATGATGAAAACAGAAACAATGCCTATAATAATAGTGGTGCTGAGAATGATAGAAAACACGAAACCAGATACATAACTCAAAGCCTAGGAGTTTAAAATATATACAAAATACAGAAAATAGCTTTACTATGCACAGCACATATATTAGAAAGAATATTTTCTATACATTAGCAATAACAACACTAAAAACAATGTTGCATATACCCAAAGCACATTAAGCTGAACAGTTTTGTCGCTCTGCATGCAACACGGAGGCAGGTCCATCTGAAAGCACTTCTGTCCCTGTAGAGTTTATCTCGAACTGGCAGTGCCCCCGGTAGTACTGCCAAGTGAGGTAGTAGTAGTAGTAGAGGTGGTGGTGGTGATAGTGGTGGTGGTAGTGGTAGTAGTAGTAGTAGAGGGTAGTGCAAATAAATTATGAATATTTACATAAAGTCAGGAAGCCGGGATAGTAGTCCTTTGAGAAATCAAGAAAATATAATTGAGCATGTATCAAAGAATGTTGTCTAATGTAACTAATATTAAAAGTTGAAGAGGTTAGAAATTATAGAATAACATGTATTTAAATACATTAGTCACGCAAATCAGTCAGAACTCACCCTTATGGTATTGGCAATATAATATTTTGAAGATATAAATAAGATGATACTTTTCTCAGATATATTCTCCTATAATTTTCCAGGTTTCAATCATTAGACTGTGGCTATGTTGGAGCGCAACCCTTATTCAGTCAAACAAATCAAAGCCAGATCTTCTTTTATCGACCTCAATTTTGTTGAACTTCTAAGTTACAGGACCTAAACACAGACATACACATAAACAACATCATGCACTCACACACATACACATATATACACACATGCACACATACACACCTATGTATATGCATATATATATATATATGTGTGTGTGTGTGTATAAATATAGATATATATATATATGTATGTATGTATATATATATATATATATATATATATATATATATATATATATATATATATATAAGTGTATATATATATATATATATATATATATATATATATATATATATAAGTGTATATATATATATATATTAATAAGAGGAATTCCAACTTTGTCTGATTTACTCGTTTTATTTACAATCCTTTAAAATTTATAATGGTATTATAATGAAATAGTATGATAGAATATTAAATGTTAAGTGTTAATTGAACAAGTACTTTCATGCTTTCGGAATCTTCAGGTTCATAATGTGTGGTGACAGTCAAGTTTGCAATTTTCAACTGTAATGAGATGGGTAAATTTTGTACCTTATATACAGTGAAAAGTGGCTCCAGAATGTTAAATCTTGCAAACTGTATTTCGACCAATCGGTGTGTAGTTTCACTGAATTACTAAAGCTGATTGGTTTAGGTGTCACGGTTGGTTGAGCATGTCTAACGACCACTACGACCACTAGCAACAACAACAACAATAATAATAATAATAATAAAAGTGATGTTGATGGTGATGATTACTAGAAAACGCTATTTTCATCATTTCTAAAAATAGCCAAACAATTGATGCTTTGGATAGGATCAATTAGTGGTCGTTAGACATGCTCAACCAACCGTGACGCCTAAACCAATCAGCTTTAGTAATTCAGTGAAACTACCCACCAATTGGTCGAAATACAGTTTGCAAGATTTAGCATTCTGGAACCACTTTTCACTGTATATAAGGTACAAAATTTACCCATCTCATTACAGTTGAAAATTGCAAACTTGACTGTCACCACACATTATGAACCTGAAGATTGCGAAAGCATGAAAGTACTTGTTCAATTAACACTTAACATTTAATATTCTACCATACTATTTCATTATAATACCATTAAAAACTTTAAAGGATTGTAAATAAAACGAGTAAATCAGACAAAGTTGGAATTCCTCTTATTAATATAATCTTCTATACACAATCATACACACCCGTGTATATTTATCTATCTATCTATCTATCTATCTATCTATCTATCTATATATATATATATATATATAGTGTCTGCAGTTCTGTTTACATGCCAACACAAGAGCAAGAATGAGGGGCTTATTCTGGTGACATGGCTTTAATAAGGGGCTCATTCTGGTGACATGGCATAATTGCAAACGAATTGAATATTATTATTAATATTCGAAAAACTCAGATTACAATTATTGTATTCAGCCATGTAGTGAGATAATTTTTTATTTATTTATTATATATATATATATGTATGTATATATATATATATATATATATATATATATATATATATATATATATATATGTATATGTGTGTATATAAAGATCCGTCCCACCCTTGCAAGCAGGGAAAAGTGGACGTAAAATGATGATGATGATAAAATATATATATATATATATATATATATATATATATATATATATATATATCCATCTATCTATTATACCCATAAAAAGGCGTTTTATTTACTAATTAAGGAAAACTCTCCACTCTGTATTTTGCATTCGTATTTACAGCATGCAATTCTAATAAGATCATTGAGTAAGTTTATAATGGCCAGAGCTTTGTAGATTACACATGATTAGTTTTGTTAAACTATATATATATCATCATCATCATCATCATCATCACCGTTTTACGTCCGTTCTTCCACACTAGCATGGGTTAGATGGGTTGTCCTGTCGTGGGCAGTGTCGTCGGCTGACCTTGTCTTGCTCATACGGGAACTGATTCTGGCTTGTTTTCTACAACTGGATGCCCTTCCTAACACCAACCTCATTTACAGTGCTGGCTGCTTTTTTTGCTGTGGCACCTCCACGATCACTTTGCAGTGGAATGATAGGGACCCCAGTCCTATCATCTCATTTCCACAGCTGAGTAAACTTGAGCAATGTGAAATAAAGTGTCTTACTCAAGTAAACAACTCATCACCCGGTCTGAGAATTGAACTCACAACCTTTCGATTGCAAGCCCAATGTTCTAACCACTAAGCCATGCGCCTTCATATGTATATATATAGTTATGTAATAAACAACATAAGATAATTATTTCATTTACCAAAGGTTTCACGAAGCCAGACGAGCTTGGCACATATGTCATTCTGACGATTGAAGGCAGATGTATGCGTCAAGCTCGTCTGTCTTCATGAAACCTTTGGTAAATGAAATAATTACCTTATGTTGTTTATTACATAACTAAAAAGCTCTGTAGCCTACATAGAGCACTCTCTTTTCCTTTACCTTTTCTACGGAAATTCTTCAAATATGAATATATATATCATCATCATCATCATCACAGTTTTACGTCCGTTCTTCCATGCTAGCATGGGTTAGACGGGTTGTCTTGTTGTGGGAAGTGTCCGGTCGGCTGATGTCTTGCTTATATGAGAACTGGTTCTGGCTTGATTTCTACAACTGGATGCCCTTCCTAACACCAACCTCATTTACAGTGAGTGCTGGGTGCTTTTTTTTCTGTGGCGCCTACACATCCACTTTACAGTGTGGGCTGGGTGCTTTTTTGCCGTAGCACCTCCATGACGACTTTGCAGTGGAATGATAGGGATCTTAGTCCTATCATCTCATATCTACAGCTGAGTAAACTGGAGCAATGTGAAAATAAAGTGTCTTGATCAAGGAAACAACACATCATATATATATATATATATAAAGAATTAATATCTAGTAACATATATATACATACAGATGCATATCAATGCTAGCAAATATATAGGTTTTGTCTTAGTAACTTTGTGGTTCAATGCATGGGGTTGCAGAACAATAATATGAGAGACGTAAAATAAGAAAATTATAAAATTAACTTACTTACTAAAATATCACTTCCAACTAATTAGTTTCTGGAATGGAATAAATATATTTTCCGAAGAAATCCATTCCAGAAACTAATTAGTTGGAAGTGATATTTCAGTAAGTAAGTTAATTTTATAATTTTCTTATTTTACGTCTCTCATATATATATATATGAGTATTGGTGTGTCAGTCGTGTCAATAAGTTTTTTTTTTTTTTTTTTTTTTTTTAATGACCATGCTGTAAAATGGAGGGGTAGAGAGGGCCCTTGAGTCTAGTAAGACATCCTCTCTAGTGCTGGTGGCACAAATAAAAGCACCCAGTCTATGCTGTAAAGTGGCGCTGGTGTTAGGAAGGGCATCCAACCAGTGTATCAATGCCAAAAAGCTTATCAGCACAGCAACAAAACAGCATAGAAAAATATGAAGACGTCGCATCTCAGAGTTGCAACACTTAATGTTGGCACTCTCAGAGGTAGATCTGCTGAAATAGCGGAGATGCTGGAGAGAAGGCAGGTGGATGTGTGCTGCGTGCAAGAGATGGAGAGGTGCCTCTGCGAGACTAGTCGTAGGCAAGCGTCTTAGCTATAAGCTATTCTGGGTAGGTAAGGATGATGGGTTAGGGGGAGTAGGCATTTTCCTGGCTGAGAAATGGATCAATAAGACAATAGAGGTAGTTCGAGTTAGTAATCGAATAATTAAGCTTAGATTAGTTGTAGGTAGGAGACTACTGACAATCATCTCGGTCTATGCTCCCCAAGCAGGCCTAGGCAAAGATGAGAAAGACTGCTTTTATGAGCAACTTTTGCAAACAACCACAATGACAGAGGACGGAGACATCGTTATGCTAGCAGGAGACTTCAATGGTCATGTTGGACAGCTCCAGGATGGTTACACTGGGGTACATGGTGGGCACGGTTACGGTTCAAGAAATGAAGAAGGAGTGAGACTTCTTGAATTTTGTGATGCAAGAACATTGACTATTTGCAACACAAACTTCCAGAAACCTGCCAATCACCTAATAACCTACAAATCTGGTGAGCACATAAGCCAGATTGACTTCCTGCTAGTTAGGCAGCGGGACAGGCAGATAGTGTCTAATACCAAGGCATACCCTGGGGAAGAATGTACCTCACAGCATAGGTTAGTTGTTAGTGATATCTCAGTAAGCAAGAGATGGAATGAGACATATAGGAAGGTGTGGAGAAGAAAGGTCTGGAAGCTAAAAGACCTTTCACTAAAATTCAAATTTAGGAAAGCCCTTCAAGATGTATATGACGAAAAAGAAGACGATTTAGAGACGTATGACATAGATAATAACTGGAAGTTTTTACGTGACAACTTGCTGAAGGCTACTGATGAAACCTGTGGCTGGAGCAGAGCTCCAACCAGACAGAGAGTGACCTGGTGGTGGAACAGCACAGTAGATAAGGCTATTAGAGACAAAAGACTAGCATGGAAGGCTTGGAAAAAGGGTGGGAGTAGGGAAGAATATACAGCCACTAAGAGAGAAGCTAGACGTTAGGTGTACTTAGCACGCAGGGAGGCAGAGAGTAGGAGGTTTGCCAATGTTCTGCGACGGGAAGATCAGAGGCGTGCGGTGTTCCACATTGCAAGGCAGTGTGTCAATGCAAATCAGGATGTTGTTGGTGATAAATGTGTCCGGGATGATGCCGGTGTACTTAGTGTCACGAATGACCAGAAAAAGGAGGCCTGGAAATGTCATTATGAGAGACTGATGAATGTGGAGAACGAATGGGAGAGAGAGAAATTACCCTTGGTAGATCCGACAGAGGGACCAGCTATTGAGATTGACGAATATAGGGTCCAAGAAGCGATTAGGGAAATGAAAAATGGTAAGGCGGCCGGACCATCGGGAATAGTTGCTGAGATGCTGAAGGCATCAGGGGACGTAGGCACTAAACTGGTTGCACGCATCATCAATCAGGCTATATATGGTTGTGTCATACCCAAAGACTGGTGCAGCAGTATTCTCATAAATTGCTACAAAGGTAAAGGAGATGCTTTGGAGAGGAGCAATTATAGGGGTATAAAACTGATAGATCAGGTTATGAAAGTGGCAGAAAGGATTTTAGCACAACTAATTAGGGAAAGGGTCAAACTAGATGAGATGCAGTTTGGTTTTGTGCCTCGGAAGAGTACAACAGATGCCCTCTTCTTGGTGAGACAAATGCAAGAGAGGTTCTTAGAGAAGAATAAGCCACTATACTTAGCCTTTGTTGACCTAGAGAAGGCCTTTGATAGGGTACCCCGATCTGTCATCTGGTGGTCCCTAAGGAAGCTGGGTGTTGAGGAATGGCTTGTGAGGACAGTGCAAACTTTGTACAGAGGTACTCTCAGTAAAGTCAGGGTAGGAATGGAGTTTAGTGAGGAATTCCAGATACAAGTAGGAGTACATCAGGGTTCGGTCCTCAGCCCGCTCTTGTTCATTATAGTCCTCCAAGCCATAACAGAGGAGTTTAAGACTGGCTGTCCATGGGAACTTCTCTATGCTGACGATCTGGCTCTTATGGCAGAATCAGTAGAGGAGCTAGAGAATAAATTCCGGCTATGGAAACAGCAGTTGGAAGCAAGAGGACTGAGAGTAAATCTAGCTAAGACAAAAGTGTTGATGAGTAGAAAAGAGGACAAAACCCTGATTCCGTCAGGGAAATGGCCATGTTCGATATGCAGAAAAGGAACTGGCATAAATTCTATAAAATGCACACAATGTAGGTCCTGGGTACACAAGAGATGTAGCGGGATAGCAGGCAAACTAACAGGTAGGGAGAAATATGTATGCAGTAGATGTACAGGGAAATTAGACAGTAGAAGTCGCACTGATAGACACATTTTTCAAATGCGAGAGGGCGCTATAGAAGTGGTGGATAGCTTCCGGTACCTAGGAGATCAGATTAGCATGGGAGGAGGGTGTTCCGAGGCCATAGTATCTAGAATAAGGACGGGTTGGAAGAAGTTTAGGGAGCTGCTTCCTCTGTTGACGAAGAAGGGTTTCTCCCTGCGTACGAAAGGCCGGTTGTATGATGCCTGTGTGAGGAGCGCGATGCTGCATGGTAGTGAAACATGGGCAGCAACCGCAGAAGATATGCGACGGCTGGAGAGAAATGAGGCAAGCATGCTCCGTTGGATGTGCAGTGTAAATATGCGTGAACGACCCAGCATAAATGTGTTGAGAGAGAAACTGTGTCTGAGAGGGATAGAATGTAGTGTACGGGAGAGGAGACTGAGGTGGTATGGACATGTGATGCGTATGGAGGATGACCGATGGGTGAAGAAGTGCCAGGAAATGCCAGTTGAAGGAAGACGTGGTAGAGGTAGACCACGAAAAACATGGGCGGAGGTGGTGAGAACAGACCTCAGATCATTGAAGCTCACGGTGGAGATGACGAGGGACCATGACGAGTGGAGAGATGCTGTGCTGAATAAGACCCGTCCCACCCTTGCAAGCAGGGAAAAGCGAACGTAAAATGATGATGATGATGATATATATATATATATATATATATGTATATATATATATATACATATATATACATATATGTATTGATATATATATATATGTGTGTGTGTGTATGTATATGTGTGTAACTATATATATAGTGTATGTGATTTAGTGAATTACAGGGGGTGGTGCCAATATAAGTACTTGATGCTCAGGCAGACTGTATTAAGAAAAATCTGTATCTACCTGTTATGCGAGTTTTGCAAATGATTGGCTCAAGATCACCCATAGAAGTTAAGGAACCAACTCTAGTATCAATCTGCTCTTCGGATTGGTGTTCAACAAAACACTGTATTCTTTATTGAATCACCAGCCTGAAGGGCAAATCTAAACTGGAGCTGGGCCCAAAACGTCTAAGGGTGACCTTGAGCCAACCTCCTGCAAAATGCATGTTACATGTCAATACACAATAAAAACTTAAATACATGTAAACGAAACATCATTCTCACCTGCATCCCTGAAACTGACGGTATCACAGCCCTCATGCTACCACCACACTACCACCATCCTCCCAACACCTCCTTCATTTCGCCCTCACCTACCACCTCATGACCCTTCCACTCCGGTGACATAACCTCATTTGTTTCTGCACCCTCTCTTCTGACTCTGTCACTTCTCGCTTCTTTCCAAACCCACTCATCACCACCTTTGAGCGTGCCCATAATCACTGTGATCTCCGAGTATGTAGTTCCTTTCCTTCCTCTCCTAGGATTCCACCGGCTCTCATTCCTGCTGTAACAACTGTCTCTTCATTTCTAACCTCACCACCCTCACATGTAGTCATGGTTCATTCCGTATCCACAGCTCCTTCACCGGCACATCTACTCACATATTCTATGCTCTCCAGTTTTCCCTTAGTGGATCCTTATACATCTGTAAAACAGGTCGCCATTTGGCGAAGTGTTTTGCTGAAAACTTGAGGGACATACGACTCAGCATGGATACCCCCATCGCTCATCATTTCCATTCCCCAGGCCACTCATCTTCCCTACATGTCTCAGTGATTAGTGTCTTTTTACATCATGGATCACTGGCCCATGCACCAGGACTGAACAGAATAGGATTTTAAGCCTTGGGTCCAGTTTCTCCAATGGACTCAACCCTCTTCTCCAATTTCTTTAATCTGACACACATAATCTCGTGCTAATTTTCTACTCCTAGCCACTGTCACTTTTAACTTGTCTGTTGTCGCACATGCATGTGTACATTCATCCACCCCCTACTAGGTTCCTACGACTTTGTTATGGTCAGAAACACACACCTTCACAGCTCTGTACGGACCAACAACTAACACACACTCACACATACATACTCATCATTATATACACACACATTTGCTCACACCTTCGTACTTACAAACTTATACTAACATACACACACAAATCCTCTTAGCTCTGTATGTATGAATACAAACACACACACACATTGTTAACAGACAGGTACACATACAGCTCTATATACAAAACAGTTTTCTTTTCCCTTTCAGATACATGCGCTCAATCACCACATTTTAAGACAAGCTTATCTTACACAAAATACCAACATCAATAATTTTCCTGGAGATGGTGACTTGAATGGACTTGTTATTTTTCTCTAAGCTTTTTTTTTCATTTTTTTCATTCTTTCTATTTCTTCTTTAATTTCTCATTCTATTTTCTGATGAAGGAATATCATCCGAAACGTTACGATCTTTTCCTACTATATCAAGCATAAAACTAATAATAATTTCTTCATTGTACTGTGTTGTTTGATTATATATTTCTGTTTGCTTTTTGCATATATATATATATATATATATATATTTTAACATAACAATCTTCTGCAGCTTTCGTTTCACCAAATCTTATTCAGAGGGTATTGGTCAATTCATGGCTTTCCAAATATGCTAGGCAGTAGGGGTAAATGCGGACCCTCATATCTGCAAAGTTAACTCCTTCACCACACAGCCATGTATCTGCCTAAGGAGAAATTCCTTTAGAATAATCTCTATTTGTTTGTGCTGTCCAATCAGTATATATCTGTGCTTTGACAAGAATACCTCCCAACACCTTTCTTTTGAAGATGAGTTTCCATTTTGAACAAATTTTAGAAAAGCAATGGAACTTATGTCCTGTGAATATAAATTATATGTAAGTTTTAAATGTTACCTTATGATCAATTTTAAATGAGCCTTTAGCAAAGAACATTGGATAAAATGCTTTGCAGTAATTTCCCCAGCTCTCTGCACTCTTGAGTTCAAATCTTGTTAAGATCAATTTTACATTCCATCCTTTCTAGGTTTATAAAATTCATACAGCTCTGGGACTGGTCCTCCCCCCTCCCCCTCTCTATCTATCTCTCTTTCTCAAAGAAATTGGTTGTATTCAGGCTTGGAGATAAATGGGCACCAAGTTTAAAATGTTCTTGTCTGTCACGATGCAACTCCATAAAGAGTTACAGGTTCATACATGATTAATTTTGCTTCAAAAAGCCTTGCAAAGCTAAACATTGACAAACTTGTAATTGTATTTAACATATATGATTGATTGCAGTTTCCTGATGTCACTTCATAATTTATCAATGCTACATCACCTGTTGCAGAAACGTTTATCTATCTATCTATCTATCAATCTGTCTCTCTGTCTATGGATGCATACATTTATGTATGTATGTATGTATGCATGTGTGTATGTATGAATGGGTTATATGTATGTTGCTCTTCAGTGTTACTGGTAACATGTAACCCAGTACAACCTGTGCATGGCTGCGTCATCAACAAATAAACTGGTAACTCCACAAAGCTTGCTTTGTGAGGAGGGTGATTTTGGACAACCTGCAGGATGAAAACAACACCTGTCAAAGATCAAAGGAACTCATGGGAGTCAATGGCCATCCAATAAAGTCTTTTTAGAGGGGGAAGTGGAGTGAGAGACCCCCTAGTCTTTATTGAAACATCTCTCTGGGAGAAGGTCACTCTGATATAAATCCTGCAACTTCGTTTGCATCCAATGATGTAGACTAGTTTTACTTTTTGGGTAAATGCATTTGATGTTCAGAGAGTGGGATTGGCTCTGTGAAAAGCCTTTCCTCACCTAAAAATCTTTAAGCACAGGCATCACTTGATATGTGGCATCTTATGCATTGTATGGCATGGTTGGCAATAGCTGAAAAAGGCAATACCACAATTTCACTTTGCTGGTTTCACTTTTCTATGTCTGTGTCCTGCACATCTCTCATGAGCCATTCCTCTAACCATAGTTTCCAGGTCAATGAATGTTAAAAATACAGGCTAAAACTTAGCTGTGTAGTTCAGCAGTTATCTCACTAACAAGATGGCTTTGGTAGTGCTTCTCCTTAGCATGATGCCAATCTACAATTTAATAAATTTAATTTGATCCCTAATCCATTGTTCATCATCATCATAATTGGTTTTATATCCATTTTTCTACAGTTGCATGAATTGGACAGGTTCTTTTCAGTACAGATTTTCTCCACTCATCACTTTCCTTTTACATCTCTATGATCCTCACCAATTTGAGATCAGCTCTCACCACCTCAGCTCAGGTTTTTCTTGGTCTACCTCTACTGTGGCTTCCCTCAACTGGGATTTCCTGGCACTTCTTCACCCATCGGTCATCATCCATCTGCATCACATCAGTACTAATGCAGTCTTCTCTTGCACTCTGCCTAAAACCCAGTTTCTCCTTCAGTTCATTCAAGCTCTGCTTTTCTCTCACTCTAATATTTCACATCCAACAAAACATAGCTACTTCACTTCTCACCAGTCTATGCATGTCCTCTGCAGTCACTGCCCATGTTTCACTACAATGCAGCATCATACTTTGCATACAGGCAACATGCAGTCATCCTTTTTATGCAGTGAGAAACCTTTTGTTTTAAACAGTGGAAGGTAGCTCTCTAAATTTGTTCCATCCTATCCTTATTCTGGCTATTATGGCCTTAGAGTATCTTGCTTTGCTGCTAATTAGGTCACCTAACAGAAGCTATCAACCAATTCTATGGATTCTTTCTAGGATTGAAAAAGTTTTATACACACATATGCACACACATAAACACACACCCATATATATATATATAATACATCACTGCCATCATCATCATCATCATCATCATCATTTTATTTCTCTGGCTATTTTTCATGCTTGCATGATATATGCATAATATATATAGTAACAAGATAAAACTTACAAGCATTTCTACTTACAATGTAACTCCAGACAAAGTGAAGAGAACATTCCACATCAGAAATACAGGTTGATGTATGTACAAAAGATATTTGCATATAGATATTACATTCTCAGTGAAAATTACGATAGGTTGGTAGAGAAAAGTATACAAAATAGCAGCAAATGTAGGCAAAAGTACACTTTAGTTGAAGTAGTTTGACAGATTCTGAGAATGTCAGTCCTTGGAGTTGAATCGATGTAGATTTTAGATGCACAGCACAATGCTACATTGAAATGATTGCAGTTCATGTCAATATTGAAAAATATATATCGAAATGATAGGGAAAACTACGATAAGAATATTGAAGTCTCCATATATACTTCTGAAAGCCTGTCTCTACAAAACTTTAGAACTTTACAATATTTAACAAGTCTGGTATGATTTTTTCATATAGTTATAGGTTGTATTCATCCAATATCTACTATTAAAGTGTGTAGTAAAATCTGTGTAAGCATAAATAACAGCAACCTAAACTATCACTATATGAATTATGTATTAATAAAAACTATCACTGGCAACTTAAGTAATGGAAATGCAGGATTTAATAAACTACCTCTTAATACTCATAACAGCCATAGCAACTATTTTAGTAATTATAATAGTAGTAAAAGCCTGCAAATACCCTAGCTTCTTTAAGTAATCAATTTTTAAAATCAATGTTCATTCTTTTTAAGAAGCTAAACTACTTATTGATTCCATACATTGTAATAAATAAATGTTCTTTTATTTTTAAACATCAATTTTTTACCACTTATTCAGAAGATCGGCCAATGTCCATGACCGTTTCAGGGCCTCTGGGATAAGGGGAAGGAAGGAGGAAGGTAACTTCTATTTGTAGACACCTAAATGGTTGAAATAGAGTGGACTCCATTAAAGGCACTGAGGTGCCTGTTGATGGTGTTAAGCTTGTCAATAGTTTATGTCTACAATCCAAAGCATCCTATCTCATGCATTAACATTTCTGCCAGTTAACTGCTCTAGACTGGTACTTGATCAACTCTGAATGGATGAAAGTCAAAGTTAACCTTGGTGGGATGTGATATCAGAATTCAAGGGATTGTAATAAATACTGCAAGGTATTTTTTATGACACTGGAATGCTTTTGTCAGTTCACCAAAACAATGTAGATGAAAATGTTTTGTTTTTGTTTTCGGATATTTTCCCAATTCCACGAGAAGTAAACGATAATTTTGATAAATATTTCTATATAACAAGATATTGTTATTCATTGATTCACTCTTTATTAGTGAGATTCTTAGAAAAATGTCACTTTCATATAGCTTGAAATGTCTCTTTGAAGAATCAGTTGCTCTTTGAGGGAACTCTTTTGACTACTGAACTCATGATATAAATGCTTTGCACAAAACACAATAAAGTTGATTATAGAAAAACTAAATCATAGCATTTCCTTTGCAATCAAATCTTTTTGACTCAAATATAATTAATATTAGAAAAGTAATTAATAGTTGATTTCCTTAATAAATGTTAGTGGGTAAAGGAGAATAGCTGCAAGGATTTTTCATAACAGCAAATCTAATTTTAGCCAACTAAGTATAAAAGACTTAGACTGAGAACAGAGATTATGCTGAATAATAGATTGAGTATTAAAATCATGTGCCTGGACGAGAATTTTTTTTTATTTACATTTTCCTGTTATGGCTTTCTGTTGTCAATTATTTAAAAACCTTTTAAAAGCCAACATTTTAGGTTAAGCTCTAAAAGCCTGAAGTAGCAATTCTAATAAAATTGAGTTACAATTCTATGATTTCAGTGTCACTTGGTTTATACCTGCATGCAAGAAATCCTTAGTGAGTGAACCTTTAGAAAGTTGATTCCCTTGCTAGAAATAGCAATAAAATCTCAATGAAATCACATCTTATTGTTTAAAAAAATGAAGAAAACATTGGATAATTTTCAGAGTTGATAGAATGTCATATAGAAGGCCTTGCATTATTCATTCCGGTTCTCTCTGGTCAAATGCCACTAAAGTCACATTTTCCTTTTGTCTATTTAATAGTCATCATCATCATCATCATCGATGTTTATGTCTGTTTTTCCATGCTTGAGTTGATATCTCCTTTTCAGCATAGTATCTTTCCACTTGCCATGTTATTTCATCATCTATTTCTGTGAGTCTCAGTAATACGAGATCAGCTTTCACCACCTCTGCCCAGGTCTTCCTTGGTCTATTTCTACTGCAGCTTCCTTCCATTAAGATTGATAAATAAAATACTTGTCAATTACTGGGATAATATTTTTCCTTCTGTCTGAATGTCTGTCTCTCTACATATTGACTATAGGGTGGGTGGAAAGAAACTCCTTATTTAAAATTGTTAATAACTTTATAAATTATTGGTCGACATATTGTACAGTTTTAACATTCTACTGAGGCATCAGAGACTTCGTTTTGTACCCTCTTTGGCACTGCTAGGAAGGACAGATTTGTAATGGACAAACATATCTCTGCAATCACTTTGCAGTAGAAATTAAGGAGGGCAAGGAATCTTGTGTCACGAGGGTGTTCCATACTAAAGTTTATGTGTTTGTCCATGTTATTGAACAATTCAAATCTCTTCATATCATCACAGGAAGAAATGGGATGAAGAAATTGTTAACAAATATCACAAAGGAGGTGACATAGTGATGACAGGTGTCCAGCAAACTATGTTGAAGATGGTTCATATGATATTGCTAGTATACCTGACAGGCTGGGTCCCATCAGCCATCCCAGGGTCTGTTGGTATGTTTGTTTGATAAAGTTGAAGAATATGTCATTTATAACAACAGCTAGGAGCTGGTGGATGTTGGTGTGGTAAGGTCGAAGCAGTGATAATTGATGGATTGGACGTGTTTCATCAATATGTCTACAGCTGGGCATGTGGGTACCACAGTGTATAAAGATAACATATTGAGGTTGAAGCCATACTTGTTTTTTTTTGTGGGTGTCAGAGTTCTGTTGGTGGAATTATTTGATGTCTTCTTTCAAACTGTTGACATGGCCCAAAAAGGTGGCTAGTATTGGTTTTAAGAGCCTAGATAGTAGCCATGAAACCATATAAAGTAGTCTATCCACACTGGAAAAAAATATAATATTTGTGCTATTTCAAAGTAGACAGACAGCAGTGAGAGTCATCATCATTCATCATCATTTCATTTTACGTCCGCTTTTTCCCTGCTTGCAAGGGTGGGACGGGAACTGATTCTGGCTTGATTTCTACAGCTGGATGCCCTTCCTAACACCAACCTCATTTACAGTGAGTGCAGGGTGCTTTTTTGCCGTGGCACCTCCACGACCACTTTGCAGTGAAATGATATGGACCTCAGTCCCTATCATCTCATTTCTACAGCTGAGTAAACTGGAGCAATGTGAAATAAAGTGTCTTGCTCAAGGAAACAACACATCACAATACAAAATTATATTAATAGATATTTATCACCACCATCAGAATTTGAACATAAAGCAGCAAGTTGCTTAAATCCAGCTGTCTAAATTAAATCTATCCATAAACACCATTAAAATGAAAACAAAATCATAATATTAATATAACCAACACATTATTAAAATATTTTGCAAGTAAATAATGAATTTCTTTTATCAATTATTGAGTTTTGTGATGTGGTATATTCCTTATGAGTAAAAGTTTATATTTATCGAGTTGTCTGAATAACTCAAAGCTGCATCTGCAACTGACTTATTAAATGAAATTTCTGTTTAAACTATGTTGATATTTTGATTTAAGTAACTATATTTAAATCTATTTTGAACTATGAAATCATTTGATATACATCTGATGGCATAACCAGTTCTTTCAAGAAAGCAGATACAATATAAACACTTATATATGTAAGTTTTTCATCAATGAATACAGTGTACAATGTTGAAAATGTATATTTATTTACTAACAAATTATCTTATGAAATTTCTGAGATGATTTGAAATTTGGTTTCAATTATGATGTAAAGAATATTTTCCTTCATGAAATAACTTGTACATAACTGTATGGTTAATAAGTTCATTTCATAGCTACATGCTTAGAAGATTGGTTATATTGTGCAGCACCTTGATTTCTATGATTGCCTTAGGTTGACCAAAACTGTGAATGGAATTTGGCAGATCAAATCTTTCAGAAGCACAGTTCCTGCTAAGCTTACACTGTCACATAGTTTAAAACTATGACATTGGCATTGGGGTCCTTTATCAGTTTTCTCTCTATTGCAAACATTTAGTTTAAGTCACCAATCTGAGGATAATTTCCTTTCTTTCTCTCAACAGTCTCAGCAGAGTAACAAAAAGATCATGGGCTCTGCCCTTGATCCTCTTGCTAAGCCCCACTCTCTCCTTGAAATAAAAACGATAATAAACAATATCTATTTAAAATGTGATTTATAATTTAAATATCATCGTTATATTTTATGACTTAAATGATTTTATATGTATAAATATCATGTTAGATAAATGCATTCTTTGCTGATTATTGTTAGTGTTTCTGTTCAAACCGGCCAGAATTCTCTACCTTTTTCTGTTAAAATTGGCTGTAACTGGTCACTCAAACTGATGTTAAGGTATTGTTCTCAAAATAAATACTTTCAAAATCTCATAGATTTGATATTATGTGAGATAATTATGTGAGATAAAGCATTTACCATGAAAAAACAATAGTAAATATAGAGTAATGTGAATGCTAAAGGGTTAAAACTTAATACAATTCTTTAGCCATGTTTAGCCATGTTTTAATAACTTAGACAGAGTAATAATGGAAAATATATTCTCATTTTCAGTGCCTTCGTGGCTGTAGGAGCTAGTTACTATAGAGGTTGGACGTTTGCAACAGTGTAAAACATTTAGTTCTAGACATTAAATTTTTCAAAATTAGTTCACAATTTCAGTCACAGTCTTGTGCATCTGTTTATATATTTCATCAATTCTCTTTTAATTAACTTGCTCACATTTACAACTTTACTAGCCTCTTTTCTTAAACAACCATTCACAATCTACATGTACTTTTGCCTACTTTCATACATTTCATAAGCAATTTTGCATTTTCTCAACTTATTTTGCTATTAGTTTACCTGGACATCTTAATTTCCACCAATAATTTCCAACATCCTGAAGGTGGTGGATTTGCAGAATCATTACATCATCAAAGAACTATCATTTGATTCATAGAATCATTAGACATGGGATAAAATGCCCTGCAAAATTTATTTTCATTTATGTTCTCAGTTCAAATCCTTTCAAAGTCACTTTTGCTTTTAATTCATTTAACGTCAATAAAATATGTTTCAATCAAGTACTGGGATAGATGTAATCTACATTTCCTCCTCCTCCTCCTCCTCCTCCTCCTCCTCCTCCTCCTTCTTTTTCTTCTTCTTCTTCTTCTTCTTCTTCTTCTTCTTCTTCTTCTTCTTCTTCTTCTTCTTCTTCTTCTTCTTCTTCTTCTTCTTCTTCTTCTTCTTCTTCTTCTTCACCCATATGTTCCTGGAAGGGTCATAGGGGCAGAGTTCTCAAACACTCAGGTTTCTGGTCTTCTGCCAATGTAAGAAATTATTATTTTAGTTTAGTTTAGTTTTTCTCCCATATAAAGAAATTTCTGAGGGATGAAAGTGCTCCTAAGGAGAACTTGTTTCTGAAATTGCCGAATGAAAGATTGCCCCTTTGAGCTGTTTAATGTTCGGTTCATATTTTGTATTTATAATTCTTGGAAATTTGACTAATTTTTATCATTGCTGTATCCACAATTTTACACTGTGATACTGCTAATTCTATTTGTAAGTCCTTATACTCTGAATGTGTTATATATTCAATATATTGTTATTTATTTTATTAAAAAAAAATATTTTCAACATTCCATCACCAATTTTATTATCATCATCCTCATCACCTCTACAGCTACCACAACTATCGTCACTACTATTGCTGCATTGATGTAAATTCAATCATTTGTGTATGCTATCTAGACATTCTTTTAACTGCAATTTAGCCCCATGTGGCTTAAAACAGAATATATTTCTGCTAGAGTATGTAAAGCCATTGGGAACGAGAGGTTTCAACCATCTAAACAAACTAAATTTAATATCATATTAGTCAAAAATAAATTGTATTTCATATAGAACTTGGCTTCTTTTATGTTTATTCATAAGTTGTTATTAAGTATCATACATGTTGAATAATTTCTGTTTAATCCCATATTGTATTTCCTTTTGTTCACATTCTTGTTAATATTTACAAAGGTGGTGAATTGGCAGAATTGTTAGTGCTTTGGATAGAATGTTTTGCATTATTTGTTCCAGATCTCTGCATTCTCAGTTCAAATCACAATAAGGTCAACTTTGCTTGTCACCCTTTCAGAGTCAATAAATAAAGTAGCAGTCCAGTACTAGAGTTAATTCTTTTCTGTTTCTTCTTCTTGTTGTTTTTATTTCTGAATTGTTCTTTCAATTTAAGCATTGTCAGGTTTATTTGACCTGAGAATTGAAAGAACTATTTAACCCTAACCTGGTCAAAACTGGCTCTGGTTCTAAGAAAAACAGAACAAATCACTTTAAAGTGTTCCTATTTAAATTAATCCTGTGCACATCACCTTCATTGACTTCACAAAAGCTTTTGACAATGTGAAACCAAGCTTGTGGCAACTCTTAAACAAGACGTCAGTTAATAAAAAATACATCAACCTACTGAAAGAAACTTATACCTACTCAACAGCATATATCAAAACAGATTTGGGAACCACACGGTGTATAGACATCTTGAAGGGAGTTAAGCAAGCGTATGTACTATCAGCAATTTTTTTCTGTATAGTTATAGCTTTACTTATCTACCAAACTGAAGAAGAATGCTCCTTTGGTTATCAAATAGAAGGTAAAATCCTACCAAATCTTACCTATGCAGACGATCTGGCCATCATAAGTTACTCTAGAACTGATCTGCAAGACTTTCTGAATGTACTGGCCAAACATTCGCTAGTGGCTGGCTTACGCATTAATATCTCCAAAACAAAGTATATGACAACTGATAAAAACAGTGCCAATCTCCAACTCACAATCTACAATGAGCAAATTGCTCAAGTTACGGAGTTTGTATATCTCGGTCACAAACTATCATCAAACAACAATGGAATGGTTGCTGTGAAGTATCGCATTGCTCTAGGTTGGGCAGCTTTCAATAAGAACAAGGAAGTACTAACATCTAAATGAGTTTCCTATCATTTGAAGACTAAGATCTTCAATACTTACATCCTACCAGTTGTGTTATATGGTCTTGACTGTGTTAATTGGACGACAAGGTCATTTCAGAAGCTCTCTACATTCCAGAACCACATCATGAGACTTATGACTGGTAAGCGGCTCAGCGACCATATCTGTATCAGTGAGCTGCTCAACATTACCAGACTTAGACCAATTACATCAATTGTCAAGTTGAGAATACTCAAACTATATGGTCATATAAAAAGATGAACTCGTGGTGTGAGTAGTTTATGCCTGGAAGGAAGGTTGGCTGGTAAGAGAAGCAGAGGCCGGCCGCCAAAACGATGGCTTGATAGTGTCAACTTATGGACTGGACTTCATTTTTGCTCTTTAAACTCTGCTGCTGGTGATCGAACTTTGTGGAGAAAAATATCTCATGTTGATGTACAGTCTGCAATTGGTGGAATTTAGTGTAAAATAAAAATAAAATAAAAATATTTAAATTAAAATCCCTCGACATTATTTTATATAAGAACAGGGCGGTGGATTGGCAGTATCAGTAGAGGGTCGGACGCCATGCTTTCCATCATAGTTACGTCCCTTTACGATCTGAGTTAAAATCCCGCCGAGGTTGACTTTGCCTTTCATCCTTACGGGGTCGATAAAATAAAGTACCAGTAATACACTGGATAATTGCTGGCCTTGTGCCTAAACTAGAAACAATTATTTTATATAAGAACCATATGTTCAATTATTATCTTGGTAATGAAATAATTAATAATGTAATGAATCCTATAATATTAATTATTAATTAATTAAAAGAAAGTATATTTCATTAGAAATACGTTCATAATTGTGTCTATAGCTGCTCATTATCGAGATCTCCAGAGAATCCAACATTATTTAAATCAGGTAGCTATAAAAACAGTATTATCTTAAAGATTGATGTGGCAATATAAGGATTTTTAGCATATGAAGATGAGCACTTACTTTAGGGAAGGTTGTGGGAGCTGATGTAGTAATTCACCAGCTTCAGCACTTGAACATCAGAAGAAGGGAGGTTAGTATAAAAGCCAACCTTGCTATCTTCAATTTGGTTTTGGGTCTACTCTTATCTATGGTAAAAAATCATGTCATGATGGAAATAACACCATTGTGGATACAAATAGCTGAAATGGGGTTCCTCTGAAAGATCGTCAGAGTAATGCTTCTTTATAGGGCATGTAGCTTTGAGAACAGGGAGTAACTTCAGGTAAGGCTGTTACTTTTCCTAATCAAGAGATCACAACTCCAATGCTATGGACATGTGGTTAGAATGTCTAAGGAAAGAATTGCTGTCAGATTCTATGGGTAAAGCCAACCAGCCAGAGACCAAAGAGTAGACCCTGAAAAAAATGGTTGGAGAACACCTGTGAGCCCAGTTGATCTTGCTTAGAGACCCAACCAGATCATTTGGAGATGGTTGCTTCTGATAGGACCCTCTGGAAGGCATGTCTAAGAACATTGCTTCCATGACCCTCCCATGAATAAATGGGCAAAGAAGAAAAGGAAGGAGAAGAAGAGAGAAGAGGGTATAGGGAATTAGATTAACTCCAGTACACGATGGGCTGCTACAAATTGATAAAAAGTGATAATGTTAAAGGAAATAAACTGAGTGCATTAATATTATTATTAATATTATTATTATTAATATTATTATTAATATTAAGGCGGTGAATTGGCAGTATCGGTAGAGGGTTGGACGCCATGCTTTCTAGCATAGTTATGTCCCTTTACGGTCTGAGTTCAAATCCCACCAAGGTTAACTTTGCCTTTTATCGACGGGGTCGATAAAATAAAGTACCAGTAATGTACTGGATAATTGCTGGCCTTGTGCCTAAAGTAGAAACAATTAATATCAATATCTTGAAAGTTTAATTGATTGGCACCATTCTCTGAATCTGCATAACAGACAAACATTGTTCCATTGGAGGTGTGTTTAAATTATTAAATTCAGGATAGAATTTTGGGTAGATTTAATCAATTTAATTTTTTAAAATTGAAATTGTGAGCAATAACATAATTGTTTACTGGCTTCCAATGGGCTAATCCCTTCATCATCACCATTTAATGTCTATTTTCCATGAGTGCATAGGCTAGATGGACTTTCCTGTTATGAAGCCAACAGGTCTGATAACCATGTCTTGATCATACAATCCAATTTTGGTTCAGTTTTCTATTGTTGGATGTTCTTTCTAATGCCAACTAATTTGATGGGAAGCTTTTTTATCATAGTATTAGAATAACCACATTGCAAGTTGGCCAGGGTCCTTTTTGTCGTGGTATCAGAACACCCTTTTATAGGGTAGAATGGGTATTTTTGTGTTATGTCGCCTGAATGATCACTTTACAGGGGGGAACTGTTCACTGCATTTTTGATGGTGGGTTAATAATGACAAGGGGGTGTTTGTAATGCATAAAACATAAACTTTTATATGATGGGCTTCGTATGGTTTCTTTTGACAAAGTTCCCCTCACTAGGTATTTATCTGGCTGAGACTATAGTAGATGACTCTTACCCAGATGCTAAACAGTGAAGTGAAACCATGAAGCACAGGGCTGCAAAGGGAACTTCTTAACCATACAGCCATAACTGCTTCTGAATTACTGATGTTGGTAAATTTTGTTTTGTTTATTATTTGATAGCAATGTCATTAGTCTGCTCTTTGATGTTTCAAATCACCTTACTTTCTCCCTTAGTTGAAATCCTTCACGAAATCTTTATTATATTATCTGAAATTTATTTTCAATGTGCTCTTTCAATGATATTTTCATTGAGCTATAAATGTTCTATATCTACGTAAATTTCTAGTGAAATTAGTTTTTGCAAAAGAGAAAATATAACCTAGATCAAAAAGAAATCACATAATCTTTAATGGTCTCAGAAATATGTTTGTTTATGATATGAATATCACATCTGACAAACGTTTCTTATAAATAACAAGAGTTTAGTTCCATATGAATGACAAATTTCCGTTAATATACAAAGCATTTATTCATGTAGTTCTAAATATATTCCACCTTTTCCATTTTCTTTATTCTGATTATGACTTGACAAAATATGTTCTGCAAAGAAAATTGTTTTGGAACCGAAAACAGAAAATGTGGATGCTATCATACCAACTTGTTGTTTTATTAAATAGAGAATTTATCATTTAAATGGAATTCATTCAATGATTGAATGCTTTCTTCTTGCCATTGATCCAGTAAATGTGAATATTTAATAGGATTTCCTTTATCTTTTTTATGGTTTATATTCGAATAGAAATTATCAGAAAAAAAATTATCTGAAGCTATAAGACGTTTTTCTTTCATATATTTAACTTTTTCTTGTGTTTGTTTATTTCTGAAATTCCAGTTCATTATAACAAAACAACAAGACTCTAATAGCAACTGTCACAAAAAGTAGCTATAGAGTTGTAAAACTATACAATATTTAACAAGGAAATATGGCAGTTAGTTTTCAAGTTTAATAATGAGCAACGATAGTAGATACCAAAATAAATAACTAAAATAAGAGTAATGCGAGCCACATTCAGTTAATTTTTCCAACAACTTGAAAATTTTGTTCCCTTTCTTGTTTCTTATTTCTGTTGTATGACAGAACTGACATCTAAAATGTTACACTTCTGTAATAGAAGTTTAAAATATGAGATAAACTGATGATTTTTCTATAGCTTGATAGACTGAAACAAGTGTTTTTCAATGTTTAATGTAAGAATATTACTAATCCCCCCCCCCCCCCCCCGGAATATACTTTTCCTCTACATAAGTTGGTTTTCACTATGAGTTTTCTAGTTGATTTGATCAGCAGAACAGCCAGCACATGAAATTACGTGCAAGTAGCTGAGCATTTCACAAACACGTGTACCTTAAAATAGTTTCTAAAAAGATTCAGCATGACACAAGGTGTGACAAATATAACTCCTTTAAATTGAAGGAACAACTCATGTTTTTCCAGCTGCATGGATTGGACCAACATGAAATAAAGTGTTCTGTTCAAGGATGGAATGCAGCAACAGAAATCAAACTCATAAATTTAGAATTGTGAGCCAAATACCCTAACCACTAAGCCATTCTCAACACATATGTCTTGTGTTTGTCCTTTACATTGGCCCACATTCATAATTGAGGTGCTTGTATATTTATTCTTTAGCAAATTCTATAAAAAAATTATTGTAGTTTAATATTTATGACAAACAAATAAACCCTCTTTCCCTCTCTGTACTCATATATACATACATATGCATGTGCGTATGTTTGTGTAGGTTTATGTGATTGTGTGTGTGTAAGTGTAGGCATAGTTGTGTGGCTAAGGAGTTCATTTTGCCACCATGTGTTTTGGGGTTTGACCTCACTGCATGGCATCTTGGCCAAGTGTCTTCAACTAAAATTTTGGGCTGATCAATGCCTTTTGAAATTTGGTAGATAGAAATTGTGCAGAAGCACATCATATATATACACAAAACAAGCATTTTAAGGCCATCTTCCCTGCTAAAGCATGAGTTAGTCTTATGGGTCCATGACAAGCTTGTCTCTATTCCCTATTAACTGCATCTCCCCTCATCAACACGCCCACATGGTTTTCATTTTCTCCTCTATCATTTTTAACCAAGCTTTTATTCATTTTTCCTTTCCACATTCCTTTTTATCACTCCTCTCTCCCATTAAATTTCATCTTTCTTCAACACCTGACCTGGCTATCCATTTCTCTTCACAACATTCATCACTGGTTCTATCCCCATCATCCTCTGCAATGTATTGTTTATCTTCCCCTCTCCGAATGATACCCCACTTATCCACTTGTCCATTCTTGTTTTCCATTCTATGTTGCTTCACATTCTTCATCCATGCCGCATTCCCATACCATGACACTTCTCACAAATGCAGCATACACCTTTCCTTTCAGTTTCAATGACACTCCCCGCATTGAAGAATAATGATGAATAAAGATACCAATCATTCAAATTTTTTATTTCATTATTGTCATTTGGGACATGATCTTTTTGTGTTCACAATCTACTTTATGAAGATATAACTCCTTTAAAGTATGACATTGCATAACATATAAAACAAACAATGGAATGTTAAGTAAAGAATGAAATTATATTTAAGAGAGGTTTCACTTAAATACTGACTTAGTTTGTGAAGACCTGTTCAACACTTGCTAACAGGGAAAACAAATATTTGATGATGATGATGATGATGATGATGAAATTAACATACTTTTAATGCAGTGTTTTAAAATTTTCATACATAACTCTACTTTCTTTGATGTGCTGAGTATAAAATGCTTCTTTTCTGGTTTTCCACTAGCAAATTGATTTTATTCTGGCCTTTTAGACATGGTATTATATGAACATTATGATAGATGAGAGCAAATAATCAGATAAATGAATAGAGGGATAAGTGTACACAGCAGCAGTAAAAACTAATATGTAACATATAGGATTTGGAAATTCATACAAAGCAGCCATCCAGTTAGTACTACAAGGTTCAATCACCAGTGAAATAGTATCTAATGAGGACCTCATGGAGAGGAAATATCATAATGCTGAAGAAGGTTAAGATGAAAGTTGGGATACAGAACCACCATGAATTTTTATTAATTAAGATTTGTCTGAGGTTTTTTTAATCTTAAATAATGCTATGGCCATTTTCACCAAAAATGATTTAGAAGTTTAGAGGAAAACCAGTTAATAATGAGTAGATACACCTGCTTCAAGGAATTATACAAAGAGAAGAAAAGCGTATAGTAAACCATGGATATTCCTTTGAAGTAAATAATTATCTTATTTAAGTATCATGGTAGAAAGATATTTTTTCATTTATTTATATGAGTTAAAGTGCAAATGAACTAAGAGAGAATTAGGTATAAGAGGGATCAGCTGCAGTATGCTAGAGAAGAGATTGCGTTGGGATGATCATGTGATGCATATGAAGGACAACAGCTGTTTAAAAAGGTGCAGAGCGATCAAAATTGAGGGAAGCTATAGAGTAAGTAACCTAGGAAGACCTGGTATGAGATGATAAAAGCTGACCATGTGTAACTGAAACTCTCAAAGACAATGAAACAGGATCGAGATTTTTGGTGTTATGCAGTAATACAGAAGACACACCCTTCCATGTGCACAGGCTCAAACATACACCTAATAGGCACCTCTTAACCACTACCCCCACCCACTCCTGTCCACAACACTCTTACACTACGAAGAAAACATATCCCGCCCACACTGTAAAGTGGTCGCATAGGTGTTATTAAAAAAGCACCCAGCCCACACTGTAAAGTGGTTGTGTAGATGTCATGACAAAAAGCTCCCAATCCACACTGTAAAGTGATCATGTAGAAGTCACGAGAAATAGCACCCAGCATACACTGTAGATGTCGTTGGCATTAGGAAGGGCATCCAGTCATAGAAAACAAGCCAGAAACAGTTCTACATGAGTAAGACATGGTCACCTGACCAAACTTGCCTCAAATAGGACAACCCATCTAACCCATGCTAGCATGGAAAATGGACGTTAGACGATGATGATAATGATGATGATGAGTCTTTGTATACTAGTTCCAGCAGTAAAAACAAAATTAACAGTGTACAAGTATCTAAATGCAGTCAATATATCGAACATCTCTTTGTCCTATTTTGGCCATTTATGAAATTTAATAAAAAACAATGTAGAACTTGGTGGGAGCTTCTGTGATTGGTTAGTTTACAGTGCTTGAGAATTGTGCTTCCTTCTTTTTTTCAGATAGGTTCATTCAAATCATCTTCATGAAGTACATGAATTTATATCTATTTCATGTTAGCTTATAAAGAAGATAAAAAGAAAATCAAGATTTTAATAATAAATGATCATTTCTAAAATACTGAATTCATAATAAAAAAAAGCCTTGATTTTCTTTATGTTTGGAATAAACATTTGAAATCTCTGTTGTTGGGGAATGTGAAGTAGTGATGAAATATAAATGAAGCTCAGATTTTTTCAGTTAAGAGGAAAATAGAACAAACAAAATGCCTACACGAGTTTATTCGTTTAGTCTGCATATAAATAAGCACAATTTATATAAAACAAAAACAAAAACAAAAACAAAGTTAAAGAAGACACATACACTCAATCACACACCCCAATATAGGCACTGGAGTTTCCCTCTAATAATTTTTTAAGAAAGCCATCACACTCACAACATTGCTATGGGTAATACCAAGCTAAGACACTGAAATAATCAAACACCCATACAAGCACAACCTGCTATGTCAAGAACTTCATTGTTAGCAGCCCAGCTCCTCCAAATGTCTCAATTAAAATAGACTGAAAATAGTTTGCTGATAATTCCTGGCATTTTAGAATTTTATTCCATTTAGCTACAGATGCTGGACAATGGCAAAGCATCAATGCAGCCCCACTAGAACTTTGGACTAGCAGAAAGTAAGTTGCCCCTTGAGTATTGATTAGATTGATCAAAAACAGAGTTGGAAGTGTCTCTGGATATAAGTTGCTCCCTACTTTCTGCTTCAATCTATTTTCCTCTGCATCAGAAACTAACAAACCCAGCTCCCTCCACTGTAAGTGGTTCATCAACTTACATGTTGTAAAGGAGAAGATGTTACTCACAAGTAAGGATGGAAGAAATAAAGCAGAAAAGAGACAAAGAAAAGAATTTAGATTGACCAAGGCCCCCAAATCTTTTGGGCGATACAAGCCTGGTCACCGGATGTTGGAGATATTCACCAAACATTTTAGTTTCCCAAAGATTAGTTTGTCAAAATGTTGCAAAAATGACAAAAATGTATACACAAGACTGACTTTGAGCATGTATTATAACTTAGAAATTGATAAGTAATTCCTAAGCATAAAAACTTATGTGTAATTATTTAATTGTCCATTTATGCTTTGTAATTTAGTGGTTTCACAAGAAGAGATCGATAAAATAAGCACCAGATTTGAAACAATAAATACGAGGGTTGATATATTACTAAAACCTTAGGTAGTACCCTAGCTTGGTTGCAGTCTAATGACTGAAGCAAATAAAAAAATAAAAGTGTAAATATATATATATATATATATATATATATATATATATATATATATATATATATATATATATGTATATATATATATAGTAATAATAATAAATTTGAAGACTAAAATCCAAAGAGGGCTCGATAAGGATAAATATATATCAAATATATAAGAACCGTAGAGCAAATATTTATTAAAATAACAGATTAAAGTTTAAGCAAAGAATCGCTGCTTTCACCCTAAACGGGATCTTCTGAAACTAACAAAGTCAATCTGTAAACGCAGAACTGGATATTTCAAAAAACGTTGCAACCGGAGGAAGACAGGAAGACGATACTGTGGTTCGTGGAAACGTTCGCTGGCAAAGAACGGGAAAAAACGAATATAATACGTCATTAATAGGAGCGGTGAAAAACAATTACGCGCAAAGACAGAACCACGTTTATAGTATAATAGAGGTCGTAGACTAATGTTCTCTTAGGTGGTGCATAGAGACAGTTCTCTGGCAATGAACGAAAAAAACGAAGATAATACGTCATAAGTGGAGCGTGGAGAACAATAGCACGCAAAGACAAAACCACGTAAATGGTATAGCAGAAGTCGTAGACTAAAATTCTAACTAGGAGACCGAATGAATCTCCGCTACAAAGTTAAGAACAAAGTAAATAAATACAATTAACGTGGTTCTGTCTTTGCGCGTAATTGTTTTTCACCGCTCCTATTAATGACGTATTATATTCGTTTTGTTCCGTTCTTTGCCAGCGAACTTTTCCACGAACCAAAGTATCGTCTTCCTGTCTTCCTCCGGTTGCAACGTTTTTTGAAATATCCACTTCTGCGTTTACAGATTGACTTTGTTAGTTTCAGAAGATCCCGTTAAGGGTGAAAGCAGCGATTCTTTGCTTAAACCTTAATCTGTTATTTTAATAAATATATATATATATATATAATAATGATAATAATAATATTAATAATAATGGTTTCTTATATAGGCACAAGGTCAGCAATTTTGGGGAAGGGGAAAGTTGATTAAATCGACCCCAGTGCTTTATTTTATTGACCCCGTAAGGATGAAAGGCAAAGTTTACCTTGGCAAGATTTGAATTCAAATCATAATATATGATATTTTCTAAAATATAAAGTGACTGATCGGCCTTATTTGCATATTAGCAGACTGCCTGATCAGTCAGATCTGCATATTAGCAGACCGACTGATCAGCCATATTTACATATCAGCAGATAGGTCAGTCAGTCTCATGTATACGAGTGATTAATAGCCGGCTTTGCCATATTCAAATAACTAACAAATAGTTTATTGCTCTACATGGCTAAATACAATAAATGTAATCTGAGACTTTTGAATATTAATAATAATATTCGATTCGTTTGCAATTATACAAACAGCCGCTTTCACTAAAGTGGTCGTGTAGGTGTCACGACAAAAAGCATCCAGCACACAGTAAATGTGCTTGGTGTTAGGAAGGGCATCCAGCCATAGAAAACCTGCCAGATAGTCCTATATGAGCGAGACACGGTCACCCAATCAATCTTGCCTCAAGTGGGACAATTCCCATCTAATCCATGCTAGCGTGGAAGAGAGACGTTAAACAACGATGATGATGATGATGATGATATATGCATGATGATGATGATGATATATGTGTTTGGTGTTAGCAAGAGCATCCAGCCATAGAAAACCAACTAGAAACAGTCCTATATGAGTGAGAGAGGGTCACTTGACCCGACTTGTCTCTAATGGGACAAACCTGTCTAACCCATGCTAGCATGGAAGATAGAAGGTCAATGATGATGATGATCATCATCATTTTACGTCCGCTTTTCCCTGCTTGCAAAGGTGGGACGGGAACTGATTCTGGCATGATTTCTACAGCCCTTCCTCACACCAACCTCATTTACAGTGAGCGCTGAGTGCTTTTTTTCCGTGGCGCCTACACGTCCACTTTACAGTATGCGCTGGCTGCTTTTTTGCCGTGGCACCTCCACGACCACTTTGCAGTGGATTGATAGGACCCCACTCCAATCATCTCATTTCCATAGCTGAGTAAACTAGAGCAATGTGAAATAAAGTGTCTTGCTCAAGAAAACAACACATCACCCGGTCTGAGAATTGATATATATATATATATATATATATATATATATATATATATATATATATATATATATATATATATATATATATATAAGAATTTAAATACTTGAGTGTGTTGGAGTTAAACACCCTCTTCATATTAAAGAAATAAAGAAATGACAGTATAAGATATAGCTCAATGTAATTAAACAGAGCCGAAGAATTATAAAAATTATAAAAAATAAACCAAAGAAGCCTTCAATACATCAAAAGTCTTTATTAGCCAACAATGTTTCGTCCTATTAAGGACTCATCAGGGCAAGTAAAGCTACAAGAAGCACTATCGGCCAATACAAGCCAAAGGTTTATCCAGTTTGATATTGATGCCTATTACACGTCGATTTAACCTATCCTCCTTAATAAAGCCTTAATTATGGCCATGCGGGTGTCTAGCCTTACACGACCGCAGATTGATGTTATACTAGCAGCCCGTAGGACTATCATCAAATTCGAGGATACACTTTGGACGCGTAAAAACACACCCAACAATTTCGACGTTACAATGGGTTCGAGTGATTCGGCCCAGGTAACTGATCTTGTTGGGCTGTTCCTCCTAAATGAACTGTATGTTACCTTTCCGCACCTTAAAGGCGGACTTTATCGTGACGATGCATTGTTTGTGATAAACTCTAGCACCAACAACATTGAGCATAATAGGAAGAAACTTTATAAATTATTTTAAAATTTTAACCTTTCGATCACGATTGATAGAAATGATAGAGCGGTCAACTTTTTAGATGTGACTTTGGACTTGGTCACTAATAGTTATAAACCCTTCCATAAGCCAAATGAGATACTCTCTTATGTTAATCCCAATTCTAACCACCCCAAATCTATGATTAGCTCTGATTAGCTCTATAATTACTAAGGATATAGGAATATTTAATTCACATGCAGAGTACTATAATAATTCCCTAGCTAACTCTGGTTACTCTGGTAAAATACGTTATAATGAGAACAACCTTATAAAGTCTCCGTTTACCCATAATAATAATAACGTAATTTCCCATAATATGGCCATGAATGGGAGTAGAAAGCATAAGAATCGTAGAAATTTCATAGGTGTATCCGAACCCATCCATAAGTTAAGCTACCGTAATCGTAATAGTGAGTCTAATGGTACACTTTTCGAGATTAGTTCTAGGGAACAAGTTAGGCACTCTGATCGCTCACCCAGTGGTAATGTTTTTACTAATTCTAATAGTGTTGTTTCAACTGATCCTGGTTGTAACCCTAATCCTATTGATATGATTCCAGATAACAGTAGATATACTAAAGGTAGAAACAGAAGGAGACTCAATAGGGTTTTGGCTGCTTCTAATAATGTTGTTTCAACTAGTCCTCGTAGTAACCCTGATCCTGTTAGTGGGATACTGGATAACGGTAGAGTTCGTAAGGATAGAAATAGGAGGAGACTCAATACTTATTTTAACCCGCCTTATGATCATGAAGTATTAACTAACATCCCTAGGTCTTTCTTTTCTATCTTAGAGAAAAATTTCCCTCCTACTAATAAATACCATGGTATTTTTAATAAAAATGTAATTAAACTATCATTCTCTACCACCCCTAATATTAGTTCTCATTTAGCTAGCACTAATAATAAGAAAATTAGGGACAGCTACTCCTCTTTGCGTACTACTAGTCTTGATAGATCCATTAATGCCTTACCACCTGAGCAGACCTTATCTTATAATAACCCTAGAAGTGATGCATCACTTATTCAGCCGGTAAATAGCACCAGGAAGTGTAACTGTAGAGTAAGTATTAACTGCCCTTTAAATGGTCACTGCCTCTCTAGGAACATTGTTTATGCTTGTGAAGTTAAGACTGATTCTTCTAATAGCACATATATAGGCTCCACATCTAATACTTTTAAAACTAGGTTTAATTCTCATATCTCTAATTTTAAGCATGTTAAGTTTAAGAACTCTACCTCTTTAGCACACCATATCTGGGAACTTAAAGGGGCAGGCATGCCATATAGCCTTAATTGGCGTATAGTAGCACGCTCTAATAACCTATCAACACACACTAAATTCTGTAATATCTGTATCCTAGAGACCCACTCTATAATTTTCTCTAGGGAAATTTTGCTTAATAGAAAGTCTGAGATATTTTCTTCCTGCCCCCATGCCATTTCTAATTCTTTATTCTATTATAGACCTAACAGTTCTGGTAGTTTAAATCGTATCCATTAGCTGCTATATTTCCTTATCTTTTTTGTTTAGGTTCATTTTGATTACCATCATCTTTATTATTATTAGTTTTTTTACTACTTTTCGATTTTAGTTTCCATAGTCTTTTGGCTACCATACCCTATCTATCGTCTTAAGCATTATTATAGTTTCACTACTAACACCTTATGGGTTTATATCTTATTAAATACTTTGGTTGGAGTCTCATTCAACTAATGTACCTCCTCCTCTACACACTTAATATCCGCCCCCTCTATTATACTATATATAAATTTCACCTTTCTGCTCCTTTTATGATATTATATAATATATTGATTTTACTTTTATGCTCCTTCCTATCCTCCATAACCTCTCTTCTTTCTGTTCCCATTGGTCTACCATAGTTCTATTTAGAGTCCTTTTATTTGATAACGTTATTCGACTGAACGGAGCATATTTTACTCTATTCTTGATAATTTTATTGAAATATCTCAAACTTATACGTTTTTGATGACTTAAACTGTAGCCAATTTTGAAGTGACTAAATATGTATTTTAAATACTTTTAATATTAATTAATTTTAAAAGGTTTTATAGTCAATTCGCCGCTTACATTTCTATCTCTTCTTTTACTTAACCGCTTGTGACACCTAAGTAAATATACTTGTTTTTGTTTTTCGATCTTCGGTTTATTTTATTTATTATTTTACTACCACACGCTGTTCATTAATATATGTCTGTGTATCTTAACAACGTAAATATTTATTAAGCATTTCCTTAGACTCTGTTTGATATTTGATATTAATGTTGTTATATCATATAATTTTTATGTAATCGTATTATAGATTTTAATATATGTTATTTGAAGTACTGTTATGTTATATTTTGTGATATTTTGGTAATACTTATGCCAATGTAAAACGACTTGACCTCCGTGTATTTGTTACAATGGTATAGATATTTTTTCAACACAATTTGTTCAACACTATTTAGTTCTATATGATTTTTTTTCTTGGCGATATCCAATTTTAGCGGCCTAAATGCCGCTTACTTGCTGTAGTTGCTGCTTACTTCAATGTATGAGGCTATTCCAACAAATTTACATTCCCAGAACGAGGAAACTGTGGGGATATGTCGCCGGCCAACAAATGGTTTGTACAGGTAAGAGAAGATGGGCGCACCCCCCTCTCTCTGTGCTCCCTGGCAGAAAGGTCGCACACTTTCTACGGAGGTGTGTGTGACCCCAAAAGGCTAATAAATCGCAAAAAAACAAACAAACAAAAACGTGGCAAATAAAGAAATCTATGCCCCAGTGGCAAATAAATCGCAAAAAAAAAACAATAAATAAATCTATATTTCTTTTAACGGCTAAAAAAAAAGGGAATGTAAATTTGTTGGAATAGCCTCATACATTGAAGTAAGCAGCAACTACAGCAAGTAAGCGGCATTTAGGCCGCTAAAATTGGATATCGCCTTTTTCTTACCCTGTGTAAAACTTTATACTATTTGTTAACCTTGAATTATATATATGATGTAATTTTGTATATCTTTTGATGCCAATATATTATAATATTGTTATTATAATGTTTTTATATTGTTTATGCACACTGACAGGGAATTATATATATTTTATTTTTATTTTTATCTTTATTCTTATTTTTATCTTTATTATATTATACTGTAAACAATATATATATATATATATATTTAAATACTTAATAAGTGTTAGTTTGTGTTTGTACTAATGTATATATGTATAGATATATATATATATATATATACATATATTAAGCTTTTTATTATCACCAACTATTATATTATATTATATTCTATATCGTACAGTAATTCTCGCATTATATTACCATTTGTGTTTCAAGTTTTTGCATTATATAATATTTACAATGTGGGTTCAACATGTTAATCACTTCCTTGCTATTTGGTCTATATCTATGTTTGTAACTGCTCACTCTTAATCTTAGCCTACTTTTCCTTGATATCCTTCCTGGGCTTTAATAGATGTATACTCCATATTCTTCTGAGCTTTTGGATTGTATTGGCCGATAGTGCTTCTTGTAGCTTTACTTGCCCTAATGAGTCCTTAATAGGACGAAACATTGTTGGCTAATAAAGACTTTTGATGTATTGAAGGCTTCTTTGGTTTATTTTATTTTATAATCTTTATAAATTTTATAATATATACATATATATGTATAGCTAGCAAGCGAGAGAGAGAAAGAGATAGAGATAGAGAGAGTTAAAGAGAGGGAGAGAGAGATGGGATAGGTGGCTATATAAATTAAAAGATAGAAGAAAGAATGAACAGAATACATAGATACATATAAACATACACATTATAACATGTTATTTTAAACTAAAATATCTTATTTACTTCTAATCTAGAAGACTTTAAATATTGTCAGTGGTTAAGGCATCAGAAGTTTGCCATCAGCTTTGACATTATGATACAGTTGAGTCACAACATGACATATCAGCTGCTCATACAGAGTTCAATGAAGCACATGTAGTGTTAAGTGCATAGCTGAAATATACTAGCCAGTAACAATAAAAGTTTAATGATATAAAAGATGTTAGCTCAATGATTCAAAATGGGAATTGAAACTTAGATCTATATCACTGTCAAAGATGATTTGATCTCCCATATATTTGAGATCAATAAATTTTATAGGTATTAGTAAATATAGTGAGGTAACTAGATATAGCCATGAAAGGTATATGACATTCTTCTAGCATTCATACACGATGTAGATACATTCATATATATATATTTATACATATATCACCCTTGCAAGCAGGGAAAAGCGGACATGAAATGATGATGATGATATATATATATATATATTCAAGCTTGAACCGCTTGGCGCCATGGTCGGGATTTTTATACATCTCTATATATTATATATAATTCAGGCTTCTAGAATTCTGTGACGCCAATGACATGTTGATATGTAACACAAACTTCAAAAAACCCGACAACCATTCTAGTCAGATAGATTTTATCCTCATCAGATGACGTGATAGATGAACTGTCGTAAACACAAAAGCGTTCCCTAGTGAGGAATGTACCTCCCAACATAACTTAGTTGTCAGCAACCTCACTGTCAGAACTAGACGAACTTGGAAACAGAAGGCAACCTGGAGAAGAAAGAGCTGGAAGCTGAAAGACCCCTCAGCCAGCAACAGATTTAAAGATATTTTACTCGACGCCTATGACAGTAAAGAAGAACAGATACAGACATTCAATGTAGAAGAGCACTGGGAGTTCCTAAAAAATAACTTACTAAAGGCGACGGATAAGATCCGTGGTTGGAGCAAGACCACAGGGAAGAGGAGAGTGACTTGGTGGTGGAACAATAAGGTAGATGAGGCAGTTAAGGCTAAGAGACAAGCATGGAAAAAATGGAAGAACGGGGGAAGCAAAGTACATTACATAGAGACCAGGAGGGAAGCTAGGCGACAAGTATACTTAGCTAGATGGGAAGTGGAGGATAGAAAATTCAAGCATGTTTTGCAACGTGAGGACCAGAAACAGGGGGTGTTCAAGATTGTGAGGCAGTGTGTCAGAGAGAATTGTGATGTCATTGGAGAGAAGTGTATCCGGAATGATAAAGGTGAGCTTGCCCTCAAAAGTGGTGAGAAGAAAGATGCATGGAAGAGCCATTATGAAATGAGAGAATGCATGGGAAGAAGAGACCCTACCCCAAGTAGACCCTATAGAGAGGCCAGCAGTACAAGTCAGCAGCAGCATAGTAAGTAAGGCAATCAAAGATATGAAGACAGGGAAGGCAACCAGTCCATCGGGTATAGCTGCCAAAAATGCTGAAGGCATCTGGGTCAGTAGGTCACACCATAACCACACGAATTGTTGACCAGGTAATACTAGAAGATGGCATACCAAAGGATTGGTGCAGCAGCATCATTGTCAACTGCTACAAGGGTAAAGGTGAGGAAACTATAGAGGTATGAAGCTGATGGACCAGTCATGAAAGTAACGGAAAGAGTTATAGCACAGTTGATTAGGGACCGGATAAAACTAGATGAGATGCAATTTGGGTTTGTGCCAGGAAAAGGCACCACTGATGCCCTCTTCCTTGTGGCAGTTACAGGAAAAGTACCTAGCTAAAATTAAGCCGCTCTACCTGGAATTTGTCAATCTGGAAAAAGCCTTTGACAGAGTCCCCCGTACCATTAACTGGTGGGATCTGAGAAAACTAGGAGTAGATGAATGGCTTGTAAAAGCTGTACAAACCATGTATAGGGGAGCAGTCAGCAAAGTTAGGATTAGCAATGACTATAGCGAGGAATTTAGCATACAGGTCAGTGTCCACCAGGGCTCTGTTCTTAGCCCTCTCCTGTTCATCATAGTTTTGCAGGAAATAACGGAGGAGTTTATGACCAGATACCCATGGGAACTCCTGTATGCGAATAACCTCGCACTTATAGCTGAATCTATGGTAGAACTAGAGAAGAAATTCCAAACATGGAAGCAGGGACTAGAAAGAAAGGGTCTCAAATTCAACCTGACAAAGACTAAGGTCCTCGTAAGTAGATGAGAAAACAGAACCCAGATCCCCCCAGGAGAAATGGCCTTGCTCAGTATGTAGGAAAGGTGTAGGTAGTTAATCCATCCTCTGCCCCAAATGCAAACAATGGGTACATAAAAGATGTAGCGGGATCTCAGGAAGCCTAACTAAGAATGTAGGCTTCACATGTAGCAGCTGTGCTGGGACAGCAAGCAGCAAACAGCCACAAGCACCACCAGCTTCTGCTACCTAGGGGACCGAATTAGCAGCAGAGGTGGGTGTTCGGAAATTACAATAACTAGGGTAAGAACAGGATGGAAGAAGTTCAGCCTACACTGTAAAGTGGTCGTGTAGGTGCCACGGGAAAAAAGCACCCAGCACTCACTCTAAATGAGGTTGGTGTTAGGAAGGGCATCCAGCTGTAGAAATCAAGCCAGAATCAGTTGCCGTATGAGCAAGACAAGGTCAACCGACCGGACACTGCCCACAACAGGACAACCTAACTAACTCATAATATGCTAGCGTGGAAGAACGGACGTGTGATGATGATGATGATGATGATATATATCATCATCATCGTTTAACGTCTATCTTCCACGCTAGCATATTATATATATATTATATTTAATATATATATATATATATATATATATATATATATAATAATATATATAATTGTTTCTACTATTGGCACAAGGCCAGAAATTACCCAGTGCATTACTGGTACTTTATTTTATCGACCCCGTAAGGATGAAAGGCAAAGTTAACCTCGGCGGGATTTGAACTCAGAATGGCAAGGGCCGTAACTCTATGCGTCAAAGCATGGCGTCCGACCCTCTAGCGATACTGCCAATCCACCGCCCTTAATAATGTATATAATAATAATTGTTTCTACTACTTTTCGCACAAGACAGGCAATTACCCAGTACATTACTGGCACTTTATTTTATCGACACCATAAGGATGAAAGGCAAAGTTAACCTCGGGGGGGGGGGGGGGGGGGGATTTGAACACAGAATGGTAAGGGCCATAACTCTATGCGTCAAAGCATGGTGTGCGACCCTCTACCGATACTGCCAATCCACTGCCCCATAAATAAATAATATATATAATAATAATAATATATGTAATATATATATATATATATAATACATATGTATATATATATATATATATAACGAAGGAAATGTCGTAAGGAACCAGATGGACCATAACGCACCAAAGTACTCAATACTTAGGGTAGTATAGTGGGTAAACTGAGTTCAGAATTAGCCGTCGAAACGGCTTGAGCTCAGCCGTCGGCGTCCATATATATATATATATATATATATATATATATATATATATATATACATATATATATATATACAAACATATATATATATATATATACATATATATATATATATATATATATATATATATATATACATATATATATATATACACATATATATATATATACATATATATATATATACACATATATATATACCCTAAAGGGTCGCGCTAACGAGGTTGTAGAAATGCTTGAACGTAAGGAGGTCGATGTTTGTTGTATTCAAGAGACCAGGTGGAGGGGTGGGTCTGCTAGATTCATTGAGGGTAAAAAACGATGTTATAAGCTTTTCTGGGTGGGAAACGACGATGGGCTGGGTGGAGTAGGAATCATGGTAGCAGAAAAGTGGGCAGATAAGATAATAGACGTAAATAGAGTGAACGACAGAATAATTAAAATAAGACTTGTCCTCAATAGAACTACGGTGACAGTAATATCTGCGTACGCACCCCAATCCGGACTGCCCGGCACTATAAAAGACAGATTCTATCAGACACTGTTGCTAACTACCTCCCAAATATCTGACAGTGACTATATAATAATTATTGCAGGCGACCTAAATGGTCATGTTGGACAACATTGTGACGGCTACGACGAAATCCATGGAGGCTATGGGTTTGGTACTAGAAATGAGGAAGGCTCCAGAATCCTGGAATACTGTGATGCAAATAACCTAAGAATCTGTAACACTAACTTCAAAAAACGTGACAATCACCTGATTACCTATAGATCCGGGGAACACACAAGCCAGATAGATTATATCCTTACCAGAAGACGTGACAGAGTGTCTGTTGTAAACACTAAATCCCTCCCCCATGAAGAATGCACCTCCCAACATAGACTGATAATTAGCGACCTCATAGTCAGGACGAGACGTACCCGACAGCAGAAGAGGACTATCCTCAGGAGGAAAATATGGAAACTAAAGGACCCCACAGCCAGAAATAAATTTCAAAGCATATTACTTGATGCTTTCGACAGTAAGGAAGAGCATCTAGAATCGGACAATATAGAGGGACAGTGGAAATTTCTGAAAGCAAACCTGCTGTTGGCGACAGACGAAGTCTGTGGCTGGAGCAGGCCTGTAGTCAGGAGGAGAGTAACATGGTGGTGGAACAATAGGGTGGAGGGGTCAATTAAGGCCAAAAAGTAGGCTTGGAAAGTATGGCGGGATGGGGGAAGTAGAGTAGACTATCAAGTGGCCAGGAGGGAAGCTAGGAGAGAAGTGTACTTAGCAAGAAGGGAAGCTGAGGAAAGAAAGTTCAAGCATGTTCTACAACGCGATGACCAAAAACGTGAGGTGTTCAGGATTGCCAGGCAATGCGTCAAGGAAAACCGTGATATTGTCGGGGAGAAGTGTGTACTTAACGATGATGGCATACTTGCCATCACCGACACTGATAAGAAGGTAGCTTGGAAGTGTCACTATGAAAGGCTACTAAATGAGGAGAATAAATGGGAGAAAGACAGTCTCCCCCATATCGACCCGATAGAGGGACCAGCAGTGTTAGTCGAGGGGAGTATAATAAGTAAGGCAATCAAGGATATGAAGACTGGTAAGGCGGCTGGGCCTTCGGAAATAGTTGCTGAGATGCTGAAGGCATCTGGCACGGTGGGACACACCATGGTCACCCGCATAGTTAACCAAGTCGTACAGAATGGGGTTGTTCCGAAGGACTGGCATAGCAGCATCATCGTTAACTGTTATAAGGGTAAAGGAGACGCCCTAGATAGGAGTAACTATAGAGGCATTAAATTAATCGACCAGGTCATGAAGGTCACGGAAAAAGTAATAGCGCAACTAATCAGAGAGAGAATTGATCTAGATGAAATGCAGTTCGGGTTTGTGTCAGGCAAAAGCACCACAGACGCTCTTTTCATAGTACGACAACTACAGGAGAAGTACCTAGCTAAAGGTAAACCCCTCTACTTAGCTTTTGTCGACCTGGAGAAAGCCTTCGACAGAGTCCCCCGCTCCATTATCTGGTGGGCTCTTAGAAAACTAGGCGTTGACGAATGGCTTGTGAGGGCTATACAAGCCATGTATAAAGAAACAGTCAGCAAGGTTAGAATTAACAACGAATATAGTGAAGAGTTTAGCGTAAAAGTTGGCGTCCATCAGGGCTCTGTTCTCAGCCCCCTACTATTTATTATTGCCCTTCAGGCTATAACAGAGGAGTTCAAGACAGGCTGCCCATGGGAACTCCTATACGCAGACGACCTGACACTCATAGCGGAATCAATGGCCGAGCTAGAGAAGAAATTCCAAACATGGAAGCACGGCCTAGAGTCAAAAGGACTTAAAATTAACCTGGCTAAGACCAAAGTTCTAGTTTGTAGGAAAGAAAACAAGGCGGCGGTCCCTTCTGGGAAATGGTCGTGCTCGGTATGTAGGAAAGGCGTAGGTAGAAACTCCATCTTATGTCCTAAATGCAAAGTATGGGTGCATAAAAGATGTAGTGGGATCACAGGTAAGCTAACTAAGAACATAGACTTTACATGTGGCCGGTGTTCTGGTGCAATAAGTAGCAGCAAGTGCCCAGAAAATACTAGCTCTTTCAATTGCGCAGAGGGTTCTATAGAAATAGTGGACAGCTTCCGTTACCTGGGCGATAAAATCAGCAGTGGGGGAGGGTGCTCTGAAAGTACTGTAGCTAGAGTCAGAACTGGTTGGAAAAAGTTCAGAGAGCTTATACCACTATTAGCTGCTAAAGGGTTCTCCCTAGAAATGAAAGGCAGGTTGTACGATGCCTGCATACGAACAGCAATGTTGCATGGTAGTGAGACCTGGGCATTGTGTGCAGAGGATATACGCAGACTAGAGAGGAACGAAGCTTGCATGCTCCGCTGGATGTGTAACAGTAATATACGTGAACGGCAAAGCATAAACGAACTAAGGAAAAAATTAGAGATAAGAGGGATCAGATGTTGTTTACTCGAGAGAAGGCTGCGTTGGTATGGACACGTGATGCGCATGAAAGTCGATAGCTGTATTACAAAGTGCAGGGCAATAAAGATAGACGGTAGCCACGGAATAGGCAGACCTAGAAAAACATGGGATGAGCTGATAAACTCCGACCTCACACACTTACACCTCTCCAAGACAATGTCACTGGACCGTGACTTTTGGCGGTACTCAGTAACAGAGAAGACCCGCCTTGCCAGTAGGCATCTCTAACAAACTACACCCCGTCCCGCCACCACCCCCACCCCATCCACACCACCCCGTTCTATGTAAAGTTATGTTGGTGCCGCGCCATCCAGGCCGAAACAAATGAGATCGTGTAGGTGTCACGACAAAAAAACACACAGTCCACGCTGTAATGTGGCCGTGTAGGCAACACGGTAAAAACCTCCCAGACCCACACTGTAAATGTGGTTGGTGTTAGGAAGGGCATCCAACTGTAGAAAACCTGCCAGACAGTCCTATGCGAGCAAGACAATCACTCTTGCCTCAAGTGGGACTACCCCCGTCCAAACCCATGCAAGCGTGGAACACGGACGTTAAACGTTGATGATGATGATGATGATGATATAAATATATATATATATATATATACATATATATATATATATACACATATATATAAATATATATATATATATATATATATATATATATACATACATTTGAGTTCTTCACGCATGGTAAAAATTATTGAAAGAATTAATTGACCCGCGTGCATATTATTTTATTTTTTTAATGTTTTGCGATGACCTCCCTTTTCCGCTTGATGGTAGTGTGAGATTTCTCATTGTGAGAGTGCTGGAATTTCAAATTTGGCGGTCATTCTGGCACGGAGGGGTACCATCGCTGAACATTAATATCGGTAAGGTTTTTTTTATCGATATTTGTCGGGTATCCACTGATGATTTATAAGTGCCCACCTACATATATTCCTACGGACTATGTGTAGGCTTCTACATAACCTGGACATTATTTTCCCAATTTGTAGAAAACTTATAATGAAACGATCGTTTGGAAGGAGAGATGTATTTTAATTATGTCTCATATAAAATAATACAACTGGCTATCCGCAAAATACGTATAGTTATCCCCCCAAACGTATAATTGGGATTATACTAAGGTATATCCTAATGCTTGTTGAGTGAGACGGAAGCTGGTCAGAGTATTGCTTAAAGCTTTCTCTGTTAATGTATTAAATATATATATATATATATATATATATATATATATATATATATATATATATATATTCATATATGTATATATATGTATATATATATATATATAGATAGATAGATAGATAGATAGATAGATAGATAGATAGATAGATAGATAGATAGATAGATAGATAGATAGATAAATATACACAGGTGTGTATGATTGTGTATAGAAGATTATATTAATAAAAGGAATTCCAACTTTGTCTGATTTACTTGTTTTATTTACAATCCTTTAAAATTAATAATGGTATTAGAATGAAATAGTATGGTAGAATGTTGAGTCTTAATTGAACAAGTACTTTGATGCTTTCGCAATCTTCAGGTTCATAATGTGTGGTGACAGTCAAGTTTGTAATTTTCAACTGTAATGAGATGGGTAAATTTTGTGCCTTATATACAGTGAAAAGTGGCTCCAGAATGCTAAATCTTGCAAACTGTATTTCGACCAATCGGTGTGTAGTTTCACTGAATTACTAAAGCTGATTGGTTTAGGCGTTACGGTTGGTTGAGCATGTCTAACGACTATTAATTGATCCTATCCTAAGCATCAATTGTTTTGCTATTTTTAGAAATTTTAAAGGATTGTAAATAAAACGAGTAAATCAGACAAAGTTGGAATTCCTTTTATTAATATATATATATATATACACACACACACACATATATATATATATATATATATATATATATATATATATATATATATATATATATATATATATATATATAAGGTGGGGGGTATATAATGTATCTAACGTTACGGCGTGTAAAACTAGCTGTCATGAGGCAAAAGAAAGCGTTTGGCATGTACAGAGTATCGAAGTGTATATCAATTTTAAATTTTAAAGATAACAACTATTTAGCTTTGACAGTGTTGTCCTACTCATGTATACTATTGAAGATGAAGAGAAAGACTGTAAACACTAGCTTATCTTTAACATTTAAAATTGATATACACTTCGATACTCTGTACATGCCAAACGCTTTCTTTTGCCTCATGACCGCTAGTTTTACACGCCGTAACGTTAGATACATTATATACCCCCACTTAGTAATGTCAGGGTCTCCTTAAATAATTTATTAATAGCATTGTTGTAATTGTTGTTATTGTTCTAATTGAATGCCATTACTACTTCATATAGTAGCCTGTATATTCTTTTCTTGCCTGTGTATTTTCTTCATTCTCGCATGCTCCGAAGATCTGACTGGTTATAATTTTGTATTGGCGATCGAGTAACGCGAAAATAAGCGAATAGCGATCTCTAGACCTACCAGCTCAGTGAAACAAATGTAAGCTATGTGATTAAACCTTTTTTGTATAGCAAACCATGTCAACCTTCTTTCCTGATTTATATATATATATATATATAATATATATATATGGTGGCTGCCAACTCGTTTTCGAGTACGGCCACTACTTTATATCCATGTAGGAGAACCCCTACCGATGCGCTGAACGAGTGTGACTTTTTAGTCCAGCCAGTGACTTGAAAACTCTGGTACAAACACTACACTTGTGACAATTATTGTCACATAGTGCTGGACCCATGGTACCATGTGACGACAAGTGCAGAGAGATATCCAGGTATAAAGCAATGTCTGTGCCGTGAAGCTTTTATAGTGAGCAAAGGCACTGCACAAAGCCAGTCCCACTCTCTTAAGCAAGATGATATATTGCTTAGTGTGCATTATTTGAATAACACTGATAGATTTGATTAAGCAGACTATGAGGTAAAAAAATAGTTTACCATGAACAGAAATGTCCTTTGGGTCCTGTAGTTTATCAAGAAAGTAATGGTGGTCTGGTAACAATTTCTAGCTTCACCCATTTTATATACATATACTAATGCTTACATTAATATATATATATCATCATCATCATCATCGTCACTGTTTTACGTCTGTTCTTCCACGCTAGCATGGGTTAGACGATATATATATATATATATATATATATATATATATATATATATATATATATATATATATATATATATATATAAATGAAAGTATAGAAACTATTGTGAGCGTGAAGCCAACAGTATTTCATAACATAATTGACTATAACGTCAAAATGGAAAATAATTAACGTAAGATGTGGGGAAATAATTCAAACTCAATTAAAAAAAAAACATCAAAGAATCAATAGAGCCTTAACTCTGAATAAAATAAAGTTTAAATACTTTCCTTCAATTTGGAAAAATTTCAAATGCTCTATATAGTCATAAAAAGACTATTTCACGAAACTTTCAGTGGGGATGGTCATGGTTGGAATCGTTCATCAGTAGAGCTCAACACGATAACCCTAAACATGCCAAAAAGGGAATTTAAAAGCAGGCTTGTTCAACTCATGCGTAAATATTAAAATAAACGCACATGGTGACGTCAGAATGAGACGAATATCTGTTTACAGGAAACAGCAGTCAAAAAACATTCCGAAAAAAACTCTACAAATGTAAGGAGTTCAGCAAAATAGCACTATTATCGCGTTTAAAAAAAAAAAAAAATATATGTATATATTTCCGTGGGTACTTAGTATCTATATCATTTATCTGAATTCTCCTTAATGTTGAGAAAAAAATGTTGTATCATGCTGCAATTTCTAGTAACATGAAATATCAACAAGTCTATTATTCCCGATCTTTCTAACGGCCCATTTGTGTGGTGGTCATTTTAACGGCTTGATTCATTCACCGGGCAGACACATCCACATCTACGTGGATTTATATCTAGTATGTTTGGAAAAGCTATCTATAGAGATATATCTTTCCATTGGAAATTCTCTGAATTTCCAATCTTTTGATTAGCGAAACCGTCGGTCATGGCACTAGAAGAGGTAAATATTTAAATCGTATTTTAATTTTTATTTAAAAGATTGTTTAATGTTTACTTGTTCCGCTCATATTTACAGTTCTGGTATCTCAAATTAGTACCATGGAACAACCACTATTATAGACACCATATATATTTCCGTGGGTACAGGTCATTGGTAACTAAACCAGCAATGCCACCAGCCTTGCTTGGTATGGAGGGTGATTTTGGACACCCTGTAGGATAAAAAACAAAGGCCTTCAAAGTACGAAGGAACTCAAGTGAGACAACAGCAACAAATAAATTGTATAGATGTATATTTATAAATTTGAATTTTTTTTAAATTTTCCATGTATGCATCTATGCTGGAGAGGTCAAACTCTGAGATAATAAAACATACAGTTGTAGTTATAGTCAATCATCTTGATTTATATCTTTTCACTGGATTATGTTGGCTAATACACAAAGGGAGGTATGTGTGTTACATAAGCACATATCACTTAAACCCAATGATGAGTAAGCGTTTTCTTACTTACAAACTTTGTGCCTTAGGTTCTATGGCAATAGGGATGTAGTGAATAGAGCAGATTTGACAGGTTATGTAATTAAACTCAAAATCGAGTAGACAACCATTATGTATACGGGGTCGATAAAATAAAGTAGCAGTAATGCACTGGGTAATTGCTAGCCTTGTGCCAAAAGTAGAAACAATTATGTATGTATGGATGGATGAATGTGTGCATGTAGATAAATTTATATGCATTTCTGCATGCAAATAGTCATAATCAATAAAACAAAATATGTAAATATGCACATGTACAGAACTGTACATATCTATATATATATATATATATATATATATATACACACATATATATGGGGGGTGGTGGTATATACTCACACATGCACACACACGCACACACACACACACACATATATATATAAATATATATATATATATATATATATATATATATATACATTAGCTTGTGCGTATCTCTGTGGAAGTATATGTATGAATGTGTGTGTTTGTGTGCTAGATGTAATTAGATTGAACTGGTTCTGGCACACATTTGCAAACGATCAAACACATACATGTACATATATAGACACATATATTTTTTAATCTACTGAAAAAAAAAAATAGATTCATAGTCTGGAAAATCAAATTTGGTAACTTCATTGTAAACAGGCAGTAGAAAGAAATTAAATTGTGTTTACTCCCTAAAGGACTTAGTTTATGTAATTTAAAATGACACTTTGTAAATAATTAAGCAATCAGAAATTGTTAATTGCATTTTCACATCTATAATGTGTAAGTAAAGCTAGTAGCACATTACAAATCTCAATTGAACTAAATTGAACTATATAGAAAATATATTCTCCTACATCTAGTTCACATTTTTATTCTCTAAAATATGTTTTAAAACATATTTTTACTTCTGCATAATTTATGGTGCTTCCATTTAGTTGTTTTACATGTTCAAGATAGAAGCTAATATTCTCTCTTTACTCTTCAAATAGGATTCCCACAGAAACTAAAAATCAAATCTCATAACAACAAAACTATAGTTTTAACCAGAATATGAGAAATGAATTCTCATAAACGTTTGGTTTATATATTTGACATTGGTTTGCTCAAGCAAAACAAAGCAAAAATAACAATAATGGCATAGACAAGTCTACAAGCAATCATACCATGTTCAATATGGCAGGCAAATCTCCCTTCAAAATATGTTCAATTATATTTGCAGTGAGGACCACATATTCCAATTTAGGATTAACATGTCTTGTAATGGAAAATTACAAAAACTAATGATGATGCACTAAAAATAGCAAAGACTAGGAATATTTTATTATATATTGAAGAGAGAAAAGCAAAATATTTTGGACATTTAATTTTTTTTTTAATGGTTTACAGAAGCTATTAATAGAAAGTGAAATAAATAGGAAGAGAGGAGGAAGTAAAGCAAAACTTACAATAATTGGACAGGCTTGGAATACATTAAATATATAAGCAAAGCAGAAGAAAAGCCATGAGATATGATATTCAACCTGCTGTGAACAAATGGTTCAGGATATTGATGAAGAACAGAAATGAAATTACCATAGTGATCAAGTTCAATTTAACCTAAACTCACAAAGCACATCATTGGTTGATGGGTTTATATATTACTCCAAAGCATTTGATATTTACCTGCTGTTAGTGTTTGCTCAGATTTGCTAATATGATAGACCCCCGGCAGAACAGACTGGTGATACTCAAAAGCCACAGCAACCATGATTTCACTTCTGTTACTGGCATCTTTATGAAGATGGTGTATTTACTAACTGAACATACCATCTAACCCATGCTAACATAGAAGATGGATGTTAAACGATGATGATGAACATGAACTACAATGCATCTCAAAACATGTAAACATATCTACATAAGTTTATTAAAAAAATCAAAAACCCTAAAGTCTGGTAGGTTACTATGTATTTTCAAATTTTGTATGATTAAGAAAATGAAAACAAAATATGGGATGGTCAAGACTTGAATGCCTTTGTTCATAGATCTGCTTGATCAAGGTTGATCTGGGGCTAAAAAACTATAACAATAGTAATCTTTAGGTTCCATTCCATGAACATGTCTGGCTAGCAGACACTATTCTCTAAATTATTAGGTTGATTTTCTCTCTGATTTTTATGCCTATTGTACAAAAAGTATTAAATTCTGTCTCTATCTGATGTTTAGTCATGCCAACATACATAATATACCACTTCTCATTTAAGATTATTAGAATATTATTCATGAAAATGATTTCAATTTTACCCCACATTTGATTCAACTAAAGAACGTATTCAACATGTCATGATCTATGAGATTTATAGAGGTGTCAATGCAAGTGCAATAATAAAATCTATCCTGAACACTTATAGTGTTGATGCAATATATGAAAGTACATTTTAGAGTTGGTTTTCTTGTTTCAATAATCGGGACTTTAGCTGAAAGACTGAGTCAAGACGGTCATGTCAAAATGGATTCAATGCAAAAGTACTGAAGCAAATCATGTCATTGTGGATAAAAAATAATGAGTATTTCAATGTCAGCCATACTAATCAAATTGAAAAGCTTGAATAGTTTTAAAGTTTGGAAAATGTATTCCACGAGGCTTGTCTGTAGAGAATCACCAGCATGCTGATTACTGGAAGGTATTGCATAGATGACAACTCCATGTGCCTTAGGAAATGAAAAATGGGTCTTTTATTTCAATGTCAAATTCTTAATATTCTTGGTGGACTGAGCAGGTTTTAGAATCAAATGATACCATTATTTTAAAGTTTTAGTTAAATAAATTTAGATTTAGGTTCCTCTATATCACAGATATGCCCTTTTCAGAAGTTCTATTTCAGAAAATGCTGTTTAGAATTAAAACTGAAGTGAAAACATTCACAGGAGTAGGGTAATGAACTAAAGAGAATTTTCCCTCTTGTTTCAGGAATACATATGAAACATATATATAAATATATTTGGAAGAGTCGTGTAAAAGTCATTTAAAGGGTGGATTTAAAAGTAAGATACAGTATATACGGTAAGAAACATAAATCCTTTTTGTACATATATATAGAGGGATACACTGAACTTGTACTTTTTACATACAAATAAATTTCTCATGTACTCCTATAACAGTCATTTTTGTGTAGCAACACACTTCTCCTTCTCTTCCTCCCCTTTCAATCTTTTCAATATTTCATCTGTCTGTTATCCACATCGTGGATTGTCTCTCTGTCGACTACTGTTGCTGGTCTCTGTCCTCTGAGGCACTTTTGCCCATTGCTGTCTTTGACAGCATTTAGCTGTTTTTACTGCTGTCCTAGTGACGAGTTTTCTCATTTTTATGAGTACAAAAAAAAAAGAAAATTCTCTCTATTTCATGTCTCTACTCATTTGTAGAGTTCCATTTTATTGAAACAGTATTATACTAAAAATGGAAATGTAATTTGTCCTCCTCCTCCTCCTACTACTACTACTACTACTACTACTACTACTACTACTGCTGCTGCTGCATGGAAGAAAGGCAAAGCTATCCTTTGTGGGATCTAAACTCAGAACATAAAGAGCCATAACTCTATGCCACACAGAATGCCGTCCAATGCTCTGCCAAACCCCTGCCTCCTTCTTGACTAAAATAATAAAACAAAGAAGAAATGCTTGATGCATGGTTAAATGCAATAGCCTACCTCAAAGATATGCAATAATATTCATGAGTAGTCGACATGATCCAGCACCTGAGTGGATGGTTATTCAATATATCATCATGAATTAGAGATATTTTCATTTCTTTTTATTGTGAAGAATATTTGCAGTTTTATTTTTATATTATGTCACAAATTTTAGTTAGATGGAATTCTTGCAGTGAATTTTGAAATGTATTTTCATTATGTTTAGCAGTGTAATGTTCCTATACATTTCATTTGAAAAACATCAAATATGAAAGTTTTATTAAATATCTCAGAAGAACAACACTATGTAATCTTGCATTCAATGTGCTTTTGATGTTTCATACAATTTAGATTGCCTGCAGTTTTGAACAGGTTGTATTGAATTTATTTTAAGAAATGCTTTTTCTGGTATGCCTGACAAATTACAAATAAGCCCTAAACATATAATACATATTTGAATTTCAGATGCAGAATTTTTTAAAATTATAGGATCTGTTCATTTAAGAAATATATAGTTCTTCTTTTATTAAGGTTTCCTAATACAATATATTTTAGCTAAATTTCCTTGGTGAAAGAAAATGTAATATTGTAAAGTTAATAGATTTATTAAAATACCTCTACAAAAGAAAATATATTTCCAACAGGGAACAAATATCACTCAGTTAAGAATATTTGAGGGAGATTTTGTTTACTGTCTAGTAGCTCAACTGATAAAATCATAGTATAATCAGTCAAATTCTCTCAAGCATATCAAAAGGAAGTATTTAACTGAGCTGAATATACTGTGCAACCAGAAATTGCCGTGGACATATTGTTTGCTGTTAGTCAAATAATGACAGTCACCCCTGCTTTATTGTACCACCTACACACCTCAATGTACTAAACTTAGTTATTAACATTGTATGTCACACTCCATATTTAATTGCTTTCTCCAAAGTGGATTGATTGTACCTGTTTTGCTGCCATAAATATCCTATATGATGGCGATTAAGTGTATTATGTAGTTTTTGCTAATTCATCTGAAAATGTTGATGTGCTAGCTGAGAATGTTCTAATATTAACCTTCGAACATGTTTGTTTGATTGAAACAATATTTAACACCCACCTGTATTGCAAATATTATATAGGAGAGAGTCAGTTGCTAGGTTGCTAGGCCTAAGGCTAGAATGGTCAGTAGTTGTATGACATCATTGGTGTACATTTCACATGACAAAATCAATTATTATAACTGTATTTAATATCTCAGATCAATAGCTTAATGCAATCAGACTATCATTATAGTTTTAAGTTTTATCCTGTTGAGACTTGTTGTAGTGTCAAACATTTGGGAATGGATTCTAGGATTGCTTTTTTTCCCTGTTCAGATCTATTCACAGCTAGAACTTAAATATATAATATATATTATGATTTTCAGACTGACTAGAAAAAATTACTGTGGGACATTTACTGCAAGAACATTTAACAGTAAAATGAGACTAACATATTTGATATAGTAAGTCAAAAAATTTGAATCAATGAAAATGACCCTCTTAGTGTTGGAAATCTACTTGGCATGTAAACTTAATCTGTCACCTAGTTTAACATCATCATCTGATCTTTAGATGTCTTTAATGGACTCAAATCTGTTGAAAATATATAAAACCAGGCTCCAGTTTAAGGACACCTACTTTCCTACTACCAATTTCAAAGGTCCTGAAATGAATATTGGGCATTGCTCTTCCTTTCTTCCTAACTAACCAGTTGAAATTTGATGATGATGATATGTAATGATTTTTAAGGTTATTCTTTAGTTTTAATTCATAAGTAATCTAACTCGTTGATGAAAGCATTATCCCCCTTAATATGGTTTTATGAACAACAAAAATGAAATATAATAATATAGGCACAAAGCCAGCAATTTGTGGTGAAGTGAAAATTCAATTACATCAACCCCATTACATGAATGGTACTTTATTTTATTGACCATGAAAGTGTAAAATTCAGAATTAAGCTTAGCAGGATTTTAACTTATAATGTAAAGGGCTGTAACTAGATGTTGCAAGCATTTTGTCAGATGCTCTAATGATTCTGCTAATCCATTGCTCTCAAAAAGAAAAAAAAAAAGAAAAAGAAAATACAGTAATATATATAATAAATACAAGAAATGATTGACATTTTTATATGGTGAGTAAATATTTGCTGGAATAAATATTTTGTAGAAATTGATTTTATTTTCAATGTTTGAAGTTAAACTGTTGGAAAATATCAGTAATATATTGATTTATTTAACTGACTGAGTTCTTTAAATTACAAAACTTGGAATTGTGCCTTATTAACAACATTTATTCTCATCTCTCCGAGCATATAAGGGAGCAGTGCATCAGTATTACATTAGCTATGGTAGTTAAACAAACTAAAAACCTTAAGATATGTCTCAGGCATGAATGAAAACTATTGACCAATAGCTCTAATTCCAATAATCGATAGTGTACCATCTATTACATTTAATGGCTTTTAACGTAGGCAAAAGGTCAGAAATTAAGCAGTGGAGAAAGTTGGTTATATTGACCTGGTGCCTTACTGCTATTATTTTATTGACCCTGGAAAAATTGAAAGGCAAAGTTGAACATAACAGGATTTGAACTCAGAGCGCTGTGAACTGGAACAAATATTGTATAGCATTCTAACAAATCTCCCAAACCACCACCTTATCAATCCATTTTAATGATGAATGCTCAATTCATTAAATTAGCATGCAAGTTATTGTGTATATCACAGACACATGTACTCTTAACCCTTTAGCGTTTACATTACTCTGTATATACTATTGTATTTTTGTGGTAAAGGCTTAACCTCACATAATTATCTTACATAATATCAAATCTATGAGATTTTGATATTATTTATTTTGAGAACAATACCTTAACATCAGTATGAGTAGCTAGTTATGGCCAGTTTGAACAGAAGGAGGTGAGAGAATTCTGGCCAGATATGACAGGTTTAAATGCTAAAGGGTTAATGTAGATCTCAGGTAGAATCAGCAGAATACAATGTGACATGGTTGGACCTTTGAATAACAGGTATAGTCGATCTGGCAGCAGAGGCATAACTAGGGTATGGCATAACTTGGACTAGAAGGACATTCTATTAAAGTCAAATAAGCCTCATCAAAGAGTAAAAAAAGAAACTCCTTCAGATTTATGAACTGTCTCTGATTATCATGGGGGAGAACACTATGGTGGCTGGATCATTAAACCATTTATATAAATGATTAGGCCGATAGGTAAAAATACAGTACCGGGCAGGGGTGGAATTTCACTATCTTACCATAGGCACTATTTTCCCTAACTATGCCTCTGCCTGAGAGGCTTGGTAAATATCAAATTCCCAAAATGTTATGCAGTGGGATTGAACTCAGAACTTTATGATTGTGAAACACAAATTTGAACCACTGAAGTCTGTCTCTAGCCGAGAGGCTCAATAGGTCAGTGTTTATCCTGGTTTCTGTGCCAAGAAGGGACCGAGAGTACAAGACTCTCCTCCTATCTTGACAAGATGCCAGTCCATCCCATGATTAAATCCCAGCTATAGCTGGTACTCAGTTTCAGCTGAGTATACTGGAGCACTGTGAAATGAAGTGTTTCGGACAAGAACACAGCACACAAGCCAGTCCAGGAATAAAACCCATGATATTATGATCATAAGTCGAACACCCTTACCAATATTTATTAAATCCTCAACTGCCAAACTACTTATTTTTTGCATTGATTGAAATTATTTTGATATAATATTTGATAAAACTCAAGTATATTCGAAAAAAATTATATTGGTATTTCTTTTTTCACAAGTACAAAATATAAGTTTTATTTAAATAGAAAACAAAATGTAATTCATCTGAAATATTGGAGTTATAGAATGACTTTCACTTAAAGCCAAACTAATAACTTGGAATATATAATTTCATTTTTTATTTCAATTTGATATATTAATCCTGACATTAAATTTTAGAAGTGCCACACACATTTAATTATTGGAAAGATTTGATGCTAAAATTTCAATTTAATTGGTAAAAATAAAAAGTAGAAAGCAAAATGCATTGAAAAATCCACAAATATATTGGAAAAACTTTATAATATACTAAATATTTGTGAGAAGTTTATGACACTGCTATGTTATCATGATAAATGTATGACTGACATGATATCAACATAATATTGCACAGGTATTAATTTGTATGAGCAGCAAATTGGCAGTTGTTAGGTTGTTAGATAGAATGCCACGGATTATAAGTTCCAGTGATAAGTTCAATTCCCAGTAAAGTCAATTTTGTCCAGGTCAGTCTTGATTGAATAAACCTATGTTTGATATCATTCCAACCATGACCATTTTTCTACAAGTATAGTGAACCTCAGACTAAATCCTTACAGGAAGTTAAAGGTTAATGCTACTGGGAAAAGAATGAATGTCATACACTCATATTTTACCCTTCCTAACATTTCTGAAGATTCAGAGACCTACAAGGGTGGGCTGAAAAGTTCCTAATCTGACTATGAAGGAATAATGCTAGTGCTGTGAAATCTTGCATGCATTAATTTTAACTCTTATGCATTGTTTCTTTTCAGGGATTATGTTGAAAAATACATAAACCTCATTTGGTCACTCCATGAGAGTATCTTGGTCAGCCTATGAACTTTCCAGCTGTTCCTCATATATAAAATCAAATAATTTGTGGATCAGTCTTTTACCTTAGTTTAATTGCCTTAGTTCAAGGGTGTGCAACATATTCCATTGATGTGCCACTTTTGAAAATTGGAACAACTATTAGGGCCAGTCACTGTCAAAAATATGTAATCTAATGAAAACCAGTGAATTGAGTCATAAATACATTGTGAATACATTTTAAAAAAATACATTGAAAAAAAATAAAGACAAATAAAATATAATTTAGTTTTATTAATGTGAGACTTGGTATTTGGTATAGGTCAACTAACAGAAAATTGTATTACAGTTACGAAAATAATTCTAAATAAGCCTACAAGATAAAAATTGAAAACAGTCATCGCGGGCCACTCTGACTGATCTGGTGGTCTGCGGGCCACCTGTTGCATGCCCCCTGACTTAGTTTAATCTTTAATTATAAATAGTTTAAATAATCAGTTGCATATGATTAACATTCCATCTGAATTCATAAAAGTCACTTGTTAGAGAAAAAATGTTGATGGAAAGATTGTTATTATTTATGCCTAGGTCAACCTTGATTGAACAAACCTATGTTAGATAACATTCCAGCCATGACCACTTTATATTTTTTTCAGTTATAGTGTACCTCAGACTACATTATCCAATGTGTGATTGAAGGAAGTTTTGGCTGTCATTTCTAACAACTCAAGTAGCTATATAAAGACTCCCTCCTTGGCTCATACTTCTCTCAGTGATGGGGAGGTATTTCCAGCAGATTCTGCTCGTGGTTCTTCTTCTTCTTCTTCTTCTTCTTCTTCTTCTTCTTCTTCTTAAAAACAATGACGATGATGGTGATGGGCTTGTTTACAGTTTCTGTTAACTATATTCACTCACAAGGCAATACCTGATCTGAGGTGCAACACAGTAATATAGAAACAACACCCGTGTATTTGCAAAGCAAACTTTCTAACCATAGAGCTGAGTCTGCACCTATAATTATGTATATAATATTAGTATGCATCAAATAAGAGCAGCATTAATAGTTAGTCGGAGGTCAGAGAGGAGGCAGGCAAAAAATAATCATGGTCCATGAACATCAAAGACTGGACACAATGCCTAGACCCTTCTATGTATAAATAGAGATGACAAGGAAGAGGAGGAGGAGGAGAAGAAGAAGAAGAAGAAGAAGAAGAAGAAGAAGAAGAAGAAGAAGAAGAAGAAGAAGAAAAAGAAAAAAAAAAAAGTAGGCAGCCAGTCATGTCATCAAAATAACCTATAGAAGTGAATGCAGCATGGCAAGATAACCGATACAAATGAATAGTCATGGCCTGCAGCCTTTGATGGAAAAATAGACAAATAGAGAGTCAGCATGGTAGGGAAAATGTTGTGGTAGCTGAAATACCTGACAAGATTTGTATGGATGGATGGCTGGAACGTAGCTAAATCAACTCTAGTGATTCATTTTAGCCTTTCAGATTAGAGTGTGTCTTATCTCTTCAATAACTTCAAGATGAGTGAGGAGGAATGGGTGAAGAGGGAAAGGGAGGTAATAGGTGGCTTAGAGATAGATAGAGAGAGGGTAGCCATCATAGAGAGAGAGGGAGAGGATGGTAGCCATCATAGAGAGAGGGTTGCCGTCAAGGCTAACAAACTAACCGAAGAATACAGCATGGCAAAATGGCAAAGTAACCGATAGGACTTTGGGTTGGACAGGACTTTTGAGGCAATGTTTTACAGCCAACACTTTTAGTGTATATGGTGTATCTATTCTAAACCAGATGCACACACACACACACACACACACATATATATATATATATATATATATACGTGCAGGCATGGCTGTATGGGTGAGGGATTTGTTTCAGAACGATGTGGAGCTAGGTTTAGTCTTGCTGCACAGAACCTTGGACATGTGTCTTTGGTTGACCAATTTCTTGTGAGTGGAATTTTGTAGATAGAAACTGCAGATGCATGTTAATTTACCACTGTCTTCATATTGACAATGATTAAAGCATCTTGTAATATTTGTTTATGTCTTACCTGCAATGTAGTTGTTCAACTTAGATAGATACTGCATATGCTACTTATAAATAAAGTATTGCTTCATATTATAGAATGGTAATTGAAAATTCTCTCAAAATTATCACTCAATCATTGATGCCATGGAAAAAATGGAATTATAATTAATGGCGATGTTGGTGATATTGCATATTTATGATGCACATGGATGATGATTGCTGGGTGAAGAAGTGCCAGGATATCTCAGTAGGGGGTAGTTGCAGAAGATGTAGACAAAGAAAGACCTGGGCAGACATGGTGAGAACTGATCTCAAATCACTGTGACTTACAGAGAGGATGATGGAGAGAAACTGAACTGAAAAGGACTCAACCAACCCATACAAGTGTGGAAAAATGGACGTAAGAATGATGATGATGTGGATATAATAATCATTTCTAGTATAGGCACAAGGCCAGTAATTTGGTGGTAGGGTAAAGTCGATTAAATCAACCCCAGTATGTTACCCCAGTATCGACCCCATTAGGATGAAAGGTAAAGTTAACCTCAGCAGGATTTGAACTCAGACTGTAAAGGACCGTAACTCTATGCTGCAAAGCATGTTGTCTGACTCTCTACCAATACTGCCAATACACTGCCCTATGACGTGGATATAATAATGATTAGTTGTATCTGGAGGGGAAACAAGATTGACAGAGCTATGGTGACAGTACAGATATTTACAATGTTTATTATTAATGAGAGCTTGAGAGTTACTGAGAGCCTTACTGGATGCTTTAGAGCAGAGGTTCTCATTCCTTTGGGGCCACTACTCACCTCACAGCCATATAATACCATCAGCGCCCCCACCCCTATTTCCAGAGAGACCTGCCTACATGCAAATTGTAAATAATATATAATAAATAAAATTGTTAATTTATATATAATAAATAATATAATATATACTATGTATAAATAAATATTATGTATTTTTTTATTTTACTATATTCATATATAATATGTATCATTTGATATTTAATATACTAATATACCATCTCTCCCACCTCCTTTGTCTCCAGCGGATCCTGGACCTTCTCAATGCCTCTAGTGGGTGGTAGCATCCACATTGGGAACATATGCTTTAGAGTTTCTAGTCTGTTGCCTAGAGTATCTATTCTGTGTTTAAAATTTAGCTGCTATTTCTTGGGTTGACAAGAGCTAATATTTAGTGGGACGACTGCTGTGCTTTTACCTCTATTTCGACTCTGATAGAGTAGAACTATCATTAAAGATCTTATTATGCTTTCCTTTTCAGGGTCTGCAAAACTTCATTATCTTTTCTTATTTAAGATGGTAAAGTGTATCGTGAGAAAGATTGGTTGCCATTTCTAAAAATATTTCAGACTGTGATTTGGAGATATATATAAAGCACCTGGAAAAATTAAAGAAAGATTTAAAGTACATTTTGAGGATCTGAAGAAAATGCACGTACCTGACTGGATTTTTACCCTATTTGATTAGGAAATAGAAAATGCAGACATTGAATTTCACTTAGAAGAGGAATTCGTTGGTATGTGTGTGGATCTTGAAGCCAAATAATTGTTCAGAAGCAAACATCTCAACCTATATTAGCAGATTAACAAAAAATTGTGATGTTGTTGGGGAATGTGTGTCCATGCTGATAAAGGTACAATTGCCCTCACAGATGCTGAAAAGAAAATAGCATAGAAGAGCCATTATGAAATATTACAGAATGAGGACAATGCATGGGAGAAAAATGGTCTACCGCAAGATGGCCATGGACTAAATATAGATCTGGTAGTATGTTACAAATCATCAATGATTAATTGTCCAATACTCTGTAAATTAGGTTATCCATGTCTACACACATAGATACACATGTATATATTTATATATATGCACAAAAATATTCCCATTCATTATCACACACACACACATTCACACATTCACACATTCACACATAAAAACACACACACACTCACACATACAATCACATATACTCATACACACACTAACTCACTCACAAAGTCTTTCTTCTGTTGTTTGTATAAGAATATTTTCCTGAAGCTCATTAAAGGTCCTATTTACATAGATAGATACACACATTAGAAAGTGAAGCAAAAATAAATAAATGAAATAAAATTTATTTTAAAATAGCATCATATATTCAGTTTCGTTTTTTATTTATCATTTTTGTTTTGTTCGTAAATAATGTACTTACTTATTTCAAAATGTTCATCACCTCCCACCCACAAAAAATGTTATCCTTTCTCTTTTATTAAACATTCCAAAAAAGGAATAATAAAAAAAAGAAATAAAAGAGTTAAATAATATATTAATTTCTTCACATTAAATTTTTTTTCATTTTTTGAAATAGTTATATATTAGGAACTTGGTTGGAATTCAACTTAGAATGTCTGCAATATATCCCTTTTCATCTTGTTTTCTAATATACTAAATAATCAATAAAAGAGAACATTTGCAGCTTCTTACTAAATAAAGGAATGCTGCAACTTTTCTTTCATCTTCAGAGGTTTTTTTTTTTTCAAAGGAAGTTATATCAAGATTTCTAATCTGAAATTTAGGAAAACATTGAATATTTGAAATTAGTACAAAATCTTATAATCTATTGATTTATCTCTCTCTCCTATATAAAATCTGGCAGATTAGTTATAAACTTTTGAGAAACAGTAATAAACAGATGATTTCCTAAATATGATAAATAATATTTTGATATGTGAGTTTGCCTCTATTAGTGTTTGTGTTTTAAAATATCAGATACAATGATTCCTATTAAGCAAGGTATGATTTCATGTAACTTTTATATTGATACATACATACATGATGGCTGCAAACTCTGCTAAGAGTATTGCAATCGCTTGTCAGATTACAGAAAATGCTGCATTTTTAGGCTATGACCAGTCACATGAACCTGTAACATAACCTAAACAAGCAATGCCTGTGCTTTGAAAGTTTTTTAAGTGGAGAAAGGCCTTGCACTCAACCAATCCCACTTTCTGAGCATCGAAAACACTAGCCAAAAAAGAGAACTGGTCAACATCATCGGATACTTTTGAAGCTGCAGGTTTTTTTTTCAGAGTTTCCCTCTCTTAGAAAGGTGTTGTGACAACAACTGGGGGCCTCTCACTCCTAGGTAAAAAAAAAAAGTACTATTTGGATGGCCGTTGACTCTGCTGAGTTCCTCCACCCTTCACTGGGTCTTGTATTTCATCCCACAGGGTGTTCAAATATCACCCTTCTCACCAAGCAAGCTTGGCCGGGTTGCCGGTTTAGTCGCTGACGACCCAACCATGAGACAGGTTGTACTGGGTTATATGTTACGCGTAGCAATCGAGAGCGACCTGACATACATACATACATACATGCTATGTATGCATACATACACACATACATACATGCATGCATGGTGGCTGCCAACTCGTTTTCGAGTACGGCCACTACTTTATATCCATGTAGGAGAACCCCTACCGATGCACTGAACTAATGTAACTTTTTAGTCCAGCCAGCGACTTGAAAACTCTGGCACAAAGACTACACTTGTGACCATTATTGACACATAGTGCAGGGCCCATGGTACCATGTGACGACAAGTGCAGAGAGATCTCCAGATATAAAGCAATGCCTGTGCTGTGAAGCTTTTATAGTGAGCAAAGGCACTGCACAAAGCCAGTCCCACTCTCTTAACCAAGATGATATTTACCAAAAAGAAGAACAAGTCAACATCATTGGATACCATCAGGGTTGCAGGTGTTATATCAGAGTTTTCCTTCTCCTAGAATTCTGCCTTGACAAAGGCTAAGGGGTCATCTCTCCCGGTGATTTTGGATGGCTATTGACTCTTAAGAGCTCCCTTGCCCTTTGACAGGTTTTGTTTTTAGTCCTGCAGGATGTCCAAAGTCACCCTCCTCACCAAGAAACCTTGGTGGGGTTGGCAGTTTAGTCGCCAACGACCCGACCATGAGACAGGTTGTACTGGGATACATGTTACCAGTAGCACCAACTGGTGACCTGACATAGGTATATATGTATGCATACATACATACATGTATGTATATATGCATGCATACATACATACTTACATACATACATACTTACATACATACATACAATTGTACATATGTACATATGCACACACAACCATAAATTTTAATCTGTAATTCATTTTCATCTAGTAACTATATATTCTCCTACCTATATTCAGATAGAGATGTGACTTGGTAGCTTTTGGTGGATTGACAGAATCGGTAGAGTGTCAGACACCATGTGTTGCAGCATAGAGTTAACGCCCTTTACGTTCTGAGTCCAAATTCCACCGAGGTTGGCTTTACCTTTCATCCTTAGGGGTCGATAAAATGAAGCACCAGTAATTGCTGGCCTTGTGCCAAAAGTAGAAACAGCTTCTAGTTATATCCCATTATGTTCTGAGTTCAAATCCTATCGAGGTTAGCTTTGCTTTTCATTTTTACAGGGTCAATAAAATAAAGGACTGGGATTAATTTAATTGACTTTCCCCCCCACCAAAGTTGTTCACCCTCTGCCTAAATCAAAAGCCATTATTATTATAATACTGAAGAGAATATGGAGGCATAAATTAAAGAAGACTGTTTATTCTTACAGGGAACAAGACAATATAGTAAAGGGTTTTGTGATCAAATGTTAACAATGTAGGTAGAGTTGTGTTAAGGTTTTGCAACCTTTCTACTGCTGGTGTATCCAACAGTAGAAATCATGCCAAAGAAATGGAATGTATGAGTGAGACATAGTCCCTTTAATTGAGTAGAAGTGCAGTAACTTTGAATAATGACAAACTGCTACACTGCCTCAAGGGAAAAGGACAAGCTTTTCTCACAGAAGTAATATGTATATAAAGCAGTATCTGTATAAATATATATCATCGTTGTTCATAATCATCCCTATTCTATATTTACCTAGCCATGCTGACATGGATTTAATGGGTTTTCTGTGACTTAGTATTATGAGTTTGTTTTATGAATCCTGCGATGCATTGTGTACTTGAGCAAGACACCTTATATCATGTTACTCCAATTTAATCAGCTGTAAAAATGAGTTGTGATGTCACTGGTGCTAAGCTGTATTGGCCATTACCTTTCCCTTGGAGAACATCAGTGGCATGGAGAGGGGAGACTGGTATGCATGGGCAACTGCTGGTCTTCCACAAACAAACTAAGCCCAGGCTTGGGCTTTGGAGGGAAGCTTTCTAGGTGCAAAATCATGGTCATTAGTGACCGATGAGGGCCTAGAAGTATTATGAGCACTATATTTTCTTTCAGTAGTGTTGTCATTCTCACTTAATTCTTCCACACTCCTATAATCCATCCTGTTTTTCATAAACACGATTTACTAGCTCTTGTCTTGTATTCCTTTGTGTCTGATTCTTGCTTGACAAATCTTAAACTTCTGTTGCAGTTCATTTCATTGAGTTATTGAATGAGCAAAGAAATTACAAAGGACTTCAATTATAACACCATAAAGCTAACTTTTGCTTCTTGATTTACAGCAAGAAGACATGCTAAACTTGGACTATTGTTGTCACAATTTATAAACACTGCTTTTGATTTTTTTTGTGTGGGAGACCATATGTATGCTGACTCATGTCCCCAGCAGACAGAATAGAGAAAACATTGCCCCAGAGGATGGCAAGGGGATATGATGGAACAACCAATCCAACTCATGGGGCTTGTTCTCATGGGTAACCAGCTCTGCCCCAATAGAAAAAGTAATGGGTAGGGATGTGGTCTGGGAGCCAAGAACATGGGAAATCTCCACTGGTACAGGTTTGACCTCAAACCTATTGGAGAGTGACCAATATTTTGATAGTTTGCCTTCTTGGCTTGATGTGTAGCAATACCTGTGTTAGTTGCTGAATGGTGAATTCTTGAGAATCATTGGTTATTAACTGATTAAGTGAATTGTTTTATAACCAGATCACCTAAATATTTTAACCAATTAATAGTTAACTTGGTGAAGGGATAAGAGAACAAAATAGTTAATTTTTTCATCAAATGAAATCTGAATATGCTGTACTTTGATTGATAATTTCTTGCTTGTTTTAGAGTTTTTTCAATCTTGATACTTTTGTTGCAATTTAATTCTATTTTAGTCACTTTTAAAATGAAATCATGATTTATGTAGTAGTTTAATGTTCAAAACTCAGACGTTAAGGCAGGCGAGGTGATTAACTAATATTTTTCATCATAAGAAAATTGTGTCTTGTATTTTAAGTTGTTAAATCTGGCAAGGCATGTCACATAAATCTAACACTACTGCCTTTAATAAAAGACAATAATGCACTATGATATTTGAAAAGGCTTTTTCTATCTGTAAACACACTAGCTAGTTTAACAATCCTACTCCTTGTACAGCAGTCTTCCAAGATTATCTTGAAAATCTTGAATGATTATTTATAATGTAATGATTGAAATTCCTTCATTATTAAATTAAGAATCAAATGTTAAAAACGGTTAACAACATTGCCACCAGGCTTGCTAATCAAATGTTAAAACAAAATATAAAGAAGTTTTTTTATGTGCAATAACTGCATATTATTAAAAAAAAGTGAATAATGTTTCAGACAGAATAAACCTTGCAAAGGAAATTTTGTATTTTCTTTGCCATATAAAATTCCTACTATAATTGAAACTCATTTAAGCAGTTAATAAACATTATGAAAATTCTTATACAATTATTAACGGTTACATATTTTCCAATTAGTTTTAAGGTCCCATAAACACACCCATATAAATAAACATATATATATAATATATATAAATATATATATATAAATATATATATATATATATATATATATATATATATATATATACGTATATATATATATATATATATATATATATATATATCTCAGTAATAGAGAAGACCCGCCTTACCTAAATACAAAGTAAAACCTACTACAGTCAGTAGGCATCTCTAACCCCCCCCCCCCCCCCCCATCCACACCGCCCCTTTCAATGTAAAGTTATGTTGGTGCCACAACATCCAGGCCGAAACAAATGAGATCGTGTAGGTGTCACGACAAAAAAACACACAGTCCACGCTGTAATGTGGCCATGTAGGCAACACGGTAAAAACCTCCCAGCCCCACACTGTAAATGTGGTTGGTGTTAGGAAGGGCATCCAGCTGTAGAAAACCCGCCAGACAGTCCTATGCGAGCAAGACAACCACTCTTGCCTCAAGTGGGAAAACCCCCGTCCAAACCCATGCAAGCGTGGAACACGGACGTTAAACGTTGATGATGATGATGATGATGATATATATATATATATATATATATTTCACCGTATTTTTGACTAAAGGAATTTTAGCCTGATAATGGGGTTTAGAACCCTCAGATAAATGGATAAAGATGAGTATTGACGTCAATACTCATCTTTTTCGAATTAAAATTCCTTTAGTCAAAAATATGGTGAAAGTTATTCTATTTTCGAATTTCAAACCTGCTCAATGTTTCAAAACATACTTATATATATATATATATATATATATATATATACATACATATATATACATATATATATTCACATACATACACACAGTAGTAGGAAGCACTTTAAAGCTATTTTCCGTGCTAAAGACTTGTGAGCCCCATGTCAAGCTTAATCCTAATCATCATGGGATCATTTTTAAGGCAATATTTTATAGCTTGATGTCATACCTGGTGTCATATATACATACATATTTATATATATATATATATATATATATATATATATATATATATACCATCATCATCATCATCATCATCATCATCATCATCATCATCATCGTTTAACGTCCATGTTCCACGCTTGCATGGGTTTGGACGGGAGTTTTCCCACTTGAGGCAAGAGTGGTTGTCTTGCTCGCATAGGACTGTCTGGCGGGTTTTCTACAGCTGGATGCCCTTCCTAACACCAACCACATTTACAATGAGGAAATAATAGTCAAAATATACCTATTTTTTTTCAAAGTCATGGCTGCAGTGTATATCTTTATTACATATATATTGTTATATCTGGGGAGGTTCAAACATTCTTTATTACGGTCACATTTGTAATACTAGAGTTTTACCTTATAATCACAGGATAAGTAGAGAAGTAGTTATGGTATTTTGGGGAGTATATATGTGCTGATACAAAATCACTAGGAAAGATAGTGATGAATGCAAATCTGTATACCATAACTAAAGTTCCTGAAGTTAGTAAATGCAACCAGCTGAACTTCAGAGTATCAGCTCACTACTAGAATGTCCCAAATTTCAAAATTAAAAGAAACATCTTTTCATGTCACTCATACAATTTAATATATATTATAACATGTAAAATATGCCATAACACTACATTGGTCAAACCTTTGTTCTTATATTCATCTTCATAACTTTAACCTCTATATAGTTCCTTCACCTAATCATCTTCTTCCTAAGTCAATTCATACTCTCTGCTATTAACACCAGGTCATCTACATGCAGCATCTCTCATGATACACCCTCCTTTAAACTTCAGGCAAATATTTCCATTACAACTACAAATATCAGTTGGCTTAATAATGATTCCTGATGCATTTCTGCCTTCACATCAAACTTATCACTGTTCTTTTTCTTAATCCTTGTGGCTATATGCAGTTTTTCACACATTGTCATCACTACACTATCCAACTATTCCTCCACTCCTAACATTCTGAATATTCATGTTGCTACTTCATGTGGAACCATGTTGATAGCCTTCTCTTGATCAACAAACATCACAAACAGTTTTTCTCTCATCTTAATACTTCTCATGTAACTGCAGTATTAAAAAAAAAAAAAAATCCACCAGTTGTTCCTGTTCCAAGCACAAATCCAAATTGTATTTTAACTGTAGTGTTTAGGTAGAATGGAAATTATTGGATAGTTTTTTTGTTCTCTGATTTTGGGGTTCAAAGATCGGTTTGAAATCACCTCTGTAAGCTAATCACTCAATTGTTATGTAAATAGTGCTCCAGCTGTTTGTAGTGGTAAACTCTATTCATTTATGGTTAGACCGAGTGAGAATAAACAACACCTTGTTTTAAACATAGTATATCACAGCTAATAGAAAACAATTCTCTTCAACTAACACAGTTTCTTTGTTAGTGACCTTAGCAACAGTGTTAAAGTTTAATGAGAAAATAATCTAATCCTTGGGTACATTTGTTACTATTTAATCTCATATAATCCCTGATAGAGCAAACCTATCATCCTAGGAACTTAAAACATGACCATCCCATTCTTTTGTGTATCAGAGACTACTTTATACAATGTGTCCTTTAGATTTATGTGACACTTGGCTTATTTCTAATAGGTCAAGCAACACTTAGAGTTGCTTTATCATCATCATCAGCAGCAGCAACAGTGGCAGTAGCAGCAGCAGTGGCAGCAACAGCAGCAGCAGTGGCAGCAGCAGGAGCAACATCATTTTATGCCTATTTTCCATGCTTACATAGGTTAGATACATTTGTCTCAATATGTGACTAGTTGGATCAGGTGATCATGTCTTGCTCATACACTCTGTTTATGGCTTATTTTTCTAGGGCGGCATGCCTTTTCTAATGACTATCACTTTACTGTGTGTACTGGGAGCATCTTTGGTGCTACTAGCACTATCCATGTACAGGCTGGATTCTAATCATGGATGTAATATTATTAGGTGAAACTACTTTAAAAATAATAAATATATATTTTCTTGGTTTTTAGTACCCAAAATACTCTCTCATTACTTCTTTTATTGAAAGTTCCCATGAAGTTAGATGATTTAAAAAGATATATAACAGTAACTTCCTATGTGATATCAATGAGGAGGTCAATCCTAAATACTAAAGGCTGTAATTTGCTTTCCCCTATATGTCAATAATACAGCAAAGGCTTCACTGACTGCCAGGCTGAAGAGGGCAAACTGATCAAGTATCAGCCACTCTCTGATAGGTTTGTGATAGAGACTTCTGGCATTTTTGGCCCCTGCACCCCATGCCTGCTCACTGCTATTGGAGTGGAGTTGGCTGCTTGCAATTGCGAGCCACATAAGGTGGAGTGGCTGTTCTTGTGTGTCTCCCTCATCTCCTTTGGGGCAATGTATTCTCCAGCCTGTTGGCAGGGATCATGAGGCAGAAAATAAGATAGTTGGTGGTAGAACATACTTATTCAGACGTCACACATATACACACACATACAGAAACCAGAATTTATGAAATATACAAGTTAACAACAATACATGTTTTAAAACCAGACCTTTCATCTCAACTACTGCTAATACTGATTCTACATTCACATCAGCCCTTTATAGCAAGAGTTATTATCATTACAGGCTGCATAACAGGCATCAAATTCATCATTAGGTTCCTTTTTTACATAGTTTGCTATGTCCAGATTGGATGGTTGTACCTATACATTCAAAGGGCCAGCCTTGTCACATATTGCGTCATGCTTATTCTACCTGAGAATTATGTTGTCTGGAATATTCAGTTATTTAATGAGTTAAGTTGATTAGACATCTGAATGTTCATCATCAAATCTGACAGTGGAGCCATCATTTTAAAATCTAATAAGGGTGGTGAATTGATAGGTTCATTGGAGCATCACACAAATATAATGCAGTATTTTTCCAGCTCTTTATGTTCTGAGTTGAAATCCCAACTTTGTCTTTCATCCTTACCGGGTTGAAAAAATAAAATACCTGTCAAGTACTGCAGTTGATTTAATCGACTTTCTTCTTTCCAAAATTGCTGGCTTGTGCTAAATATAGAAATCATTATTAAGACAAATGCTCTTCTATTTCTGCCATCTGACTGCTTGTTTTTCATAATTAAAATGTTTCTTTATACAGAAATCAATAATTGTTTCTACTTTAGGCACAAGGCCAGCAATTACCCAGTGCATTACTGGTACTTTATTTTATCCACCCCATAAGGATGAAAGGCAAAGTCAACCTCGGTGGGATTTGAACTCAGATCATAAAGGGACGTAACTATGCTGGAAAGCATGGCGTCCGACCCTCTACCGATACTGCCAATCCACCGCCCTTTATACAGAAATCAATAATTGATAGCAGAAGGGTGAGATTGCGTGATATTCATGCCTTTTTTGCAAGGTAATAATATATATATATATATATATATATATATATATATCATTCTCCATAACTCACAGCCACCCTATTCTACTATTCCTCCCTCCCATAGCATAGAAAGTTGAACCAATGACTAACCTCCCTTGGGCTGGTGCCATGATAAAATGCACCCAGTACACTCTGTAAAGGGTTTGTTGATAGGAATGGCATCCAGCCATAGAAAATATATCAAACATAGGATAGATGGAAATCTATACTTGTGTCAAGGACATGTCAAACTCACTAGTGCTCACAAATGTACCAAGTACACTCTGTAGAATGCAGGAACATATGTAAGAGAAATGAGGGAGTGGCCAGTCTGAGAGATCAGTGGTTTCAATTAAGTAGTGACTTGGTCTGTGGTGACCCATTCAGTCCTTGCTAGCGGGTAAAATAGACGTTAATGATAATGATGATATGTGTGTGATTGAGTCTATATGTGTGTTTGTGTGTATGTGTATTTGTGTGTATGTTTGTATGTGAGTGTGTATGTAATATATTTGTGTTTCCATTTGATTATAACAAGTTTACAATGGAAAAAAAATCATTAGCCATTGCTGAAACTCATTAGTTGTTAAATATATTGACGACCACACCTACTTATCTATCTACTTAATTAAATTTACAGAGATTCAATTCTGTTGCACTAGCAAGAGGCGGCTCTTGCATCGTGGATCACTACCAATTAAGACAAAGTGTTCAACCTGAATTGGATTCATTGCACTATATAGTTAACAACTGATCAGCCTCTATAATTAATTTGTATCACAGATCCATTAAAATTGCATCATACAAAACAAAAATATTAAAAAAGGAAAATTAGAAAATAACAAGTAAAACAGGAAGAGAATAAGGTAAAGAAAAAATATATACATTGGATCGATGGAATGCAATATTTCAATTCTGCACTGAAGGATGATCAGTAATTTCTAAGGTAGTTTTGAATTTCTGCTTGTTTATCATATACATAGAAATAACATGTATTATGTTAATTCTGGTGCACAGACAATATCAGAATCAATAGAAAGTTAAATTGAAATTCCTTTCCTTTACTGTCAGTAAGCATTACATGCATGTTTATATTTTAATTTGACTTCCATCGAGATACTAATTGATGAGAAGCCTTAATCATGAATTTACGATGCCTGAATCCATTCAGTTTAATTTGAAGTATCTGTAGCAAAGGAAATCTTAATATAAAGAACTTTCCTGCCCTCATCGCTGTAATAAATTATAGTAGCTTGCATTAGTAATCAGTTTATTTAGCTGTTGTATTTTTGAAAATTTATTTAGTTATATCGGTTTGTTTTCCTACAGAGAATGTTTAATATTTGTTGTTTATGCGGCATTTTTGTAATATGTACCATGCTGGCATTGAATTATAAGAGAGTTTATATCCAAACAAGAATGTATAAAACTAAAAGACATAGAAGGAGAAAAGGAGATGTTAGAGTCATCAATTTAGAAAGCATGTCAGTATGTATCAGACTATACTCATATGTATGTAGTTATATGAGCATGATTATATGAGTGGTATAGCTATGTTGTATTTGCATATTTATGTATAAGTTTAAGATTTTGTGTTAAAATATGAAAGTATATAATTATATAATTGTTTCTACTTTTGGCACAAGACCAGCAATTACTCAGTACATTACTGGTACTTTATTTTATCGACCCCGTAAGGATGAAAGTAAAGTTAACCTCGGCAGGATTTGAACTCAGACTGTAAAGGGACGTAACTATACTGGAAAGCATGGCGTCTGACTCTCTACCGGTACTGCCAATCCACTAGGAAAATATGAAATTGGAAGTGTAATCATCTCAAAGCAAATGACCATAATAATAGTTAAGAAAATCAGGTGAAGTACAGAGGCATCTCTTTTGACATCTATCTTTATTGGTACTTTACCTGATTTTCTCAAATATTATGAATATTGATTGACTATTATTATGGTCAGGGCCAGATTTATCAAGGGACAGTGGGAGTGAATACTCAGGGGTCCCCACATCAAACAGGGCCCCTTCTCTCTCTCTGAGCAGGGCCCCTTCTTCAAGCAGGGTCGCCACTTCAAACATAGCTCATACACCTTTTAACAATGGAGTCCTGATCATAAACATAATTTTATCTTTAAAGAGTATGTTTTTAAAAATGTAATTAATATCGCTTTTGTGCCAATTTATCAAAATTTCTTTACTTTAGCAACACCTGTTGGTGAAAGTAAGGGGAGTTTCTGTATATGGTTTATATGTATAAATCATCATCATCATCACCGTTTTACGTCCGTTCTTCCATGCTAGCATGGGTTAGACGGGTTGTTCTGTTGTGGGCAGTGTCTGGTCAGCTGACCTTGTCTTGCTCATACAGGAACTGATTCTGGCTTGATTTCTACAGCTGGATGCCCTTCCTAACACCAACCTCATTTACAGTGAGTGTTGGGTGCTTTTTTTCCGTGACGCCTACACGTCTACTTTACAGTGTGGGCTGGGTGCTTTTTTGTCATGGCACCTCCACGACCACTTTGCAGTGGAAGGGTGTGAGAGTATATTGTCTATATGGCTCAGCTTCGGCTTGTACCCATGGGAGGTCGGGTACTCTGTATTACTGCATGACGCTAGAGGTGTAATTGGGTATGCTCAGCTTTTATCACCTCATCTTCTTGGGTCTCCCCACTCCGCGGTTTCCATTGACTTCTACTGCTCTGCCCCTTTTTATGCAGCTGTCATCCTTCATACGCATCACATGTCCATACCAATGCAACCGCCTCTCCTGCTCACAACATTTGATTCCTCATATGCTCAGTCTCTCTCTCAATTCGTTTTGCCGTTCGCGTATTACACATCCATCGAAGCATGCAGGCTTCGTTTTTTTCTAATCTACGTAAGTCTTCCACCTTCAGCACCCATATATATATATATATATCTTTCTATATATATATGTATAAACATATGTCTCTATATATCTCTCTATATAGATGCATGTGTGTGTATATGTAAATATTCATAGCCCATAAACATATAGAAACACATGTATATATAAACACATGCATTTATAAACACACACATACATGTACATACACACATATATATATATGTGTGTGTATATAATATATGTGTTTATGACAGTGTATCTACATCTCTGAATATAAGGAAAGTAATGAAAAAGGAAAAATTTAAAAGCCTCATGGAGAGGAAAAAATGAATTAAAAAAGGAATCAAATTAAATAATACACTTAAAAAGAAAATTATATGCAGGGAAAGGAAGTAGCCTGTAGGTGAAAGATAAAGAGAATTTTATCTGTAAATTATAGATTTTTATTAGAGTGCAATAAATGAAAACAGTGAGACAGAAATTTATTGCTGATTACAACAATCAAAAATGAAATTGCAATATTTAATTACAATAAAAAGGGGAAACCTCCTACTTCAAAAAACAAGTAAAAAACAAACAAACATACCTTAAAATGAATCAATGCACACATGCGCGCACACACACACACATACATAATTATGTATTTATATGTGTAGGTGCACATGTGTATGCAGGTATTTATATATATGCTCACATTGTGTGCATGTGTTTATATATATATGTTCACATACACATATATATGTTCACACGTATACACACATATTTAGATATTTGTATGTGTACATGTATATATATATGATGCAACACTGATTCTTTGTTCCTTTATTCTTATACTAAATATATATATATGTATATATATATATATATATACTTGCATATACACACAAAGCCCAAAGATACACATATATATAAAAAAAAAAAAAGAAAAATGATGTTCAATGTTTTTTTTTTCTTTTAACTTTTTAATTGTTCAGTTTTATATGAAACATTGTCATGTCTGAGCAAGACAGCATTGATATATACACCAACAATGTAGTAAATTAACCCTACAGACAAAAGATACCACATTTCTTTTATCATATTACTATATTTTGAAGCTTAAAATGCTACCATCCACTGTCTAGTCCAGTCTCTTCCTATCCTCGTTCAATTGCACCAATGCTCATCTATATAATGCTGTATATCTGTGATTTTAATAGGAAAAAATGGACGTTGGTGTGTCCTGAATTCTTGCCTTACCATTGCTCAGAAACTGACTAACAAGCTTGTGCTCATCCAACATCCACACAAGGATGAAGCCGTTGGCCACTTGAAAGGCTGTCATCAAGCAGACAAAAGAGTCCCATCTACCTCAATTTTGAAATCTAAGTGATTCTTCTCTTAGACACACAACCAAGTAAGGCTAGCAAGCCCTGTATACCCATTTTTACTCACTACTGGGTTACTGTTGACTCATTTGAGTTCCTTCACCCTTTAATACATTTTGTTTTTCCTCCTGCTGGATCTGCAAAATTCCTCCTCCCCAAGCAAGCTTTGTGGACTTGCTAGTTTAGATGCCAACAACTTGACTATGGGATAGATTGTACTGGATTATATGTCACCAATAGCACTTGAGAATGACTCAATATATTTAATAGTCTGGCTGTCAACAATTTGCCACCTAGAACATGCAGCAAAATGGCAGTCATTAGAGCATCATTGGTATTTGTTTTGGCTCTCTCCATTCTGAGTTCAAATCTCACCAAGGTCAATTTTTCTTTCATCCTTTCAGGATGAATAATCAAAGTGCCAGTCTATCATGTATAGTTGGGGAACTTATCTTTTACTATTTCAGGCCTAAACCTCTTGCTATGGACTTTAATGTATGTGAGGAAAACAATGTTGTTCTAAATCATTACAAACTGCTGTTTTGTTAAAAAATATTCCAATAAACTTAACATCATATTAACTTTTCTCACTTGTCATTAAAACTTTGCTAATTCATCAGTTGATATATGAAAATTTGTAGACTAAATGACACCTGATGCATCTAGTTTCTCCTAAACTACATAATAGTGTCTGTAGACAAAGTAAACAGTTATCAATCAGCAATCAGGTTAAGTTTGTGTATGCTATATCTAAGTTTTCTTCTTTGCAAACATATAGCCTTCAGTTTCATTTTACTTGCATCTATCAGGTTAAGAATCAATTAAAATACAAGTAATTTCAGATAAAGTAACTGTTTCTAAGGCAATATTTGTCATTTTTGTAATTGTATATATTTGTTTCTATTACTTTGGAATTGCAAAACACAACTTCTGTGGGTGATAGCTAACTACTAAAAAATAAAAGAATAAAAATATTTAAAAAAACTTGGGAAATCAGGACAGTATATCAAACAAGTCTCATTAACCCTATAAACAAATAACTTTCATAACTATTTTGTCTGCAAAGTTTTTAAAGTAAAATAGTAAACATGGATCTAGTTCCTTTTATAACCAATCATTCACGAAATTGTTTTGAAATTTGTGTAGTTTTGCATGGCATATGAAATAAAATTATCAGAGTAAGCATAAGTTTATTAATTGTACTTCTCATCTACATTTGCTACACATTATACTTAACAGGGGGTTGTCTCACTCATTGCAGGCTAAATGGACCTCTCATTTTATTTACCTTTAGCATTGTAGTGCTTGTATAAATGGACAGGCCTTTTATACCATGGTATATTGCCTACCAGCTCAGTCCTGGGCCTTTTCGTGTGTTCCTTGAGTTCACTTTGTCTCATGTATTCTTTGGTCTTCTTCTACCACAGGTTTTATCCACTTCAAGTGCCCAGCATCGTTTTTTACTCAACTCACACTCTCTTCAAACATCAAATGACTGTACCATCACAATTGTCTCTCTTGCACATGATATTCAATTTCTCTTATATGCAATTTTGCTCTCAGTTCTCATTAAGCAAGATTAACATTACACATCCAGTGGAGCATGCATGCCTCATTTTGTTTCCAGTAGAGGTAAAAGCTCTCTGAACTTCTACTCCTTATATATATATATATATATATATATATATATATATATATATATATATAAATATATATATATATATATATATATATATATAGATAGATAGATAGATAAATATACACGGGTGTGTATGATTGTGTATAGACGCTTAAACCAATCAGCTTTAGTTATTCAGTGAAACTACACACTGATTGGTCGAAATACAGTTTGCAAGATTTAGCATTCTGGAGCCACTTTTCACTGTATATAAGGTACAAAATTTACCCATCTCATTACAGTTGAAAATTGCAAACTTGACTGTCACCACATATTATGAACCTGAAGATTGCGAAAGCATGAAAGTACTTGTTCAATTAAGACTTAGAATTTAATATTCTATCATACTATTTCATTATAATGCCATTATAAATTTTAAAGGATTGTAAATAAAACGAGTAAATCAGACAAAGTTGGAATTCCTCTTATTAATATATATATATATATATATACTTTAAGTCGTTTGGAAGCCTCAACAATGCAAATGGGTAAATCTCCGGGAAACAATATCCGGTGGTGGAGAGAGAGATGTAAGTGGGTGTACGTTGAGATGCGTGGTGTGTATCAGACGTGTAGAAGAATGAAGGAAAGAGTATAAAGGATAAAATTAAAATAACAACACGAGAGAGAGTTACCTTGGGAGAGATTTAATTGTCCCTATATATTTCGGATTCACATCCATCAACTGGGGTTTTTTCCGGGGTGGGGGAAAGGTTGTCTGTCGGAAAGGTGCGAAACGCGTCCTCCGCTGTTTGTTGTTTTGAATATCTGAGGTATTCAGCAGAGCGCGCGTGTGCGTGAATTGGGGTTGGTCGGGCAGAGGTCAGCGGCTGAATGAGGGAGTGGGGTGGCGCTAGCTGTCAGTCCATTCTCTGCCTGTTTGTTAAATGTTACTGTGTGTGTGTGTGCGTGTGTTGTTGCCTTGTTCCTCTGTATTGGCAGTGTAGTATGTTCGTATGGTGGAATGCTACTGTGTGTGTGTGTAGTTGTCTTGTTTGTGTGTGTGCGTGTGTTGCTGAATCGTTTGTTAACTTAAACCAGCCATCTCATTTCGCTTCTCTCGGATCGATTGTTTATTTGCGGTTGCAGGCGTTTGATAAAAAGCGTTTCCTTGATACGTAACGTGCCGACGTTTCTTTCAGTCGCTAGAATTGTGACAATGGGCCTTCCGTCTTTGTTTCCGCATTTGTCTAAGGCAACAACACACGCACACACACACAGTAACATTTAACAAACAGGCAGAGAATGGACTGACAGCTAGCGCCACCCCACTGCCTCATTCGGCCGCTGACCTCTGCCCGACCGACCCCATTTCACGCGCACGCGCGCTCTGCTGAATACCTCAGATATTCAAAACAACAAACAGCGGAGGACGCGTTTCGCACCTTTCCGACAGACAACCTTTCCCCCACCCCGGAAAAAAACCCCAGTTGATGGATGTGAATCCGAAATATATAGGGACAAATAAATCTCTCCCAAGGTAACTCTCTCTCGTGTTGTTATTTTTATTTTATCCTTTATACTCTTTCCTTCATTCTTCTACACATCTTATACACACCACGCATCTCAACGTACACCCACTTACATCTCTCTCTCCACCACCGGATCTTGTTACCCGGAGATTTACCTATTTGCATTGTCGAGGCTTCCAAACGACTTAAAGATATTTACTTATTATTCCACAATGCTTCAAGCAAACTTCAATACTCTCATATATATATACGTATATGCATGTACAGATACATATACAGGCTAGATTAGAGATAGTTGGGAAAGTGTGACACTCAGCATTGGTCTATAGGTTTGAGGGTGGCTACCTGCTTTACTTTCTATTTCTTGCATTATGTTCTGATACTTGTAAGAAACATCTTGTACTCTAAATGTACATGTATATACCTGTAGCCCATACATAGGTCATATGTATTTAGAACTGATAATTAAAATGATTATTTGAAATGAAACCTACATTTCATATCTGGCCTATGCATACATATTACCAGCCTTATGGGACTATATTTACATTAGGGTCTATTATTAGATTTGCAAGGGCCCACATAGATATCTTGCCTTTATAATGTTTATGCCCATTTTAGTAACTAAGCATGGGGTCACACAGAATCATGTCATAGTATTTCTACACACATACACATTACATTTTCCTTTTCCAAACACAATTTGCTATATTAATTGGTGTGTGACTTTCATTACTGTCACAAAAATTGCAGCCATAGACATAAGTGACTCTGTACAAAATTAATTTCATGTATAGATATTGCTGTTTACTATCTAAAGTCTAAACTTTGCCTTCAGCTAGGAGGCTGGTGCTTATCCTGGTTTCCATGGTGTGAAGTAACGCAGAATACAAGACTCCCTCATTGCAGAGTTAAACACCCAGCTATTGCTGGCACTCATTATCGGCTGAGTATACTGTAGTGATGTGAAATGAAATGTTTTGCTCAAAAACTCAACCCACATCCAATTCCAGGAATTGAACCCACAACATTATGATCATAAGTCCAACACCCTTACCGCTAGGCCACATGTCTCCACAATTTTACTATCACATCTATGAATTTCATTGTTTATCACAATAAATCATCAATACCTATGTTGTGAGAATAAACATTTTGTGATCATATCTCTATTGAAATTCACACCCTAAGTGTTTCAATTAATTATGAAAATATAATAAATTTGGACAGATTTAGTGAAATAACAACATTTTAGTTATTAAATGAGCATTTGAAACATAACTTAAAATAATCTTACATGAAATTATGTTTTAATTTAATACTTATGTATGTTTATTGTCATTGTACTTGAGTATATATTTATTTATTTATATTTCCCTTAGGTAAGTATTGTGTGTTTGGGTATGGTTGTTATTCTATTCGTTTTTTTCTGTTCAACTATGGTTTTCTTAGTTCTATTTCCGTTGCTTCTCTGATTTGCCTACCTGTTGAATCATTTCTATGTTTAGATATTATTTTAATACTGACCCAACAGAAATATAAATATAGAAGCAAAAACTAATCCAAACCAAACAGTGAGTGTGTTTTATTATTATTTCTGGCAATATTATAACAATATGACCCTCCCCAAATATAACAATATTTGTTTCAACACACGATTTCATATCAAAAACCTTGCAAAACAAATATATATATATATATACGCACACACACACATTGTCAGAGTCAGGGTTACCCATTCTGTATATATATATATAGATATAACGTTATCATACATGTCAGCTGCTTAGTATGTCTTTCAGAATGCTGCTAAGAGCAAATGTGTATATGAACCCATCATATATGTGTTTCTTTGTGTTTGTTTTGATGATTAAACACGTCTTCTGATGATGAACCAGTTAAGTCTGAAAATTGATTTTAAATGTTGATCATTTGCTCAGTTTACCGGGAGATTTTTTATTTCATGGCATATTTACATGTCTACACATTAACAATGTGCATATTTATAAAATATTCATAAACATGTTGCTGCAGTCTTAGTTACCCATTCTGTATATATATAGAGATATAACTTTATTGTATACTTCAGCTGCTTAGCACACCTCTTAATATATATATCTTATTCTTATTCTTATTTTTTCAGCCATTACACAAGATTCATAAGCATAAGAAGGGGATGGAATGAATACCAAGTTGAAGATAGCGGGTTTGGCTTTTGCACTGACCAACCTACCATTTTCTGATGACCGGATGCTGAAGCTGGTGCATTACAGCGCTAGCTCCTGCAATTCTTTAACTTAATTCAGCCTCCTTCCTTCCATCACTCAAGAATGCAGCTCCAAGATACTTGAATGTCTCTAACTGCTTCAATGGAACTCCTCTTACATGTATAGTGCACTGCAAAAGCTTCCTTGAGAAGACAAGTGTCTGAGTCTTCACAGCTCTGATTTTCATTCCTGCCATGCAGAACTCAGCAGAAAACCTATCAAGTGCATGTCAGAGCTTTAAATGAGTTGTATTAACATGTCATCTGTAAATTCCAGATGACTGATCCTAGACCTGCCAGTCTTGATACCAATTCTAATCCAGCTGTGCATGTCAATCCTGACCATGAAGATTCTGAACAGAAAAGGTGATAGTACACACTCTTGGCAGAGTCCGACACCCACATTGAATGGTTTCAATTTAGCACCATTTATCTGAACACAAATGTTAAGGCCTTTGAATGGAGATATCAGTGCAACAAAAAGCTGTCCATCGATTACATCTCTTTGCCAGACACTTAGCATAGACTTTACCAGAGAGGCTTAACAAGAAGATAACGGAGCAATCTATCTTATGCCCCTTTTGAAAATTGTTTAGGTACTTTTCCAATAGATCCAGACCACCCTGCTGTACACATGAGTCATCCAGAGAATACCTTCTTTATTTAAGGCTTTTAACATCTTGGACTAAATTTCATCCTCACAAGAGGACTTGCTACATTTGAACTCTTCAATTACTCTTGTGATCTCAGCGTTAATGAGGGTTGTTAAGTGAATGATGACATCTCTACATAATAACTCAATCTACTAGAAATAGCAACAAAATATCAAATTACATCTTACCATCATTTAAAAAGGATACATTGGATGATGTTCAGAGTTCACTCTCGTCTGTATCCGAGAAAAGGACATATTGGTTATAGTTGGAATGCCTTTGATCTTAAGTCTGTTCAAAGATGTCTGTAGAGCTAAACCACAACAATAGTGTGTGAAATATATGTAAATATCACATAGAAACATGTATATACATGTACAAAATTTGTTAGTAGCAGTTGACTGTTGATTTTATTGAATTAAAAAAAAATTGCTAGGTGTAATAAAACGTGCATAAATATTGATTGGATTCCTTCTTGGACAACTTTAACCTTACTGCAATAAATTATGCTATAAATTATGCAACAAAAAACATTTTCCTTTGGTTTGTAACTTTCTTTTCATAATTAATCATGTGTTTGCCATAGGCCTGGTTCAGAAATTTTAATTAGAAATAAAATAATAAAGCAATAATGAGAATAAGAAAATAAGATGAAGAATTAACCACAGTAAAAAATCAATCAGCTTGGATCAGAAAGACTGGATATTACATAATCGATCAGTATGGATCAATAGAAACACCTCCCAAACCTGAATAAGCAAATATTATGGAATAATAGCCAAATGCAACCACACCTTCAAAAAAACAAACATAAACAAACATATGTTAAATAACTTAATTTATTCAGAAACCATGGAAGTATCAAGGGATATTGAGTTTGACTCTGAGGAGTAACCCAAACACTAAGAAAATAATACAATATAAATTCAGCAAAAACAGAAACTCGGTGAATTGGCAGTATTGGTAGGTCAGACGGTAGAGTTACGGCCCTTTACGGTCTGAGTTCAAATCCAGCCGAGGTTTGCCTTTCATCCTTATGGGGTCAATAAAATAAAGCACCAGTAATGCACTGGGACAATTGCTGGCCTTGGGCCAAAAGTAGAAACAATTATTTAGTAAAGTAGGACAGTGGATTGGCAGTATTAGGAGAGCATCAGACACCATGTTTTCAGAATAGAGTTATGGCCCTTTACATTCTGAGTTCAAATCCTGCTAATGTTAGCTTTGCTTTTCATCTTTACAGGGTTGATAGAAAAAAGTACCAGTAATGCACTGGAGTCGATTTAATCAACCTGGCCTTGAGCCTAAAGTGCAAACAATTATTTAGTAAAGAGAGCTCTAGCATGAAAAATTTCCCCAAATAGTAAGAATATACAATATCAAAAGAAAGAGATCCTTTAAGATCCTAACAAAAGTCTGCAGTATATGATGCTCTGAGAAAGATGAATGTTTGCTTCTTCCATCAGAATAACGTATTCAAGAAATAGATATTAAAATATTGCAATGAAGCAGCAAGAAGAAATATTTAGTTGAAAGTATATCTATAATAATCATAAACCTTATCAAAATATTGAAAATCAAAATGGTTATTAATAAAAAGAGGGTGAGGAAAGAGAAAAAACACAATAACACTGTAAACAATTATAATTTTCAATGTAGTTAGTATACCAGAAATTTAGAGAGAGGTGTTAATCAATTAAATTGACCCCAATGTTCAAATTGTAATTCATTATCACCAGAAGGATGAAAAGCAAAGTTGACCTTGGCAGGATTGAAACTCGGTGTGTAAGGAGCTGGAATACAGACATTAGGTCTGCTGTTCTATTGATCCTGCCAACCCACTACCCTATCAGAAAACAAATAATTCTTTCTAACATTGAAAAAAAGCCAGCAATGTGGGGAAAGAGGAAAGTTGATTATATCGACATCAGTACTTAAACAGTATTTTATTTTATTGACCCCAGAAGGCTGAAATGCCAATTGACATCAGTTGGATTTGAACTTAGAAAGTAAAGGGCTGGAACAAATACTGCTAAGCATTTGTCTGACGTTCTAACGACTCTGTAAATCCACTGATACACTATAACAAAATGATAAAATTCAGTTTAGACCACTAGAAATAGGAAGGCTCTCAATAAAACTCTACAATTTCTAATTAATCAATAAATATGAGTTTATAGTTAGAGCATTTGAATTGATTTCTAAAGAAATTAGAATTAACAAACAACTGATTTCAAGAAAGACACCACCATCATTACCATTTAATGTTTATTTTCCATCCATGCATGGGTTAGACAGCTCTCGTATGTCAGGTGACTAGATCCTGCTCATATAGAAAAACAATCTTAAGTCCCTGAAACAAAAACACAAGAATATACAATGTAGGATATCAATAGTTTCTAACAGCCTAACAGTTTATCTGAAAAATATCTTGCCAGCAGAACAGAAAGAGTTTTTGGAAGAGTATGTATAGATATAGAGAACAGCTATTAGTAAGTTGAGCAGTTATTGAAGGCAACAGAAATAATTCTCACCAGAGCTGTTTGGCTAGAGAACAGTTCTCATCTGGCAGAGAGTGATATGGCAATTAGATATTGTTGTGAGTTATGATATAAGTGGGCTACTGCTGGATTAATAAGCTATTAGTAGAGATGGAGCAATAGGAGACATGACTGGTTCTCAATAAAACTGTCAAAATACAGTTATGTAGATATGATGAGGTGAGTAAAAGCTGTTTCTAAAAAGTCTAGTCTTATTTAGATTAGAACAAAAACAAAATATAAAATATTTACAGGAATCTAGAAATAAACAGCCATGGATATGAAAAACCTTTCTATAGTCAATATTCTGTTAGATTCAACTGAGAGAAAGTAATTTAATATAAAAGACAACAATGCCGCAAACATGCTTAGACTATAAACAAATGAAATGTTTTGTTATTAGCAGTACAAAATCAATTCCTGTCCAGAAAAAATACCAAAATAAATAATGTAATATAAGGATTAGAATCAACTGGTGTATATGTAACCAATTTTTTGAGACATCAATCTGAAATCTGAGAATAAATAGTATGACCATGTTAAGGGTCAATGGTAACATGGCATATATCTGTCCAGACTGACAATAAGAGCAAAAGGGTCTTCCCAAATTTCTTGATTAAAATGAAGGAAAATATGTCCTTTGATAAAGATCTCAATCTCTTCCAATCTGAGCCTTCCACAAAAAATAAGGAAGATATCAACAAAATATATTTCTTCTTCTTCTTCTTCTTCTTCTTCTTCTTCTTCTTCTTTGCTCCTCCTCCTTTACTCACTTATTGTGGTAGAGTTGTGGAAAAAGAGTCCTCAAGCATGCCTTACAGCATGCTCGAGGTTTACTCTTGGATCTCTGGCTGGTTGGTTTTGCTTGTAAAATCTGTTGAGTGATTTTTTCCTGAGATATTCTGTCCACATGTCTGTAGTATTGGAGCTCTGATCTCTCAATTCAGAGAATTAGCAACTCCTAGATATCCAAGCTACACAATCTATCACTTCTATTTGTGATCATATTCTTTTGGTCATCATCCCAGATTCATGATCATAGGCATGAATATGAAATTGTAAATAGCATGTTTGGCTTTTTTCTTGGCAAAGTTGTTTTCCTAGAGAATGGGTTATAGGTGGAAGATAGTGATACAGCCACCAGATATGATGGTTAGTTGCAATATAAGTGGGCTCCTGGTGGACAAATAAGAATCCTGGACCCAAACTGGTAAACTAATAGGGGAGATGGAGGAATGGGGAGCACCTTTAGCTCCCAAGAAAACTCTAACAACTCAGTGATATAGCTATGATGAGGTGAGAAAAGACCATCTCTAAAAACGCCTAATCTTTGACTGTCTAAGAAAAGTACCAGGCTGGTGACTGGCCTGAATGAATCCACCAAAACTGCAGTATTGTGAGAGATAACAAAAACAATCATAATCCATTATCCTTCATGCAGGTTAACAAGGGATACATTCAGGCCTTAGGTAGAGTGGCCTGTTAAAAAGATATATTGCAGCCTCCACTCAATGCTGAAAAAAACTGGTGATAGAATTGTCACCTGTACTGAGAGGTGTGGGGTGGGTGCACAAAAATTGCCTATCCCAAGTCCCCAAAGAAGGTTTGGAAGGGAGCAAACCGTAACCAATGGAACTTGAAACATCACAACCCTTACAGGTATGGAACAGGAACTAGTGGAGAAGGCTCAATGCTACTGTTTAGATATAGTCACAGTTTCCTCAATATAGTTCCATGGCTCTGGTACTGTAGATTTGGATGGAGTATGGAAATTCTGCTTTCAGGTGTGGTGCCAGATATGAGTGTAAAGGTAGGAGTGGGGATACTCACAAGTCCTTTGTATGTAAGAATGTGTCATGAACTGGATGCCATTAGGAGAGATAATTTGCCACTTGAAGCTTAAGCTGAAAGAAAGGTCTGTGTGGGTGGTGCAAGCTTATGCGCCAAACAGTGAGTCTAAATACAGATCCTTCCTTGATGAAGTCACTGCAGTGTTAGATATAGTTAAGACTGAGTCTTATATCGTAATGGAAGTCATGAATGCAGATGTTGACACTGTCCACCTGACATGGATATGAGTGGTTGGAAGGAATGGCAATCGCTATCCTAATATGAATAGAGAGGCCTTATTAGACTTGCTCTAGTTATGGGTTTTCTATTCTGAACACCTTCCAACACAGAGGCACCCATAAGTATACATTGTACAAGGGGAATCAGGGACAGAGATCAATTTATTTTGTTTCTGTCTCTGATCTCTTCGATTCTGTGCTAGATGTTTGTGTTAAGAGAGGGGCTGAGCTGTTAACAGATCCCCATCTAGTTATCTGCAACCTGTGACTAACTGAAGCCAAGAAAACCCACAAAACTGGCAGATCCAGCTAAAGATATTGATAAATTGAAATAATCAAATAAAGGTCTTTAAGAGCACAACAATTAACAAAAGTAACCAATTCATTGGCTATGATAAATACCATCATCAAAAACATAAATGCCATATCAGAACGTACATTTTTAAATAGTTCAATAAAGAAAAGTGGGTTTTTAAACTTTTTCTTTTCTTTTTATTTAATACATTTTTCGTCTCATATAAAAAAAATAACAGTTTATTTGTTTTAAATATATACATAAATAACATTAAAAATTGCTCACAATTCTTTTATAATGAAAATATAAAGACATATAAACATGTATAATAAATACAATTAACTATTGCAATGAATCTTATAAATACAACGCACCAAAATATATGACCAGAATGCTGAAACAACCAGGCACCTCTTGCAGCCCAACTTCATCAAATGTCTTGCTGGAAAAAATAATTGTTAGATAGTTCCATCAGGCATATTGCATATATGTTAAGATACTTTTAATCCAATAATACAACTCCCTCAGTGTTAACACATCTCTGTTCTGCTCATTAAAATAACACAATACATTTTGTTCATTCAATTCTTTTTACCTTAAAACTTGACACAACAACCAATCGTTAATCAACAAAACAACTTTGACAAAAACACAAATTAGAAGTCATAAATAGACACACTCGTTACCCACATAAAAATGATGTTGCATACATTTACGGATACAGTAAAATTTGCATGAAACTATTGAAACCACTCAATATTATGAATGATTTCTAATTTTGGTGGAGGGCATTGTCCATTGTAGTGATATCAGTATTTGCCTGGTACTTATTTTATCAACCCTGGTAAAATAAAAAGCAATTATGGGTTTTGGTGATATTCAAACTCATAATAAAAATGATTTTACACAATATTGCATTCAACTACTGAAATAATACAAAAAAAAAAAACAGGAATAAATTGCATTCTTATGTACAAGGTTAATCCCAAAAGTAAGGTCTCCAAAGCGATAGAGAAACTGTTCATACGGCTGTTGGCAACACTGCTGTGATTGGTGATTCCTTCACTCCCAAACAAGCATGCACGCGCTTCGCTGGGATGCTCAATCTTGGCTTGGCAGCCGTTGAGAATGGAGCTCCCGTTGAACGCTACCGCCAAGTGCGAATTTCGCGCAGTTATTATATAGAGGGCAATCCCAAAAGTAAGGTCTCCTTCCGAGGAAAACATGCGTAAAGATCGGTGGATCACTCTAGATGCTCTCTGCATTTTGGTTCCTGAGGTTTCCCGAAGCACCATCCACAGGATTTTAACGGAAAAGTTGCAATATCGGAAGTTACAATATCGGAAGGAGACCTTACTTTTGGCATTGCCCTCGTATAATGATTTTCTAGCTAAGGCTCAAAACATGTACCATGTTTTCCATCAAAATCTCATTATTTTTTCTGCATATTCAATTTCTTTTAGTTTAAATGATGTATCTTAGGCAATCCGTTTTGTTTTCATATTTGAATCCATCTGATTGTTTTTTGAATTTTTCAGTATGTTTGCCCCAAAGAAATTACACAAATATTTTTATCTCCACATAAATTACCATATTAGTGAACTCTATATAGAGGTATAATTATAGTACTAGTAAAAAGTATTTATATATCATTATAATTATATCGAAGTTATTTACGTGTCTAATTTCTATTGTTTAATTTTTCTCATATCATTTATTATAGTTTTCAAACCTGCTACTTTGTATCAACAAACTAAAGAATATCTGTTTAGCAAACAACTTCATAGCATGGGAATTGTCACTCCATTATTCAAGTGGGAAAAACTATATATTTTAATAGTAGTAAAGCCTCAGTTGTAACAATAATGTTATAAAAACCTGAAATGTCTTATGAATTGTAGTTCCTTTATAAATTTGTAAAGGAACTACATAAGACTTGTCAGGTTTTGATAATATTATTAAAAGGTTAACTTTGCCTTTCATCCTTACGGGGTTGATAAAATAAAGTACCAGTAATGCACTGGATAAATTGCTGGCCTTGTGTCAAAAGGAGAAACAATTATTAAAAGGAAAATTGGCTGCTATTTCTAGCAGATTGAGTTCGCTTAGAAACTAAATATTTGATTCTTCTAATCAGCTATATGTATATTGTTATGCGTAGGGAAGACTGAGTATAGTTGGTTCAAGAACTAATACCTAGATCATCTGCAGAATATAGGAACATTTATGTTAGCTTTATCGTTGCATCAACCAACATAAAGCCATTTGTTTTGTCTGTGTTTTCTGGTATGTTTTGAGAAGGAAAACAGCTACCCATTTCATTGATCTTGATTGCTTGTTTCTTAATAACATGTTTCTTAATTATAATACATATATAACACAAGAAATATTGAATGAAAATTAAGAACAAAAGTGGAGGGTTTGTATAATACATAAGTATACATTTTTACTGGTGTTAAAAACACTAATTTCAAATGGCAATATGACAAATACACTCAAGGAATATGATAGATAATAAAACATCGAATATTTTTAGAACAATTTGTTAACAAATGATATATAATACAATATTTGTTATTTGAAACTTAGTAGAATTGAATATCATTTGTCTTAAAGATAGGAAATATCTGTTAAATCATACTCTACATTTTTTAAAATGAAGGACACCATGTGGTCCTTGATATACAACCAGATGGGATGGTCTTATCTAAAAAAATCTTTTATCCCAGATCTGATCAATCAATGCCTAAACAACAACAAAAACAACAACAATTAATGTGCTGTATGGTTTCCTCAAATTTGTCTATTATTTTTTAGGATGGTGGATTGGCAATATTGTTAGAGTGTCAGACATTATACTTTGCAGCATATGGTTACAGCCCTTTACATTCTGAGTTCAAATCCCACCGAGGTTAGCCCTGCCTTTCATCCTTACAGGGTCGATAGAGTAAAGCACCAGTAACATACTGATGTTGATCTAATTGACTTTTCCTTCCCCTAAAACTGTTGGCCTTGTGCCAAAATCAGAAACCATTATAATTTCTTTTATAATTAAATACGTTTTTAACATAATATGTAACTCCCTCTTGCTGCAAAATCTCTAAACATAATGCAGCTGCTGCGGCATGTAGATTTAATTCTGTTTATAGTTTATATTTGAAATAATCATTAGTAGCCAAACTTAGATCCACAGATATACTAATTCTTCACATTGCTTTTTCTTCTTCTACTACTACCACCACCACCACCACCACCACCACCACCATTACTACTACTACTACTACTACTACTACTACTACTACTACTACTACTACTACTACTACTGCCACCACCACCACCATCACCACCACCACCACTACTACTACTACTACTCCTGCTACCACTAGTACAGTGGCTTCTGCTCCTAGGAGTTAGCTGATCTCATGTCATCTCCACACATGCTCTACTGACTTACTCTTGTTTTTTCTTCTCATCACTAATAGTGTGTTTCCTACCATTTCTGACACTTACCACTTAGAACATCTTCCCCAATAATGTCCATTTTCAAGAATTATACCCTAGACATCAATTGCAGCTGTTCAAGAGAAACATCAATGGCATTAATCTTGCTAGTCATAGATGGCCCATAAAGGTTGTGGCTAGAGATCCTTTCTCCAGATCAAACCAGTAAACAAACAAACAAACAAAAAACAATAATATAGAGCACTGAATTTAAGATATTTAAATATTTAAAATAATTTATCAATAATGTTATGATTATATTTCAGTTGAATGAAAAAACAAAACTACTTTTATGTAAAATGGCCTTAGATTCAGAAACAATGATTAAATAATATTTCAAATTAAAGATTATAATGAAATATATGAAAGAAAAAGTTTTTAATAGTTAGAATCTAGAAAATGTATTTCATTTCATAAGGATTAACTTTTATAGGAATTTGTCTGGAGACAGGAATAAAATAAACCAATAAAATAATCAAGTTAAAGTATTATGTAAGTTTAAAATAAATACTATATAAGAATAAGAAAGAAATAATAGAATTAAAATGCTTTTTGTTTTTGTTTTCTTGTTTGTTTGCTTTTATATTGACAGCAGTAGTCTCATGAAAAATATTTTTATTTTTTTATTTTTTAAGAAATATTGGCAAATTGCATTTAATCTCAGCCAGTGTAGGAAGATCTGAAAATAGATCTAACTTCTTATATTTCTCAACATGCTGCCGAGTGATATTTAAATTGATCTTACATATAATGTTATGTTCTCTGCTTTTTCTTTTCTTCTTCAGTCATCTGATTATTCATTATTATTATTATTATTATTATTATTATTATTATTATTATTAGTAGTAGTAGTAGTAGTAGTAGTAGTAGTAGTATTTTATTTGTTTATCTGACAGAAACAGAGTTTTCAAGTGAGATTTGATATCTTTGTTTATTGTTTTATATGTCAATATTTATTGCTAGGCATATCGACATGCATATAAAGGATACACAAAACTGTTATAAGAAATTAAAGGAGAAATGAAAACAAAATGCATAAACATGAAATGAATTCAAAGATGCTTCTGCTATGAATCAAATCAAATGGAATGATATTAATCAAAATTAAAGTATTTGTCTTCAAGTTGAAGGTTTCCGAATTGTAGCTGGTTTGTTGATTCTAAAAGGTTGCAGGCCTCATGTATGATAAAATGTAGCATGTAGACACTTAGAAAGTATGTATTTAAAATTATTCATGTTTTGGAAAGATAACCAGTATACATATTTATAATCTGAAAGACTGTGTGAAATGACCCATGTGTGTTGATAAATAATTCATCATATTGACCATAGGCACATATTATAAGTGTTAAATATGACAGAATATTCTCATACAATATTTCTGTCACCATTGCTAGAAACAACGAACACAAATTTCATTCTTTTTATATAATTCGAAATTAATGCTACTTGTCTATTTTAAGCAGCTATCTGTTCCTTCTATTTAACTACTTGTCTCAATCCATTACATAGATGTTCCTAATAATCAAGTAATTATTATTTCTTACTTTAGCAATGAGTTTTACATATCTAAGGTATATATGAGATGAATTAATACAGAGTAAAGCATTGATCAAGCAGATAGCCTTATCTTTTGTTCCCATCTAAACCATCTTCTCTCTCCTGGTATCATGTTTGTACATGTATGCATTTTGTATTGAATAATCATTAAGTATCAGAGGAAAGTTAAATGGTTTTATCAAGGCACGTGGCTTAGTGGTTAGAGAGTTGGATTCACAATAATGAGGTTGTGAGTTCAATTCATGGAGTGAGCAATGTGGTATGTCCTTGAGCAAGACACTTTATTTCACATTGTACTTTTTACCAGGAGTTGTGACTGGTAGATTGTATCAGCATTGAAAAGACCAATGGAAACATTGTTTCCTTGGTCCACTTAGATGAGTTCCACCCCATTTGGTAGGCGATTACAGCCTGAGATCTTGTTGACTGTATGTAGTAGTTATTAAGTATGAATCTATTTCATACTTAACATGTAAAACATAAGTATCATTCGATCAGAGCAGTTCATAGCCCCTTTAGTAGTTAAATTTTCTCAGAAATGTAGGTTTCCAATTCCCTAGTTTTTTCAATAAACTGTTGAAGTTGTACACCAGACATGGGTATATTGTCAAGAAGTTTGTTTCACAAATATGAGCTTTTGGTGTCACTCCTAGTGTGTAGAACTCTTAGTGTCTTTGTGAGTGAAATTTGGTAGACAAAAGTAATGTGGAAGATTCTTATATATATATATATTCATAGAAAATGGAAAAACTCAGCGTAAGGAAGCTGTTAAAACAGCAAAATGCCATTGAAACAGTGTTAGGTATAACATTACCTCGAAGGACAGAAATCAGCGGCTCAAAGTGAGTTGACTCAAAGAATTGATAGGAAGGAAGAAATAGAATGGAAGAGAAGAGATCACAAATTCTAAAATACACTCATCAGATTTCAGACCACCTGCAGTTTCAACTCACTTCAAGCTGCTGATTTCTGTCCTTCTAGGTAATGTTTTACCCAACACCATTTCGGCAGCATTTTGTTGTTTTAACAGCTTCCTTATGCCAAGTTTTTCCATTTTTCTTGAGATCGATGAATGCCAGGTAGAGTGGCTTACTTTTAGCTAGGTACTTTTCCTCTAACTTCCTCATCAGCTTTATACCTCTATAGATTCCTCTATCTAGTGCATCACCTTTACCTTTTGTAGCAGTTGACAATGATGCTACTGCACCAATCTTTTGGTATGACACCTTCTAGTATTACCTGGTTAATAATACGTGTGGTTATGGTGTGACCTACCGACTCAGATGCCTTCAGCATCTCGGCAGCTATACCCGATGGACTGGTTGCCTTTGCCGTCTTAATATCTTTGATTGCCTTACTTACTATGCTGCTGCTGACTTGTACTGCTGGCCCTCTATAGGGTCTACTTGGGGTAGGGTCTCTTCTTCCCATGCATTCTGCTCATTTAGTAATCTATCATAATGGTTCTTCCATGCATCTTTCTTCTCAGCACTTGTGAGGGCAATCTCACCTTTATCATTCCAGATACACTTCTCTCCAATGACATCACAATTCTCTCTAACACACTGCCTCGTTGCAAAACATACTTGAATTTTCTATCCTCTGCTTCCCTCCTAGCTAAGTATACTTGTCGCCTAGCTTCCCTCCTGGTCTCTATGTAATGTAACCTGCTTCCCCCGTTCTTCCATTCTTTCCATGCCTGTCTCTTGGCCTTAACTGCCTCATCTACCTTATTGTTCCACTACCAAGTCACTCTCCTCCTGCCAGATGTCTTATTCCAGCCACAGATCTCATCCGTCGCCTTTAGTAAGTTATTTCTCTCTCTCTCTCTATATATATATATCATCATCATCATTTCATTTTACGTCCGCTTTTCCCTGCTTGCAAGGGTGGGACGGGAACTGATTCTGGCTTGATTTCTACAGCTGGATGCCCTTCCTATCACCAACCTCATTTACAGTGAGTGCTGGGTGCTTTTTTGCCGTGGCACCTCCACGACCACTTTGCAGTGGAATGATAGGGACCCCAGTTCCTATCATCTGATTTCTACAGCTGAGTAAACTGGAGCAATGTGAAATAAAGTGTCTTGCTCAAGGAAACAACAAGGAAACAACACATCACCCGGTCTGAGAATTGAACTCACAACCTTTCGATTGCAAGGCCAATGCTCTAACCACTAAGCCATGTGCCTATATTATGAAGAAGAGAGACAGTTTTATGTATACATCCTCTTTTTATTATACAGTCCTGTTATGTGCATTTCGAGGACTTCAAAGTGGTTGTGAGATACTTATTCAACAAACAGTTATTAAGGTGTAAAATTTTTTTTTTTTTTGGCTTTTGATATGCTTGTCATAGCTTGGAACACACTTATAGCTGGACTCCTAATATTGTATTCCAAACTATGGTGAGCATATCAAAAACAAAAAGAATATTACACATTAATACATGCAACTATTTTGATGTCTTTGAAATGCACATAACATGATTTTATAATAAATAGATTGTTTACATAAAGCAGTCTCTCTTCTTTATAATATTGAAACTCCGCCCGATACTTTATAGGTTAGAACTTAAGGTACCCACATCGTGGAGTGCTTATATTTGTTTACACTAACACACACACACATGCATACACACATTAGTACAGCTTCCATATTTCCATACCCACAAAAGCCTCACTTATCTTCAACTACTCAGTATGTAAACAATACCAAACATTAAAAACGAACCTAAGAAACATGTAAATTTCAGAGACCTAATGCAGTTTGATGTAAAAACAAAGCTGAATCTCCAAAGTCATGGCTACCCATCTCTTTCTGTTTTTAGATATTGCAGGCTGTTGTACTATATGCAATTTCTCATGGAGGCAAAGTTGAGAGTAGTGATTACTCGGGCAACAAGAGAGGTGTGGCATACATCAATTGTTAGGCTTGTGTACTCCAGTTGTGGCCATCTGGTAGTTTGAGGGTGTCCCCGTAGACTACAGCCTTTGAAAGGCAGGATCTTCTCAGAGGACAATTTAGTAAGTTTTGGCAGTTACAAATTGATATGTCTTTGGATCTGTGCTTTTTTTCTGTCAGCATATTGGAAGTGATGCTGCTTAGAAAGCAGTAGCTAACCTTATCATAGTGTGAGTTTAAGAGGTTATAGTATTTGTGGTTATATGGGATGTGTATTTTAGTAAAGGCAGGAAGTCCTTCACTATATTCATAGATTCACTTAAAATGAATGGGGGGCTGGACCAGTTTATATCTCTCTTTCTAACTCACTTTAGAGGGGATGGGGTCTTCTCCATCCATACTAAGTTTCCTGGAAGTGACTTCTCACTGATGCCTTGATATCTCTGTTGGATGATAGGCTAGAGAAACTTCTGCTAATCCTGTTTACTAGGATTTTAACTATAGCTGAGGAGAGGTAAAGGGAAGGGGAATTCCAATATATCTGCCCTGTTTCCTCTTTAGGCTTCTTATAGGGGTAGTGCTTACATATTTACTATCCAGAAATTTAATAATTTTGAAAATACTTATATGATTATTTTAAATATATCCATTGTGTGGCTGTACATATGGCATGTGATTGTTAGCCTCTATATAGGCTGATCTATGGGGATACATTCAAGTATTTAGATGAATAAACCAATAGGTCATAGGGTCCCATGGATATGTGAAAAAACAGATCCAACTGCCTACCGTGATAGGTTACATTTTAGGAATGTAGTCAATAATAGATTTTAGAAATCATCTGTATCAATAGCAAATATATTTGCTAACTTGTAGAGCTGACTTAGAACACTGTTATTGATGTAGAGTTGAAAAGAATAGCCTTCATCATTGCGATTATGTCTAGTTACAGTATATAAATATATCAGTCAATGATAAAGCCTTAATGTAGTCATGCAACCTTGAATACAACCTACCGTGGTAAATAAATAAAAAGAAATATTGGACAATGTAGTCCTTAGTATAAGAAAAAGATGAGAAGATTGTGACTGAAATGCCTCTCATAACAAGTCTACATAACAAGAGTAGAGCTGGTGATGAATAACAAAAGCAACAAATACACATCAAACACAAATATTCAAGTGGTATCATAACAACCTGATTGGTTAAGTTGTTACACAATGTTCCTCAAGTAAATAGGCACTAAACTTAGTATGTTTAATTTTCTTTCATTTGCTTACGTTGAACATTTTAGAAAACGAATATTTCAGAGGTGTTAATAGATTTAATTCAGGGGTTTTAAAAGGTTAAGTGGAAATATTTATATGGCAAGGAAAAATGAATCAATATTAATTAATGAGTAATATTATTTTAATTATTTCAGCAATTATGGGGGACAACACCAATCAGATTTGAGCCCTATTATGTATGATCTCATCAATGAAGCATATATTTTATCATACATACAGAAATTATTATGTAACTAGTGATGTACAGGAATACGAGGATTGGCTGAAAAGTTCATAGGCTGACCAAGATACTCTCATGGAATGACCAAATGAAGTTAATTTTTCAACACAGTCCCTGGAAAGAAACAATGCAGTTATTAATAAAGAGAGTAGAAATTAATGCATTCAAGATTTCACAGTTCTAACATCAACCCTCCATAGTCAGCCTATAAACTTTTCAGCTGACCCTCGTAGATTTAAACTGTTTTATTTCACTTAATATATTTTCATGCTCATTGTTGTATACTTGCATGGTTTACATATTTCTGCAAATATTAAATTCTACATTATTTTATTTTATATTATGTGATGTGTAAGTGCCACGTTTTGAACAACATAGAATTTCTAAAGCTAGGAAAGTACTACATGTAAATGTGGGACTCAGAGATAACAAAGAATTGAGAATTGAGTAAAATTTATTCAATGTAGATTGTTAATATGTAGTATATATTTGCTAAAAAGATAAGCCCTCTAACAATTTTAAGTTATCAGTAAGTTATTATGCTCTATTTTAAATATGACATCACGTAATTTATTTTTATCATTATGAAAACTAGTAGCAAATTTTCATCTTGTATACTCTAAGTTATTTTAAAGAAGTGTGAAATATTTCAATCATATACTTAGAAAACTTATAAACTAAATAATTAGTTTCTGTTATTATTTGACCCAAAGTTATCAACAACTTTGTATTATTATTAAACAAAACAAACAAGTTTCTCAGCTGTTACAGTATTTGATAAATTATCTTGTTAGATACAATTGATGGATTGTATATATTCAAAAAGAAACATTTTGGCTGAAGATTAAAATTTAAATAGAAAATTTAAGCATAGCTAACAAATCTATCATTACAATTCTGGGTAAAACAAAATATGAACAGAAAGCAAGCAACAACAGATATTGTCTTTTTTCTGTAATTGATATCTATTTACAGAAAAATACATTAAGAAAATAACAACAAAATGAAAAATTAAAAACCTTTCGTCATTTCTTTCTGTTTTTGTTTATTTGTATTTCTTTATTTCCTCTGTAATAAATCATTCTGTGGGCGATGACAAAGTTGAAAGAAGTTAATTTCTTTCTCTTTCCCTCTTTAACTTACTCCTCCTACACACATATATTTCTGAGTGCATATATATTTGTTTGTGTATGTATATATTAGCAGTGTAGTCACTTTATCAAATACTGACATTCTTCTAAGCCATTTAACAAAGTAATGGACATTTAATTCAGCCATGCTATTATGCACTATCAATGGAATGTGATACCTGAGATTTTCTTAATCAATTAAGCAGCCTCTGATCTGTAACTAATTCTCAAAATGTTTTCTGTTTCAAATCTTCTGCAGAATAGCTTTTACACAAAGCAATAAGATAAAGGTAGACGAGGAAAAATATCATCATCATCATCATCGTTTAATATCTGTTTTCCCTGCTAGCAAGTGTTGGATTTATATCACGTAAACATCAGTACTCAAGCAGGGTCACTGACTTCTAGCTAGACTGGGAGCCTCATGTATGATCCTGATTTTATTTTGGCACCAGTACTAGTGGAGTTGTCATATCTTTGATACAGCTGAAGAGTCCTCTCAACCACTTTACAGGGTGTACTGGGGGCATTTATCATATAGATTATCAACACTAGGCAGGTTGTCATTGCATTTCATTTTAATAGGATTTAATTGTGGTCATAATCCTGTCAGAAATATAGAATATTGGTAAAAAGGCATATTGCATAATGAAATAATTAGATTTGACTCTAGTTTTGGAAACCTGAAAAATTAAGGAATAGAGATATATAGTATATTACTAAACTTTCTTTGAGAAGTTGCAATATGTAATTGTGAAGGCACACGCACTGGTAGTAAGTGTGTTGGACTTGTGATCATAATGTCATGGATTTGATTCCTGGACTGGGTTGTGTGCTGTGTTCTTGAACAAAACAATTCATTTCGCATTGATATAGTTTACTCTGCTGAAAATGAGTACCAGCAATAGCTAGGTGTTTAATCCTGCAATAGACTGTCATCCTGTTCAGGGGTGAGCCTGGTATTCTCAGTCACTTAATACCACAACACCTAGGATAAGCTTTAGTCTGATGAGCTTCCAGGCGTTTAGAACATGTAAGTCTTTGGTTATAGCATATAAACAGATTCAAGTATACAACAGATGTTTATCACAAAACGAAAGAGACAGCTAAAATATTGTAATATTATCAATATTGAAAAGACCATACATATCAACTGGCAACTTATGCTACAAAGGTTGTATAGAATTACTTTGTACTATATTGAATGAAGCCAACGATATGTTCAATGCAGCAACACATGCATTGTATTAATTCAGAATTTGTGATTACAGAATGGCAGCACCAACTTAAACTTTGGTGCTTGCTGTTTAAATGTAAATACAAAATTCATTTGTGCATTAGACATTTGAAAATGTGAGGCTTCCAAATGCAGAAAATAACTAATAGAAGTTAATCACTATAGATAATAATTGAGAAAATTAGGCACATTACCTCTGTTTACTTTTTTCTAATATCTATAGAGATTGACTGTTATTACAGTTATTTTATTATTATTTTTTTTTTGCATTTGGGACTCTCACATTTTGAAATTTCAAATACTTCCAATGCTTTGATAATACATAATGTTTATTTGACTATTATTTTGAATTACAACATTTCTATTTCTATTTAAACTATATTTTAGTAGGTATATTCCCTGATCATTTTCAAAACACCTTTCCAAGTACATATATGTACAAGGACTTGATTGGTTTTTATTTGTAACATATAATTCCAAATACCTTATCCATTTCAAGACCAATTTGTTTAGCAATTTAATTCAATATATACTACTATATATTCATCTCAGAGTGAAAAAAAACGTTTATTTTGTAAGACTTTCTGAAATCGATTCTTTCCAACTTTGCTATGCTAGTATTATCAAAGAAAGACAAAGATAGTGGGGCCTGGAGACAATAAACAAGTGGAAATACATAGATGTACATATCCAAATGCACAAAGATAGAAAAGAATACAATTCTTTGTAATTATGATGCATGTAGTGCATTGAATTTAGTTGTTGTTCTTTAACCCCAGGTTAGCCTCATTGAGCAGACATGATAAAAGAGGGTCATTATTGTCCACATGTAACCTTCTAGAATAGTAGAGTGTGATTTGTGTTAGTTTTGGCTGCTATATATTAGCAAGATTATTGAAGGCTTGAGTTAATTCTTTAGCTTGCATTATTTTAGTATTTCGGATAGATTGGGGCTGTTATAAGTATAAATAATTTGGAATACAAAATACTATTTCTTCGTTTTATAAAGCCATTTTCATTTTTCTCCAACGGAACCTTAATCATTTCTTTTGTCTTATCCTTCTGTCTTGAAATGAGTTATTAATTAAAATTTATCGCTGAACAATATATTAATCGTTATACAATAATGAAAGTACAATAATAAAAAGCAAGAAAAGAAATAAAACAGAGATAAAGTGGGAGAGAAAATATTAAATAATGAAAAGGTGTAAAAAGAAGAAAAGGGGCAAATTCTAAACACTTGTCTATGTCTTAAATCTCAGCTGCAGCCTACAGATATGATGGTGAAAGCATTGCTGAGGAGACAATAAAGTGACACCTACTGCATTTTTCATTCTACCTTACCAGGGTGTCTTCCTCATTTGAGATGCACTCCTCTGGATTTTGTGAAGGGAAACAACAGTCTAAGGAAAAGGGACACAGGAGGTCTCAATAACGCCTGGTACATAAAAGGCAATTAGTCAAGTCTTTAATACCTCTTTATTTTCCACTTGTTTATTGTCTCCAGGCCCCACTATTTTTGTCTTTCTTTGATAATATACATAAATTTATATATATCATCATCATCATCATCCTCATTTAACGTCCACTTTTCCCCCCTGCTTGCAAGGGTGGGACAATATATAATATATATATATATATATATATATATGTGTGTGTGTGTGTGTGTGTGTGTGTGTGCGTGTGTGTATGTATGTATATACATACATACATATATATATAGAGATACAAAGAAATATGGTATATGATTGGATTAGATCAGATAGCAGCTTAAAGTAGAAAATAAAAGCAATTTCAAGCTACATATCACATTTCTGTGAATCATCATTAAGCTACTCTAACCAAGATAATTGAGTCTCCACTCTGGTACCTAGAAACTTTGAGCTTACCAATACTAGGAAATCAAAATTACTTTTTATCAATGGTTAACTAATAAACATTACTTTTATCTTTTTTTTTACAGAATTATGTTGTTTTTAGAAAATGATTTGGCTATATGGCGGGTTATGAAAAAGATAAATGAAACTAGTTATATGATAAATAATTAACACTAGAAATTATGGTTATATGAAAGAAGAAATTGGTTACACAAAATATAAAAGACTAAAGAGATATGTTCATGGTTAAATAAATTGACTATTTTAGATATAGCTGGGAGTAAAATCAGTCAGCTGGAATTTGCAGACAACATGGTACTACATAACTTGAAAGAAGATGATGTCCGACTTGCACTCGATAGGTTTGATGCCAAGTGCTGCATGGCTGAAATGACAATCTATGCTGTGAAATCTTAGACACTCATCCTCTCAAGGAAGCCTGCACAGTGCACTCTACATGTGGATGGAGTTCTACTGAAGCAGGTGGAGAAGTTCAACTGTCTTAGGCTTGTGTTCATGAGTGATGGAAGGCAGGAGGCTGAATTAAGAATAAGAATTGTAGGAGCTGGTGGAGTAACCTGCCAGCTTCAGCATTCAGTAATCAGAAGATGGGAGATAGGCATAAAAGCCAAACTCACTATTTTCAATTCAGTATTTGTGCCAACCCTTACCTGTGGTCATGAATCTTGACTAATAACCATCATGAATACAAGCAACCAAAATAGCTCGGAGATCAAAGAATCACTCCAGGTAGAGCCAGTACTTCTCTGAATTGAGAGATCACAGCTCTGATACAATGGACATGTGGTTAGAATGTCTCAGGAAAAAATCGGTGGAGAGATTTTATGAGCAAACCAACTGGCAGGAGACCCAGGAGTAGACCCCAAGCAAGATGTTGGAATAACATCCATGAGCTTGGCTGATTTTGCTTGTGGATCCAGCTGGATCAGTTGGAGATGGTTGCTTCTGGCAGGGCCTGCTAGAAGGAATGTTTGAGGACCTTGTTCCCATGACCCTCTCAGGAATAAGTAGGCAAAGAATAATAATAATAATAATAATAATAATAATAGAGGAGTGATGTCGATAGACTCTACTTAAGGAGATCTGAAGGTGGAAGAGGTCTTATCAGCATAGAGGACTGTGTTCAGATGCAGAAAAACAACCTACACAAATACGTGACTGATGGTAAGGAGCCAATGCTCAGAACTGTACTGAAGGAGGGGACAATAGGCTAGGGGATGTCCAAGGAGGAAATAACATCAAGGAGAAAGAGCAGCCTTCAGGAAAAATCCCTTCATAGTACCTTCTTTGAGAAAACTGAATTTAGAGATCCACAGACATGGAACTGGTTGAAAAGAGGAGACCTTAAAAAGGCTACAGAAGGAATGTTAATGGCTGCGCAGGAGCAGGCCCTCAAAATGAAGTGGTTGAAACACCATATTTACAAGAAGGAGGCTAGCCCGCTGTGCAGGATCTGTGGAGAGAGAGAGGAGACTGTGGCTCACATTGTATCCGAGTGTAAACACCTAGCCCAGACTCACTATAAGGGCTGGAGACATGATGTGATGGGCAGGGTGATCCACTGGCATCTATGCAAAGTAAACAATTTACCACATTCTGAGAAGTGGTATGAGCATAAGCCAGAGTCGGTGATAGAAAACGATCAGGTGAAGGTGCTGTGGGATTTTAGGATACAGACGGACAAGAAACTGGAACACAATAGACCTGACCTGGTGGTTGTGGACAAAGAAAAAAGATGTGCCTGATTGTGGATGTGGCCTGCCCATTCGACACGAGAGTGCAAGAGAAGGAGAGGGAGAAAATTAACCAATAACAGGACTTAAAGTGGGAGGTAAAAAGGATTTAGAACTGCCGTGAAGTCAAAGTGATCCCGATTGTCATAGGCGCACTAGGGACTATCTCAAAAAGTTTCCGGGGATGGTTAAAGAAAATTGGCCCCTTCACGCTTTTTGGAACACTTCAAAAGGCATGCTTGCTGGGAACAGCAAGAACACTCCGATACGTCCTGAATATCTGAGGCTGCAGGTAGTGGCTTGATATTCATTTCAACAAACTTTACAGTTAACTAACATCAATGACTGAGACTCAAAGAATAATAATAATAATAATAATAATAATGTTTTCTTTATTAACCACAAGTGTTTACATAAAGTAGACATTAAGGACAGTACAGGACAATACAGGACGGTACAAATGGGCATTTCTGCGTGTAAAAAAAAACGGAGGTTGAAATAAAATAACAAAGAAAAATTCCCCAATAGGGGGAAGACTTCCGAGGGACATTTGTGGAGAAAGCCCTTTAAAAGACCACAGTGGCCCTGACCCCCAGGGCAAGTGCCCTCTCCCAGTTTTCCACCTTTAATTTACAGACACATACTCAGAGAAGGCCCATTCATTCGGGCCATACTTGCTTCTCTCACCCATCTTTCAACAAAATGCTGGGAATAGAGCACTTCCCTCTCTACCCTGATTTTCCTTTTCAAATGAAATTTGAAAAAGTTAATCAAGGCATCACCGAAGAAGAAAGTGCTCGTCTTCAACCCTTTCAAACGTGTCCACCATACTATCTCTTTCGCCATGGACACCAGACAGATAAAAACTACCCGCCCTTCCCGGCTAAAGGAAGGGGGCGGGGCAATCCTCACGATGGACTCAGCTGATAGCTGGATCCGTCCTACACGTGACAGCAGGTGTTCGACATAAACCCACAAGTCAGCAATGCTCGGACACTGGACGAGTGCGTGCAGGACGGTTTCGTCGCCCTGCGCGCATCTCGGACATGCCCAGCTGACGGCACCTCCATGCCTGTAGAGTTTATCCCGAACTGGCAAAGCTCCTCGGTAGCACTGCCAGGCCAGGGATTTCTGGAAGTTGTCCATAGGCCCCGGCCCGAAAGTCCTTCCGAAGAGATTGGCTAGTTGATTTTCGTCGACGCCTAGAGTTTCTCCAAGTACGTCGTCGCTCTTCCCCTCCACTAATCCCCTATAGAACGCCAAGGTGGAGTTTCCACCGATCACATTGCCCGATTGGTCGAGGGCTGTGAGCGCCTGAAGACATTCCAGTCTCCAAGCGCTCCCTCTCGGTCTTCGCTTGACCCAGGACTGCAGCTCCGTCAAGGAGACGAGCTGGGGAAAAACGTGTCTAGCAAACGGCGACCACACCTGATCACCGTCGAGGAAGAGGTAGAGATGTCGTAGCCTGAGCGCGTGTCTGCGCATCATCAGCCACGGCATGCCCAGCCCTCCACGTAGCGGGTGTTGACAGCAGATGGACCGCCTTACCATCGGAGCGCGTCCCTTCCACAAGAAGCGAAAGAGCAAACGCTCCAGCGCAGTCATGCGGGGCTTAGGACAAGGTACGACGGTCAGGCAGTAGTAGATGACGGATGCGATGTACGCATTCGCCACCTCCGCTCGACCTTTCAGGGATAGCTTCCTCTCGGCCCATTTCTGGGTGAGAGAAGCCACCCTGCTCGTCACCTCGTCCCAGTTTTTGTCCGTCTGGAGGTCTGGACCGAACCAGACCCCTAGCAATTTAACCGGTCCGTCCGTCCAGCGCCCGACGACGCTGTTGGACGGCATGGACCTGCCTCTCCAGGTGCCGAGCTGCAGGCCCACTGACTTTTCCTGGTTGATCATTGCTCCTGTCACCGCTTCGTATTCTCTTAGTGTAGTGCCGATCGCCTCGATGTGTTTGGCGTTCGACACCACTACGGTGACATCGTCGGCATATGCTGACACGGATCTTCCGCATCCTAGTTCGCGCGGGACCCCCCTCAACGTCTCCAGTTTGTGCAGTAATGGCTCGAGAATCAATACGTACAATAGGGACGAGAGGGGACATCCTTGGCGGACCGAGCGCATGATGTTGAACGGTTCCGAAAGGTGACCGTTCACTCTCACTACAGAGCAGATGTCGCTGTGCATGGCAGCGATCCAGCCTCTGAAGACGGGCCCAAAGCCAGCCGCCCTCAGGACTGCCGCTAGGTAACGATGGTCGACCCTATCGAAGGCTTTCGACTGATCTAAATTGGTCAAAGACCCACCCGTGCCAGGTTCCCTAGCTACCCTCTCTACGATGTATCGCATGAGGTGGAGGTTGTCGTGGATGGATCTGTCGGGAATGGCGCATGTCTGTGCCTCTCCCACCAGACCACCAACGACAAGCGCCAACCTCTTTGCTAGCACCTTGGCCAAAATCTTGAACTCTGTGTTTAGCAGGGTTATGGGCCTAAAATTATCTATGTTATCCCCCTTGTTCGGATCCTTTCTCAGCAGCACCACCGCTCCTCGGCTCACAGAGCTGGGAATTCTCCCGTTCTGTTGCCAGTTGCAGTAGACGTCCGCCAAGAGGCCTCCGAACAAGTTTGGCATTTGTACGTAAAGTTCATAGGGCAGACCATCCAAACCAGGCGATTTACCCCTTGTGCAACTAGTCATTGCATCCCGTACTTCAGCGGTTGTTATCGGCTTTTCGCAACACTCCGCCTCAGTGGACGAAAGCCGCGGCAGTCCGTCGAGGTAGACACTAAAGTCCATCCCTCGATCCGGCCCGCCACTGCCCCCGAACAGTTGAGCGAAGTGTCGCTGAAAAGCTTCACACATTTGCCCGGGATCGAGTAGCATGCGCCCGTCGTGGTCCACCAAAGACCAGATCGTGGCTTTGTTGCCACGACGCGCCTCGGCCACTCGGGCCCATTGAACGGCTTTCGTCCCCTCGTGTGTGAGAGCACGCACCCTAGCTCTGACAACGTAGCCTTCGTGCTTTGCATTGAAGAATTGGTCAAGGGCCAATTTCGCCGCAAGTACGTCGGTCGCGATGCCTTTGCTAAGCGCCTCATCTAATTTTCTAACTAATTCTCCCTCTGCTCTATTTTTCTCTATTGCTAAAGTCTTACTAAACCTAATGGACTCTATTCTAATTGCTCTTTTCAGAGCAAACCACCACTTGTTGTTGACGATGGCCCCCGTCAACGCCCGCTTAACTAGTTCGCTAATCCGGTCTCTGTAGGCCTTGCGCGCTGGTAAGGACGCGTTTAGCTTCCAGTAGCCGGGTCCTTGTCTATGAATCCTATCTAAGTCAAGCACACACATCACGAATTTGTGGTCCGTGTAGCTGACTATCTTGAATTGTGGACAGCCTATGCTAGACCTATCTATTTCCCTACAAAATACTCTATCTAGATGTGATCTGGATGACCCTATGCGATTTGTCCAAGTCCACATTGGTACATTCGGGAAATCCATTCAGTACCTGTCAGACAGTTCAAAACGTCTGAGCAGGTTGGTGAGACTCTTGCACCCTCCTTCCCTATCCACTAATCCCACACAATCCCAGCGTGTATCTAAGATCCCGTTCCAGTCGCCCACTAACACTAAAGAGCGGGACGTTTCAAGAAAGGTCTCCAGACGCCGGAAGAAATCAGGCCGCCCTGCTCCTGTCGGGGCATAGACGGCCACTAACCTGAAAGCTTGCCCGTCTCCGCTGGTCACGTCCAGCACCACCAACTTACCTTCTGGGTCCAGGAAGATGGCCCGTATGGCAAGATCCAAACCTCTCCAAAAAAGCACAGCAACTCCTCCCCCCGATCCCGGACGGCTGGGAGATGAGTACACATCGTAGCCGCCGAAGATCGGTGCGAAAGCCTGTGCTTCGGAGATTCTGGTCTCGCTGATGGCCACTACATCTATGTTTAGTGACCTGAGGTCGTTGAGCAGGTGGCCCTGCTTCCATGACGACCCCAAGCCACGCGCATTTATGCTGCCTATTCTGAGTGAGGTCATGTTGAAAAGGAGTGGAAAAGATGGGAAAGACCACTTACCTTACTTCTCGTAGGGGAAGGACGGTTTTTCCATCCTTTTCACTGCTTGTGGCCTCCTCAGGAAGGATGTCCTTATAAATCCTCCTGGAGAGTGCTTGTCGGAAGTCTCCGATGTCTTTGGGGAATTTTTGTTTTAGTGTCATGTACGTTTTCTGTGTGATGCGAGTGATTTGTATGTGTGGAGGTGGTGTGAATTTTAGGGTTGTTGTGTAGTCTTTTTCTGTGATGCTGGTGTTGTGTTGGATGTAGTGTAATAATTGCTTGTTGTTCAAATTTAATGCTGTGTAGTGTGTATCGTTTTGGTTGTTTTGTTTTGTTTGCGTTTGTTGTGGGTTTGTTTCTGTTTCGCATTTTGGTGACTTTTGTGGTGTAGGTGATGGTGGTGTTGGGGTTAATGATGATGATGGTGTTGGTGTTTGGGTTGATGGGGTTGGTGATGCTGGTGTGGATGGTGGCATATCTGTCCTAACTTTTTTGTTTCTTAATTTATTTTCTTTCCCTCTGTATTTTGTTTTTGGAGGGGGAAGGAAGAGAATTTTTTCTTTTTTGGTTTCTTTTTTTTTTCCGGATATCGTTTCCCACTCCGCGTCGTCACAATCTGTCTCCAGTTGTGATAGGCCGGGGAGTGCAAAATCCTCCACAGCCGTTACTTTTGGTTGTGGCGTGGTGGATGGTGTAGGCGCTGGTGCTAGTTCTGAAGCGTTGGGTGGTGGTGGTGTTGGTTTTGCTGGTGGTGGTGGTGGTGTTGGTTTTGCTACTGTTGCTGGGGTTGTTGCTGTTATAGTTGCTTCTGTTGTTGCTGCTACAGTTGTTGCTGCCATCTCTGCTACTGGTGGTGTTGATGGTTGTGTCACTGGGGTGGGTAGGAGAGGTGGCCTCAACCTTTTAGCCTGAGGGGAGAAAGCCCTTATGTGGGTTCCTTCACCACAAACGACACACCTAGGTCTTCTGCCCTCGACAATTATCGTGAGGTGGCTGCCGTCAGTGAGGTCTGTTACCTCTGGGATCTCCTCAATGTTTTTTTGGTCCGCTTGGATCAGGAGCTCCATCCCAGATCCGGTCAGTTTTCCTGCTTTTCTTTTGCTATTGCTATTATTTTCGTGTTGGCTTCGATGCCGGCGAGGACAGCCGCTATTAGCCAGGGAATTTCGATGGCCGGTGGAACGTGGGTCACCCTGATCTTTACGAGTCTCTGGCCACAATAGCTTGGGACGAGTGTGAAGTCGTCACTTTTTAATGGGGCCATGGAGTGTTCTCTAGCCTCCTCTAGTGTTTCAAAGAACACATCCACGGTTCCATACTTTTTCCCACGTCTGATGTGGGTTTTTCTTGCCCACACATGTCCCAAAGCTTTTTGGATTTGGGACTCGGATGCCCGTTCCACTCGGCGCGAATTTACATTTATTGTTCTATACGACACGGTGCATAGGCGCCGATGCTCCATTTTATTATGTGGGGGGGGGGGGGGGTGAGGCTGACCCTGTACCCATCTTTCTTTACCATTTGTTTGGCATTTTCTAAATCTTCCTGAGTTACCGTAAATGCTTCGAATTGTTTTGCTACTCTGGCGAAACTGAGGGGGGGGGGGGTTTATAATGTCATTGTTGTTGTTGTTGCTATCGTTAATATTAATTTTAGTTTCAGTTGTGGTGGTGGTGACGTCAGTCGTCTTTGGTGGGGAAGAGTCCATTTTGCTTGATTTCATTTCGACATCACGAATTAATTTATTTTTTTCTTCTTTTGTTTCTGTTGTCGCGGTGGTGGTGGTGGTGGTGGTTGTCGCGGTGGTGGTGGTGGTGGAGGCTTTAACAACTGCAGTCATTGGTAATGGCGGGAAATGAATGTCTGCCTGAGACAAATTTAAAATATTGCTACTGCTTATATTTTTTTTTGTGTTGGCAAACGTAGTAACATTTACAATGGTGGTGTCGGTGTGAGGTGTTAATTTGTGAGGAAGGCTTTCAGCTGCTTCGTGCAGAGGTGAAGTAGCCATTTTTTTAAAGAAATTTTTTGATAATAATAAAAGTTAAAATTTTTTGGGTGTCCTTTTCGGAAAACAATGTATGTGTGCTTATAAGCAGTTAACAATAAAATTTTCCATAAATGGCAATTTTTAACAAACGGAAATAACAAACATTTGCGGAGCTCACGATGATACGATTTACTACGTAGGTCGCCAATAATAATAATAATAATAATAATAATAATAATAATGATTTCTTTATTAACCACAAGGGTTTACATAAAGTAGACATTAAGGACAGTACAGGACAATACAGGACGGTACAAATGGGCATTTCTGTGTGTAAAAAAAACAGAGGATGTAATAAAAATGACCTAGAAATATTCCCCAATAGGGGGGAGACTTCCGAAGGACATTTGTGGAGAAAGCCCATTAAAAGGCCACAGTGACCCTGACCACCAGGGCAAGTGCCCTCTCCCAGTTTTCCACCTTTAATTTACAGACACATACTCAGAGAAGGCCCATTCACTCGGGCCATACTTGCTTCTCTCACCCATCTTTCAACAAAATGCTGGGAAGAGAGCACTTCCCTCTCTACCCTGATTTTCCTTTTCAAATGAAATTTGAAAAAGTCAATCAGGGCATCACCGAAGAGGTAAGTGCTCGTCTTCAGCCCTTTCAAACATGTCCACCATACTATCTCTTTTGCCATGGCCACCAGACAGATAAAAACTGCCTGCCCTTCCCGGCTAAAGGAAGAGGGCGGGGCAATCTTCACTAAGGATTAAGCTGATAGCTGTATCTGTCCTACACGTGACAGCAGGTGTTCGACATAAACCCACAAGTCAGCAATGCTCGGACATTGGACGAGTGTGTGCAGGACGGTTTTGTCACCCTGCGCGCATCTCGGACATGCCCGGCTGACGGCACCACCATGCCTGTAGAGTTTATCCCGAACTGGCAAAGCTCCTCGATAGCACTGCCAGGCCAGGGATTTCTGGAAGTTGTCCATAGGATCCGGTTCTTCCAAAGAGATTGGCTAGTTGATTTTCGTCGACACCTAGAGTTTCTCCAAGTACGTCATCGCTCTTCCCCTCCACTAATCCTCTATAGAACGCCAAGGTGGAGTTTCCACCGATCACATTGCTCGATTGGTCGAGGGCTGTAAGCGCCTGAAGACATTCCAGTCTCCAAGCGCTCTCTCTCGGTCTTCGCTTGACCCAGGACTGCAGCTCCGTCAAGGAGACGAGCTGGGAAAAGATGTGTCTAGCAAACGGCGACCACACCTGATCACCGTTGAGGAAGAGATGGAGATGTTGTAGCCTGAGCGCGTGTCTGCGCATCATCAGCCACGGCATGCCCAGCCCTCCATCTAGCGGGTGTTGACAGCAGATGGACCGCCTGACCATCGGAGCGCGTCCCTTCCACAAAAAGTGAAAAAGCAAACGCTCCAGCGAGTCGGGCGGGGCTTAGGACAAGGTACGACGTTCAGGCGGTAGTAGATGACGGACGCGATGTACGCGTTGGCCACCTCCGCTCGACCATTCAGGGATAGCTTCCTCTCCGCCCATTTCTGGGTGAGAGAAGCCACTCTGCTCGTCACCTCGTCCCAGTTTTGGTCCGTCTGGAGGTTCGGACCGAACCAGAACCGTAGCAATTTAACCAGTCCGTCCATCCAGCGCCCGACGACGCTGTTGGACGGCATAGACCTGCCTCTCCAGGTGCCGAGCTGCAGGCCCACTGACTTTACCTGGTTGATCATTGCTCCTGTCACCGCTTCATATTCTGTTAGTGTAGTGCCGATCACCTCGATGTGTTTGGTGTTTGACACCACTACGGTGACATCGTCCGCATATGCTGACACGGATCTTCTGCATCCTAGTTCGTGCGGGACCCCCCTCAATGTCTTCAGTTTGTGCAGTAATGGCTCGAGAGTCAATATGTACAAGAGGGACCAGAGGGGAAATCCTTGGCGGACCGAGTGCATGATGTTGAACGGTTCCGAAAGGTGACCGTTCACTCTCACAACAGAGCAGATGTCGCTGTGCATGGCAGCGATCCAGCCTCTGAAGACAGTCCCAAAGCCAGCCGCCCTCAGGACTGCCGCTAGGTAACGATGGTTGACCCTATCGAAAGCTTTCGACTGATCTAAATTGATCAAGGACCCACCCGTGCCAGGTTCCCTAGCTACCCTCTCTACGATGTATCACATGAGGTGGAGGTTTTCGTGGATGGATCTGTCGGGAATGGCGCATGTTTAAATTGAAACTAAAATGAAAGTCGAAGAACCTATCTTCAACTATTGTTTCATTTTCATATAAAGTTTGAGTGGAATCATTGAGGGAACCTTATATGATGAGTGCCTACTACAAAAACTATAGCACTCCCTGTCTAATCCCACTAAAATCATCTCTTAAGGCCACATTGAATTCTAACAATGTTATCAGCCCCATCATAAACAGGTGGAAGCCAGTATATATATATATATGATGCCCAACTTTCACAACAATGCTGTGTTTTTTTGTTTTTTTTTATCTTACAAAACCTTCACAATAGCAGTGTTAAGTATTACTAATATTTTTTTTTAATCTCAGATGGTTTTAGAATGGTTTCAATGCTTGATTACTTTTTTCTGACTCTAGACCTTACTAAATATTAATGTCTTATATCACATGAAAATGCATTAACAACGTCAAAAAACTTCAAAAATACAATGACTGCATCATCCTATTGAGAATTACAATCTTTACCCTAATACTGCCAAGTTAATCTGTTTCCTAATGAAGATACTATAAACATTTGGATTAACAAACCTTTTTAGAATATATTTTATGTGAAAACATTACAGGACGTTATGAGTTAATGCTACTGGGAAAAACATGAATGTCATACACTTGTATTTTACCCTCCCTAACATATCTTCTTCTTCTTCTTGAGAGAGAGTCATGGTGGCAGAGTTCTCAGATATGCTTTCCAGAAGGTCCTATTGAAAGCAGCCAAATGATCTGGCTGGAGATCCACTGAAATGGATGTTACCCAACACTCTTGCTCGTCGTTTATCTCTGGGTTTTCTGCTAGTTCGTGTTGCACATAAAATCTGCAATTATTAAAATGTAAGAGTAGTTTAATTATTCTGAATAAATGTCCAAAAATGAGGCACAATATGGATAACAGGAAGAATAAAGGTGAGTGAGATGAATTGGTTTAGTTCCAGATAATATATACAGTAACTAAGTTCAGAAGCATAGATATCATTTTTGTAGTTGTAATAGAGACAGAGAGATATTAACTAATAGTTATGATCAGATTTTATGAGAAGGAATTATTTGTGTTTTAGAAATGATGGCTACCTTTATGAATGAACACACAAGTACATGCGGATATCAAAGCTAAAAGTAAAACATTGATTTCCAAGGAAAAAAGAAAATTATATACAGTCTTTGACAGAATATCATTTTTATGTTGAATGCTTATGTAAATTTCCATTGCCCTTTGAGCTTCATGACTTAGAAAAGAGCAAAATTGCTGTTGTCGGCACTTTCAAATAAAGATTAAAAGGACTTAAACATGGAATGAGGCATAATTGCAGTTTTTCTTTACAACCATTATTATAAACTAGTAAAAGTGTATGTATTAAGCATGAAGTCAATAGAATAATATGTTTTCCTTTGATGTTTAATTGAAATCCATTTTCAATAATAATAGAATATTAAATAAGGATTATAATAGCAAAAAAAATAAATAAATAGAAAAAAAAAAATAATGAAGAAGAAAATTGAAATTAATGGCTTTTAAAATGTTCTTTTAAGCTCAGTATTTTATATTGCAACAATTGTAAAACATAATAATAATGATAACAACAACAACAACAACAACAACAGCAACAACAACAACAACAACAACAACAACAACAATAACAATAATAATAATAATAATAATAATAACAATAATAACAATAACAACAATAATAATAATTGTTTCTACTTTTGGCACAAGGCCAGCAATTATTCCAGTGTATTACTGGTACTTTATTTTATGGACCCCGTAAGGATGAAAGGCAAAGTTAACAATAATAATAATAATGTTTATTAAAAAAGTGATATTAATGGTAATAGGGACATAGCCAACTGTGATGGCTGTTCATAAACATTAGCAGTAATAATACCAAGATAGAAATCATGGTAATGATGATGATTTACAAAGTGCTTTTTAAGGGAAAATATTTTGAACATAGACATCAACATTAATATTTAGTTTAAAGTAAATAATTTATGTTTTTGAAGAATGCTAAATTTTATTCTTTGTTATGAAGACAAAAGAATTAATTAAATATAATCCACCTCACTCATAATTATGGGATTTAGAATTTAAATTATTTCTTTATTTATTACCAAGTGTGATCATGGTCCTGGGATCAGTCCCAGTATGCTGTACTTTGGGAAAGTATCCTTCATCTTAACCTTGGATCAACCACATCCATTGGTAGATAGAAACTGTTCTCATATGTCTTCAAACCCTTGAGAAATGACATGGACACTGCCTTTACTTCTTGGGTTAAGAAGTAGAAATAGCCCAAACTTCCATTTTTATAACAACACATATTTTTCATGCTGAAATATCATGGAAATATATGTATGTGTGTGTGTGTGTGTGTGTGTGCATGCGTATGTGAGCCCCACCCGACAAACAAACAAAGCAGACTAAAACTAATATTCAAATTGAAAATTAGAATTGGTGCCCTGAAATAGCGATGTATACATGAATGTAAATATAGTATCATCATCATTCATCATCATCATTTCATTTTACGTCCACTTTTCCCTGCTTGCAAGGGTGGTACGGGAACTGATTCTGGCTTGATTTCTACAGCTGGATGCCCTTCCTAACACCAACCTCATTTACAGTGAGTGCTGGGTGCTTTTTTGCCGTGACACCTCCATGACCACTTTGCAGTGGAATGATAGGGACCCCAGTCCCTATCATCTCATTTCTACAGCTGAGTAAACTGGAGCAATGTGAAATAAAGTGTCTTGCTCAAGGAAACCCGGTCTGAGAATTGAACTCACAACCTTTCGATTGCAAGGCCAATGCTCTAACCACTAAGCCATGTGCGTATATTTGACAATATACTGTATGCTTAATTAAAAGCATTTTGAAGACCTTGCGCTATTATTTTAAAGTAGTGACTATGTCACTTCTTTTTTCAACAAACAAAGGGAGATAAGCTAACAGATCTGTTTCATACTGTTGGTAATCATCAGAGCTTAGCACTTGCTTTGTCCGTTGAAAATTATAAATGTTGGATTGTTATAGAATTCCAGTAATAATCAGGAACTGATTATACAGAGCGATTGCCGGTCCAGCAAAAGTTGAAAATTAGAATTGGTGCTCTGAAATAGCGATGTATACAAGTGCTAAGATCTGATGATTACCAACAGTATGAAACAGATCTGTTAGTTTATCTCCCTTTGTTTGTTGAAAAAAGAAGTAAGTGACATAGTCACTACTTTAAAATAATAGCGCACAGTCTTCAAAATGCTTTTAATTAAGCGTACAGTATATTGCCAAATATACTATGTATACATTCATGTATACATTGCTATTTCAGAGCACCAATTCTAATTTTCACTTTTTGCTGGACCGGCAATCACTCTGTATAATCAGTTCCTGATTATTACTGGAATTCTATAACAATCCAACATTTATAATTTTCAACGGACAAAGCAAGTGCTAAGCTCTGATGATTACCAACAGTATGAAACAGATCTGTTAGCTTATCTCCCTTTGTTTGTTGAAAAAAGAAGTGACATAGTCACTACTTTAAAATAATAGCGCAAGGTCTTCAAAATGTTTTTAATTAAGCGTACAGTATATTGCCAAATATACTATATATACATTAATATGCAAATGTTTTAACCCTTTACCATTTACATTACTCTATATTTACTATTATATTTTCACAGTAAAGGCTTTACCTCACATAATTATATCACATAATGTCAAATCTATAAGATTTTGATATTATCTATTTTGAGAAAAATACCTTGACATCAGTATGAGTGGCCTGTTACAGCTAGTTTGTACAGAAAGAGGAGAGAGAATTATGTCTAGATACAACCGGTTTAAAAGCTAAATGGTTAATTAAAGTATAATGCTAAATCTACTTAAATATTCATAGACTCCAGTTTAACCTGGGTCCTCATATCACCCACTTTCATTGGTTATGTTAAGCTTTTCTATCATTTTTATTTTTTAGTCAATTGCTGCACCAATCTTTGGAGTTGAATTATGTAGATGTTTTTATTAACATTATGCAAGTCAGCTGAGATAGCATTCTCAAAAATCTAACCAGGTAAGTGAGAAACGAATATATACAACCCATTTCTGATATGTTCAGTATCTTAATAACTCTTCGTAAACATTGTATACAAATCTCTTTCATTATGTCTTGATTACTTTACTCATTTATTTCATTTTACTCTAGTCCATTCAGTAGCAATAATGAACTCTACTTGAAATTCAATAAGCTTGATTTGTCATACCCTATGTCATGCTGAATCTCCCTGAGAACTACATCATGTGTATACATGTCTATGGAATGCTCAGCTACTTGCATGTTAATGGCACACTTGTCAGTGGAACCACTGGAGGTCCAATAGGCACACTTTACTCATTATCCAACCCTTGCTAACAGGGAAACAGACATTAAATGAAGATCATGACAACTGTCGTTAATCTAATCTTTATTGATAATAATTAGTCAGTTATTTTCGACTATTTACTTTATGCTACTCAGAGTAATCTGATCATACCTCTTTGTTTCTATCAATTTCAATATATCAAATCTCATCAGACATACTTCATTCAGTTAATATCATGTTACATCTAACATGGCACAAAATAAAATACAATATGACTCAAGGCATAAAACATTGATAAACTTAATAATAATTTCTTGTTTTCTAACTTGAAAAATATGTTTTCTTCAGTAATTCTGAATTTGTTTAATTTGTCGATTTTCTGGTCTTTTCAAGATTGTCATAAGTACTGATAAAACTATGTGCCACTGAAGAGAAATTATAAGATGGAAATATGGCTATACTTATCAAAGGTTAGATTTCTCTCTAAATGGTGCCATTCATTCTATCTTTAATCAATTTAGATTTCAGAGTTGCTTCTCTTGTCTCTTTTAAATGAGAATTTATTATGAAATATAAACATTTTCTCTCCAATACAAGTATAATTTTAATTGTTTAAATATTATTTTTAGATTTTGAAGTGATTGTATAAGTGTCATGACAAAAAGTGTCCAGTCGACACTGAAAAGCCCTTGTTTTGGTGCCATGATAAAAAGCATCTAGTACACACTGTAAATGTGGTTGGTGTTAGGGAGGGCATCCCACCATAGAAACCAAGCCTGAATCAGTTTTGTATGAGCAAACACGGTCATCTGATCTGAAAAATGGACATTAAACAGTGATGATGATAATGATGATTGCTACATTAAGCTTATTAGCCACCACATAGGTTCATTATACAGAAGGCATCTTAGGCATATTTTACTCAGTCATTATTTTATGCTGAAGGGCGGTGAATTGACAGCATTGGTAGAGCGTCATACACCATGCTTTACAGCATAGAGTTATGACCCTTTACGCTCTGAGTTCAAATCCCGCCGAGGTTAACTTTGCCTTTCATCCTTACGGGGTCGATAAAATAAAGTACCAGTAATGCTCTGGGATAATTGCTGGCCTTGTGCCAAAAGTAGAAACAATTATTTTATGCTGTTGTTCTTGTTATTGGTTTGGCCAACCTTCCTCCATGAGGTTGTATCTCATAGGTGGTTGTATATGTGTTTTATTGATGTAAGTCCCAGTTCTATCCGGTCACCATTTTTCTGATGACAGGAGGCTGTATTTGAATACAGAACTGGAACAGACAATACAAGATATCTAATCCAATAATTTAACTATTTTGCCAATCTACTGCCCTGAATATGAAATTATTTCTAGTGGGATGGAAAGCAATACCGACCTATTAGACAAGAGTTCCTGACATGTAACCAGTTCATTTGATGGGATACAGTTTGTTTCTTGATAGTTGCTGAGATGTTGAAGGCATCTGGTATGGTGGGACAGACTATGGTCACCCGTATAGTTAACCAAGTAATACAGAATGGGGTCGTTCCGAAGGACTGGCAGAGCAGCATCATCATTAACTCCTACAAGGGTAAAGGAGATGCCCTAGATAGGGGTAACTATAGAGGCATTAAATTAATCGACCAGGTCATGAAGGTCACAGAAAAAGTAATAGCGCAACTAATCAGAGAGCGAATTGATCTAGATGAAATGCAGTTCGGGTTTGTGTCAGGTAAAAGTACCACAGATGCTCTTTTCATTGTACAACAACTACAGGAGAAGTACCTTGCTAAAAGTAAACCCCTATACTTAGCTTTTGTTGACTTGGAGAAAGCCTTTGACAGAGTCCCCCACTCGATTATCTGGTGGGCCCTTAGAAAACTGGGTGTTGATGAATGGCTTAAGCTATGTATAAAGAAACAGTCAGCAAGGTTAGAATTAACAACGAATATAGTGAAGAGTTTAGCGTAAAAGTTGGTGTTCATCAGGGCTCCGTCCTTAGCCCCCTCCTATTTATTATTGCCCTTCAGGCTATAACAGAGGAGTTCAAGACCGGCTGCCCATGGGAACTCCTATACGCAGATGATCTAACGCTCATAGCTGAACCAATGGCCGAACTAGAGAAGAAATTCCAAATGTGGAAGCATGGCCTAGAATCAAAAGGCCTTAAAATTAACCTGTCCAAGACAAAAGTTCTAGTTTGTAGGAAGGAAAATAGGGCACCAATCCCATCTGGGAAATGGCCATGCTCAGTATCTAGGAAAGGAGTAGGCAGAAACTCCATTTTATGTCCCAAATGCAAAGTATGGGTGCATAAAAGATGTAGTGGGATCACAGGTAAGCTAACTAAGAATATAGATTTTATATGTGGCCAGTGCTCTGGTGTAATAAGTAGCAGCAAGTGCCCAGGGAATACTAGCTCATTCCATTGCACAGATGGTTCTATAGAAATAGTGGACACCTTCCGTTACCTGGGTGACAAAATCAGCAGTGGTGGAGGGTGCTCTGAAAGTACAGTAGCTAGAGTCAGAACGGGATGGAAAAAGTTCAGAGAGCTTATACCACTATTGGTCGCTAAAGGGTTCTCTCTAGAAATGAAAGGCAGGCTGTATGATGCCTGCATACGAACAGCAATGTTGCATGGCAGTGAGACCTGGGCATTGTGTGCAGAGGATATACACAGACTGGAGAGGAACGAAGCTTGTATGCTCCGCTGGATGTGTAATAGTAATATACGTGAATGGCAAAGCATAAACGAACTAAGGGAGAAATTAGGAATAAGAGGGATCAGATGCTGTTTACCCGAGAGAAGACTACGTTGGTACGGTCACGTGATGTGCATGAAAGACGACAGCTGTATAAAAAAGTGCAGGCCGATAAAAATAGACGGTAGCCACGGAGTAGGCAGACCTAGAAAAACCTGGGACGACTTGATAAATTCCGACCTCACACACTTACACCTCTCCAAGACAATGTCACTGGACCGAGATCTTTGGCGCTACACAGTAATACAGAAGACCCGCCTTGCCTAAGTACAAAGCGAAACCTACAGTCAGTAGGCGCCTCTAACAAAAATACACCCCGGCCCCACTACCCCCACCCTATCCACACCACCCCTTCCAATGTAAAGTTATATTGGTACCACAACATCCAGTCGTAAAGAAATGAGGTCGTGTAGGTGTCACGACAAAAAAACACACAGTCCACGCTGTAATGTGGCCGTGTAGGTAACACGGTAAAAACCTCCCAGTCCACACTGTAAATGTGGTTGGTGTTAGGAAGGGCATCCAGCAGTAGAAAACCCGCCTGACAGTCCTATACGAGCAAGACAACCAATCTTGCCTCAAGTGGGCAAATTCCCGTCCAAACCCATGCTAGCGTTGAAGATGGACGTTAAACGATGATGATGATGATGCATTATATAGTAGAGTCAAGAACGGTGGATTGGCAGTATTAGTGGAGCGTCAGACACCATGCTATGCAAACTTGGGGGAAATAGAACTAATAATCATCCTACTATCATCATTTCAAGATGTATTTAGGATTTGTTGCTGAAATGTTGAAAATATTTGGTGAAGCAACATATTCACTATTCATTGCTAGTCACTCACATAATCAATCAGGTAGCATTGTCAGTTGCTAAAAGGGTGAAAAAAATTACTCTATAAAAAGAAAATATTTACAAAGGTATCAAATTGATAGACCCAGTTATGAATGCATCAGAAAAAGTTATAGAAGAGAAGTTCAATAGTTATTGCACAATCAGTAGCAAGTTCAAGACAGGGTGTCTGTAATAATTCCTTATGGACCTAGTTCACATAGCTGAATCAGTTGCAAAATTAGAGAAGCACTTCCATATGTAAATGTCTAAAAGTAAAATTAGCAAAGACAAATATTTCTGCTAGAAAGAATACAGAATTTTACTGCCATGTGGAATGTGACAATACTCAATATATGCAGAAAAATAGGAGTTAAAATCACAGACATGTTGACAAAGAAAAAAACGTCATATATGACATATGTATTAAAATATTTAGCAGTAAGTGTTTGTATGGATGTGGCAAGTAAAGGCCACCTCTAAAAAACCCTAGTTTTTGTGGGTTTAAAAAAGTGCCAGATTAGTGACTGATACAAATAAGAGAACCAAAACTGTAATATGGTGAGAAGTAACAAAGAGAATTATACCACATCGTCCTACACGTGGGTTAACAAGTGACAGTTTCAAGACTTAGGTAGAGGGGGCCTGTTCAAACAAGATATTGCAGTCTCCATTTCATGCTGTAAAAACTGGTGATGTGCTTGAAACCTGTCCTGAGAGGAATGGAATGGATGCACAAAGATTGGGTACCCCGAAACTCTGATTGGAACCTGGATCATTATGGGAAAGAATCACTGGACAGATTTTTGGACAAACCAACCAGCAGGAGATGCAGGGGTAAATGGTTGCTTCTGACAGGACCAGCAGGAAAGTGTGTTTGAGGACTCTGCCCCAACAAGCTTCTCAGGAATAAGTGGTAGAAGAAGAAGAAGAAGAAGAAGAAGAAGAAGAAGAAGAAGAAGAAGAAGAAGAAGAAGAAGGAGAAGCAGCAGCAGCAGCAGCAGCAGCAGAGCAGCAGCTTGTATGGATTCTTTCAAATGCCCAGAAGGCTCACTAGTAATAGGTAACATCTTTCGTTATCTAGGGGACTTATTCAGCAATGTAGATAAGTGTTTGTAAAGCACAATAGCCAGACTAATGACAAAGTAGATAAAATTCAGGAAGCTGTTTATCATACTTATTGATAGCAAGACAATTTTCTCTTCTATGAAGAAAGGATTAAATGGTGCTGGTGTATGAAATTTGATATTGCATTGTAATGAAACATGCTTGAAGATGTGAAAAGACTGGAATGAAAGGAGGAAAATATATTCCAGGAGATATGTAATGGTAGTGAGCATGGATGATTAACAAATGAGCTTGGTATAAAACGAATTAGATGTTGTGTGCCAGAGAAGCACCTAAGCTAATATGTACATGTGAACCATATGAAGGATGCCAGTGGGGTGAAAAAAGTGGAAGGATTTTGCAGAGGATGTAATCCAAGAAAGATGTGGGAAAAGTACTGAAGCCTGATTATCAGGAAGCTGAACTACATAAAAGAAATGACAAGCAATTGCAAGAGGTTATGAATCATTGTAAAGGATAAGACTTGTCCAGCATATACAGGAATGGAAAAAAAGACCTAAAATGATAAGGATGATCATCATATATACATACACACATAAAATCTCACATGTACACACACACACACACATACATATATATATATATAACGGAAGAAATGTGGTAAGGAACCAGGTGGACCATAACGCACCAAAGTACTCAATACTTAGGGTAGTAGAGTGGATAATAGGAACGAGTAGGACCCCGGCGGCTGAGCTCAAGCCGTTTCGACGGCTAATTCTGGACGTCCAGAATTAGCCGTCGAAACGGCTTGAGCTCAGCCGTCGGGGTCCTACTCGTTCCTATATATATATATATATATATACAGTGGCAGACTGGGTCTAAAAATATTGGTTGCCAGGAGATGAAGGTGGCCCACCTACATGCTATCATTTAAGTTTTATAATGAATAAATAACATTTTCGAAAAATACATAAGCGGAAACAAACAAGTGAAATCAAATTTTGCAGAAATATATCTTACCTTTTCCAATAAAAAATAGTATGTATTTTGAGAATAGAGACTTCCAATAATTGTTTCTACTTTTGGCACAAGGCCAGCAATGACTCAGTGCACTACTGGTACTTTATTTTATCGACCCCGTAAGGATGAAAGGCAAAGTTAACCTCGGCGGGATTTGAACTCAGAGACATTCAATAATGACCAGAAGTTTACCCAATATTACTAATAGCGCTAGGAAAGCAATGAACGACACCACATCTTCTTAACTTTGATTTTAAAAGTATAATTATCAATTTTCATTATGCTTCTGTAACTGTCTTGGTGGCCTAGTTGGAGGAATCATAGACGGTGGTGAACCTGGTCTGAAGTTCGATCCTGGGCAGGAGTAGGGTTCCCAGTAAACCTTTTCAATTTATTTTCTATAGGATGTAAAATAAACACTGAAAAACGTTACATGTACCTCTTGACAAGGATTAAACCCAAGGACAGGATCTCTACCGTCTCTAGTACCTACCACTAGGCCACAGAGACAACTACGAAAATCTTATGAAGATTCATACTTATAAACATACATTCAAAATTTTCAAAACAAAGTGTTGTGGTGTCGTTAATATCTTTCTGAGTGTTATTGCCCCTACTTAAGGTCGACTTATAAAACATAAATTATATCCTCGTTTTGTTTCACATCTATCAAGACTATATTTTAACCTGTAATCCATGTTTAATGTCTGTGGCACCTTATTCCCCCCCCTCTCTATCTCGCTCTCTTTCTCTCTGTTATATTTGAATCTACAATAATTTGGGCTTACTTTATTCATATATATATGTTTTGCATGTCAGATTCAAACTTACAATGATTGGCATTATATATATATATATATATATATAGGAAAAGAGGCAGGACCCCATATATATATATAGATATATATATATATATATATATATATATATATATATGTGTGTGTGTGTGTGTGTGTGTATGTGAAGTAATTCCGTCGGAAAGGTCCAGGAAAAAAAAAGTGCTCTATGTAGGTTACAGAGCTTATTAGTTATGTAATAAACAACATAAGATAATTAATTATTTCATTTACCAGTGTTTCGTGAAAGCAAACAAATTTGCTTTCATTCATCAGAATGAAAAAATCCTGGTGTATTTATTGAAAGTGGATTTGCAAAACGAAAATATAATAAATATGAAAGTGAGGCTGGAGAAAGAAGAAAAGGAGAAAAAGAATAATAAATATAAAGGTATATAAACACACACGTACACACACACATATATATATATATACATATATATATACATACATATACATATATATATATATATATATATATATATATATATATATATATATATATATATATATATATCCATACATACACATACACATAAATACACGAGCACATATATATATATATATATACACATTATATATACATATACATATATACACATACACATAAATACACAAGCACATATATATATATATATACACATACATACACACACATACATAGGCACACACATAAGATATATATACCCACATACGCTATCACATACAAATAAAAATATAAAAATAAAAAAAAGGATTAAGGAAATAAAAATTATTATTGAGTTGGGAGCAATACAGAGGAGGAGAAAGGCACAAATAAAAATAAATAAATAAACAAACACACGTGGTAAGCAAATGCACAAAATATAATAAATATATATATATATATATACATATATATACATATATACATGCATACACATACAACATATATACACATACACAGAAAAATACACACACATAAATATATACAGTACAAACATATACACAGAAAAGTGTATATACAAATACATATACACGCACACATAAATACATACACTTATATATATACATATATATATATATATATATATATATATATATATATTAATAAGAGGAATTCCAACTTTGTCTGATTTACTCGTTTTATTTACAATCCTTTAAAATATATATAATGGTATTATAATGAAATAGTATGATAGAATATTAAATTCTAAGTGTTTTTCAACTATCACAGTTGAAAATTGCAAACTCGACTGTCACCACATATCATGAACCTGAAGATTGCGAAAGCATGAAAGTACTTGTTCAATTAACACTTAGAATTTAATATTCTATCATACTATTTCATTATAATACCATTATATATATTTTAAAGGATTGTAAATAAAACGAGTAAATCAGACAAAGTTGGAATTCCTCTTATTAATATAATCTTCTATACACAATCATACACACCCGTGTATATTTACCTATCTATATCTATATCTATCTATATATATATATATATATAGTAATAATAATACATTTGAAGACTAAAATCCAAAGAGGGCTCGATAAGGATAAATATATATCAAATATATAAGAACCGTTAGAAGATCCCGTTAAGGGTGAAAGCAACGATTCTTTGCTTACACTTTAATCTGTTATTTTAATAAATATATATATATATATATATACACATACATATATACATATACATACACACACATATATATATAAAAAAACATACACACACATATACACACATATACAATTCACATTCATACACATTGATACGCATGCATATACTCAGAATCACACGAATAAGAACATATATAAAAATGTAGGTGAATATACACATATCGAAAAACATATAAATACATTCACGTACACATATGCATGAGAAAAAATACATACAACCACATACACACATATATATACAAATATACATACATACACACATACGCATAAGTACGTACACATACATACGCACGCACATACACACATATATATATATCTATATATACACATATACACACATACACACATATATATATATACATACATATATATATATACATATACACACACATATATATATATATATATCTATATATACACATATACACACATACACACACATATACATATATATATACATACATATAAATATATATATATATATATATATATATATATGGTGGCTGCCAACTCGTTTTCGAGTACGGCCACTACTTTATATCCGTGTAGGAGAACCCCTACCGATGCGCTGAACGAGTGTGACTTTTTAGTCCAGCCAGCGACTTGAAAACTCTGATACAAACACTACATTTGTGACAATTATTGACACATAGTGCTGGGCCCATGGTACCATGTGACGACAAGTGCAGAGAGATCTCCAGACATAAAGCAATGCCTGTGCCGTGAAGCTTTTATAGTGAGCAAAGGCACTGCACAAAGCCAGTCCCACTCTCTTAACTAAGATGATATTTACCAAAAAGAACAAGTCAACATCATTGGATACAGGGTTGCAGGTGTTATATCAGAGTTTTCCTTCTCCTAGAATTCTGCCTAGACAAAGGCTAAGGGGTCATCTCTCCCGGTGATTTTGGATGGCCATTGACTCTTAAGAGCTCCTTTGCCATTTGACAGGTTTTGTTTTTAGTCCTGCAGGATGTCCAAAGTCACCCTCCTCACCAAGAAACCTTGGTGGGGTTGCCAGTTTAGTCGCCAACGACCCGACCATGAGACAGGTTGTACTGGGATACATGTTACCAGTAGCACCAACTGTTGACCTGATATAAATATATATATATACACACATACATACACACATATATATATATATACATATATATAAATACATAAATACATATACATATAAAAATAAAAAAGGTGGAAGGGGTATTGAAATAGTTGGGAATACGACAAATAATAAATAAAGGTATAAATGTTTATAGCTGATTTAAAGCACTCAACAGTTCCTGGAGCAAATAATCAATGAAAATAAACATGATATAACTCTGTAGGTAATAATGCATGTACACACATATATATACATACACACACACAACCATATACATACAAATATATATATATAGGAAAAATAAATAACATAGGAAAGATAAGGGAGAAAAAGAATATAAGAGTACCGAAAGTGAGTTCAGAGAGTAATATAAATCGTAGTGGATGTAAGGCGTAAAGAGCAAAGAAGTTCAAGGTGGTTGGGTCATCGTAGGAATGTCAATTCAGTTACAGAGCAGATGTGATTTCAGGTGAGGACAACATCTGAAGATCTCGACCGTTCCTTTGTCAGTGTTGAACAAACGAGCAACGATGGTTGCTAGACACTACGGCTTAATACGGGATGTTTGTTTACAAACACACCGAGCATTATAATAAATGTTCGGTGAATCCATACGTACATATATATATATGTGTGCATGTGTGTATATATATATACATACTACTGTACGTCTGTATACATATATGTATGTACGTGTACATACTTATATTTAAGTAACAGCCGTACTAAGAGTGGGAAATGAAATTTCGTTTCATTTTTTCCGTTTATCGTTTTCGGTGCACCCGGCCGATTAACCCACTCGATATGCAAATTGGGCTACTCAGCCGTTAATATGCATAAGGTAAGTATATACGTTCAACAATCTGGCAGGAAGGTATACGTTGCTGACGATAGCTAATAAGCTTGAAACTAGTACAGCGTCCCTTTGTTAGTGTTGAACAAACGAGCAACGATGGTTGCTAGACACTACGGCTTAATACAGGATGTTTGTTTACAAACACACCGAGCATTATAATAAATGTTCGGTGAATCCATACGTACATATATATATATATGTGTATATATATATACATACTACTGTACGTCTGTATACATATATTTATGTACGTGTACATACACATATATATATATATATATATATATATATATATATATATTTATTAAAATAACAGATTAAAGTTTAAACAAAGAATCGCTGCTTTCACCCTTAATATATATATATATATATATATATATATATATATATAAATATATATATATATATATATATATATATATATATATATAAATATACATACATATATTATTTGTTTGCTTGCTAAAATAATCAAAATAAACTAATTCAACAGTTAAACACAGAGGAATACTGAGTTTGTTACAGAAGATTGACAAGTCGACCCTAAATATTACCAATAGCTCTAGGAAAGCCATGAACGACGCCACATCTTTTTAACTTTGATTTTGAAAGAAGGTTTATAATTATCAATTTTCATTATATTTTTATAGCTGTCTCGGTGGCCTAGATGGAGGAATCATAGACAGTGGTGATCCTGGTCTGAAATTCGATCCTGATCGGGAGTAGTGTTCCTAGTAAACCTTTTCAATTTTTTTTTCTATGGGTTGTAAACAAAAACTGAAAGAATTGAACCCAAGGACAGGATCTCCACCGTCACTGGTGCCTACCACTAAGTCGCAGAGACAACTTTGAAAATCTTTAAAAAATTCATACTTATTAACCTACTTTAAAAATTTTCAAAACAAAATGTTGTGGTGTTGTTCATGTCTTTCTTAATGTTATTGCTCCTACTTAAGGTCGACTTCTAAATCATTTGGGTGTTCCATAAATTACATCCTCGTTTTGTTTCACATCTATCTAGACTTTTATTGTGTTGTATCAGATGAAAGAATGGTATTTAACTAATGTATTGGTACGCAATGGGGCCCACCCACAGCCCCGGCGGACAGAATGGAGAAGGCGTTTCCCTGGAGGACGGCAAGGGAGACGCGCTGGAAAAGCCACTCCAACTCACGGGGCTCACACTTGCGGCTGGCCAGCTCAGCGCCTATGGTGGTAAGCACTGCCAGGGGAATGACCGCAAACCTGTCGGAGAGCGACCGATATTTGAGGAGTTTCGCCCCCTCAGCCCGACGTGCAGCAGGACCTGGGTCAGTCGCAGACTGCACCAGGTTGCGGCTGCAGAAAGTGTCGGTGCAAGTGGCATACCAGACGAGGGATTTGCCACCGTGGAACGGGAAGATGGTCATGCCATCTGACCTTTTGGCGTCCCCTCGTCCAGCCCCACCGGCTCGAGCTGGGAAGGGAAGCCTGCAGCGTCCAAGCCATTTTTAATGACCTCGTTGAGGTCAGTATGGCGTGGAATGTGGCCGGCACTGTGGCGATAGGAAAGCGGCTGGAGGCCGAAATAGTCCACGGTGGAACCGCAGCGACATTGGTGTGGCTGGCAGATCCGGAGGCTGAGCCTCAGGGAAACGCCAATTCGCAGGCTATGGCTGTCTAGCTACATGCCAGTGGAGAAGGAGGGCACAGCATAGAGCCAGGCACCACTGTGGGTTTGGAGGCCGCACGAAAACAAGCAAAGCGGTGCTGGTCGAGCTGGCGCGTGAGCCTGTCTGAGGCCAGGCTGCACTGGATGGCATACCAAGTGCGTTGGGGGGACTTGACGTCAACAGGGGGGGGGGGGGGGGACGTCTACTCGGCTAAGTCCCAGCCGTTCCCACGTCTCACAGGCGGCCTCACGTTCTCTGAACACAGAGAGATATGTTGTGTTTTGAAGAACCCTGCTGACGAGGACGCGGCACGAGGTTACCGACGAAAGATACGCCGGCAAAGCTAGTGAGATCGGGGACCGGAGGCCTAGGCCTCCATACCTGACCGGTAAAGTGGCCTGTTGCCACCTTATGTCGTCAAACTTGACGTTGCATATCCCCTCGCCTGCTGCTCGGATACAAGTATCGAGGTCAGCGAGGAGAGATGTCTGGGTGTAGCATGGAGCGCTGCGGAGTGTATAGAGGACTTTCGGCATGGCGAAGCAGTTTCTCAGCAGAAAGAGAGCTGGGTGGCCGTCAATCAAGCCTAGTCGGCTCGTGAGAGTCTGGAGCTGTTGAAGCCTGGACCTGATGGTGGAGTGGATGGCCGGCGGGTGGATCATCCTCTTTGGGAGTCACCTGAACCTGGCGGATAATGGACCGCACGTCCAAGACGGAGGCTGCAAAGCTCGCAGCATTGAGGCTAACGTTCACCACCTCTGACTTGGCCGAGTTGACCTGGAGGCCGATTCCCGCCAGGGCAGGAATCACCGATTGAAGGTCTTGGTAGATCGTCCGTACGGGCCCGCCCAAAGTAGCATCATCCAGATACCAAACGTTGAGAGGGACCGTGATACTCAGGGCGATGTGGTCAATACCAAGTGCGAACAGGAGGGGTCCCAAAAGGTCGCCCTTTTGGACCCCAGTAGCGGAGGGTATGACCGTATCAGCAGCTAGGAGCATGCTCGGGGCTCCATATGACAGGTAGGCCAGCCAGTATGCAGAGGGGCCTCGAGCAGATGATCCCGGATTAAAGAGTTAAAGGCATTCCGCATGTCAAGCTTGACAATGAGGTGCCTGGAGTCCCTGGATGCCGGTACCAAAGGGCAGCTGCTGAAGAACTGCCTGATTGCATGAGAGGCTCCCTCACAGCCAGCAGACACACCGACACCCAGTTGGACTGGACTAAACTCCTCACCCAGTTCGTGTGTGACGGACTTGCAGATCACCTTGGCAGCCAGCCTCCGGAAGACATTGCCCACAGCAATGGGGCATATTCCACCCTCTTTCTTCCTGAGAGCGGTGAGGCTGGCTGAAAAAAAGAGACCTCGGGCGTAAGGGTCGAGGGCACCATGAACGAGCCTATTGGTGAGCGCTACAATTGCACTCAGAAGGCGGCGCCCGGCCTCAGCGGAGAGGGGGATGTCAACTCCTTGAGGTGGTCTGGTCGGAGACCATCAACACCTCCGCAGCTGCTAGCTGGGAAGGACTTGATGGCGGACATAATATCTGCATCAGTAGCCACAAGGAGCAGGTGGGGGTCGTTTGGGCGTATGGGTCTGAGATCAGTGGGTGGCTCAGAGTGTTTGAGCCGCAGAGCAGCCAGGTCCTCGGTGAGTTGGAGGACAGTGTCCTCTGAGGGAACAACTCTGACTGCGGCCGAGACATCACCCATGATAAGCTTTGCGTTTACCTGGTCACGTAAACGCTTGGCGGTGGCCTCGGGGGTGGGGGATAGGGGGTATCTGAGGGTGGGGTGTGTGGCGTCCTTGGACACGCTTGGAATGGGCGCTCGCACAAATGATGAGACATTGGCCTTGACAAAGGCTTCTGTTGACCGGCCGCCCCGGTCAGCGCCAGAGCTGGGGAGGCCGAGGGCGAGTGGGGCGAAATAGAACAGCCACTCCCAGTCACTGGCTCGATTGGAGTCCAGGGCGCTCTCAATCGAGGAAGTGAGGGCATCGGCTACCGGCACACCTGCCGCTCTCGGGATCCTGAGTGGGATCTTCCAGAGCCGCCTGAGCCGAGCGATGTTGACCAGCGAGACTCGGGCATCAGGCAAGCTCGCTGTCCCATCTGGTGGTGTACCAGAAAGCCGTGGCTGGGAAGACGTGGGGAAGAGGCAGCTCCTGCACCTCTACACTGCGAGGGCATTGGAAGCTCAACGAGTCAAGCCAACGCAGGTGAGGTGGTGGAAGCAGTTGCATCCCAAACAGTTCCGGCCCCTCTTCCGTACACATATGTATTCATTATATATATGTTTATATATAACTATAGCCTTATATATAAATATCTACACATACACATACTTATTATTTTGAATCAATAGCCATACTAAATCTATTATAATACATACCTTAAATAAACCACCAACTGTTAATTACTTGCATTGATGAAAATATGAATGGGAAGATGTATTAGCAACAGAAACTGTATTTCTATTGCTATGTATTTCAGTGGTGGCATCACTGTACATTTAGTGTACTTGACTACCAGTCTAACGAAGTTTAATGAGCCAGACTGAGAGCATGTATGATGTTTTTGTACCTGCTAGCAGCCAAATCTTGCTTAAATGATATCCTAGCATCATTAAAAAATGAACACATTAAAATGTGTAGTTCTAGATAATTCCCTAACATTTTAATAGTCACTGGCATAATACATTTGATTGTAGGTCTGTTCATTCAGGCTCAACAGCTTGGATCTAAACAACACCATAACAAGAGCCACAGCAGAAAAAACAATTACAACAATAACAAGATGAGAAATAATTGTAATGAGATGGCAAATATTATGAGAGTGATGATATGCTTCTATACAATTAACCAATCTTCCTTTAGCTTAGTAAATAACAGAAATGATATATAACTTTAACTATCAAGTAATAATTCACTTCCCCAAGAATTAGGGTATACCTGTGTGATTAAGAATGTTATTTTGCAATTAGGCGTCTTTTGACCGAATCTCACAGTGTGAAACCTTGGGTAAATCTTTTCTATTATAGTTTATGTAAACCATGTTGAAACCCATCAAGTATGTATATAATATATATATATATATATACATATATATATGTATGTATGATTATATATTATATATATATATATATATATATATATATATCATCATCATCATCATCGTTTAACGTCCATGTTCCACGCTTGCATGGGTTTGGACGGGAGTTTTCCCACTTGAGGCAAGAGTGGTTGTCATTGCTCGCATAGGACTGTCTGGCGGGTTTTCTACAGCTGGATGCCCTTCCTAACACCAACCACATTTACAGTGTGGGGCTGGGAGGTTTTTACCGTGTTGCCTACACGGCCACATTACAGCGTGGACTGTGTGTTTTTTTGTCGTGACACCTACACGATCTCATTTGTTTCGGCCTGGATGTTGTGGCACCAACATAACTTTATATTGAAAGGGGCAGAGTGGATGGGGTGGTGGGTGGGACGGGGGTGTATTTTGTTAGAGATGCCTACTGACTGTAGTAGGTTTTACTTTGTATTTAGGTAAGGCGGGTCTTCTCTATTACTGAGTACCGCCAAAGGTCTCGGTCCAGTGACATTGTCTTGGAGAGGTGTAAGTGTGTGAGGTCCGAATTTATCAGCTCGTCCCAGGTTTTTCTAGGTCTGCCTACTCCGTGGCTACCGTCTATCTTTATTGCCCTGCACTTTGTTATACAGCTGTCGTCTTTCATGCGCATCACGTGACCATACCAACGTAGCCTTCTCTCGAGTAAACAACATCTGATCCCTCTTATTTCTAATTTTTTCCTTAGTTCGTTTATGCTTTGCCGGTCACGTATATTACTATTACACATCCAGAGGAGCATGCAAGCTTCGTTCCTCTCTAGTCTGCGTATATCCTCTGCACACAATGCCCAGGTCTCACTGCCATGCAACATTGCTGTTCGTATGCAGGCATCATACAACCTGCCTTTCATTTTTAGGGAGAACCCTTTAGCGGCTAATAGTAGTATAAGCTCTCTGAACTTTTTCCATCCAGTTCTGACTCTAGCTACTGTACTTTCAGAGCACCCTCCCCCACTGCTGATTTTGTCACCCAGGTAACGGAAGCTGTCCACTGTTTCTATAGAACCCTCTGCGCAATTGAAAGAACTAGTATTTGTGGGCACTTGCTGCTACTTATTGCACCAGAGCACCGGCCACATGTAAAATCTATGTTCTTAGTTAGCTTACCTGTGATCCCATTACATCTTTTATGCACCCATACTTTGCATTTGGGACATAAAATGGAGTTTCTACCTACGCCTTTCCTACACACTGAGCATGGCCACTTCTCGGAAGGGACCGCCGCCTTATTTTCTTTCTTACAAACTAGAACTTTAGTCTTAGCCAGGTTAATTCTAGGCCGTGCTTCCATGTTTGGAATTTCTTCTCTAGCTCGGCCATTGATTCAGCTATGAGCGTTAGATCATCTGCGTATAGGAGTTCCCATGGGCAGCCGGTCTTGAACTCCTCTGTTATAGCCTGAAGGGCAATAATAAATAGTAGGGTGCTAAGAACAGAGTCCTGATGGACACCAACTTTTACGCTAAACTCTTCACTATATTCGTTGTTAATTCTAACCTTGCTGACTGTTTCTTTATACATGGCTTGTATAGCTCTCACAAGCCATTCATCAACACCTAGTTTTCTAAGAGCCCACCAGATAATGGAACGGGGGACTCTGTCGAAGGCTTTCTCCAAGTCGACAAAAGCTAAGTATAGGGGGTTTACTTTTAGCTAGGTACTTCACCTGTAGTTGTCGTACAATGAAAAGAGCATTTCATCTAGATCAATTCTCTCTGTGATTAGTTGCGCTATATATATATATATATATATATATATATATATATATATATATATATATATAATATATAAGATCAAAAGATGGTTAAAAGAGTTCCATGTATTTTATTATGCGCATTTCAAAAGCAAATATCATTATGCAATAATATTTGTTTTCATCAGATAAAATAGGAAGACATGATATGAAGGTTAAAAAACACTTGTGAATAGTGCAGTTTTAAATCAACATATGTTGATTTAAAACTGCACTATGATGAAAACACAAATATTATTGCATGATGATATTTGTTTTTGAAATGTGCATAATAAAATACATGGAACTCTTTTAACCATCCTTTGATCTTTTATATTATGTATACTCCAGTCCTACAAACTGTAGAGTGCTTCTTATCCGATATCTGCATTGCTTTATTGTACTACAATAAAACTCACCTCCTACATATATATATATATATATATATATTGAGTTAAGAACTCAGAGTAGTTTCTTACAATTAAATAGCTCTAAGAAAAAAGCTTTTCTGAGCCGTACAATATAATTGAATAAACAAGAGAGATTTACTTTAATATAAACATACATGTGTTCGAATCGTAAGGACCAAATTTGCTAGAGTGAAAAAATACTAACTACAGCAATATGGTTTGTTATCCTTAACTTTAAATATTAAATTAAGAAAAATAACAGACCTATATTGGTAAAAATGCCTGGTAACAACTAAACAGTATTGGAGACTGTTTCGCAACATCTTATTAAGTGAAGTTCTCACGTTTCTCTGCTCCTCAGTAGTTGTTGAGAAATTAGTGATCCTTTCACTTCTAAAAATATTAGAGAATGAATTGTGTGCGATATGAATTATCGCACGTGTCATTCGGAATCCAGCTTATCTCGAAATTCCCTGCCGCTATAAATAGCAGCCTGGCTGACAGGACATTAAAAATTAGCTCTACATGATGGGGCCGACAAATATATATTCAGTTAAGAACCATATTGCTGTAGTAAGTATTTTTTCCCCCTAGCAAATTTGGTCCTTACGATTCGAACACATGTATGTTTATATTCAGTGTTCATCTCTCTTGTTTATTCAATTATATATATATAAATCTTAAAAAATAAAACTACTGTGTTATTTTTTCCTAGACAGTAATTTTGCGAACAAATATCGTCTGCACCCTGTATATATATATATATATATATATATATATATGTATATATATATATATATATATATATATATATATATATATATATATGTATATATATATATATATATATATATATATATATATATATATATATATATATATATATATATATATGTATATATATATATATATATTTCTTGAAAATAGATGTAAAATAATGATGATGGTAAATAAACGACAAAAAGCACCCAGCCTGTCAGTTGGTCATTTTGGGGCCACAATAAAAAGCATCCAGCCATGCTGTAAACATGTGGTTGGCATTATAAAGGACATACAGCTGTAGAAACCTACCCAGAAACAGTTCTGTATGAGCAAAACATGGTCATCTGATCTGACTTGTCTGACAATGGGACAACTCATCTAACCCATGGTAGCATGGAAAATGGATGTTAAATAGTGATGATGATGTGGTATGGACATGTGATGCATATGAAGGATGACAGCTGTATAAAAAGGTGTAGGGAGCTCAAAGTTGATGGAAGGTGTAGTGCAGAAAGACCTAGAAAGACTTGGGATGAGGTGATAAAAGCTGACCTTGCACAATTGCACCTTGTTGACACAGGATCGAGATCTCTGGTGTAATGCAGTAATACAGAACACATGCCTTTCCATATGAACGGGTTGAAGCATACATCTTGTATGCACTACCTCCCCTTCCTCTTCCATACACCTCCACTTTCTTACACCCCTCACTCTGTCCACATGCTAACACTCCACCCATGCCTGAACACACTGCCCCTAGATCTACCTCCCCAATACACACACACACACGCAAATATATATATATATATATATATATATATATATATTTGTGTGTGTGTGTTCAGAAGATCCCGTTAAGGGTGAAAGCAGCGATTCTTTGCTTAAACTTTAATCTGTTATTTTAATAAATATTTGCTCTACGGTTCATATATATTTGATATATATTTATCCTTATCGAGCCCTCTTTGGATTTTAGTCTTCAAATTTATTATTATTACTATATATATATATATATATATATATGTGTGTAATTAGGAACAGAAACTTTTGCAGTATTTTTTTTACTAAAGAAATTTTAGCCTGATAGTGGGGTTAACCCCACTGCGAAAGTTTCTGTTCCCTTTGAAAAAATGTACCTGAATGAGAATATTCCAGGGAACAAAACACCAGCCTTTCAAGAACAAAAAGAAGTGGGGAGCCTGAGATTGGGGTGAATTATCAAAACCTCCTTCCTATCTAAAATACAATACATTTTAAATGCACCATGGCTGACTTTTCCATCAGCAGGAAAGACTATTATATTCCTGTCTCTAAGTCTTTTCTATAATAGTAAATAGCAGATAAAAATATAGAAATCCTATTTTGAATTGAGTATGAAAGTGTAGCACAGTATTGAATGATGTTGATGGATGGATGCTGTCTTTACTTAATTACTTGTTATAATTGTCAGGGAGCCATAATGGATGGATTGGATGACAGCCGTGGCCTTTTAGATGGCAGGCAGAACAAGTTTGAATAAAAGCCTTCTTTTGAATTGGTTTAATAAAAGCCTTCTTTAGAATTGGTTAAAACAGCGAACATGGAACATTTTGGCATTATCTATAGTTTTCAGAAGGGTCATCTACATTCAAATAGTTTCTTGGATGAAGTAACATATTTTGGTGGGGAAATAAATCAGACAATGGAAGACCACGAAAAACAGCCAGTAAAACTAAGAAGTGACCATAGGATAAACTCATCAATGTTGCCAGCATTGAGAGATCACACATAAAATTGACACAGGTGATGATCTCTAGGAACTCTGACAACAAGCTGAGAATCCCATGATGGGGCATATTCACATCGTAATGCACATGCTCATATCAACAGACAGCCACTTGAAGTTGTTGGGTTGTATTGATCACCAAGTGATAGAAATACTTTAGTGTTCTTGTATTTGTGGATTATTTAAATAACTAAATTGTTGAACGAATTTTGTCATCTATTGTTTCTACTATTTTTTCTGTGTATTATACGATTTTTAAACACCCCAATGTCTCCATTTAAGATCTGTCGCTAATAAAGCATTGATCATTTATCTTCTGGGTGTATCGTTTCTCCTCAGAGCAGTGAATTAACTATGTAACTTATGTGCAACCAAACATGTATCAACAAAAGCACAAAGCCTTCATGCTTACAGTATCATTTGTATTCTAAGCATGCTCACCAGAATGAAACTTTTTTGCATATTACTTACAATTTAAGACCTCATTCAAAAATCATAAAGCATTGATATTGAAATTTCAGAAAGTAACTACACAGCAAGATAACGGGATGATTGCATTGTACATTGCATTACTGGTCACTAATGCCAGTAAGGCCCACACTATAGGAGAAACTTTAATTCGATCTGTTATTGAAGAAGTTCCCTTAGTTGTAATGCATAAAATGCCTGATACAATTATGAAGACAATTCCACTTAGTAATAACAACTTCTCAACTTATAGGCATCAACTTATCCATAAACTCTGGAGTAATGAATTTTTCATTCAGTTGTAGGAAGTCAATGCTTTGTGATGGTGTTTGTTCATTTTTTTAATTGAATATATTCAACTTTGTGATGAGATGCTGTTCTCTGATCAATTGTTGCTTGACTCAAAAGGTACATCTAATTTAGATTTATTGAAGTTATTTTTGAATGAGAATAACATCCCATTGAACAATATTGTTACTTCTGCATCTGATGGTGTGCCTGCTCTTCTCTCCTAAAACTTGAACTTTCACATCCTGTTTTAACAATTCACTGTGTGACTCACCGGCAGCATTTCTTAGCAAAATTATCAATGGCTGGCTTAGTGATACACTGCAGTTAGTTATTAAAGCTGTGAACTAGCTAAAATCAAATTCTTTGTTTAAATGTATTTCCATCAACAACGCCTTGATAATGATGATGACTATGAGAAACTTTTGTACCATCCTGAAGTACGCTGGTTGTCAAAAAAGAACAGTGATGTCCATTTTGTTGAGCTGTTTGATGCAATAATATTTTTTTCCAAAATTTTCCACTACCCACTTCTTTGATTACTTCAAAATGCGATATTTTTTCCCTAGCAACAAATTCGCTAGCCATAAAAATTAAATTATATCCTTTATAATCAAATTTAATAAAATACACTTTTAAATGGCCAAGTTTGCTTTCATTTGTTCTTTAATACGGAATTAGCATGAGCAGTAGTTACGAAGACAGCGTTATTTGTTACCTCCCTTTGGTATTTTTTACCACATCATAAAAGGTCAGTTTACAAACCAGTAACTAATTTTTATCAAACATTTTTGGTATGCTTTTGAATATTTACTATACAGGTTGGCAGTAGAAAAGTTTTCCATGTGAAGGTGGGCGATGATGTAATAAAGATTGGGAACTCCTATTCTTGATATATTTCACTCTTGATAGTTATATTCCAGCACATCCACAGTTCAATGTCTGAAACCAGTAAAACTAAAATATTTAAAAAGAAAATGTATATATATATAATAATTGTTTCTACTTTTGGCAGAAGGCCAGCAATTATCCCAGTGTATTACTGGTACTTGATTTTATCGACCCCGTAAGGATGAAAGGCAAAGTTAACCTCGGTGGGATTTGAACTTAGACCATAAAGGGCCATAACTCTTTGATGCAAAGCAATGCGTCCGACCCTCTACCGATACTGCCAATATAATAATGATAATAATTGGCTGAAACCCTAGCAAAGGAAATTGAACCATATCATTTCTATGTATGTAGAATAAATTTCAAGTCATATATTCATAGAAAATTAGATCATTGCATAAATAGTGAACTAAATCCAACATTAAATTTTGACACAAATAAGGTGAAATTTGAATTTCAGGGAGAAAATTAACAAATTTAACTGACAAAACATGGACAATCTTGAAGATGACTTCAGATGGCATGGCTGAATAGTTATGTAATGCTCAACATAAACATTTTGCCGTTAAAACTTCACCAAGCTAGTTTCAGGAAAATTATCTCAAATCTATATGAAATCAGATGAAAAGACATTTAATTATTTATCATTGGATTGGCAGTATCGGTAGAGAGTCGGACACCATGCTTTCCAGCATAGTTACATCCCTTTACGATCTGAGTTCAAATCCCGCCGAGGTTGACTTTGCCTTTCATCCTTACGGGGTCGATAAAATAAAGTACCAGTAATGCACTGGGTAATTGCTGGCCTTGTGCCTCAAGTAGAAACAATTATTTACTTATGTACTCACGTAATGATGGTAAATATATTTATCTTATACTTGTATAGAAAAGGAAAGTAAAATAAACTTAGATATATAGAAAACTGCTAATTTCTAAATACAGATTTTTTTATGTGAAGCAGTGAACCAAGGATAGGCTGGTGTTTTTCACATATGGCAATATAAAAAATGAACCACACTCTAGCATCTTTAAAAAATTGAAGGACATAATAAATAAGGCAGTCATGAATACAACAGGCTTAAAGTAAAACAAGTTATGTTAGTCACAACCAGAATACCTTTCATTATAAAGCTACTACTTCAGAGCAGATCTGTGACTAAACAGTAGCAGCAGCAATGGCTTAATAAATATGACCAGCCTAGCCAACTATTCTCAATTTAGAACTAAATATCATTATTTCCCTTAATGATGAAATCTGCCAAATTATGACAAAATTGTGTGGTGCAAAATTACACTAATGGCAAAAACATAACCTTTGGAAAGAAACAAAAAAAAAAAGGAAAGAAAAAAGCAAAGGAAAAGATGTGAAAAAAACCCTTTAAAAAGGGTGGGAGTATAATAGAAATAGTAATAACAAACTTTTCATCCTTGATTTTTATTCTAATATATTTTTTTAATTCAGTATTGATACTGAAATAGGTTAATGGTAAAAACTTGTGAATCATTCAGAGATAAAAGCAATAAAGACTAAGGGTTATTAATTCTGTTTAAGCTGTATAAAATTAGAAGCCATGCAATGAAGAAACAAAATAGAACTAATATTCTAGTTTCTAAGCAAAGATATTTATTGATTCAGAGTAGGCAATGTACATGTCTCTCTGTGTGTATGTGTATGGGTGGGAGAATAAATGAAACTAGCATTTTATATCAATATATATGTATAGGGTAAATATAATAGCGAAAGAGAGAAGGAGGGGCAACAGGATAACTAATTTAGAACAATAAATGTATGACAGTGTAGTTTATAAAATACCAATGAGATACAAAATTAAAAAAAAACAAAAAACAAATACAAGACAATACATTAACAACAACAAATTACCAGAGAATTTATATAAACCAATAAATAGTGAAAAAGTCAATGTAAATGGGTGATCATAGGTGTGCTAATGTTTTGCAACACTTTTAGGATGCCATTTGTTTTGGTCCAGTGTGATTGTAGTAATTTACTAAAGCAATTCACTCTGGCTTTAAAGGTTGATCTAAAAGTCTTAATTTCTTATTTATTGATCTCTGCTAGTGTTGTTGCTGTTATATGCTACTTTATTCATTGCCTACTATTATAGTTATAGCTCTCATAGTTTACTGTTCCCATTGTAGTAGTTATAGTTCCAATTAGTGACCAAATTTATACTGCCTATAGTCTCCTTGGCTGACCAACATATATACAAACTATTGATTTATTTATTGACCACTTCAGTATTTTGTCGCCGTTGCCATCATCATCATCAGCAGCAGCTACAGAAGCAGCAGAAGTAGCATTGTTAAGAACATCAATTTCTTCACCATCTGTTCCACTTCAACATGGTAGCTTTCTTCTTCCTATCTCCATCTGTGTCTATGCTGTACCACCATCGGTTCTGATGGTGAGTGTTCCAGTTGTTTGAACAATGGAACAGCCTTCTCATGAAATTAATGTGCAAGTGACTAAACATTCCATATATAAATACCTTAAAGGTAGTTCTCAGGGAAATTCAGCATGACACTGTGTGTGTGTGAGAAGGCTGGCTCTTTGAATTACAGATACAAATCATTTTTGTCAGCCGAGTGGACTGGAGCAACGTGAAATAAAATTTCTTGCTGAAGGATACAGCACACCATTGGTGATTGAACTAATGGTCTTAAGACCCCGAATGAAACAACCTAATGACTAAACCATGTCCATTGACTAATGGATTCCAAGATTGATGTTCAGTGTCCCTTTTTGGTAATGCATTTGTTGTTTACAAATATTTTGTAAATTTCATATAAGTGCATTGTTGGTTTGTATTTAGTTGTTCTTTTGATATCATAGTAAAAGAACTTTTAAATATTTTCTGCTGGTTTTGGTTAACCTCAGGTCATCTGATTGAGCAAACTTAACATATCTGTCATGGTCTTTCTTACTGTTGTCTTTTGCATATATACTATACTGCAGATTAAACTATTCGATATATTTTCCCTTTTTAATATTACAATGTGTGATTTGAGGGAATTGGGTTGCTACTTCTTGCAGGCTGATTGAACATTTAAAGCAGAGGTAAGTAACCTCCTTCTCACAAGTGAAATTTCACCCACATACAAAATTGAAACTATTCACTAATAAAGTCCTAATGATATCCTTTTTTTTCTATCATTGGCACGAAACTGGAAATTTGGAAGAAGGGGAAAATCGGTTATAATGACCCCAGTTCTTAACTGGTACTTTGACCCCGGAAGGATAAAAGGCAAAGTTGATCTCAGCAGGATTTGAACTCAAAACATAGAAAGCCATAACAAAATAATTGTTTCTACATTTGCCACAAGGCTAGCAATTTGAAGGAAAAGAGAAAGTCAATTAAATTGACCGTAATGCATTTACTGGCACTATATTTTAATCAAACCTGTAAGGATGAAAGGCAAAGCTAACCTTGGTTGAATTTGAACTCAGAATGTAAAAGGCCTAAAATTATATGCTACAAAGCATGTTGTTTGATGCTGTACCAATACTACCAACCCACTACCCTTCGATAGAAACACATTAACAAAATGGTTTAAGCCTTAAGACCAAAACAGAAATTTAATATAAATTACAGATCTATCAATTTGTAAAATTAAAATGTTGTTATTTTACTCAGTACTGGCATAGGAACTTGTTATTCACATCTAATATTAAAATGTTCTGCATCACTGACATCTCTTATTGGGTTAACTTTATTTAGTAACAATAAGAAACAAACTAACAGCTCTTTGCAGATCTACAAAGATTCCTCATCATTTTGTATCAGGAAGTGTTCAGTTGAACGAAAGTGTATGGTTTAGTGACAAGGACATTGGACTCATGATGGTAAGGTCATGGGTTCAATTCCCAGATTGGGGGGCAGTAGGTCTACGACCAAGGACCTTCATTTCATATTGTAATAATCAACTGGAAAGGTGAGTTCCAGTAGCATCAACAGCTGAGGATTAATCTTGTGATGGCTAACTGGCCTTTCCAGTCTGTCACAAAATCCCTTACCTCTTAATGAAACTGTGATAAGCTCTGGCCTGATAAACATTTAGGTTTGAGATATCATCATCATCATTGTTTAATGTCCATTTTCTACTCTAGCATATTTATTCAACTGAATCACCAAAAATTTGTTTCACTCAAGTCACATCCTCTTTCTCATCATCTATTTAATAAATGCTTCATTGTAGAAGCTAGTAAGAGGTGCTTATAATCCTAATAAAATCTAATTTTTCTAAGTCATTACATAAAATAACCTATCACATTGTTTTTTTTTCTTTCAAATGTAGGCTGCATAACTTCTCTATACATTTTGTTAGAATTCTGGTTTGATGTGGAGAGTTGTATATTGCTCCCAAGCTATTGGCTACAATCCATTACCACTGTTCTCTTAGGAAAAGTGAAAAGTGAATCTAGCTTTCACTTTTTCTACTTGTTTGGCTTAATGTTTTAAAGCTAGTGTTGCAGATAAATGATCATTGCATTCCAGTTTACCATAATAGATAGAAAGGGGTGGCTTTTGAAGTGGGAGTCTATGGCCATTCTTTGTGGCAATGCCTTTTTGCCATTTTGTCCATGGGGCACATCTGAAACATTGCTCAGACTGGAGTGTAGTGTCTGTTTCTCCCCCTTTCCCTTTCTTTCATTGCTTAATTCTTTTTTTATTTTTCTTCATTTCATTTCCTTTTTTTGTTCCCTTTAATAGGGTTTGTTTTTATATAAACAGCGTCGTAAAAGAAAATAGTGGACATTTTCCAAAAAGAAAAGAAAAAAGAAAACCGATAGAAAGGTAAAATAGACATAAAAACTAGAAAATTCTACCAATATAGAATGCTAATGGCCAAATTAACATGGTATTTGATGATGATCAGCTAATAGATTTATAGGTGATAACTGAGTGGTGCATTTAATCCCTGAAAACACCAGGGTATCAAACTGTCAAGCACATGGGGTAGTATATTTGATAGATATGCATCTAATCAAAATACTGGTTGAAATGCTCTCTCTCATTCTTTTAATACCATGACACCATATCTAAGCCCCTAGAGCTTCATTTAGTGACTGCTTTGAAATTTCTAGTTTTATTTAATAACTGCTGTAAAAGCTATAGTTTCAATTACTCTAGTCTGAAAGGGATTGAAACTAAAATTTGATAACCAAATCAATGATAACAAACAAAATCAATATTTTAGCAGCTCATAAAAATTAATGACTGGCTGGTCTTTATCTTTCTTGAATCTGCATATGCAATTTTGTAACTGTTTCTATAGTTTCCTCTGAATCAAGTCCCATGTCAATTGCTTGTCTCCTCTCCACATCTTCTCTCAAAAGTACTGCAATAGAAAGCTATTAAATATACCAAAGGCAAAGAGTCATCAAGTTATTTAATAATGAATCCTTTCATGGCATTTTACATTAATTGAAACATTAGTGATACATTCAGTGATATGATGATAGCAATAATAACCTTTCCTGCCATTTGGTGATTTCTTATTCAAATGATTTACAACACTTCTCTCCCTTAATGTTGTCCTTTTTCAGAAATCCTCTTTTTGCAGGAACTTTTAAATGCTTTCTAGTTGATGCTTTAATTTGTTTCTCATTTTGGTATTAATCTGCTTCCAATCACTAAAATGCCTATTTCCGTGAGTGTATTTTTCCATTAAGCATTAACACCAAGCTACTTATATCTCACATTCAATACAGCAGTGATTTAATGTTTTGTGCATTGAAAGAAGAAGGATCCTTAATGAACAGCTTTAATTTCAGATTTTAACATGTTTAGCATATTTTGTTTATAATTCTTCTTTCTCAAATCTTCACAGAGTATTGGCAGAAGCATTGGAGCATTGGATGATAAAATACCTTGCAGTATCTATTCCAGCTTCTTGTTTTCTGAGTTAAAATCCTGTCAATGGTAACTTTGCTTTACATCCTTTCATAGTCAATAATCAAAGCAATGGACTTTCAGAATTGTTAGAGCATCAAATGAGGGACCTTGTGGTGTTTAATCCAGTTCTTCGGGTTCAGTGTTCAAGTATCACCATGGTCTGTTTAGATAGCAGACTCAATTTGTCACCCAGTTGAATATGATCACCCAATACTTTGGTGTCTTTTCTAGAGTCCACTCTATTGCAGGGGTATTTGGGGTCATATCTCCAATTTGAGGATTCCTTTTCTTCTCTCCCCTACCAGTCCTAGAGGTGCTGAAAAGTACCAGGAGGACTGTTTGCTTCTGACTAATCAACGAAAACAGAAAAAAAGTTAAAACAGGTACTAGTAAAGAAAAAGACTAATTAGGTTTGAAATTAAACCACCAGATGTATTCAAATCATTTCCAGGCTTGCCATTTTGTTATCTTTCACCAAAGAACCCTTTATTCTACATGCATCTATTTAAATAATTGTTGAAAATAGTTACCAAATTTATTTTCTATCTATTTAAGTACTAAAGAAATGAAAGTTAAATATTGGTCTTATGGAAACTTTAAACGCATTAATTGCTGAATTGTATAATATGGTATATATGCACCCATAACTCCTGGTGGAGTTGTAGAGGTGCTGTGGTGACATACATGTCTTGAGCATTTTAAACCTGGTGGAGCCCATCCCCTCTTCAGGTCAGAACACAACTGATTTCTTCCAGAGAGAGAGAGGAAATGTGAAAGAGATATAGAAAAAGAATTGACCCTTGTACATTACTGGTACTGTTTTTTATTGACCTCAAAAGAATGAAATGCAAAGTTAACCATGACAGGTTTTGAACTCAGAGTGCAGAGAGCTGGGACAAATACCAGAAATCATTCTATTCAATATTCAAATAACCTTGCCAATTCCCCACCTCAGTTGTATATTAGGATGCCAATATCTTATTCCTAGATCACAAGGTCTATATGATTTTATGAAGAGTGATAGACTGCAGTGAATGAACTTCAATAGATATCCAATACTTGTTCTATTGAAAACTACAGTTTTACTTGGACGACTATAGCATTCAGACTGACACAACATGTTTCTGACAATTTCTACCTGAGCATATTAATATATATAGTAAAAGTAACATACATCATCATTGTACTGTTTTGTTCTCCTGTATTGTTTCTCCTTGTTGACCTTTCTCATGTATAAAGTTATTAGCTCTTTCTCTAGTAACATACGCACACACACACACATGCATGCCTGCATACACACACACGCATATATATATTCTTTTAATCTTATATTGGTTTCAATCATTGGACTGAGGCTTTCTTGGGGCACTACCTGCAAAAGTTTATAGTTGATCATATTGACTCCAGCACTTTTCTCCTAAGTGTGGTACTTATTGTATCAAACTCTATTTGTCGAACCACTAAGTCATAGGGTATATAAACAAACAGCAACGTAAGCACACACATTGCTATACAGAACCACATTCATGTAAACATTGTACTGTTAAGGAAAGATATTGACGAATCAGTAAGAAATATTTATTAAACCATATATACTTATCTCTTATATATAGACATGATGAATTTCATGAGGAATTAGATACATCAATGTAAATAAACTAATCAAACTATTTATTCAATAGTTCTAACCCCACAGGAAGATACATTTCTCAACCTCTCAGAAAATACACTTTGCCTAGACCTAATTACAGTTTCAACATCATTACCAGGTTCCACTTACAATTGAAATATATCCAAAATAGACAAAAGTTAAAAACAAACCCTAAAAATCTTTAAAATAAACATTTTATAAAGACCTATTCCATGTGTCTAACACCCATAGGTGTACCTACAAAGTCAGAAAAGAGCCCAGCTCCCATGACATTTGGAAGCATCTTTTCACACTCAGAGTTGCTGAAGCATAGAACAAACTACCTGCGTCGGTTGTTAAGTGTCGGGACACTGCATCCATCAAAACTTCCATGCTTCCCGAAATTCGCCAACACTGCACCTGATATTCCAGCTCCATACACACGCATGTATGTGTCTGTGTGTATATAATGACTCATACACTGTTCACTTTCCTGACATTTGTACATTATTCTATGTACTCTACATGCACCTTTGATGAGTTGTAGTGCACCTGAGCGTTATACACAATTATTTCATTATTATTATTATTTTTATTTTTATTATTATTGGTCTGATCGGACGTCTTTTTGCTCGCTCTCGTAAGTCTCTTTATTTACCTATCATAAATTATTTATTGTTAAATTTTTGTTGTTGTGTAAGGGATATAGGCCCTTGGACTTTGCCTTGTGAGGGGGAAAGTATAATATTTGGGCCTTTTGGTCCAAATATTTGAACTTTTTACATTTAAAAATTATCGAAAAAAAAACCAAAACATGGCTGAGCCATGCCCCCCAGTGATATCTCTGCTGTTACAACGACCTAAAAGTTGAGAAGAGGGTTACGGTGAACACAGAAATCGATACAACAAACACCACCACAAACAACGTGAACAAAGACAGCATTGACAACAACACTGAGAAAACTAATTTTGAAAAAAATGACCACACCAACCACAACAGTAACCGCGACAACAAAAATACAGACGACAGAAAAAATGACAACAAATGCAACAACAATATTAACACCACTAACATGAAAACAAATAGCGACAACACCAACAGCAAGAGAACAACAACAACAGCGGCACCAAAGACACAACCAACGGCAACAGTGATAACAGCAACAACATCAACAACAACATTTGTAGTAGTAGCAACAGCACCAACAACAAGACCCGTAGCAGTAGTAGCAGCGGCAATAATGATGCCACTGAAAAAGGGACCAACGTAGAAACAGTCCTGATCACAGAGGAGGAGTTGGCGGTCACCAGACACATTCTAACAAGAAATGAATTTTCAGTGTCCTTGAAACCACCAACCGACTTCCTGGAGGTACAAGAGCCACACAGTGTCATACCGCATGATTGCCACGAAAACGCGTCGTGTGGAGAGAGCCTCGGAGGCCCAAGTCCAGAAGGCCTTGGGAACTGTGTGGGCACGAAAAACCCACATCACCCGTGGGAAGAAATATGCTACCGTCGACGTCCTTTTTGCTACCACCCAGGAAGCAAAATCGCAATAACTGAGGACCCCATGGAGTGATGACATAATATTAGTCCTGTTTTACTGCGGGAAAAAAATTGCAAAGGTCAGGGTAACCCAGATCCCAACCTACGTACCCGTGCCTTGGCTGGTCATGTCTGTTCTTGCGGGCATCGAGGTCCGATATTGGAATGGAGATGCTCATCCAAACTGATTAGGACTGCATCAGCGCTATTCCCGACGTAATAAAACTCGGGAATGGCTCCCAACTTCCCATATCTGTGGGAGGAAGGCGTCCAAAGTGTTTCAACTGTGGATCGAGGTCTTACCTCGGGGCTTTCTGCCGACAGAAAATAACAAAGGCGAAGGTCCGCCTCCTTCCAACGCCGGAACCGCTGCTATCAGAAACAGAGCAGTCAGCGAAAAAGTCAGGAGCTTCTACAGAGAGTAGGAGGACAACGTCCGTGGCGCCCACACCAAGGCCACGGACAACAAAAACAGCGGCGGAAACTGCAGCAACAGAAACAGTTGCACTAGCTGCACCTGTGCCAAGAACGACAGACCAAGTTCCACCACCACCACCACCAACAACAACAAAGACAAATGAGAGGGTAGAACTCATACCCCTCCCCGACCTCTCACAGTCAGACATGGAGTATGAGGTGGCTGAGGAGTGGAAAACGGTTGTCAACAAAAGAAAAAAAACAAACGCAAAAACACCACAGCTTCTCCCCCCAAAAGCGAAGGCAAAGAAAGAGCGGTAAAGGCTGCAAAGAGACTTGCAGCAACACCACCACCATCACCACCACCACCACCACAAGCAACACCATCAACAACTACCACACTCCCACCAGCATCACCAAAAACACCAACATCACAAGCACAACAAAGCACCCCACAACCAAAAGCAACAACAGGAAAACAGCAACAAAATCAACACCACCTTCCCCAAAAAATGTACACAGCCATAAATATCACACACAAAGGATTAATGGAACATATAAAACAACACACAGACATTACAGACATAAATTATCACACCCCACCAACACCAAGAACATTACCAAAAAATATTAACATTGTAGAAATGAAACTCGAAGATTACAAACAATTAAAACAAAAATTCCCCAAGGCAGTTGGGGATTTCAGGGAGTCACTCTCCAAAAGAATCTATGCAGATATCATCTTGGAGACACCCATGACCAGATAAAGGGACGGTTCTACTGTCCCTTCCCCACACGATCAAGGTAAATAATCCTTTATCACTTACCCCGTTCCTCACCCAGCATGGCCGTACTCAGAATAGGCAGTGTAAATGTACGTGGAAGCAGAGTCACCGGCTCAACGACCTCAGGTCCCTAAACATAGATGTGGTGACCATCAGTGAGACCAGAATCTCCGAAGCATGAGCCTTTGCACCAATCTTCGGTGGCTACGATGAATACGCATCTCCCAGCCGTCCGGGATCGGGGGGGGGGGGGGGGAAGTTGCTGTGCTTTTTCTGAGAGGCTTGGATCTCGCCATACGCGCCATCTTCCTGGACCCAGAAGGTAAGTCGGTGGTGCCGGAAGTGACCGGCAGCAAAGGCAATGCTTTCAGGCTAATAGCTGTCTACGCCCAACTGGGGCTGGACGGCCAGATTTCTTCAGACGTCTAGAGACCTTTCTTGGAACGTCTCGCTCTTTAGTGTTAGTGGATGACTGGAAGGGTATCTTAGATGCACGCTGGGATTATGTGGGGCTAGTAGACTGGGGAGGAGGGTGTTAAAGCCTCAACAACCTGCTCAAATGTTTTGAAGTGTCTGACAGGTATAGACTGGATTATCCGAATGTGCCAATGTGGACATGGGCAAACCGCATCGGGTCACCCAGATCGTATTTAGATAGGGTATTTTGTAGGGAAACAGATAAGGCTAGTGTAGGTTGTCCACAATTTAAAGTAGTCGACTACACCGACCACAAATTTGTGATCTGTGAAGTTGAATTAGATAGACTTATTGGAAGCTGAACGCCTTGTTCCTGGCCCTTACAGAGACCAGATTAGGGAATTAGTTAAGTGTGCGTTGGCGGGTGCGAACGTCAACAACAGGTGGTGGTTTACCCTGAAAAGGGCTATCAGAGTAGAATTGATAAGGTTCAGCAAAGGAGTAGTGATAGAGGAAAATAGAATAGAGGGAGAGTTAGTTAGAAAGCTAGAAGAGGTGTTTAGGGCAGGCATCGCAACCGACGTGCTTGCGGCGAAATTGGCACTTGACTAATTCTTCAACTGCGTTGTCAGAGCTAGAGCGCGTGCTCTAAGACACGAGGGGACGAAAGCCGTTCAATGGGCCCGGATGGTGGAGGCGCGACGTGGCAACAAGTCCACAATTCGATCTTTGCCTGATCAAAACGGGTGCATGTTGCTAGAACCCGAGCAGACGTGTGCGGCTTTTCTATATCACTTTGCTCAATTGTTCGGGAGTGGCGGCGGGCCGGATCAGAGTATGGACTTTGGTGCATAACTCGACGGACATTCACGAACTCCACGACTGCAGCGCAGTGCTGCGAAAAGCCGATAACAGTAAGTGAAATACGGGAAGCGATGTCTGACTGCATGAGGGGTAAATCGCCAGGTTTGGATGGTCTGCCCTACGAGCTTTATGCGTACATGCCAGATATGTTTGGCGACTTCTTGGTAGATGTCTACTGCAACTGGCAGCAAAAGAAAAGCATTCCCAGTTTTGTGAGCCGCGAAGTGGTGGCGCTGCTGAGAAAACACCCGAACAAGGGGGACGTTATAGACAACTTCAGGCCCATAACTCTGCTAAACGCAGAGTTTAAGATTTTGGTCAAGGTTATAGAAAAGAGATTGGCGCTTGTCATCGGTGAACTGGTGGGAAAGGTGAAGACATGCGCCATTCCGGACAGATCCATCCACGACAACCTCCATCTCATGCGATACATCATAGAGAGTGTAGTTAAGGAACCTGGCACGGGTGGGGCCTTGATCATCTTGGATCAATCTAAAGCATTTGATAGGGTCAACCATCGGTACCTGGCTGCGGTCCTTGAGGCCACCGGTATCGGGCCCGTTTTTAGGGGCTCGATCGCTGCGATACACAGCGACATCAGCTCGATTGTGAGGGTGAATGGTCACCTGTCGCAGCCATTCAGCATCATGCGTTCAGTCCGCCAGGGATGTCCCCTCTCATCCCTCTTGTATGTTACTGCACAAATTGGAGACAATGATGGGGGTCTCACGCGAGCTGGGATGCGGGAGATCCGTGTCAGCACGTGTCCAGATGCTCGGTACCACTCTCAAGGAATACGAAGCGGTGACAGGAGCAAAGATATATCAGGAAAAGTCGGTGGGCTTCCAACTTGGCACTTGGAGAGGCAAGCCCATGCCGTCCGACAGCGTCATGGGCGCTGGACGGAAGGACTGGTTAAATTGCTCGGGTTCTGGTTCGGTGCGGACCTCCAGATGGAGAAAAGTGGAGTGGGGTGACGAGCAGGGTGGCCTCTCTCACCCAGAAATGAGGTGGCGAATGCGTACATTGCGTCCGTCATCTGCAACCGCCTGACCGTCGTACCTTGCCCTCGTCCAACTCTGACCAAAATGGAATGCCTTTTCTTTCGCTTTTTGTGGAAAAGACGTGCTCCCATGGTCAGACGTTCCATCTGTTGTCAACACCCGTAGCATGGAGAACTAGGCATGCCGTTGCTGATGTGCGCAAAGATGCGCTGAAGCTGCGACATCTCTGGTGCTTCCTTGATGGTGAACAGGTGTGGTCACCGTTTGCCAGACGTGCTTTTCCCCAGCTCGTCTCCTTGACGGAGCTGCAGTCCTGGATCAGGAAAAGACCGAGGGATAGCGCTTGGAAGCTGGAATGTCTCCAAGCGCTCACCGCCCTCTACCAGCTGGGTACTAGTAACGGTGGAACATCCACCTCGGCTTTCTATAGAGGGCTAGTGGAGGGGAAGAGCGACGACATTCTCGGGGAGACTCTGGGCATCGAAGACGATCAGCTGTTCGCTCTCTTCAAGAGAACTTTCAGCCCGCGGCCTATGGACAACTTCCAGAAAACCTTGGCCTGGCAGTGCTACCGGGGAGCGTTCCCGCTTCGACATTGGCTCTACAGCACGGAAGTGCCGTCAGCCGAACCTGTCTAAGATGCGCACAGAGTGACGAAACAGTTGTGCAGGCACGCGTTCAGTGTCCGAGCATTGCTGACTTGTGGAGCTATGCTGAACATTTGCTGTCATGTGTAGGACGGATCCCGTTATCGACTGAGTTCATTTTGCAGATAACCCGCCGTCCTCCTTTAAGGAGGAGGAAGGGCAGGCAGTTTTCATCTGCCTGGTGGCCATGGCGAAGGGGGGATTGTGTGGTGGACAAGATTGAAAGGGTTGAAGCGGACACTTTCCTCTCCGGCCAATCCCTGATTAACTTTTTCAAGTTACACTTGAAGAGGAAAATCAGGGTGGAGAGGCAAGTGCTGTCTTCTAGTAAGTTTTCTGAGAGGTGGGTGAAAGTGGCGAGTCTGGTCCGAGTGAACGGGTCCGCTCTGAGACTGAGGAGTGGGAAAAGTGAGAGAGGGTGCTTGCCCTGGTGATCAGGGTGGCCGTGGTCTTTTATGTGGTTTTCACCACGAGTGACCCTCGGAGGTTTCCCCCTTCTTGGGGAATTTTTGTTGTTTGAATTTTTTTGGATTTCTAGCCCGATTTTGTTATAACCTGTTTACACGACCAAAACCCACTTTGTATGGTCCTGTACTGTTCTGTGCCGTCTCTAATGTTTTTCTCCGTGTCAGCCCTTGTGGCCAATAAAGAAACCATATTATTATTATTATTATTGTTCTTTGAGTCTCAGTCATTGATGTTATTTAACTGGAAAGTTTGTTGAAATGAATATCAAGCCACTACCTACAGCCTCAGATATCCAAGACGTATCGTAGGGTTCTTGCTGTTCCCAGCAAGCATGCCTTTTGAAGTGTTCCAAAAAGCGGGACGGGACCAATTTTCTTTAACCATCCTTGGAAACACTTTGAGATAGTAGCTAGTGCGCCTATCACAATTGGGACCACTTTGACCTCATGGCAGTCCCAAATCCTTTTTACCTCCCACTTTAAGTCCTGGTATCGGTTAATTTTCTCCCTCTCCTTCTCTTGCACTCTCGTGTCAAATGGGCAGGCCACACCCACAATCAGGCACGATCTTTTTCCCTTGTCCAAAACCACCAGGTCAGGTCTGTTGTGTTCCAGTTTCTTGTCCGTCTGTATCCTAAAATCCCACAGTACCTTCACCTGATCGTTTTCTATCACCGACTCTGGCTTATGCTCATCAGCCTCCAGAACGCCCAAATACTTGTATCGTTCTTCAGAGTCAATTTCCTTTATCATCTCACCTGTTGGTTCCTGGATTCCGTTGCTTCTGCTCAATTTACCCCTCTTCATCACAAGGACTCAACACTTACTAATACCAAATTGCATACGTATATCATTGCTGAAAATACGGACAGTGTCAACAAGCACACCCAACACCTTCTCACTCTTTCCACAGAGCTTAAGATCATCCATGAAGAGGAGGTGATTGATGGTAAGCTCTCCCTTTCCCAACTTGTATCCTGCTCTCACTTTTCGCAGTATAATGGTCAGGGGGATCAGGGCAAGGACAAACAACAGAGGGGACAAACTATCTCCCTGGAAGATACCTCTCTTGATCTTCACGCCTCCCAAGGATTCTCCAGTTGATGTCAACTCTGTCTCCCAGGACCCCATACTCCTGCCCAGCAACTGTCTGATGTTATCTGCCACCTTGAAGATCTCTAGGCTTTTGGTTATCCAAGAATGAGGTACCATGTCGAATGCCTTTTTGTAGTCTATGCATCCCATGGCAAGAGCAGTGTGTCTCCTCCAGCAATTCTTCATTACCATCTTATCATAAGTAACTGGTCTTTTGTACCACGGGACTTCTTTCGGCATCCTTTCTCTTCGTCCGGTAACAAGTTGTTTATGTGGAGGTGATGGTAGATTTCCTCAGACACAATGCTTGTTAACAGTTTCCACATTAAGGACAGATATGTGATAGGTCTATAGTTGGTAACATCATTACCCTTGGTTCGGTCTTTCATTACCAAAACTGTGGTACCTTTTGTCAACCACTCTGGTACCTCACCTGACATCAAGCAGTCATTGAACATGGTTGTCAGTTTCGGGTGGAAGGATGTTATATTTTTAATCAAATACCCCTGCAATTATTATTATTATTATTATTATTCCTTGAATCTCAGTCATTGATATTGGTTAACTGGAAAGTCCGTTGGAATGAATATCAAGCCATTACCTGCAGCCTCAGATATTCAGGACGTATCGGAGGGTTCTTGCTGTTCCCAGCAAGCATGCCTTTTGAAGCGTTCCAAAAAGCGTGAGGGGCCGATTTTCTTTAACCATCCCTGGAAACTTTTGGAGATAGTCCCCAGTGCGCCTATGACAATCGGGATCACTTTGACTTCATGGCATTTCCAAATCCTTTTTACCTCCCACTTTAAGTCCTGGTATCGGTTAATTTTCTCCCTCTCCTTCTCTTGCACTCTCGTGTCGAATGGGAAGGCCACATCCACAATCAGACACGATCTTTTTTCTTTGTCCACAACCACCAGTTCAGGTCTATTGTGTTCCAGTTTCTTGTCCGTCTGTATCCTAAAATCCCACAGCACCTTCACCTGATCGTTTTCTATCACCGACTCTGGCTTATGCTCATACCATTTCTCAGAATGTGGTAAATTGTTTACTTTGCACAGGTGCCAGTGGATCACCCTGCCCATCACATCATGTCTCCAGCCCTTATAGTGGGTCTGGGCTAGGTGTTTACACTCGGATACAATGTGAGCCACAGTCTCCTCTCTCTCTCCACAGATCCTGCACAGTGGGCTAGCCTCCTCCTTGTAAATATGGTGTTTCAACCACTTCGTTTTGAGGGCCTGCTCCTGCGCAGCCATTAACATTCCTTCTGTAGCCTTTTTGAGGTCTCCTCTTCTCAACCTGTTCCATGTCTGTGGATCTCTAAATTCAGTTTTCTCAAAGAAGGTACTATGAAGGGATTTTCCCCGAAGGCTGCTCTTTCTCCTTGATGTTATTTCCTCCTTGGACATCCCCTGGCCTATTGTCCCCTACTTCAGTACAGTTCTGAGCATTGGCTCCTTACTATCAGTCACGTATTTGTATAGGTTGTTTTTCTCCATCTGATCTCCTTAGGTAGAGTCTATCGACATCACTCCTCTTGTGGAACATGTTGTAGATAGTCAATAGCTTCCTAGTCTTCCTATCCATTTCTTTTTGTTCAGCAACATTCCATCTCAGAATTCCCGCACTGTACCTAATAATAGACACAGCTCGGGAATTTACTGCACTTATGGCATTTCTGCTGTTCAGATGTGACTTCAATATGCTCCTTAGTCTCCGAATGTATTCAGTTCTTAACAATTCCTTCATTTTTTTGTTCTTTATGCCATCAGCCTCCAGAACGCCCAAATACTTGTATCCTTCCTCAGAGTCAATTTCCTTTATCACCTCACCTGTTGGTATCTGGATTCCGTTACTTCTGCTCAACTTACCCCTCCTCATCACAATGACTCCACACTTACTAATACCAAACTGCATACATATATCACTGCTGAAAATACGGACAGTGTCTACAAGCACATCCAACTCCTTCTCACTCTTCCCGAAGAGCTTAAGATCGTCCACGAAGAGGAGGTGATTGATGGTAAGCTCTCCCTTTCCCAACTTGTATCCTGCTCTCACTTTTCGCAGCATATTGGTCAAGGGCATCAGGGCAAGGACAAACAACAGAGGGGACAGGCTATCTCCCTGGAAGATACCTCTCTTGATCTTCACGCTTCCCAAGGATTCTCCAGTTGATGTCAACTCTGTCTCCCAGGACCCCATACTCCTGCCCAGCAACTGTCTGATGTTATCTGCCACCTTGAAGATCTCCAGGCTTTTGGTGATCCAAGAATGAGGCACCATGTCAAATGCCTTTCTGTAGTCTATCCATCCCATGGCAAGATCAGTGCGTCTCCTCCTGCAATTCCCCATTACCATCTTATCAATAAGTAACTGGTCCTTTGTACCACGTGACTTCTTTCGGCATCCTTTCTGTTCGTCCGGTAACAAGTTGTTTGTGTGGAGGTGATGGTAGATTTCCTCAGACACAATGCTCGTCAACAGTTTCTACATTATGGACAGACATGTGATAGGTCTATAGTTGGTAACATCATTACCCTTGATTCGGTTTTTCATTATCAGAACTGTGGTACCTTTTGTCAACCACTCTGGCACCTCACCCGACACCAAGCAGTCATTGAATATGGCTGTCAGTTTCGGGTGGAGGGATGTTAAATGTTTAATCCAATACCCCTGCACACCATCTGGGCCTGGTGATTTCCAGTTGGTTAGTTTTTTGGCCTGCCCCTTAAGAGTTTCAACTGTGATACTCAAATCAGTTTGTTGGTGTGCCTGCTCACCGATCTCCCTCTGTACTGTCTCAATCCACCCTGCCTGGTCATTATGTCTAACATCCTGCTCCCATATTCCTCTCCAGAATGTTTTAGTTTGTTCCGCCTCAGGGATCAAGTCGTTGCCTCTTTCTTTCCCCTGAAGCTGTCCAAACAGCATCTTCTGGTTGTTGTCGAACATGCGGTTCTGTTTATACTGACTGACTCTGTTCTCGTATCGCCTGATTTTTGCACTCTTTGCTACAATGCGTTGCTTCAGTTCCTCTATGATAATATTTAGCCTTTTCCTCCTAGTTTTGTACTTTATTTCCAGTCTATTTTTAGTGCCTATGTTTTTTAGTGTCCCATTCAGTAGTGACTCAAGCTTTCCTATGTCATTTCTCATTTCCTTGATTTGACCACTCAATCGTTTCTTCCACCAAGGCTCTGCTCTTTCTTGTCTGTTGTTTCCTCTCGCTTTTATACCAAGTAGTTTCCTCACCGTATTTGCTGTTGCTTTGAGGATATTGTTGCACTGGTGAAGGCTCCTCGCCTCAAGGTATGGGATGACTTTGTTTACCTTAGCTGTTGTTTCTTTTAACTTTTTCCTGTCTACAAATCTTAGGTTCATAGGTCTCCCACTATCATTGTTCAATTCATCTACCACTAAATTTAGGATGTCAACCGAATCTTGTCCTAGCCCGTCAGCATTCATCTCCTCAGTGGCCGTATCTCTGTTCCAGGTATTATTTATCTCAGTATTCACATCATTGTCTGCTTCGGGTGGTTCTTCTGTTCTCTCGACCTCTTCACCTTCATTTCCCACTGGCTCGTTTGTCTGGCATACTACACCCTCCATCTCCAAGCTATTCTCTCTGCTCAGTTCCTCCAGTTCCAGCTCGCTTATCCACCCATTATTTCTTATTACCCGAGCCTGCCCGGCCAGTTTTTGTTCATCTAATTTAAATGGACCAATCTCGTTCCAGATGTTATGCATCCTTTTCCTATAGCCTTTCTCCTTGGGGTTACTCTTCAGGTAACATTGCATAACAGTTCTATTCAATTCTTTCGTCCAGTTGGTTCTGGCCCCTTTCCTTCTTCTTCTTCCTCCGACACCAGCCGTATTTGGTTGACAGCCAGGTCCCTGCTGCTGAGCCAGGGCGCACCTGTTGGGTGAGAGTCTGTCACATGACATTCTAGTCTCCATTTCACCGTTATTCGAACTGTTTAGGTTCGACATTTAAACACTCTTATCGAGGATTGGCGAATGTATGGTTACATAACCACCGGTGAATTACTTGTCTCCGGTGGTTTCGTCACTCCACGTGACTTTTGTGTGGCATTATCACGCTGCAGACGAACCCAAATAAACAAACAAACAAACAGGCAGAAAAAACCCCAAAAATGAATAAGCATAAGTTTCATTGTAATGTAGTGTTTGAATGTCTGACTTAGTTTTTCCCTTCCCTTCTCTGTCCGTCCGTTTGTTTTTTTCTTTATTTTTATTTCCTTTACGTTTTTCGTTGTTGCTGTGCTGCTTTGATTTTTATTTTTTTTTTTTTTTATTTTGACCGGGTCATCAATTCAGTCTATTTATATATTTTGATGCCTTCCTCTTTTAGTGAGAATTCTACAATGTAGTAGGGGCTAGCGAGAGAGAATAGTGGCGGTAGTGACAATGAGGCAGCGGCGGCGGCGGCGGTGGCGGTGCTGTGCCAGCAGCAACTAGCAGAAGGTAGTGGGAGAGAATAGTGGCGGTAGCGATAATGAGGCAGCGGCCGTGGCGATGTGGTCGTAATTACTGTAGCGATGGTGTTGAAGATGGAGTAGAAATTTGAGTCGGCTTGACCAGAGTTTTCATCGTGGCAGTGGTGGTGGCACTGGTGGTGAAATTATCTTTAGTGAAATTATCATTAGTCGCGTATATGTGTTGACATATTATCTTAATATTTGAATTAAACATTTTGTTAAAACTAAAACTTGATTTTTATTTTTTTTTTTTTTTAATTTTGACCGGGTCATCAATTCAGTCTATTTATATATTTTGATGTCTTCCTCTTTTAGTGAGAATTCTACAATGTAGCAGGGGCTAGAGGGAGAGAATAGTGGCGGTAGTGATAATGAGGCAGCGGCGGCGGCGGTGGCGGCGGTGCTGTGCTAGCAGCAACTAGCAGGAGGTAGTGGGAGTGAGTATTGGCGGTAGCGATAATGAGGCAGTGGTGGTGGTGATGTGGTCGTATTACTGAAGTGATGGTGTTGAAGTTGGAGTCGAAATTTGAGTCGACTTGATCAGAATTTTCATCGTGGTAGTGGTGGTGGTATTGGTGGTGAAATTATCTTTAGTGAAATTATCATTAGTCGCCTATATGTGTTGACATATAACCTTAATATTGGAATTAAACATTTTGTTAAAACTAAAACTTGATTTTTATTTATTTATTTTTTTTTATTTTGACCGGGTCATCAATTCAGTCTATTCACATATTTTGATGTTTTCCTCTTTTAGTGGGAATTCTACAATGTAGCAGGGGGTAGTGGGAGAGAATAGCGGCGGTTGTGATATTGAGGCAGCGGTGGCGGTGGTGGTGGCGGTGCTGTGCTAGCAGCAACTAGCAGGAGGTAGTGGGAGAGAATAGCGGCGGTAGCGATAATGAGGCAGCGGTGGTGGTGATGTGGTCGTATTACTGTAGTGATGGTGTTGAAGTTGGAGTAGAAATTTGAGTCGACTTGACCAGAGTTTTCATCGTGGTAGTGGTGGTGGTATTGGTGGTGAAGTTATCTTTAGTGAAATTATCGTTAGTCGCGTATATGTGTTGACATATTTTCTTAATATTGGAACTAAACATTTTGTTAAAACTAAAACTTGAGGCAATAGCAATAGTAATTATTATTATTATGCTGAGATTGGTGGTGGTGGTGGTGAAATTGCCGTTATCTGGCTGTTGTGTTTAGTGTACACAGAGAGGTGATGGGGTAGGTGGTGTATCTAGTTTCTGATGTTGGTGAAATTGCTGTTATTTGGCTGTTCTATATAGCGTAGACAGAGGGGGTTTTCTTCCATTTATAACCATTTTCTTTTTTGAATATAAAATGTATAATACAAAATTGAATATTTGAGCGATACAACAATATATTATGGATCCGAATTTTTTGAGACTCAAGCCGGATGTTTTATGCAACATTTGTACTAAGAATTGTTATTTCACAATTGATTTAAATATGTTAAAAAATCAAAACTCACGGGAGCGATTTCTCGACCTTCTATCCACCATGTGTGTCTTATTATTATTATTATTATGATTATTATTATTGTTATTGTTATTCCTTGAATCTCAGTCATTGATGTTGGTTAACTGGAAAGTCCGTTGGATTGAATATCAAGCCACTACCTGCAGCCTCAGATATTCAGGACGTATCGGAGGGTTCTTGCTGTTCCAAGCAAGCATGCCTTTTGAAGCGTTCCAAAAAGCGTGAAGGGGCCGATTTTCTTCAACCATCCCTGGAAACCTTTGGAGATAGTCCCCAGTGCGCCTATGACAATCGGGATCACTTTGACTTCATGGCAGTTCCAAATCCTTTTCACCTCCCACTTTAGGTCCTGGTATCGTTTAATTTTCTCCCTCTCCTTCTCTTGCACTCTCGTGTCGAACGGGCAGGCCACATCCACAATCAGGCACGATCTTTTTTCTTTGTCCACAACCACCAGGTCAGGTCTATTGTGCTCCAGTTTTTTGTCCGTCTGTATGCTAAAATCCCACAGCACCTTCACCTGACTGTTCTCCATCACCGCCTCTGGCCTATGCTCATACCATTTCTCAGAATGTGGTAGATTGTTTACTTTGCACAGGTGCCAGTGGATCACCCTGCCCATCACATCGTGTCTCCAGCCCTTATAGTGGGTCTGGGCTAGGTGTTTACACTCGGACACAATGTGAGCCACAGTCTCCTCTCTCTCTCCACAGATCCTGCACAGTGGGCTAGCCTCCTCCTTGTAGATATTGTGCTTCAACCACTTCGTTTTGAGGGCCTGCTCCTGCGCAGCCATTAGCATTCCTTCTGTAGCCTTTTTGAGGTCTCCTCTTCTCAACCAGTTCCATGTCTGTGGATCTCTAAATTCAGTTTTCTCAAAGAAGGTACTATGAAGGGATTTTCCCTTAAGGCTGCTCTTCCTCCTTGATGTTATTTCCTCCTTGGACATCCCCTGGCCTACTGTTCCCTCCTTCAGTACAGTTCTGAGCATTGGCTCCTTACTATAGGCACGTATTTGTATAGGTTGTTTTTCTCCATCTGAACACAGTCCTCTATGCTGATAAGACCTCTTCCACCCTCAGATCTCCTTAGGTAGAGTCTATCGACATCACTCCTCTTGTGGAACATGTTGTAGATAGTCAATAGCTTCCTAGTCTTCCTATCCATTTCTTTTTGTTCAGCAACATTCCATCTCAGAATTCCCGCACTGTACCTAATAATAGACACAGCTCGGGAATTTACTGCGCTTATGGCATTTCTGCTGTTCAGATGTGACTTCAATACGCTCCTTACTCTCCGAATGTATTCAGTTTTTAACAATTCCTTCATTTTTTTGTTCTTTATGCCATCAGCCTCCAGAACGCCCAAATACTTGTATCCTTCCTCAGAGTCAATTTCCTTTATCATCTCATCTGTTGGTATCTGGATCCCGTTACTTCTGCTCAACCTACCCCTCCTCATCACAATGACTCCACATTTACCAATACCAAACTGCATACATATATCACTGCTGAAAATACGGACAGTGTCAACAAGCACATCCAACTCCTTCTCACTTTTCCCGAAGAGCTTAAGATCGTCCATGAAGAGGAGGTGATTGATGGTAAGCTCTCCCCTTCCCAACTTGTATCCTGCTCTCACTTTTCGCAGCATAATGGTCAAGGGCATCAGGGCAAGGACAAACAACAGAGGGGACAGGCTATCTCCCTGGAAGATACCTCTCTTGATCTTCACGCTTCCCAAGGATTCTCCAGTTGATGTCAACTCTGTCTCCCAGGACCCCATACTCCTGCCCAGCAACTGTCTGATGTTATCTGCCACCCTGAAGATCTCCAGGCTTTTGGTGATCCAGGAATGAGGCACCATGTCAAATGCCTTTCTGTAGTCTATCCATCCCATGGCAAGATCAGTGTGTCTCCTCCTGCAATTCCCCATTACCATCTTATCAATAAGCAACTGGTCCTTTGTACCACGTGACTTCTTTCGGCATCCTTTCTGTTCGTCCGGTAACAAGTTGTTTGTGTGGAGGTGATGGTAGATTTCCTCAGACACAATGCTCGTCAACAGTTTCCACATTACGGGCAGACATGTGATAGGTCTATAGTTGGTAACATCATTACCCTTGATTCGGTCTTTCATTATCAGAACTGTGGTACCCTTTGTCAACCACTCTGGCACCTCACCCGACACCAAGCAGTCATTGAACATGGCCGTCAGCTTCGGGTGGAGGGATGTTAAATGTTTAATCCAAACCCCTGCACACCATCTGGGCCTGGTGATTTCCAGTTGGTTAGTTTTTTGGCTTGCCCCTTAAGAGTTTCAACTGTGATACTCAAATCAGTCTGTTGTTGTGCCTGCTCACCGATCTCCCTCTGTACTGTCTCAATCCACCCTGCCTGGGCATTGTGTCTAACATCCTGCTCCCATATTCCTCTCCAGAATGTTTTAGCTTGTTCCGCCCCAGGGATCAAGTCGTTGCCTCTTTCTTTCCCCTCAAGCTGTCCAAACAGCATCTTCTGGTTGTTGTCGAACATGCGGTTCTGTTTATACTGACTGACTCTGTTCTCGTATCGCCTGATTTTTGCACTCTTTGCTACAATGCGTTGCTTCAATTCCTCTATGATAATATTTAGCTTTTTACTCCTAGTTTTGTATTTTATTTCCAGTCTATTTTTAGTGCCTATGTTTTTTAGTGTCCCATTCAGTAGTGACTCAAGCTTTCCTATGTCATTTCTCATTTCCCCGATTTGCCCACTCAGTCGCTTCTTCCACCACGGCTCTGCTCTTTCTTGTCTGTTGTTTCCTCTCGCTTTTATACCAAGTAGTTTCCTCACCGTATTTGCTGTTGCTTTGAGGATATTGTTGCACTGGTGAAGGCTCCTCGCCTCAAGGTATGGGATGACTTTGTTTACCTTAGCTGTTGTTTCTTTTAACTTTTTCCTGTCTACAAATCTTAGGTTCATAGGTCTCCCACTATCATTGTTCAATTCATCTACCACTAAATTTAGGATGTCAACCGAATCTTGTCCTAGCCCGTCAGCATTCATCTCCTCAGTGGCCGTATCTCTGTTCCAGGTATTATTTATCTCAGTATTCAGATCATTGTCTGCTTCGGGTGGTTCCTCCGTTCTCAGGACCTCCTCACCTTCATTTCCCACCGGCTCGCTTGTCTGGCATACTACACACGCCATCTCCAAGCCATTCTCTCTGCTCAGTTCCTCCAGTTCCAGCTCGCTTATCCACCCATTAGTTCTTATTACCCGAGCCGGCCCGGCCAATTTTTGTTCATCTAATTTAAATAAACCAATCTCGTTCCAGATGTTATGCATCCGTCTCCTGTAGCCCCTCTCCTTGGGGTTACTTTTCAGGTAGCATTGCATAACAGTTCTATTCAATTCTTTCGTCCAGTTGGTTCTGGCCCCTTTCCTTCTTCTTCTTCCTCCAACATCAGCAGTATTTGGTTGACAGTCAGGTTCCTGCTGCTGAGCCAGGGGGCACCTGTTGGGTGAGAGTCTGTCACATGACGTTCTAGTCTCCATTTCACCGTTATTCGAACTGTTTATGTTCGATATTTAAACACTCTTATCGAGGATTGGCGAATGTATAGTTACATAGCCATCTGTGGATCCGCCATCCCACTTGGCCCTTGTGTGGCATTATCGCCACACTGTATACGAACACACATAAACAAACAAACACACAGGCAGAAAGGGCCCCAAAAATGAATAAGCATAAGTTTCATTGTAATGTAGTATTCGAATGTCTGACTTAGTTTTTGTTTTTTAAGTTTTACTTTTTCCCCCCTCTTCTCTGTCCGTCCGTCTGCTTCTTTCTTCATTCTTATTTTCTTTACATTTTGGGGGTTTCTTTTTTTGTTTTTGTTTTTCTCTGTTTGTTTTTCTCGTTTTTGCTGTTGTTGCTGTGCTGCTTTGGTTTTGTTGTTTGTTTTTTCTTTTTTCTTTTGAGTCTATCTATATATTTTGATGCCTTCCTCTTTGTTAGTAGTAGGAATTCTATAATGTGGAAGTAGCAGCCAGCAGGGGGAAGTGGGAGACTGGCGGCGGTAGCGATACTGAGACAGTGGTGGTGGTGATGTCGATACCGAGGCAGTGGTGGCGGTGATGTGACCGTATTACTGTAGTGATGGTGCTGTAGCGGTGGCAGTAGTGAAGGAGTCAAGGGGTGGTGGCGGCGGTGATGGGATAGTGGTGGTAATGATGGCCGTAGTGAGCGGTGGCGGTGAAGGTGAAAATGTCGTTATCTGGCTGTTGTGTTTAGTGTACACAGATGATGGGGTGGGTGGTGTATCTAGTTTCTGGTGTTGGTGAGTTTAGCTGTCCTATATAGTGTAGCCAGAGGAGAGGAGGGGGGTTCTTCTTCTTCCATTTATAGCCATTTTCTTTTTTGGATATACAGTGTACAATACAAAGTTGAATATTTGAATATTTGAGCCTTATAACAATATATTTTGGGTCCGAATTTTTTGGGGCTCAAGCCGGGTGCTTTACGCAGCATTTGTACTAAGAGTTGTTATTTCACAAATGATTTAAATATGTTAAAAATTCAAAACTTACGGGAGCGATTTCATGACCTCCGTCACCTCGTGCGTCTTCTTCCCTATTATGATTATTATTATTATTATTATTATTATTATTATTATTATTATTATTACAGTTGCATTTATCTTGCTTTATGTTCATACGAGTTATCACCAAGTCACAACCAGTGACCTCAAGAGACAACAAGGTCCGCCATGTTAAAAAAAGAACATACATACTCACACATGCATCTTTAGTGTTGAGACTTGTGATGTACTTATATTGACAGAATCTTCCTTAGTATATGGGCAGTTCCCATTAGTACTATCTTTTGTATTTCTCCTATACGCGGGTTTCCTGGGATTTGCGATAAGTAATCATTAGACCCCTTAGGTATCATTCCCAGAGCGCCTACAACCACTGGTATTGTTTTAGTTCTCAATTTCCACATTTTTCCAATTTCTATCTCCAGGTCCTTATACTTGCTCAATTTTTCAAATGTTTTTATAGATACATTCTTGTCTATTGGAACAGACATATCAATTAGCAGGCATACCCTCTTTTTAAAGTCCTTCAATATTATATCAGGTCTATTTGCATCTATTTTTCGGTTTGTTTGGATGCTAAAGTTCCACAAGATTGAGATGTGATGTTTTTCAAGTATGGGAGGTAGTTGATGCTCCCACCAATTCTTTTGATGGGGCAGGTCAAAATGCTTACACATTATCCAATGTATGTATTTTGCAGCTCTGTCATGCCTGTTTAGGTATTCGGTTGGAGCTATAGGACTGCATATTGAAATTATATGGTCAATGGCCTCTGGTTGTTTTTTGCATACACAGCATAATGGGCTGCATCCATTTTTTATTATGTTGGCTTGGTAATTTTTTGTTGGCAGACACTGATCTTGTGCTGATATAATCAGTTCTTCAGTCTCCGATTTCAGTCCAGAGGGTGCCAACCACTGATCGGTTAAAGTTTTGTCAACATCAGGATTGTTAGCTCGCTCTGGGTATTTTCCATACAGAGGCTATTCTTGCCATTTCTTAGCCAGTTTCTGTAGCAGTTCTTTCTTTGCAGTTACTTTTACCTGCTTTGCTTTTTCTGTGTTTTCCATTTCAGCAGTAAATGGGACTTCTGAAATTTATAGTCTATTACTGTATCTTTGTGCATCTTTTGTAATGGAATATGATCTTTTGATGCTTTCGTGTTTCTAAACGAGTTTGATCATCCAATCATGTGATTCCCTTAGATATGTAGATAATCCAATTGTTGCAGTTTTCAATGCAATGTCTAACTGGATTAACCCACGTCCCCCTTCTTTCCTAGGGAGATATATTCTATCTATATCTGCCTTAGGGTGATGCATTCTGTGCATGGTTAAGAATTTTCTAATTTTTGTATCGAGCCTACGGATCTCTGTGCTTGACCAGTTGATGACATTGTAACTGTAGGTTACTACTGGTATGGCAAGCGTGTTTATGGCATCGATCCTATTCCTTGCATTCAATTCCGTTCTTAAGATTGCTCTTACTCTGCGGTAACATTCCTTCCTTATCCTTTCCCTCATTGTCGAGTGCTTGATTCCGTCTCCTTCACAAACACCTAGATATTTGTAAGTTTTTTCTTGATCAAGTTCCCTTATCACGTTCCCCCCCCCCCCCCCATCAAGATTAATGTCTGAACTCTTCAGCAGCTTTCCTCTGGTGAACGTTGCTTTGGCGCATGTATCTAGTCGAAACTCCATTTTAATGTCATCACTGAACTGCTCCACAGTGGATAATAGCCCTTGCAATTGTTCATCATTTTTTTGCAAATAGTTTCAGGTCACCCATGTAGAACAAGTGATTAATGGTTTTGTCATAGACTTTATATCCATTTTTTGTTTTATTGAGCATTTTACTTAATGGTATAAGTGCGATGCAGAATAAAAGCGGTGATAAAGAGTCACCCTGAAAAATCCCACAATTAATATTAACTTCTCCAGCTTCCAGTGATTTTGTTTCACTATTCAAAAGGAGTGTTGTTTTCAATGTCTTCATACTGAATGACAAGAACCTCCTGACAACGGGGGATATTTTGAAAATCTTTAAACATTTTTCAATCCAACTGTGTGGCAAACTATCGAATGCTTTTTTATAATCTATCCAAGCAATCGATACATTTTTGTGTTTATTATGACAATCTTCCAGTATCATTTTGTTAACGAAAAGCTGATCCTTACAGCCATATGAGCCTCGTTTACACCCTTTCTGCTCAATGGGAAATAGGTCATTTGTTATCAGGTGGTCATATGTGTATTCAGTTAGGACTGATGTTAAAATATTACACATTGTGGTCAAGCAAGTTATCGGTCTGTAATTTTGGGGATTGTTTGTCTCATCATTCTTCGGAAGCAGGAATGTAATGCCGTTAACTAGCCATGATGGTATCTTTTTTGGCTCCTTAACTATTTCATTGTAAAGTTGGGTTAACAGCTCATGAGACTCTGTGAAGGCATTTATCCAAAAATTTTGTATTTTGTCTTTTCCTAGGGATTTCCATTTGCTGGTTTTTCTTAGAGCCAAGCGCAACTGTTCAACTGTTATATTTTCCCATATTTGTTCCTCAAGGTGAGCTGTATCTTTCATTTGTCTGTCTATCCATGGGGCATGTATGTTATGAACTTTTTCTTCGGCCCAGATATTTTCCCTTATTATTATTATTATTATTATTGGCGACCTACGTAGTAAATCGTATCATCGTGAGCTCCGCAAAGGTTTGTTATTTCCGTTTGTTAAAAATTGCCATTTATGGAAAATGTTATTGTTAACTTTTTATAACCACACATACATTGTTTTCCGAAAAGGACACCCAAAAAGATTGCGGCCTTGTGCCCAAAATTTTAACTTTTATTATTATCCAAAAATTTCTTTGAAAAAAAATGGCTAATTCCCCTCTGCACGAAGCAGCTGAAAGCCTTCCTCACAAAATAACACCTCACACAGACACCACCATTGTAAATGTTACTACGTTTGCCAACACAAAAAAAATATAAGCAGTAGCAATATTTTAAATTTGTCTCAGGCAGACATTCATTTCCCGCCATTACCAATGACTGCAGGTGTTAAAGCCTCCACCACCACCACCACCGCGACAACCACCACCCCCACCACCACCGCGACAACAGAAACAAAAGAAGAAAAAAATAAATTAACTCGTGATGTCGAAATGAAATCAAGCAAAATGGACTCTTCCGCACCAAAGACGACTGACGTCACCACCACCACAACTGAAACTAAAATTAAGATTAACACAAATAACGATAGCAACAACAACAACAATGACATTATAACCCCCCCCCCCCCTCAGTTTCGCCATCGTAGCAAAACAATTCGAAGCATTCACGGTAACTCAAGAGGATTTAGAAAATGCCAAACAAATGGTAAAGAAAGATGGGTACAGGGTCAGCCTCACCCCCCCCACATAATAAAATGGAGCATCGGCGCCTATGCACCGTGTCGTATAGAACAATAAATGTAAAATCGCGCCGAGTGGAACGGGCATCCGAGTCCCAAATCCAAAAAGCTTTGGGACATGTGTGGGCAAGAAAAACCCACATCAGACGTGGGCAAAAGTATGGAACCGTGGATATGTTCTTTGAAACACCAGAGGAGGCTAGAGAACACTCCATGGCCCCATTAAAAAGTGACGACTTCACACTCGTCCCAAGCTATTGTGGCCAGAGACTCGTAAAGATCAGGGTGACCCACGTTCCACCGGCCATCGAAATTCCCTGGCTAATAGCGGCTGTCCTCGCCGGCATCGTAGCCAACACGAAAATAATAGCAATAGCAAAAGAAAAGCAGGAAAACTGGTCCGGATCTGGGATGGAGCTCCTGATCCAAGCGGACCAAAAAAGCATTGACGAGATCCCAGAGGTAATAGACCTCACTGACGGCAGCCACCTCACGGTAATTGTCGAGGGCAGAAGACCTAGGTGTGTTGTTTGTGGTGAAGGAACCCACCTAAGGGCTTTCTGCCATCAGGCTAAAAGGTTGAGGCCACCTCTCCTACCCACCCCAGTGACACAACCATCAACACCACCAGTAGCAGAGATGGCAGCAACAACTGTAGCAGCAACAACAGAAGCAACTATAACAGCAACAACCCCAGCAACAGTAGCAAAACCAACACCACCACCACCACCAGCAAAACCAACACCACCACCACCCAACGCTTCAGAACTAGCACCAGCGCCTACACCATCCACCACGCCACAACCAAAAGTAACGGCTGTGGAGGATTTTGCACTCCCCGGCCTATCACAACTGGAGACAGATTGTGACGACGCGGAGTGGGAAACGATATCCGGAAAAAAAAAAGAAACCAAAAAAGAAAAAATTCTCTTCCTTCCCCCTCCAAAAACAAACTGGAGACGTTGAGGGTGGTCCCGCGAGAACTAGGATGCGGAAGATCTGTGTCAGCATATGCCGACGATGTCACCGTAGTGGTGTCGAACGCCAAACACATCGAGGCGATCGGCACTACACTAAGAGAATACGAAGCGGTGACAGGAGCAATGATCAACCAGGAAAAGTCAGTGGGCCTGCAGCTCGGCACCTGGAGAGGCAGGTCCATGGCGTCCAACAGCGTCGTCGGGCGCTGGACGGACGGACCGGTTAAATTGCTAGGGGTCTGGTTCGGTCCAGACCTCCAGACGGACAAAAACTGGGACGAGGTGACGAGCAGGGTGGCTTCTCTCACCCAGAAATGGGCCGAGAGGAAGCTATCCCTGAAAGGTCGAGCGGAGGTGGCTAACGCGTACATCGCGTCCGTCATCTACTACCGCTACCGCCTGACCGTCGTACTTTGTCCTAAGCCCCGCCTGACTGCGCTGGAGCGTTTGCTCTTTCGCTTCTTGTGGAAGGGACGCGCTCCGATGGTCAGGCGGTCCATCTGCTGTCAACACCCGCTACGTGGAGGGCTGGGCATGCCGTGGCTGATGATGCGCAGACACGCGCTCAGGCTACGACATCTCCACCTCTTCCTCGACGGTGATCAGGTGTGGTCGCCGTTTGCTAGACACGTTTTTCCCCAGCTCGTCTCCTTGACGGAGCTGCAGTCCTGGGTCAAGCGAAGACCGAGAGGGAGCGCTTGGAGACTGGAATGTCTTCAGGCGCTCACAGCCCTCGACCAATCGGGCAATGTGATCGGTGGAAACTCCACCTTGGCGTTCTATAGGGGATTAGTGGAGGGGAAGAGCGACGACGTACTTGGAGAAACTCTAGGCGTCGACGAAAATCAACTAGCCAATCTCTTCGGAAGGACTTTCGGGCCGGGGCCTATGGACAACTTCCAGAAATCCCTGGCCTGGCAGTGCTACCGAGGAGTTTTGCCAGTTCGGGATAAACTCTACAGGCATGGAGGTGCCGTCAGCCGGGCATGTCCGAGATGCGCGCAGGGCGACGAAACCGTCCTGCACGCACTCGTCCAGTGTCCGAGCATTGCTGACTTGTGGGTTTATGTCGAACACCTGCTGTCACGTGTAGGACGGATCCAGCTATCAGCTGAGTCCATCGTGAGGATTGCCCCGCCCCCTACCTTTAGCCGGGAAGGGCAGGCAGTTTTTATCTGTCTGGTGGCCATGGCGAAAGAGATAGTATGGTGGACACGTTTGAAAGGGCTGAAGACGAGCACTTTCCTCTTCGGTGATGCCCTGATTAACTTTTTCAAATTTCAACACCATCAACACCACCAGTAGCAGAGATGGCAGCAACAACTGTAGCAGCAACAACAGAAGCAACTATAACAGCAACAACACCAGCAACAGTAGCAAAACCAACACCACCACCAGCAAAACCAACACCACCACCACCCAACGCTTCAGAACTAGCACCAGCGCCTACACCATCCCCCACGCCACAACCAAAACTAACGCCTGTGGAGGATTTTCCACTCCCCGGCCTATCACAACTGGAGACAGATTGTGACGACGAGGAGTGGGAAACGATATACGGAAAAAAAAGAAACCAAAAAAGAAAAAATTCTCTTCCTTCCCCCTCCAAAAACAAAATACAGAGGGAAACAAATAAACTAAGCAACAAAAAAGTTAGGACAGATATGCCACCATCCACACCAGCATCACCAACCCCATCAACCCAAACACCAACACCATCACCATCATTAACTCCAACACCACCATCACCTACACCACAAAAGTCACCAAAATGCGAAACAGAAACAAACCCACAACAAACGCAAACAAAACAAAACAACCAAAACGATACACTCTACACAGCATTACATTTGAACAACAAGCAATTATTACACTACATCCAACACAACACCAGCATCACAGAAAAAGACTACACAACAACCCCAAAATTCACACCACCTCCACACATACAAATCACTCGCATCACACAGAAAACGTACATGACACTAAAACAAAAATTCCCCAAAGACATCGGAGACTTCCGACAAGCACTCTCCAGGAGGATTTATAAGGACATCCTTCCTGAGGAGGCCACAAGCAGTGAAAAGGATGGAAAAACCGTCCTTCCCCTACGAGAAGTAAGGTAAGTGGTCTTTCCCATCTTTTCCACTCCTTTTCAACATGACCTCACTCAGAATAGGCAGCATAAATGCGCGTGGCTTGGGGTCGTCATGGAAGCAGGGCCACCTGCTCAACGACCTCAGGTCACTAAACATAGATGTAGTGGCCATCAGCGAGACCAGAATCTCCGAAGCACAGGCTTTCGCACCGATCTTCGGTGGCTACGATGTCTACGCATCTCCCAGCCGTCCGGGATCGGGGGGAGGAGTTGCTGTGCTTTTTCGGAGAGGTTTGGATCTTGCCATACGAGCCATCTTCCTGGACCCAGAAGGTAAGTTGGTGGTGCTGGACGTGACCAGCGGAGACGGGCAAGCTTTCAGGTTAGTGGCCGTCTATGCCCCGACAGGAGCAGGGCGGCCTGATTTCTTCCGGCGTCTGGAGACCTTTCTTGGAACGTCCCGCTCTTTAGTGTTAGTGGGCGATTGGAACGGGATCTTAGATGCACGCTGGGATTGTGTGGGATTAGTGGATAGGGAAGGAGGGTGCAAGAGTCTCACCAACCTGCTCAGACGTTTTGAACTGTCTGACAGGTACCGAATGGATTTCCCGAATGTACCAATGTGGACTTGGACAAATCGCATAGGGTCATCCAGATCATATCTAGATAGAGTATTTTGTAGGGAAATAGATAGGACTAGCATAGGCTGTCCACAATTTAAGATAGTCAGCTACACGGACCACAAATTTGTGATCTGTGTGCTTGACTTAGATAGGCTTCATAGGCGAGGACCCGGCTACTGGAAGCTAAACGCGTCCTTACCAGCGCGCAAGGCCTACAGAGACCGGATTAGCGAACTAGTTAAGCGGGCCTTGACGGGGGCCATCGTCAACAACAAGTGGTGGTTTGCTCTGAAAAGAGCAATTAGAATAGAGTCCATTATGTTTAGTAAGACTTTAGCAATAGAGAAAAATAGAGCAGAGGGAGAACTAGTTAGAAAATTAGATGAGGCGCTTAGCAAAGGCATCGCGACCGACGTACTTGCGGCGAAATTGGCCCTTGACAAATTCTTCAATGCAAAACACGAAGGTTGCGTTGTCAGAGCTAGGGTGCGTGCTCTCAGACACGAGGGGACGAAAGCCGTTCAATGGGCCCGAGTGGCGGACGCGCGTCGTGGCAACAAAACCACGATCCGGCCTTTGGTGAACCACGACGGGCGCATGCTACTCGATCCCGGGCAAATGTGTGAAGCTTTTCAGCGACACTTCGCTCAACTGTTCGGGGGCAGTGGCGGGCCGGATCGAGGGATGGACTTTAGTGTCTACCTCGACGGACTGCCGCGGCTGTCGGCCACTGAGGCGGAGTGTTGCGAAAAGCCGATAACAGCCGCTGAAGTACGGGAGGCAATGACTGGTTGCACAAGGGGTAAATCGCCTGGTTTGGATGGTCTGCCCTATGAACTTTACGTACAAATGCCAAACTTGTTCGGAGGCCTCTTGGCGGACGTCTACTGCAACTGGCAACAGAACGGGAGAATTCCCAGCTCTGTGGGCAGAGGAGCGGTGGCGCTGCTGAGAAAGGATCCGAACAAGGGGGATAACATAGATAATTTTAGGCCCATAACTCTGCTAAACACAGAGTTCAAGATTTTGGCCAAGGTGCTAGCAAAGACGTTGGCGCTTGTCGTTGGTGGTCTGGTGGGAGAGGCACAGACATGCGCCATTCCCGACAGATCCATCCACGACAACCTCCACCTCATGCGATACATCGTAGAGAGGGTAGCTAGGGAACCTGGGACGGGTGGGTCTTTGATCATTTTAGATCAGTCGAAAGCCTTCGATACGGTCGACCATCGTTGCCTAGAGGCAGTCCTGAGGGCGGCTGGCTTTGGGCCCGTCTTCAGAGGCTGGATCGCTGCCATGCACAGCAACATCTGCTCTGTAGTGAGAGTGAACGGTCACCTTTCGGAACCGTTCAACATCATGCGCTCGGTCCGCCAAGGATGTCCCCTTTCGTCCCTATTGTACGTATTGACTCTCGAGCCATTACTGCACAAACTGGAGACGTTGAGGGGGATCCCGCGCGAACTAGGATGCGGAAGATCCGTGTCAGCATATGCCGACGATGTCACCGTAGTGGTGTCGAACGCCAAACACATCGAGGCGATCGGCACTACACTAAGAGAATACGAAGCGGTGACAGGAGCAATGATCAACCAGGAAAAGTCAGTGGGCCTGCAGCTCAGCACCTGGAGAGGCAGGTCCATGCCGTCTAACAGCGTCGTCGGGCGCTGGACAGACGGACCGGTTAAATTGCTAGGGGTCTGGTTCGGTCCAGACCTCCAGACGGACAAAAACTGGGACGAGGTGACGAGCAGGGTGGCTTCTCTCACCCAGAAATGGGCCGAGAGAAAGCAATCCCTGAAAGGTCGAGCGGAGGTGGCTAACGCGTACATCGCGTCCGTCATCTACTACCGCTACCGCCTGACCGTCGTACCTTGTCCTAAGCCCCGCCTGACTGCGCTGGAGCGTTTGCTCTTTCGCTTCTTGTGGATGGGACGCGCTCCGATGGTCAGGCGGTCCATCTGCTGTCAACACCCGCTACGTGGAGGGCTGGGCATGCCGTGGCTGATGGTGCGCAGACACGCGCTCAGGCTACGACATCTCCACCTCTTCCTCGACGGTGATCAGGTGTGGTCGCCGTTTGCTAGACACGTTTTTCCCCAGCTCGTCTCCTTGACGGAGCTGCAGTCCTGGGTCAAGCGAAGACCGAGAGGGAGCGCTTGGAGACTGGAATGTCTTCAGGCGCTCACAGCCCTCGACCAATCGGGCAATGTGATCGGTGGAAACTCCACCTTGGCGTTCTATAGGGGATTAGTGGAGGGGAAGAGCGACGACGTACTTGGAGAAACTCTAGGCGTCGACGAAAATCAACTAGCCAATCTCTTCGGAAGGACTTTCGGGCCGGGGCCTATGGACAACTTCCAGAAATCCCTGGCCTGGCAGTGCTACCGGGGTGCTTTGCCAGGCGTCTTCGGCCAGGCGCATTCGCCTGGCAACCCTAACATGGTCTCTTGCGAGCTAACTTCAAAACGGTAACAAATAACTTTACTTCATTCTTTCATCTACTCATGGACATGTCAACTATACTATTCTACATAACTTCAACTTGTTAATTAAACTTTAAACACACAACTGAGTCTTTTGTTATATTCATACACACCAGTATTTTGTTATAAGTAGTGACCCCGAAAAAAAAAAAAAAAATAACAGGTTCTGGTGTTGTGTGAGTATGGAAAAAAGAAAATTAATTAGCAGTACCCCATTTTCGTTGGAATGCGTCGACTAAAATTTCGAATACACAGCAAACTTTATTAACAAACTAGGAAAAATTCGCTGACACAGAAACGAACACACGCACATGTGAAATTCTCGTTCAGACAGATTCTTTTTCAACATGAACATTTATTTTTGCTGAATCTCAACTATTGCTTATTCTTTCCACCAAGTTTTTTTCATCGTTCACAAAAAATTGAACTCGCCATATTTGTTATACCAAGTGAAGCCTTTCTGTCTTTTTCATCATATCACGTTCACATACAAATTTTTCAAAATGGCTGCCAACGACCTGTTGCACTATCATTTTCGCGCGATTTTCTCGCGCAAAGAAATATATTTTTTTTTCAACTTGACTTTAACCTTGTTTCGGCACCTGTGGGGAGCACACATCTCGACTCACTGAGATAACCCACGCCATAGATAATGTTTCTTGCCAAGGTCTCTCCAGCCTTAAGATATATTCTCCTATTTGCCGGTTTAAAAATTTACCACGTAAATTTGTCGTTGAAAATTGCGCATTTATTCAGAATGCTTATTTCATTGGTCGCTGGCCTCTTGACCCTTCCAGGCCAACGCATTCTCAACATCGACCATCAACTTTGGCTGTTATTTCTAGCACTTTGCACAACTCATTTTTTCTGAGAAAATTTTTACTGTGAATTTAAACAACATCGAATACGCTCACTCCGCGAGACAACAACTCATTTTTTCTAACTTTTTACTGTGATTTGAAACAACTTTGAAAGAGTTATCTCACTCCGCGAGACAACATCAACAACCAGCTTCATCTTTGCTTTAGACAACAGCAACAACCAAAACCAGCAGAACAAGACAGAGAATTTATTTTTGCAGCACTCCTGTGAGAAAATCCCTTCGGAGGTTGGGAATTTCACGTTATACCACAGACCAGAAACCACCTGCATACGTTCTCTGGAACACACTTTCTTTCCTGCTGTCATGTGATTGCACCTCTGTGAACTGTATTTTGAACATTTGAACTTTGACCTCTTCTTTTACTTTGATTACATTGTATCTTTGAGTGATGGATAGATAGATGTCCAGTCGTTCTCTGGCCAAGAGCGGTTGGCTGCTTGATATCTATCATTGATTTTTGCATGCATATATTTTGCTGTTTTCCTTTTATTGCAAACATTATTTTTTTCATAATTTTCATGCCTGGACTTTGGTGTTACATGCTCGCCATCTTACTCCATACATGGTTCATTCGATTTTTATATTTTAAAAATCTGGCGGAAGATAATGTAGCAAGAGTTACCTCCCTTATGACAATCACATCACCGCTCTCTAGACAGGAAGTAGCTGGAGTTACTTCCTGTTGGGGTGGCAGAACCCCTTTTGTCACTTCCGTCTTGAGACCCTATAAAAGGGAAACTCAGAGCGATCTCTCTCTCATTTTGCCCTCTTCTCACCTGCCTGGCCCTTCGGCCAGGCGCATTCGCCTGGCAACCCTAACATGGTCTCTTGCGAGCTAACTTCAAAACGATAACAAATAACTTTACTTCATTCTTTCATCTACTCATGGACATGTCAACTATACTATTCTACATAACTTCAATTTGTTAATTAAACTTTAAACACACAACTGAGTCTTTTGTTATATTCATACACACCAGTATTTTGTTATAGATGTGATCTTTTTCAAGTATGGGAGGTGGTTGATGCTCCCACCAATTCTTTTGATGGGGCAGGTCAAAATGCTTACACATTATCCAATGTATGTATTGTGCAGCTCTGTCATGCCTGTTTAGGTATTTGGTTGGAGCTATAGTACTGCACATTGAAATTATATGATCAATGGTCTCTGGTTGTTTTTTACATACACGGCATAATGGGTTGCATCCATTTTGTATTATGTTGGCTTGGTAATTTTGTGTTGGCAGACACTGATCTTGTGCTGATATAATCAGTCCTTCAGTCTCCGATTTCAGTCCAGAGGATGCCAACCACTGATCGGTTAAAGTTTTGTCAACATCAGGATTGTTAGGTCTTTCTGGGTATTTTCCATGCAGAGGCTTTTCTTGCCATTTCTTAGCCAGTTTCTGTAGCAGTTCTTTCTTTTCAGTTACTTTTACCTGCTTTGCTTTTTCTGTGTTTTCCATTTCAGCAGTAAATGGGACTTCTGAAATTTGTAGTCCATTTCTGTATCTTTGTGCATCTTTTGTAATGGAGTATGATCTTTTGATGCATTCGTGTTTCAAAACGAGTTTGATCATCCAATCATGTCCCTTAGATATGTAGATAATCCAATTGTTGGAGTTTTCAACGCAATATCTAACTGGATTAACCCACGTCCTCCTTCTTTCCTAGGGAGATATATTCTATCTGTATCTGCCTTAGGGTGATGCATTCTGTGCATGGTTAAGAATTTTCTAATTTTTGTATCGAGCCTACGGATCTATGTGCTTGACCAGTTGATGACATTGTAATTGTAGGTTACTACTGGTATGGCAAGCGTGTTTATTGCATCGATCCTATTCCTTGCATTCAATTCCGTTCTTAAGATTGCTCTTACTCTGCGGTAACATTCCTTCCTTATCCTTTCCCTCATTGTCGAGTGCTTGATTCCGTCTCCTTCACAAACACCTAGATATTTGTAAGTTTCCTCTTGATCAGGTTCTCTTATCACATTCCCCCGATTAATACTAATGTCTGAACTTTTCAGCAGCTTTCCTCTGGTGAACGTTGCTTTGGCGCATGTATCTAGTCGAAACTCCATTTTAATGTCATCACTGAACTGCTCCACAGTGGATAATAGCCCTTGCAATTGTTCATCATTTTTTGCAAATAGTTTCAGGTCACCCATGTAGAACAAGTGATTAATGGTTTTGTCATAGACTTTATATCCATGTTTTGTTTCATTGAGCATTTTACTTAATGGTATAAGTGCGATGCAGAATAAAAGCGGTGATAAAGAGTCACCCTGAAAAATCCCACAATTAATATTAACTTCTCCAGCTTCCAGTGATGTTGTTTCACTATTCAAAAGGAGTGTTGTTTTCCATGTCTTCATACTGAATGACAAGAACCTCCTGACAACGGGGGATATTTTGAAAATCTCTAAACATTTTTCAATCCAACTGTGTGGCAAACTATCGAATGCTTTTTTATAATCTATCCAAGCAATTGATAGATTTTTGTGTCTATTATGACAATCTTCTAGTATCATTTTGTTAACCAAAATCTGATCCTTACAGCCATATGAGCCTCGTTTACACCCTTTCTGCTCATTGGGAAATGGGTCATTTGTTATCAGGTTGTCATATGTATATTCAGTTAGGACTGATGTTAAAATTTTATACATTGTGGTCAAGCAAGTTATCGGTCTGTAATTTTTGGTATTGTTTGTCTCATCATTCTTCGGAAGCAGGAATGTAATGCCGTTAACTAGCCATGATGGTATCTTTTCTGGCTCCTTAACTATTTCATTGTAAAGTTGGGCTAACAGCTCATGAGACTCTGTGAAGGCATTTATCCAAACATTTAATATTTTGTCTTTTCCTGGGGATTTCCATTTGCTGGTTTTTCTAAGAGCCAAACGCAACTGTTCAACTGTTATATTTTCCCATATTTATTCCTCAAGGTGAGCTGTATCTTTCATTTGTCTGTCTATCCATGGGGCATGTATATAATGAACTTTTTCTTCGGCCCAGATCTTTTCCCAGAATTCTTGCACTTCCTCCTTGGGTGGTATTGATTTAGCAGTTATTGTTGACTTTCCAATTTTTCTGTAGAAGTTTCTTTGGTTGTTTTTGAACATATTATTTTCCTTATAGAACCTAGATCGTTTTCCAAAGCGCCTTATACGAGCAGCTTTGGCCGACACTTTTTGCTTGATTATTTCTATCAGCATGTCTATGTCACTTGTTGATTTTATACTGTATTTTCTTTTCAATTTTCTAAGTTTAGTTTGTTTAACATGTTCACCTACTTTGTAGTTTGTTAAAATTTCTATGTCAGATCGGAGAAGGTTTATTTGGCGATTGATGTTCTCTTGCCAAGTAGATTTCTTGTGGGAATTCATTTGTTTTTTTCATTTTCACTCCACATAAGTGAGTGGTGACTTTAGCCGATGCATAATAAAGATTATTTAAATCAGTAATGTTTAGTTTGTTTGTGATGATAATGTTTTTTAGAATTATGTTAGTCTTGTGTATTATCTTTTGGTTCTGTTTGGAGTTCTGGATCTTAGGGAGGGTTTCTCATTCCCCATGTCAGATTCTTTCATTTTCATCCATTCGATCATAATTTCATCCTTCAAGTTGGCAAGTTCATTCTCATTCATTTCTTTATCATTTACGATCTCATTGTTTTCATTTTGAGTTTCATCTTGAGCATGCACTCCCTCCACTTTTTCGATCATTTCGTTAATTTGTTCTGTTGTCAGTGATTCCGCCCCAACCCTGGGATTCGAAGTGTTACAATTTACCTCGTTTTCACTGACACATGTTTCATTTTCCCTTCGCTGACTTTGTGCTAATAGCTTGATCTGATCAATTTCTATATCAGTTAGTAACTTTTTTTTAACAATATTATTATTAGTATTATTATTATTATTATTATTATAAAATTTGATGTTTATGCAACAATATAAAATTATTCAGCATAAAACATAAACAAGCTCTACATAATTTAAAAGATAAAGTCTGTGTGAAATAATGTAAGAGTGGAAAAAGCACTGTATTTCTAATCATGTCTAAAGACAAATATGCTGCAAACAAATTATCAATTTAATCAATGATATAAACAAGTTTATAAGGATTCAGTGACAATCATACAAATAAGAGCCCCTTTTATTTTCCCAACATTAAAGAATTCCCCCTGCTGTAAAAACAGTACAAATATGCAAACAAAATGGCCATCAGAAGACCATAATTTCTTTAATAAATACACTAAATAATTAGAAAACATTGCACACAATGTAATTGGAAAAGTTCCAAGAGATCTGAGAAAACCCACTACAGTAGGCAACATCTCCACCTTAGACAGAGTGGCTATTTATCAAATTTCTTGTATCAGAAACAAGTGCAAACATATTAAGTAATGTAGAGAAACACACATGAGTACCATGATGCCAGCTAATATACTAAAGGAATTATTAGTGTGCTGTACAACAGAAATACCCTTTCACTGTCTACAAGCACGAGTGGCCATGAGCTTTTCCTTAGGCTCAGTTTCGTGCCATTCTATGTGATCATTATAGAAAATAAAGTGGCATTATGACATGAATTGGCAGTACCAGTAGAGGGTCGGACGCCATGCTTTGACACATAGAGTTACGGCCCTTGTCATTCTGAGTTCAAATCCCGCCGAAGTTAACTTTGCCTTTCATCCTCACGGGGTCGATAAAATAAAGTACCAGTAATCTACTGGGTTATTGCTGGCCTTGTGCCAATAGTAGAAACAATTATGACATAAACATAATATTTGTTAGGTATATAGATGGTACACTTGCTGTAATGTTCAAACTAATGTTCAACAAAATATTTCGGTATAAACATTTAGAAAATATATTTTGTTCATTCACAACAAAGGAACCAAACATATAAATATACATACTTAGACAGATAGAGAAAATGTCCACACATACAAAATGTCAGTGATAAATTCCCTACTCAGAAAAGCATTTACTTTCTTCCATGCAAATGAAGCACCTAATAAAAATAGCCTCATAGTAAAACAAATACTAATCAACAATGGGTAGTCTAACAAGTTAATAGATTAAACCGTAGAACGATGCAATAAATACATCAGATACCAAACACATTAAAATTACACCAACACATAGAATCTATTAAGTGTATTGAAAACGTACTAACTATAGAATAGAATACTTTATCACAACTCTCCTAAAATAGAACAAAAATCCTTTATATCAAACCATAAACTAGCACTCTTAAAGTACACTAAAATTGAAAACCTTCTTATCAATATCAAACTGCAAACCATACTCTCTACACTCTGAAAATTAGTTGGTGATAGGAAGGGCATTCAGCTGTAGAAAATCTGCTAAACAAAGAGTTTGGAAGGCTATTTAGCTGTGTCAAAAACATGACAACAACCCTAGAGTTGGTGCCACATAAAATGCACCTGGTAGAGTGTGGGATCATATGTAAGATGTAGGTCACAGGCCTATATGAGAGGTCAGTAGCTCCACTTGATACTGATTTGGTCTGCGAAGACCTGTCAAACCCTTGTTAGCAAGGCAGACAGATGTCAAATGATGATGATGAAACTTGTAAACCTAAAAAAAAATTATAAATGACTTATGAATTTAGTTGGAAACAAAAATTCTAAGATAATATATTAGCTATAATAAAAAACACTTTGCATCTGGATCACTATCTACTTAAAATGAAGAACAATTGCAATGCTTTACACCAAAAGTTCTCAACCCATTTCAGCCAAACCCCTTTTGCCCCTCGAAATCACGAAACGCCCCCTACCCTATTTTTCCATTTTTCAATATACTACTGATTTTGATATCAGTAGATTACTGGGCCAAATCAAGTTATGTTAGAATCTTTGAAAAATACTCGTACGAATTAAATACAAAAAGTTTCAGTCCAAAACAAAGGCAAACTATTTAAAATTATATATTTTTGAAAAATAGACGTGAATGTTCTCAACGATTTGATCTCAGTCGAATAAGCTTTGTTTTTAAATTCTATATTTCACTGTTAGCTGTTGTAATATTTTGAGTGGATAGACAATTCTATAATTCAAACTGTAAAGTCAAAATACAAAAGATGCAAAATATGAAGAATTTCTCACCTTTCTCTGAAATCACAAACTCAAGGGAAAAATAATACCTTGCAAAATAAAATACCTCGTAGCAAAATGAAATACTTAGTAGCAACGAATGAATTGAGAAGCTTGATGACAGTGAGAAAGCAATATCTGTATTCCTTATATATATATAAAGATAGATAGATACACACACACATAAACACGCATGCACACACACACACACAGACACACACACACATACACACACACAATACACACACAAACACACACATACATACACACACACAAACTTGTGTGTGTGTGTGCCTTTGGTACAGAAAGAATTTTGTCTCTAGTTTTTATTGCCAGGTCAAAGGCCACGGCTCTTTTCAACAACGCCAAATAGCAACGCCATATATATATATATATATATATATATATATATATATATATATATATATATATATATATATATATATATATTGACTCGTTCTTCCTCACTTTTCGTTGCTTCACCATCTTTGTTTGTTTACACTCTCGTGTCACCTTTATTTACGTGCCCCAACGACTCATTTTAGCCGTTGCTCGCACCAACCGGAGGTATATGGTCTTTAAAGCGATGAAATACCAATGATGGTTGGAAGATCACTGATGAAGGACTAACTTTATTCATATGTAACCCATTTGCAACCACGCAGCACGTTTATTCTCATATTTACACAAAGCTGTGACCCGTCTATTTCGTTCTTACTGCTTCCTCTTTCTCTGTATCTTTACCCTCTCTAACAGTCACTCTCTCTGTTAGCCTCTTCCTCACCCTTCACTCACTCACTCTCTGTTACTACCACTCCTCCTCCTCCTTCTTCCCGTTTGACCTGTGCGTAATTCCTTTCTTTCGCACGCTTGGTGAGGCTTGTTCGCCTTTTTTCATGAATATGTATATTATTATTGTTGTTGTCATTATTATTATTATTGCTATTATTATTATTATTATTATTATTATTATTATTACTATTATTATTATTATTATTATTATTATTAATGTATGTGTGTGTATATGTGTGAGTGTATGTGTATGTATGTGTGTATGTATATATGTATGTATATATATATATATATATATATTTCTTTTATCTTTTCTTTTCTTTTTTTCTTTTTTTTTCTTTCTTTTTTTAATTTATTTATTATTATTATTATTATTATTATTATTTTTTTTTTTTTATTTATTTATTTTTTTTTTTTTCTTCTCGTGCAATGGCCATACTCGATAACGAGGGGGCAGCCATCATGTATGTACCTATATATGTACGTATTCAAAGGAATTGACACCAAAAAGAAGCAATGGTGGTGAAGGGTGTGGGTACATACGAACATACACACTGTGTGTGTATGTTCGTATGTACCCACACCCTTCACCACCATTGCTTCATTTTTGTGTCAATTCCTTTAAAGTTGTTCTTGTAACTGTTGTAAAATTGACGTCCTTATTTTCATTTTCTTTGATTTCTTTTGTTTTTCTTTTATCTCCCTAGTGAATTCGTTGAAAAGCTTCTTTTATTTATTTTCTTCATTTTCTTCATTCAAATGCATTCACACTGGCTATCGAAGAGATGTACAAATATGACTTATAAAAATTACCAAACTAAAGGGGCTACCAGCGCCCCTATAGCTCCCCTCCCCTTAGCTTAAAACGCCCGCCCAAAACTCCCCCGGGAGCTCCGAAACGCTCCATATGCCCCCCCCCCCCCGTTGGGAACCTTTGCTTAACACCATACTAATCAAGACAAATTAGATAGAAAATATTACTATACAGATGTCTTCACAAAGTTATATGATTAATGAATGGAAAAATATTCATGGTACCTCATAATTCTAGAGTAAAAACAAACAACATACACAATCATAAACACAAACAAAAAATCTAAATGATAACATAAATCCAATAATCAAAATTCCAATTCCTGTGTTAATGACCACTACCACCAACAGAAGCCCTGCCTAATATATTGAAGCAGAATCACCTGTAAACATCACAATATTATGGAACTGAGACAAAGGAGTGCTAGAAACATTGATGATGGATTTATGAACTTTATTGATCCAAATATATGGCTAGGGACTCATCAAAAACTTCTTCTTCACGACCAAATTCTTGAGAGGGTTGTGGGGACAGGGTCCTCAAACACTCCTTCCATTGGGTCCTGTCAGAAGCAACCATCTTCAACTGATTTGGCTGGATCCTCAAGCATAACCAGCCAAGCTCATGGATGTTATCCAACCATCTTGTTTGTGGTCTACTCCTGGGTGTCCTGTTTCTTGGTTTTGCCAAGAAGAATCTTGGTAAAAAATCATAAAAATATAAGACAGCCATGTATATATATATACACACACACACACACACACACACATATCTCTCTCTATCTCTCCCTCTTTCTCTCTCTCTCTCTCTCTCTCTCTCTCTCTCTCTCTCTCTCTATATATATATATATATATATATATATATATATATATATATATATATATATATATATATATATATATATATGATTTATTTTATTTTCGTCGTTTTGGAAGCCTCAACAATGCAGATGGGTAATTCTCCAGGTAACAGGATCCGGTGGTGAAGAGAGAGCTGTAAGGGAATGTAGAATGAGGTCTATAGTGTGTAGAAGAACGTAGGAAAGAGCGTAACAAATAAAAATAATAACACGAGATAGAGTTACCTTGGGGGAGATTTAATTGTCCCTATATTTCGGATTCGCATGCATTTTCCGGGAGAGGGGTTTATCTGTCCGAGAGGAACGGTACGTGTCCTCTGCTGTTCGCTGTTTGTGACTAACTGAGGTATTCTGCAGAGCGCACGTGCGCATGGATTAAGTGCAGTCAAGCAAAGGTCGACGATCGAAGCAGTTCTTTTAATTGTGGGAGTGGGATGCCGTTAGCTGTCAATCCATTGTACTATTTATTTGTGGTGGTTTTTGGTACTAGCAGTGTAGTATATTCGTATGGTAGTAGTCTGCCTGGTCGGTGGATGGTGGCAGTGCTACACACACAATAACAATCGTTAGAATGCTACTATGTGTGCGTGCGTGTGTTGTCTCGTTTGTTTACACCAACCACCTCATTTCGCTTCTCTCGGATCGGTTATTTATTTGTGGCCCTAGGCGTTTGATCCAAAGTGCTTCCTTGATTCGTAACGTGCCGACGTTACGTTCTGTCGCTAGTCACTATGCAAATATCTTAATCACACAGCTATTGTGCCTTGCAAATTGTATAACTATGACAATTTCCTCCATTTACTTTTAACTTTCTAGCTGCTGAAATCAATAGCTCAAGTTTCATCTCAAAATGCTGAGCTATCTGATTCTTTCATTATCCTATCAGAGCATGATATAATAAAATATCATCATTTTACATCTGTTGTTCCATGCTTTCATGGGTTACACGGGTCCTTCTCAGTACAGCATTTCTCCGCTTTTCACATTTCTTTGTCATCTCCCCCATGAGCTTTAGCAATCTGAAATTAGCTCTCACCATTTCCATCCAGGTCTTCCTTGGTCTACCTCTACTGCAGCCTACTTCAACTGGCATTACTTGGCATTTCTTCACCCACTGATCATCATCCATGCACATCACATGTCCATATCAATGCAGTCTACTCTCTGGTACATTACTTCTGATTCCTCTTAAACCAAGTTTCTCCCTCAGTTCATCCATGCTTTGTCATTCTTGCACATTAACATTTCATATCCATGGGACCATGCTTGCCTCATTTCTCTCCCGCCTCCACATGTCCTCTGTGTTCATTGCCCACGTCGCAATACCATGCAACATTGCACTTCACACGGATGTAACAGTACAACACATAAAAATAAATAAATGTATCTATTCTTATCCAGTTTTCAACCAATATATGTAACATAATTAATTCATTACAAATCCCGTTATTGATATTGATAATAAATTCCATAACTAAAACTTTAGTATAAACTTTCCATAAATTAAAATCACGAAAAAGATTGAAGACTACACTTTTAAAATGCAACACTATACACTGTTTGTTATTATTGTGTTTTAGAGAAAGAATTATTCAAACAAAAATGATAGATCACCAGCCAAATTATCTATTTCTCTTTCTAAATATTTCATTGGAATTCATGAGATGATTAATGATTTCCTGTTCATTATAAGTGTAAATTAGATTCCAAGTCATTTCTTGGACTCAGCTTGATACCATGAAAGACTTTTCAGTTTGTAGTTTATATTGTATGCTTAGTAAAACCAGTATATATATATATATATATATATATATATATATATATATATATATATATATATATATATATATATATATATATATAGTTATACTTGGGGAGTATCACATTTGTGTAATATTGCCAGAATTAATAACAGAACACACTCACTGTTTGGTTGGTTTTCGCTTTTCGCTTCTGTGTCTTTTATATCGGTAATCTAATTTATTCGGTCCTCAATGTTGCCATTGACTGACCAACGGTCAAAAATAATACAGATACAATATAGACACAAACACATATATATAGTTTATCAAAGTTCTTTCGTTGCACATCTGCAACATCGTCAGTGGAGCTATTGTTTCTTCCCGTTGCATTGTATTTTCTACGCCATCTTTATTTAGTCTGTTTATATATTTATTTATTTGTTTATTTTAGTTTGTCTTCTTTGCGCATGCGTTTGCGTATGTGTATAGTGTTATGCTTGATGTGTGTTCGTGATTGGGTGACTGTGTATTGGTTAATGTATTCTATCTTTACTAGTGTGTGTTTATATGTGTTTGTTGTTATTGTGCTTGTGTATGTATTTATTTATTTATTTATCTATTTATTTATTTATTTATTTATTTATACTTCTCTTAGGTCAGTGTTGTTTGTTTGGGTGTTGTTGTTATTCCATTCATTTTTTCTGTTTAGCCTTGGCCTTCTAAGTTCTATTTCACTGGCCTCTCTGATTTGCCTATCTGCTGGGTCATTTCTATATTTAGATATTATTCTAATTTCTATGTTGTCTATGTTACCGTCGTGTTGTTGTCTGGCATGTTCGTATAGTACTGAACCATTTTTTCGTCCTTTTAGTTCCCCCCAGTGTTGGTCTACCCTTTCACCTATGCTACGAGCTGTCTCGCCTATGTATGTTGTTGTCATGTTTCTGCAAGTACCTTCTGTACATCTTATGCTATAGACTACGTTTCTAGTTTTACAGTTTATCCGGGGGTTTACCTTACATATGATACATTTCCTATTGGTACAGTGGGTTTTCTTAAAAAGGTTAGGTTTTGCTGATCAGGGATTTTATGGTGGTTCCTGGCTTTTCTACAACCTTAATCTTTAAGTGGGTCTTTCTCAGGGCCTTTCTACACTGGTTAGCTAATTTCTCTCCAGGGGTAGCGTCCACAAACATGACACTCTGGTATCTCTGGTTGTTGTACCATGAGGTGGCTTTCCTTATCTTATGTCTAGCCCTATCTAAGCTATTCCATGATTTGCTCCTGTATAATGGGCAAATTCCTTTCATGTCTAGTTCTATGAGGGTCTTATACTTCTCCGTGGCTCCTTTGTATACTCTAATTCTGTCTCTTTGGTTGTAGCCAGAGAACTGCATGCGGTTGATGAAGTGTTGGATGTGTCTTTCCATTTCTGTTGGGTCGCACATGTGGGACACGTTCTTCATCATTCGTACCAAGTCTGCGATCAGAATATTAAACTTAGCACTACGGGACATTGCTGCGTTTTTGAGTATCAGGTATTTGGAGGCCATGGGTTTAGCATAGTGTGAGTGGAGAATTTGGGCTCTCTCGTCTATAGTGTTAATCCAGAGTTCCGTGTCTAATACAGGTAGTCTATTGTTAGGGTGTTTGGAAAGGTAGTCGATAGTTACAGTTATACTCTGGTGTATGGAATTAGCTATCTGCTGGATGCTTTCCATTGTGCTACGTTCTAAATCAAACTTGTTAGTGCTCTCTGTGGGGATGTTCTTATAACTGATATCGTCTACGTAACGAGAGTACATGATGAGGTCTATGGAGCTCTCATTAAGGAGATCTTTAAGTCTCCTTTGCCACCATACCATAAAAAGGTTAGCAACGTCACCAGCTATGCTGACCCCAATGGCTGCTCCTTCATTTTGGGTGTAGATCTTCTCGTTGAACTTGAATATGTGGCCCTTTAGGGTAGTTTTGATACTAGCCCTTATTGCATGTGCGACCATTTTTCTTACCTGATCATTGTTTTGGGGGATCCGTATAGCTTTGGTCCACCCAATCCACCTTCCCATGGGAGTCTTTTTAGCCATTGAGGTTATGGTGGGGGTTTACCTCTTATGGGTATACTAGGGCAGAAACGTCTAAGGTCATGGCTGTCTAGGTAGACAGTGTCGTAGGTAAGTTTAAGTAGGAGGCCCAGTTCGTCTGTGTCGACGTCGCAGAAATCCACCTCACTCTCAATGATCATTTCCACACATTTTTCCACAGCAAAATCAATGTTAATGGATGGGTACAGTGATAGCACATCCATGCTGCCTATTATGCAGTTGGATAGGTTCCTGTTTTTGTTGCACTCACTGATTCTGCTGAGGAGGTCCTCTGTACTGTCACATACATCTGGGGACATCTTGATTATGGGGCGTATAAGCATTGAGAGGAAGTAGGAGATCCTGTAGTTGCTAGCTATATTTGCTCCGCATACGGGTCTTGTTGCTGGTCCTGTTGTCGGGTTGTCGAATGTCTTGTGGTCTTTGCTGAGCCCATACAAGGGTGGTATGCCATTGTTAGACGACTGGAAGTTGTTGGCAGTGCGTCTGCTTGGCTTTAGGATGTCGGTCCACATCATCATGTGAGCGTTGAATATTTTCTATCTCCCATCATGTATTTGCTGTGCAATTTCGCTCGTGTTGGTGATGTGGGGTTGCATAGCATTGATGTAATTCGGCTATCTATTGACATCCTACCAGACTTATCCGTGGGTAGACATACTACCTCAGCATCCCTTATGCGCTGCTTGAGGCTAACCAAGCCTTCTACAGGTTTCCTCCCAAGTTGTTGGGCCTCTGGTCTGCTCTGTCTCTTAGTATACCGGTCTACTATTTGTCTAAACTTATTTCTAGCTATGGTGAACTGTGCCTCTGTCTCGTCATCTATTTGTTGTGGTATGCAAACTCTTTTATTAAAGGGTAACCTCGTAGGATAGATATTACCCATCTTATATGTTTTGTCAGCTGGGTTGAAGAATAGTTTCTCTAAGGGGTTGTCATTATATCTATCGTTATAATGGTTTGTGTTGCTATTATTGTTATTATGGTGGTTGTTGTTGTTCCTATCATTAGCATTATTATTATTGTTATGATTGCTAGATGTATTGTTGCAGTGTTTGTTAGATGTATTGTTATGATTGCCAGATGTATTGTTGCTGTGATTGTTGTTTTCTTCACCGTTACTGTTATTTCTACTATTGTGGTTGTTACTTTTATTATGTTTCTTGTTTTTGTTGTGTCTATCATTAATGTTGCTACATGTATTATTTCTATTATTACCACTGTGGTTGTTGTTGTTGTTATTCGTATTGTTACCGTTATTACTACTGTGGTCGCTGCTGCTGTGTCTGTAGTTAATGTTTCTATTATTATTATTATTATGGTTGTTGTTGTGTGTTCTGTTATTAATTCTGTCAATATTACACAAATATGACCCTCCCCAAGTATAACAATATTTGTTTCGACACACGATTTCATATCAAAAACCTCGCAAAACTAATTCATCGCCGTATATATATATATATATATATATATATATATATATATATATATATATATATATATATATATATATATATATATATATATATATATATATATATATATATATATATATATATATATATATATATATATATATATATATATATATATATATATATATATATATATATATATATATATATATAAAGGGCGGTGGATTGGCAGTATCGGTAGAGGGTCGGACTCCATGCTTTGACGCATAAAGTTACGGCCCTTGCCATTCTGAGTTCAAATCTTGCCGAGGTTAACTTTACCATTCATCCTTGCGGGGTCGATAAAATAAAAGTACCAGTAATGAACTGGGTTATTGCTGGCCTTGTGCCAAAAGTAGAAACAGTTATATATATATATATACAGAACTTATGTTTACCGAATTCGCAGACTAGACCCCTTCTTCCTCCGGTTAGACCTGTGCGAAATTCCTTCCTTGCTCACATTTCAACCAGGTTTGATGGTCTTTATTCTCTCTCGTTCACGATTCACCGAACTTATATTCATAGAAATGTTTGGACTTGACTCGCTCTTCCTCACTTTTCGTTGCTTCACCATCTTTGTTTGTTTACACTCTCGCTGTTCCCTTTATTTACATGTCCCAACGACTTTCTTTAGCCGTTGCTCGCACCAACCGGAGGTATATGGTCTTTAAAGCGAAGAAATACCGATGATGGTTGGAAGATCACTGATGAAGGACCACTTTATTCATATGTAACCCATTTGCAACCCCGCAGCACGTTTATTTACACACACACACATATATATATATATATATATATATATATATATATATATATATATATATATATATATATATATATATATGTATATATACACACACACATATATATATATATATGTGTGTGTGTGTGTGTGTGTGTATATACATATATCTGTGCGTGTATATATATATATATATATATATATATATAACGAAGGAGTTGTGGTAAGGAACCAGATGGACCATAACGCACCAGAGTATTCAATACTTAGGGTAGAGCTCAAGCTATTTCGACGGCTATTTCTCTCCAGAAATAGCCGTCGAAATGGCTTGAGCTCTGCTGTCGGGGTCATACATTTTCCTATATATATATATATTTATATAAGTTATTCCGGGTTGAATCGAGGGTAACCACAGTAAGTAAGGTACTCAATACCTAGCAGAGTATAAATGTTTTAATATAGAAAAGCTTCTACAGGGCTAGAACTGTTTAATTCGTGAGAAATCATCATGAGATTCCTGATGATTTCTCACAAATGAAACAGTTCTAGTCCTGTAGAAGGTTTCTATATTAATATATATATATATATATATAACGAAGGAAATGTGGTAAGGAACCAAGTGGACCATAACGCACCAAAGTACTCAATACTTAGGGTAGTAGAGTAGGTAATATATTAATATAGAAAAGCTTCTACAGGACTAGAACTGTTTCATTTGTGATATATATATAGACAATATGCCCCCACACCCTTCTACTGCAAAGCGGTCCTGGAGGTGCCATGGTAAAAAAGCACGCAGCCCACACTGTCAAATGAACGTGTAGGTGCCACAGAAAAAAGCACCCAGCATTCACTGTAAATGAGGTTGTGTATATATTAAATATTTAAACATTATTTAAAATTAAAAATCAAAATTAAAGATTAAAATTTACTTTAATATTAAAAATTTAATTTAATATTAATATTAAAATTAAAAATTTAAAAATTAAATATTTAAAAGTATTATTTAAAATTAAAAATCAAAATTAAAATTTACTTTAATATTAAAAATTTAATTTAATATTAATATTAAATTAAAAGTTACGAATATTGGTAAACAATCTTCAACTTCTCTATCCAACTTATTATGGAACCTAAAATCCAAGAATATTAACTATTCTTTATCTTGGGAAATTATCTCCGTAGCTCCATCATACACAGCTCTATCCAAATTTGGCTCCCTTTGCGTGGAAGAAATATTCTTTATACTAAAATGTAAGAACTCTATTAATTTGCGTAAAAATGTATTTAGTTCTTGTAAACATCGTTTAAACTCAACTTTTAGATATATATATAAAATGTAATATATGGTTAATCTCCTTTACATAACGTTTTCTATATCCAACCACCTACAACTTCATCCCTCAGATTGTATCTATATATGATTCATATATATATAATTTACTTTCTATTATCTCTACTTCATAAATATACTTTATATTATTACACTTATCAATAGATTATAACCTTTTTATATGACTACATGAAATTCTTTTAAGAAAAATTCTAAAAAATTTTCCTTGAAAGACTTTCTGAAGGTTTTAGATAATTCTTGGTAAAACCTTTGAAAGTTCCTTTGAAAGATATGGAAAAACCATTATTTTCATATCTTCCAATATTTTATATCTTCAAACATTTTAAATATATATCCAAATATTTATATATATGAGGAATAACGTATGGTTTTTATATATATGTGGAATAACCTATGGTTTATGTTTTAATTATACTCTTAAGATAAATTTTTTAACTTTATAACATTTATGACTTCTCATTAAAATAAAAAAAGATAAAATATAAAAAATTTTTTTAAAGGTTTTTTTATGTATCCTTGGTATTTGAGTTCTTAAAAAATCACTTCTAACTTCCTTTATACTTCCTTACTGTTTTTATAATATAATTAAGTAGTTATTCCTTTGTAAACTCTCGTAAATTTTCATAAATTTGAATTATTTGGATGTTTAAGTTTTGACTTACAACTATTAATAAATATAATTTTGCCAAACTTACTTTAATCTAATAAACTATACTAGATTTTCTCCAATGTAAAATACTATACATTTAAATAATTCATAATCCATAACATACACATCTAAACCAATATATTATTACTAATACATCTTAATATAATATAAATACTTCTGTTTTAATTTTAATTTTCAATTTTTAATTTTTTAATTTTTAATTTTAATATTAATATTAAATTAAATTTTTAATATTAAAGTAAATTTTAATCTTTAATTTTGATTTTTAATTTTAAATAGTATTTTCAAATATTGATAAATATTTAATTTTCAATAAATATTGTAATCACAACATAATGAACCCTACATTATGATTATTATTCTTCCACATTAATCTTATTACATCTTTTACTTCTTCTTTCACTTAGGTATATTTACGTTCTGAATATTCTTCCATTAATATTTATTTCCTCGTTCACTTTGATTATCTTCACTATCACTATGTATAATCATTCTTTCTTTCTTCTTCTCTCTTTCTCCTTCCTTTTCTTCTCTCTTTCTCCTTCCTTTTCTTCTCTCTCCCTTACATATCCTCTTCTTCCAACAGTTTAATTTAAATAAACCGTTATCTTTTCAATTTTTCGGACACTCATTTGCATACTCACTCATAACTTTATATTACCCTCAATAAAATATTATCTCCACTATCCAGGAAGCTCCAACCGTTAAGGTTGTCTTTTTTCCGTGTATGTCAATATTTATTTATAAAACAAATCTGTATTTTATCTGATGAAAGCGCACCATAATTTGCCTCGGTTGCCCTTGAAATATATATAATAAAATAAATATGGTTTTATAAATATAGTTTCCATTTATTAATATATTGTGAATTTAATCCACTAACCAGTTGAGTGCTTTATATCAGTTATAAAAATGTTTAAGCTTGTTGAATCCCAACAAATTAAATATAACCTCTGCACACACACACACACACACACACACACACACACACACACACACACATATATATATATATATATATACAGTATATACATTTAAATTGAAGAAGCCAAGGTTTTTAAATGAAATCCATCTTTAATCTCTACAAATGTTTCTATACAGATGAGAGACACGTATATACATGCAAACAATGAACCAATCTGTTACAATTAATAATCATTCACATATATCTTTAAATGCATATCTTCAGCAGTGTGAAAGAAAGAGTTAATTCATCACAACAAGCAGCAAATAATGAAAGAATGCAGAAAACCGATGTAAGCAAATAAATGGCAAATAGACCGAAATAATATTTTGGGACATATGAAGCATGTAGCCATATAGATCTTTTGTGTGAGCTTTAGATATATAATTGTTTCTACTATTGGAACAAGGCCAGCAATTACCCAGTACATTACTAGTACTTTATTTTATCGACCACGTAAGGATGAAAGGCAAAGTTAACCTCGGCGGGATTTGAACTCAGAATGGCAGGGCCGTAACTCTATGCGCCAAAGCATGGCATCCGACCCTCTACCGATACTGCCAATTCCCCCATTATAGCTTTAGATATATAATGGTATAGGAGCAGTATCATTCTGTAAAACAGAGAGAAACGAATATTAGACTATCGAAAATCAAAGAAGGCGCTCTAGAATGTAAAGTTAATAAGCTCAGCATGAAGACATATGCAAAATGTAGGCTCATTAGATTGGCAGTGTCGCTTGAGCGTCAAACACCATGCTTTGCAGCCTAGAGTTGTGGCCCTTCATGCCGAGATTAACTTTGCCTTTCATCCTTACGGGGTTGATAAAATAAAGTACCAGTAATGCACTAGGGTAATTGCTGGCCTTATGTCAAAAGTAGAAAAAATTATTATTGCTTAATCATGTTACTCACTTGGGCATAAACAAAAGTCTGAAGCAAAAATCAATCTCCCCATGATAGAGCCAGCATTTGTTATTATACCAGCATGGGAAGAAAAAATTTGGTGATTTGATTTAGAAACCTTCGTTTCTTCAGTTTAGATATGTATGCTCTACTGCCCTCACCATCTTTAACAGCAAGTATCCTAACCTTTGGAATACACTTTCGATTGCATTTGAATTCCTAATTATTGTCAACCTCAAGTGTGCATTGAGCTTTTCACACCTTACCAAAATTAATAGTGGACTCCTCCACTATAATTACTCAAATGCACACACACACACATGTAATAAAAGACTAATACATTTTGGTACAATGCAGTAGAAAAATACAAAGGGCAAATGATGACAAATAAAACAAAACAAAGTAATAAAGGAAACTTAAGAATCAAAGAGGCCATTATCATCAACCAGAAAAAACACAGATAAATAATAGGTTGTAAATGCATGAAGCAGACTGGTTGGTCTAACAATTTCGCACATGCGTATTTCAGACATGTAAACCAGTTAAGGAAGAACATATTGATCGTTCATTTTGTTTTGCTCTGTTTCAGCTCCACATTTGAAAAGAGGGCAATAGCCCTGAGATATCAAGGTTGGCTCCTTGAATTGCAGGTGCACCTCATTTTTGCCAGTTGAATGAACTAGAGCATATTGATATAATGGCTAGCCCATTCAGGGTATCGAACCCATCAACTTATAATCATGAGCTAAACATCCTAACCCCTTAGCCACATGCCATCATCTCTCTCTCTCTCTCTCTCTATATATATATATATATATATATATATATATATATATATATATATATATATATATATATGTATATATATATATATATATACACACACACACACATATATATATATATATATACATATATATATATATAAAATAGATTATGTGTGTGTGTGTGTGTCTGTCTGTTTCCGCATAACTTCTACAACTTACAACCGATCTTTTTCAAATTTGGTACACACATGCGTTATGCTCCTGACCTTCGTACGAACTCATTATAAGAGAAAACCCGACTAAGAAAGAATCATTTTTGTCAACTTCTACACTTTACATTCGATTTTCTTCAAATTTGGAAGAAACATGCATTATGTTCTCGACTTTATTTTGGACTCATAACATTCTGTTTAGTGCAGCCCGTGGGCTAGAAAAAACGAATTGAAAGAATCCGCATTGTTATAACGCTTACAATTTGCGACCGATTTCCTTCAAATTTGGAACAACTATGCCTCATGTACCAAACATTATTTTGGACTAACCGATTTTTCAAGTTGTTATCTAATTCGACCCCTGTGTGAGAAAACCTAAATTAAAAAAAGTATCAACGTCAATAACTTCTACAGTTTGCGGCCAATATTATTCAAATTTGTACCAATTATGCATTGTGTTCCGTTTAATATTTTTTACTCATAACATTTAAGTTGTTCTGCCTACTGTAGCCCCTAGCAGCAGAGAATCAACTGAAACAGCCACCTCAATTGCATGGTTTACTGCTTGGTCCATGCGGGTTTATCGATTTCCCCCCACTAGCATAGTACATTATGCACAGATGTTTAGTATAAAGGTCGCATTTCATAAGACATCAGTTGTACCAGAAAAAGCTTAATTGGTGAAAAAGAGTCAGAACGGATCTATTGAAAAAGTCCTCGCCAATGGTTAGCAAAAATAAACCCAGGTGTTACTGGTTTATTTTTTTCACCAAAGAAGTAGGGCACAAACTACAATCTATGTTTCCGCTCCAACTCACAATCATATTTGATTTTTTTTTATTTATACGTGTTACTATGCTTTTGAAGTTTAATTTTTCCAATCCCATGCAACGCTGGGCTCCACTGCTAGTAATATATACACACACATATATATATATATATATATATATATATATATATATATATATATATATATATATATATATATATGTGTGTGTGTGTGTGTGTGTGTGTGTGTCTGTGTGTGTACTATGTTTAAGAGTAATCTCAACACACATTAGCTTTATTATTTCTTATTCTCAGAGTCTTTGTATTTGCTGACTTACAATCATTTGTAATCTAAGAATATGATCTGAAACTTTTTGATCTAACAATACTTCAGATTACAAAAACAAAATATACTCGAAAGATTATTATCCTTGTTTCAGGCAGGAAAATTACAGATTATTTGGCTCGAAAGTTCATGTGCTGATTGACACAAAAATTTTCTTTATCTATATAATTTTGAGCTTCGAAAATATTTTTTGTTTTTAATCTTCATCATCTTCCAGTGATTCTTGCAAATAACATTTTAAACTAATTCTAAGAGAACTCATGTCAGTGTATATGTGTGTGTGTTTATATGTGTGTATATGTGTGTGTGTTTATATGTGTGTATATGTATGTGTGTTTATTTTCAAGTATTTCATTAGGTATAAAGAGAAAGGGAAGGTTTAAACTTAATGTACCAAAAGAAAAAGAAAAGTATTCTAATGCAATCAGAGCAATAATTGGATGTTTTATTTTCCAAAAAAGCCACATTGTGAAAGACAATAAGTATTAAGTTTCAATAGTGAAGGGTAAAAATTATTAGATTGTTTCTGGAATTCCAAATTTAATAAAGAAAGATAAAAAGAATTTAAAAAAATCTAAGAAAAACAATCCCTTGGAGAAAATTTTATCAAGACTTGAAAATATGTTTTCCAAAAATGACTTACTTTTATTGTTTCTTTTTTTCATATATATTTATTTGATTTTTTAATTTAATTTTTATTTCAATTTTTTGCCTTTTCTTCTCAATTTCGGTGTCTGAAAGATTCATTCTACTTATTTTCAAATATAGAGATTATGGATAGCAACTGCAATATGAAAATCATTTTTTGTAATAGATAGATGCAGCCATATATATATATATATATAAGATATATATATATATATATATATATACACATATATATATATATATACAAATATTATATATATATAATATTTAAATGGAAACGAAAGGCTTCAGAAACATGAGATGTTAACATCACAAGCACATTTAACATATAAATAACCTAGAGCATAAATTGCAGAGATAATTAACTCACTTTTTGGCTCTATACAAATTCATCTGAAGCAAATTATAGACTAACACTGTTGAAATGTATATGTATAATAAAGCAGAATATTTCTGTTTGAATAATCTACATTATTTTTTTATCCTCCCTGTTTCTTTTCTTTTCTTTTGAAGAATATAGATTCTTCACAACAGGATTCAAATGGAGAATAAGGAGAGAGCAATTTTCAAAATTGAGAAAATTTCTTTTTTTTTATTCTGAAAGTTGAAATCAATACAAATTATTTTCTTTAAATTAGACATTTTTTTTTCAGGTTATTCTGCACTCTCTCTAAGAACATACTTTTGCTATGCTTAAAAAGACACATACATATTAAAATGTTAATATACACACCTCACTGTCACATTCACCCAAACCCACACAAACAGACACACACACATATATATATATTTATATATATATATATATATATATATATATGTATATATATATATATATACATATGTGTGTATGTGAGAGTTAATGCATAAAGACAATGGAATAGGGAAGGGAGTTGACAGAGAAAGGGTGTACACTTGTGTGTGTAAAAAATGTAACAAACAGAAAGAAAAATATATTAAATATTAGCAAGATTTTATTATATTTGTATATAATTTTCTATATTTTTCTATATGTATCAGATTAATATTGTATCAGCACATCCTGTCTATTTCTGGTACATGTTTATATATAAAATATTGAATCTCAAAAAGGTATGTTCAGGAAACTTTCACCAATTGGTTTCATAAAGTTTTCAATCTGAATCATCATCATCATCACCGTTTTATGTCCGTTCTTCCACGCTAGCATGGGTTAGACGGGTTGTCCTGTTGTGGGCAGTGTCTGGTCGGCTGACCATGCCTTGCTCATACAGGAACTGATTTGGCTTGATTTCTACAGCTGGATGCCCTTCCTAACACCAATCTCATTTACAGTGAGTGGTGAGTGCTTTTTCGTGGCGCCTACACGTCCACTTTACAGTGTGGGCTGGGTGCTTTTTTGCCGTGGCACCTCCACGATCACCTTAGAGTGGGGGGTATGGGGGCATATTGTCTATATGCTTCAGCTTGTACCCATGGGAGCTTGGGTACTCTGTATTACTGCGTGACGCCAGAGGTCACGGTCATGTGTCATCGCCTTGGAGAGGTGTAATTGGGTAAGGTCGGCTTTTATCACCGCATCCCAGGTCTTCTTGGGTCTCCCCACTCCGCGGTTTCCATCGACTTCTAGTGCTCTGCACCTTTTTATGCAGCTGTCATCCTTCATACGCATCACATGTCCATACCAACGCAACCGCCTCTCCTGCACACAGCATTTGATTCCTCTTATGCTCAGTCTCTCTCTCAATTCATTTATGCTTTGTCGTTTGCGTATATTACTATTACACATCCATCGGAGCATGCAGGCTTCGTTTCTCTCTAATCTACGTAAGTCTTCCACCTTCAGCGCCCAGGTCTCACTGCCATGTAACATTGCTGTTCGGATACACGCATCATACAGTCTGCCTTTCATTTTGAGGGAGAAGCCTTTTGCAGCTAGCAGTGGCAGTAGTTCCCTAAACTTCTTCCATCCCGTTCTTACCCTAGTTATTGTACTTTCTGAACACCCACCTCCGCTGCTAATTCGGTCACCTAGGTAGCAGAAACTGTCTACTGTCTCTACAGAGCCCTCCCAGAGATTGGTGGTACTTGTTTCCTGTGGCTGTTTGCTGCTTGCTGTCTCAGCACAGCTGCTGCATGTGAAGCCTACATTCTTAATTAAGCTTCCTGAAATCCCGCTACATCTCTTGTGTACCCATTGTTTCCATTTGGGGCAGAGAATGGAGTTCCTACCTACACCTTTCCTACATACTGAGCCAGGCCATTTCCCTGAGGGAATCTGGGTTCTGTTTTCTCATCTACTTACAAGGACCTTAGTCTTTGTCATGTTGACTTTGAGACCCTTTCCTTTCTTTTCTTGTTTTTGGCAACTTTCTTCCACAACACCCAGGTTGTTTAAACACCATTTTCGTTGTCTCTAGATCGTCTGTGTATTTTAAAGAAAGTCTTGAAGAAAGTTTTGAAATATTTGTTCTAATAATTAATGATTCCTAACTAAGATCCAAGGGCACATGTTTTTGAAGAAGGGGTATATTTGTTTTTATAGAACTCAGTGCTATACTGGTACACACACTTACACAGACACGTTTAAACACACACACATATATATATATCATCATCATCATCATCATCATCATCATCTTCGTTTAACGTCCATTTTCCACGCTAGCATGGGTTAGACGGCGGGAGTTGTCCCACTTGAGGCAAGGCTGGTCTGGTGACCGTGTCTCGCTCATATAGGACTATCTGGCAGGTTTTCTACGGCTGGATGCCCTTCCTAACACCAACCACATTTACAGTGTGGAACTGGGAACTTTTTACCATGTTACCTACACGGCCACATTACAGCATGGACTGTGTGTGTTTTTTTTGTTGTGACACCTACACAAACTCGATCTCATTTTCACGTGCTGTTGGTGGGAGTGGCAGGATAGGGTAGGGGTAGTGGATTGGGGTGTATATTTGGTTAAGAGGTGCCTACTGACTGTAGGTTTCACTTTGTACATAGGCAAGGCTGGTCTTCTGTATTACTGCGTAGCGCCAAAGATCTCGGTCAAGAGACATTGTCTTAGAGAGATGTAAGTGTGTGAGGTCGGAATTTATCAGATCATCATGATATATAATATATATATATATATATATTATATATCATTCAATCAATATTTATTATTTCAAATGAAATAATAGAACACAGAGAAATATGTGCATAATCATAAACCAACTTAAAATAATGTCATAATGTCAAGTGGGAGATAAAATAAGAGCTGCCCAAATGTTTCTATCATTGGCTTTTTCCCAAATTGCAGTGACTTTTGTACTCAGTTCTTTTGAGATGATTCTTTGGAACACTCAGCATGGAAGTTACTAATTGGATGCTGGATTTGACGACCAATCCATGACTATCACTGGTTTCATACCTGAGTATAGAGATGAGATTGCTCTGTGCATGTGAAAATTTCTGCATTTGTTATGCTATCGTGGTATGTTACACCACAGGTAATGCACAGACAATTTGTGTGAAATGAGTTCACTACTTGTTTTTGTTTTGCGTATGCACAATCTGTGTCTCACAGCCATAAAGAAACATTGGCAGACATAGTGTAGTATACATCCATAACTTCAGATGAATACTGATGCTTGCTTTCTAAATCTGTTGTAGGTCATTCATTGCCTTATAGGCTAATGCTCTTCTGTGAAGTATGTCTTCCTCACCAGTGTGATTACAGCTGATGACCTTTGAGCCTAAGTAGATAAAGCTAACGGTTCTTCTGAGTTTAACATTGTTTGCAAATATACCATTATCATAATCAATGTTTAAACACATGTACTCAGTTTTTACCACATTTAATTCCAGGCCAACAGTGAGTGCTTTGTATATTATGTGATTTAAATGATCAACTGCAAAGACCAACCCTCAACCCAATGTGGTGCAGTTGGTGGAAATGCTGGGTCACCTTCCCTGTAGGCCAACAAGGGCTCTGGTGATTATGGAAAACACATATATATATATATTTGTCAGAATAAAAATAACATCTCAAACAAAAGAGATCGCTATAATAATCTCATTCAGAGAAGCAAATACATATCAAACATCTTATACAAAATCACTGAGGGGTAGATTACTGTAGAAGCATTTTTCCTTAGGGATAAAAAATTATACTGCAGTTTCAAAACCCCAAAAATAGATAGCCCTTCATGATCAACTTCATCCTAAATTCTTCTGGTTAGCTTAGAGAGTAATCAACATTTTTCTTGCTCATAGTAGAATCCACTGGTTGTAGAATTCCATTAGGATATCTTTAAGCATTCCTGAAATACAGAGGTTTAAATTTGACTCTAAAATTTGGACAATTTTACTGGTACACCCAGTATATTAAAAAACATGAGAAAGTTTCATTTTCATTGTTAGATTTTTATTGTGTATCAAACTGTTATGCGCGTTTCGCAGATTATTGGCTCAAGGTTACCCATAGAAATTATGGTCCTGACTCCATTACTGATCTGCTCTTCAAACTGGCAATGTAACAATCCTCTGGGAAATGCGCATAACAGGTTGATACACAATAAATATATTATACATGTAAATGAAACTTCCTCATTTTTTCCATTATATAGACTCTGCCTGTGCATAGAGTGCTTGTTTTGGTACCACCACCAGTAATTCACTGAATCACCTACAGATAGATCTGATCTGAGTTCAGAACTAGCTGTTGAAATGGCTGGTGCTCAGCCATCGGGGTCCCAAATTTTCCATATTACCCACTCTACTATGCTAAGTAACGAGTACGCTGGTGAGTAATTGTCTACCTGGTTTTGCAGCCTCCATTCTGATATATATATATATATAAATATAAATAATAGAAATAATAATACACGGGCAGAAATCTTAAACAATACCTTACTTTTACTATTATTAATAACCTCTGCCATTTTCATTTGATAATTTTATTTACATAATCATTCGATTATTCTAAAAAGAATGTTAGTCTAATGATTTCTTTTATAGCATAAATGTGTTCTTCTCGTTCCACATAACGATGTAATTATCCTTGCTTTTTTTTCGCCCATTGCCAGGGAACGTCTTCACAAACCAACATATTGTCTACCTCTTTTCCTTCAGTTGTAACATTTTTCGAAATATTTACTTCTGCATCCACAGATTGATATTTTTCAGTTTCAGAAGATCCTTTTAACGGTGAAAGCAGTGATTCTTTGCTTAAACTTTAATCTGTTCTTATAATATATATATATATATATATATATATAAATAGACGGTAGCCACGGAGTAGGCAGACCCAGAAAAACCTGGGACGACTTGATAAATTCCGACCTCACACACTTACATCTCTCCAAGACAATGTCACTGGACCGAGATCTTTGGTGTTATGCAGTAATACAAAATACCCGCCTTACCTAAGTACAAAGTGCAACCTACCACAGTCAGTAGGCACCTCTAACAAAAATACACCCCCGTCCCACTACGCCCACCCCATCCACACCACCCCTTTCAATGTAAAGTTATGTTGGTACCACAACATCCAGTCCGAAACAAATGAGGTCATGTAGGTGTCACAACAAAAAAACACAGTCCACGCTGTAATGTGGTCGTGTAGGTAACACGGTAAAAACCTCCCAGTCCCACACTGTAAACGTGGTTGGTGTTAGGAAGGGCATCCAGCCGTAGAAAACCCGCCAGACAGTCCTATGCGAGCAAGACAACCACTCTTGCCTCAAGTGGGAAAACTCCCGTCCAAACCCATGCAAGCGTGGAAGATGGACGTTAAATGATGATGATGATGATGATATATATATATATGTATGTAAAAGGTAAACAGAAATAAAAACACAATCAGTACAGTATATGGAAGGGATATATTAGGTTAATGCTTGATATAGCAGGAAGAGGGTCTCAATGTTTCAGACGCTAGTCCTTCATCAGAAGAAAGAATGAGAAATAAGATAGATTGATGGGAAGGGTGGGTTGGAATTGGAAAAATGTCTTTAGATAAAAATAACAGATCCATTCATGTTGACATCTCTTGCAAAACTGTTGGTGCTGGGGCACTGTGGAATAATAAAAATTGTCGTTTTGGAAGCCTCAACTATGCAGATGGGTAAATCTCCGGAGATTTACCCATCTGCATTGTTGAGGCTTCCAAAACGACCATTTATATATACATATGTATGTATACATGTAATCACAAAGATATGGATATATACATATGTGCACTCAAGGACAGGGACACAGAAATCTGTACACTTAGGTTGTACAATGAGCATAATGAGAACTATATTCATATATATGAATATAGTTCTCATTATCGTCATTGTCATTTTAATGATTGCTAGCTATCATTGACTTGGCAGAACTGATATTAATACCATCAGTATCTTGTGCCATTATCACCATCATGCTTCTTATTATCAACATGTTTGTAATTATTACCTTCATAATTTTAATTCTTTTCGCATCACATCTCTCATTTCTATACTAACAAGTATTAGTCACCTACACCTAGCACATATGTTGCCATGGTAACTGTATTGAAATATCATGTATGTAACATCATATATAGCAACATCTTTCTGTTACTTACAATGTAGGTTATGTAATTATATTTGCTTAAAGTACATTCATTGTGCTTCACAATTTATTTGAATTATTAGTTTCAGTAGGCAAAAATTGTTTCTACTTTTTGGCACAAGCCCAGCAATTTGAAGGGGAAAGTCGATTAAATCAACCCCGTAAGGATGAAAGGCAAAGCTAACCTCGACGGGATTTGAACACAGAACGTAAAGGTCCATAACTCTATGCTGCAAAGTATAGTGTCTGATGCTCTACCGATACTGCCAATCCACCACCCTATAATAATGTTAATAATTGTTTCTACTTTTTGGCACAAGCCCAGCAATTATCCCAGTGTATTACTGGTACTTTATTATATCGACTCCGTAAGGATGAAAGGAAAAGTTAACCTCGGCGGGATTTGAACTCAGTCCGTAAAGGAACGTAACTTGTGCTGCAAAGCATGGCGTCCGACCCTCTACCGATACTACCGATAATGTTAATAATAATAACAATAATGCTTTCTTTATTAGCCACAGAGGGATTATATTCAGAGGACAATAAGGACAGTACAGAGCAGTACATAGTGGGTTTTTTTGTGTGAGGGAAGCGTTTATAAAAAGATTACAAAATGAATATTTGAAATAAAAACATAACAAATTCCCCAAAAGTGGGTATACCCCAAAGGGTCACTCATTGAAAAAGCCCACAAAAAGCCATGCTAACCTTGACTACTAGGACAAGTGCCCTCTCTCAGATATTCTCCTTCAATTTACTAGTGCATACTCAGAGCAAAAGCATTTACTTTGACCATGCTTGCCTCTCTCATCCACCTTTCCACGAACTGGTTGGAAGCGAACTCTTCCCACTCCACCCTGAGTTTTCTCTTCAGGTGAAACCTGAAAAAGTTAATCAGGGTTTCAACAAAGAGGAAAGTGCTTGCTTTCAATCATTTCAGGTGCATCCACCACAAGACCTCTTTTGCCATGGCCAATATGCAGAAAAAAAACTGCCTGTCCTTCCCCTCTAATGGAAGACATTGGGGTGATCTTCACAATGGTCTCAGTTGATAGCTGGATCTGTCCCATATGTGACAGCAGCTATTTGACATAAAACCACAGGTTAGCAATACTTGAACATTCAATAAGTGCATGCAAGATGGTTTCATCACCATGCACACATCTCTGACAGGCCTGGCTGACGGCACTTCCATGCCAGCAGAGTTTATCTTTAACTGGGAAAGATTCTCTGTAACACTGCCAGGCCAGGGATTTATGGAAGTTATCCATGGGTCCAGGGCTGAAAGTTCTCTGTAAAAGATTGGCTAGTTGATTTTCATCGACACTTAGAGTCTCCCCAAGAACGTCATTTTTATCTACAACCAAAACTCTATAGAAAGCTAAGTTGGAGTTTCAACCGATCACACTGCCTTATTGGCTGAGGGCTGTGAGCACTTTGAGACATTCCACTTTTCAAGTGCTCCCTCTCAGTCTTCGCTTTACCCGAGACTTCAGCTCTGTCAAGAAGATGAGGTGTGGAAAATTCTGTCTAACAAACAGTGACCACATGTGTTCACTTTCTAGGTAGAGCTGAAGAGGATGTAGCCTGAGCACATGTTTGCACATCATCAACCACTGAATGCCCAGTCCTCCATTTAATAAGAAATAGCAGCAAATGGTCTGCCTGGCATTGGCACAAAAAGCAACCCTTCCACAATAAGCAAAAGAGCAGGAAAAGGCATTATAGTCAGTTGGTAATAGATGTCGGACATAATGGATGTGTCTGCCACCTCTACCCAACTTTTCAGAGAGAGCTTCCTCTTGGCTCGGTTCTGGGTGAAAGTGGCCACCCTGCTTGTAATAATGGTTTCTTATAGAGGCACAAGGCCAGCATTTTGGGGGGGGGAGGGGAAAATCGATTAAGTTGACCCCAGTGCATGGCTGGTACTTTATTTTATCGACCCCGTAAAAAGTTAACCTCGGTGGGATTTGAACTCAGAACGTAAAGGTACATAACCCTATGCTGCGAAGCATGGTGTCTGACGCTTTACCGATAGGTGTTGACTTTGATCAGTTTTTGTCATAATAATGAAGATTTGTGTAAATTTTAATTAAATCAAAAATGAAGATTTCATACTTTAAAAAAAAATTAATGAATATAGTTTATAATTTTTTTATTCATTACAAGTATGAAGAATTTAGATTAATGACACCCATTTTCATAAATATTACACATAAATTCACTGGAGACACATATAATACTAAGTATGCTATGAGAAAAATATATCAAACAGTAGTGTCTATTAAAATGGAGCATGAAAAACAGGAGAGAAACCATATAACTATTATCAATATTTGGTAATTATCTGATGTATTTTGCTGATAGTTTATTATCAAAAAAATTTCAGTATAAATTAATTGTGTCTTCAGCTTTGTATGTGCAAGCTACTTAAATGACCTTGAGAAGCCATGGCTGATAAGTTCAGAATGTATCTACTCTCTCTTGATAACACAGTGCATGTTGGTTCACTCAGCACATCATCTTGAATTATGTCCTCAAAATGAGTCTTGATTTGAACTGTTTTCCATCACAACTGGAGCCTACCAGCTTTGACTAGAGTGATGACGAACACATAGAATAAATAACACTTCCTATTTGAGGGGGGTAAATTTCTTATCTGGGACACCATGTACTGAGACACTTTCTTTGCCTCCAGCTTTGTCACTTCAGGTACCAATCTGGGCATTGTAACCAGTAATGCAGAGAAGTGGAAGATTTCCAAATACTGGAACTTGACTTACTACTTCCTTTTTGTACCCTTCGTCATCATGACCTCTGCTTTCCTTGGTCTCTGAACTGAAGTTTTCCTCTGCAAAATTGAGAAGCATGCATTTCACTTGAAGTAGGAGGCCTGTGAGGTGAAGAGGCTGATGCAATGAGAGTCAATGGCTGTTCAAGCTGTAGAACTCCACAACCTCATAGTGTTATTTATATTATTATTTTCTTATTTAATGTGTTTTTTTCTTCTCTTTTTTATGTTAATTATTTTCTATTCATTTACCTTTTCTGCAATTATTGTACACTGTAGTTGTCATTTCTTTTCCTATATGAGTTGATTAAAACTCAGTATATGGCACTCAGGTTGATATTGCAAAGTCAAGTACTGGTGTTAGTATAGTAAAGACCAACCTCAAAAAGTTAAACCTCACATCAGAGATGATGAAGAATAACCTTGTATCAAAGCAAATGATTGAGCATCTAAGAATTTGTCAATTCCACCAAGAGAAGTGTTATGTAGATAAAAAGAAATAGAAATGTTGTAGATGTTGTAGATGAAGGGTGATAAATCTTGCCAATTTATTATTCCTCATCACCTGATTTATGTCTGCCCTTCTGTACTTGCATGGGTTGGATAGTGTTTTCCAGCACAGTTTCCCACCATCTGTATTCCTTCATCATCTCTTCTGTCAGGTTAAATGTTTTGGGACCCATTCTTGCCCTTTTTCCCCAGGTTTTCCATGATCTCTATCACAGCTTCTTTCTACTGGAAACTCATGGTACTTCTTCACCCAACAATTATCATCCATGCATAACAACTATCCACAGCAGTGCAGTCTTCTCCCTTGCTCACTATACTTCTTTCCAGCCTCTGCATATCCTATTTATTGCTCATTGTTCACTTTCATACACCATTGCACTTTGCATGCAATCATCATATAGCTGGTGTTTCATTCATAGAGAAAATGATTTTGTTGTCAACAGGGGCAGTAGTTCATTAGCAGTATTTTGAAAATACACTATATTTTATAGCTTGATTCCTCTTTTTGTTTTATATTTCTTCAAATCTTGCATCCATCATAGTAGAAAAAAAGCGCAGATTGGTAGAATATATATTGGTAAATACTTATGATGAAAAGTGGATTGATCAGTGGAAACTAATTTGATCTGCTTTAGATATAAGCTAAGATTTTTATATCTCCAGATAATCACTTTTAACAAAGATTGTTTCCTTTTAGAATAAGCTAACCCCAAATGAAATTAAATAAGAGAAAATATTGTTTCCCATAGTTGAGTTAGGTTATCCTGTCAAATTAATAGGGCTTTCTGTCCACATTTATTGATCTATTACTTGATGATGAGATTGTTTATGTAAGTCTGCAAAGTTAGATATTTATATGAAATATTGGATTGTTTTGGAACAGGATGACCTTGCAAGTATTATTCATTCAAGTATAAAATGTTTAAGTCTTTTAGATTAATTGAAGCAAGTACAGTAATTGGTCTTGCTAAAACAAAGAATGTAAGACATAGTAGTTAGATTTAAATCTAAAATCTAACACAAGTATTATGTTAAATCCTTAACCAAGACACATTGCATTCAAAATAGGACTTATCAATCATGAGCACACTTATTGCATTATGCTCCTAATTTAGCCACATTAAACTGCTGCCTGAGCTTGTGAAGCTGGAAACAGGTTCTATTATCATATCAATATTGAGCAGTTAATGGAAGAATGAGCAACTGATTTGTGAAAAATAATGTTTACATCAATTGAAGTTTTCAAATAACCATATAATTCATACTAACATAGAAATGTTGATGTAAATGTAATAGAATTGCAAAAGAAATATGCTTTACATATCGGCAACAAAAAAGCACATTTGTAGGGGTGTTATATAGTTAGCTCAATCAACCTTTGAACATAACTGGAGTGAATTTATTTGCTATCGATTTGATTCCCCTGCATGGCATTTTGAGGAAATATCTCCTACCAAAGACTCAGATTGATGAATAACTTATGAGTGTAATTTGTTAGATAGAAACAATGTAGAAGCATATAATGTATATATATATATATGTGTGTGTGTGTGTGTGTGTGTGTGTGTGTGTGTGTGTGTATGTGTGTGTGAATGTGTGTGTGCATGTGTGTGTGTATGTGTGTGTGTTTGTGTGTGTATATTTAAAAAAAACCTTATTCAGTAATTTTATGGATTACTGAAGGTGGTACCAATATGAAAATACTATGCCAAAGCCGAGTATATATATTAAGTTTAACATGACGAAATTTCACTGAAATGCTTTTATTGATTATTGACTCTTATGTATGTTTCACAGATGTTATAGACCCAGCTCAGTTATATATATTCCACTTGATGTTGAATGCCCTGAGATATAATTGTTTTTAACTGAATCACCATGTGTGATGAGCAGATTGATACTTAGTTGGGTCTATAACATCTTTATGGCCCTTGAGAAAATCATCTGCAAAATATATGCAATGGTTGATAATCAATGAAAACGTTTAAGTAAAATATCATCATGTGTGTGTGTGTGCTAATCCACTGCTATAAAAAAAAATGGATAAAATAATAAGATATATTAGTTACATAGTGCAGTACATATGAGTGATACATATAAAATAATCCCTGCCCCCTTCTCTGGTCATACATAGGGCTATTCAGGTTATGTCCATATTGATTTATGATTGTTTGGTTGGAATGGAACCCAGGTGTAAATCAGAGAGTAGATATATATATATATGTGCATGTGTGTGTGTGTGTGTGTAATTATATATGTGTAGATATTTTAGTTGATTTATACCAGACAGAGAGAGACAAAGGTCCTTAACTCTAGATGTAGGTGTACCATTCTGACACACATGTATCTTTAGCCTTTTAATCCTGGTAGAGTCAATCTTTCTTCAGGCCTGAATACAGCTAATTTCTCCCAGAGAAAGGAAGAAAGTGAAAGAAATACAGAGTAAAAATCGATCTGGTACCAAACTGGTAATTTATTTATTGAGCTTAAAAGGATGAAAGACAAAGTTAACCTTGCTGGGTTTTGAAGTTTGAATGCAGTGAACCAGAACAATTTTAATATTATGCCCCAATAACTCAGCAAATTTGCTGCCCTGATTTATATCTTCTTCTTTGTCTTCTTCACCCACTTATTCCTGAGATGGTCATGGGGTTGAGTTATCAAACACTCTTTCCAGCAGGTCCTGTTAGAAGCAACTGTATCCAACTGATCTGACTGGATCTCCAAGTATGACCAGCTAAACTCATGTATGTTATCCCACCATCTTGTTCGAGGTCTATGCCTGGCCTCCTACCAGTTGGTTTTGCCCATAAAATCTGTTCAGTAATTCTTTCTTGAGACATTTTAACCACATGCCCATAGTATCGGAGCTGTGATCTCTCAATCTGGAGAAGTAGCAGCTCCACCTCGAGTGACTCTCTGATATATATCAATATAGGATATAAGAATATATACATTAGTGAGATAACTAAGTAAAAAGGTACTTTAGAAAAGAAACTGCTTGCATCAGGTTAAACAATTCATTGTGATTCTGTTAGTAATATAGTGAATCAGTGACTAAACTATTGGAAACCTATAGCCAATGACACTATTGATCACAAAGCACAATATACAAATAATAAAGGATGAAAGATCTCAAGTAGTATTTAAGTTTAGAATATAGAGATAGAAAACGAAAGAATTTAAAAAGCATTCTATTATTCTTCCCACTCCACCACAATAGATAACGAGTGAAGTAGTATGAATAAAATAAATATTCACATCGTAATTTTAGATTTTTATCAGGCCTATCTAAACTGAAATATTTTCTTGGATCTAGAGTGTTTACCTAGAAAACATTATGATGTGCTTTTCTTTATACATGGGAGATTTAAAGTATATCATTCTACATAATGAATAAACTACATAGCAAATTAGATGTAGATAAATGAATTAAATATCCTGCATCCTCTCCACTCCAGTAAGTGAATTGTTTTGCTGGAATGGTTTCAATACTTTAGAGAAAATATAGTTTATCATGATAACTGTTGGTTCTATAAATTATACAGTTTATATTTGATTCAATAATAATATTCTGTTTGATTGTATAAATTATTCTTTATTTCTTCCTTAGATATATATTTTTATATCTTGGTTTGTGTGATATGGAAGTTTGTTGGTTCTATTTTTATTTCATTAGATTGTATTAGGTTGTACATCTTAGTGCTATTTTGATTGTGATGTGCCCCAGGGGTATTTGGCCTTCTGTTGTACTCATTATACAGAAAATGAGAGAGGGTGATTGTTGTAATCATTTCAGCATCAGAGACAAAATGCCTTTTCGTATTTAGTTATGTCAACTTTTCCTTTCATCTTTGATGAAATAGAGTACTAGTAGAGTACTGGGATCAATATAATCAAATTCCCTTTTCCCCAGAGTTGCTGGTCTTGTGCTCATGCTAAGAAAAATTTTAGTAAAGAAAAATACACCTCATTGATTGTTTGCCAACATCCTGAGATGTGAGGAACAGAGGCACGGAGTGTTCCACATTGCAAGGTGAAGTTGATAACAATCAAAGAGATGAAAAATGGTAAAGCAGTGGGACCATCAGAGATAGTTGCTGAGATGCTAAAAGAATTTAGGAGAAGTAGGAGTCGAACTAGTAACCTGCATAGTCAATCCGGTAATACAGGTCAGTGCTTTACCCAATGACTGGGGCAGCAGTACAATTGTAAATTGCTACAAGGGCAAAAGTGATGCCCTAGAGAGGAGCAACTATAGAGGAATGAAACTAATGGACCAAATTATGAAAGTGATGGAAAGAGTTATAGTGTAACTAATTCAAGAAAGAGTCAAATTACATGAGATGCAGTTTGATTTCATGCCTGGCAATCCATTAAAGATCTAGAAAATAAGCTCTGACTCTAGAAACAGAATTTAGAATTAAAAGGCTTGAGAGTAAACTTAGCCAAAACTATAGTGCTAGTGAGTAGGAGAGAAGATAGGACCCAAATTCCTTTGAGGGAAGTGGCCCTGCTCAATATGTAGAAGGTGAGTAGGCATAAACTCCATATGATGTACACAATGTAAATCTCGGGTACTCAAGAGATATAGTGGAATAGCAGGAAGACTCTGTAGAAGATGCATGGGGGTAACAGAGGGGAAGATAGCCAGTGATGTAAGCTTATTCCAGTCACAAGAAGGTCCCATAGAAATGGTTGTTAGCTTCTGCTATCTAGGTGATGTAATTAGCAATAGAGGAGGGTGCTCTGAGAAAGTAATAGCTAGAATAAGTATTGGACAGAAAAAGTTCAGCACTACTCCCACTGTTGACCACAAAATGTTTCTCAATACATAAAAAAGGACGACTGTATGATGCCTGTGTGCGAAGGTTGTGAGTGTGAACCTCAACTCACTGAAATTCTCAGTGGCGATGACAAAGGATCATGATGTGGGAAGAGATGCCATAGTGAGAAGGATCCATCAAACCCATGCATGTGTAGAAAAGTGGACGTAAAAATGCTGCTGCTGCTGATGATGATATATATACATATATATATATACATATAAAAAATATATATTTATGCATTTTTAGTATTAATAATAAATATTCGATCTACGGGTTTATATATACTTATATCCAATCCTTATTCAGTTCTCTTTGGATTTTGGTCTTTGTATTTATTATTACTATATAAAGGGCGGTAGAGGGTCGGACGGCATGCTTTCTAGCATAGTTACGTCCCTTTATGTTCTGAGTTCAAATCCCGCCGAGGTTGACTTTGCCTTTCATCCTTACGGGGTCGATAAAATAAAGTACCAGTAATACACTGAGTAATTGCTGGCCTTGTGCCTAAAGTAGAAACAATTATTACTATATATATCTTCTTCATCTTTACCCACTTATTTCTGAGAGGGTCATGGGGGAAGAGTCTTCAAGCACTCCTTCAGTAGGTCCCCTGTCAAAAGCAACCATCTCCAACTGATCAGGCTGGATCCCCAAGTGAGACCAGCCAAGCTGATGGATGTTTTCCAAACAGCCAGCTCAGAGTCTATCCCTGGGTCTCCTGCTGGTTGGTTTTGCTCAAAAAGCATATATATATAAACAAAGATAGTGTGGTAAGATACCAAGTGGACCATAATGCACCAGAGTACTCGATACTTAGGGTAGTGGAGTGGGTAATAGGAAAAGAGTCAGGACCTCGACAGCTGAGCTCCAGCTGTTTTGACACCTAGGTTCAACAGTTCAGATCTAGCTGTCGAAACGGCGGCCGGAACACACACACACACACACACACATATATATATATATATATATATATATGTGTGTGTGTGTGTGTGTGTGTATGGTGTATGCAAACTTGGGAAAATTAACAAAGAGAGGACAAGATAACAAATGAAAACAAGGCAAAATGAAAAACAATTTTTTAAGGGGAAACCTTGAAAAATTATCTTTTGAGAATAAAAATACAAATGAAAGACACAGAACTCCAGGGACATTGGCCAATGAGATGGACTTTGGCAGTTTCAACTGACTGTGGTGGATTGGAGCCTAAATTGATCGCTTGGCATGGCAAGAGAGCCGGAGTGTAGCAAAAGCTGATTACAGACGATGAAATATGGGATGCAATGGGTAGCTGTACAAGAGGCAAATTGCTTGGGTTGGATGGTCTGATTTATGAGCTTTACACAAACATGCTAGACTTATTCAGAGACATTCTTGAGAGACCCTTGGAGTCTCCCCAATTTTGGGGAATTTATGTTTGATTTTTTTAAAGGATTATTTCTTGGTCTTTTATTTTACACCCCCCTCCCACACTGTCCCATCCTGAGCCATCTTAAATGTTTTCTTAATGTGAGCCTTGTGTAGCTAATAAAAAAATCATTATTTTTAACAACCTTTAGAGCAGTGAATTAGTAAAGTCATTAAAGCATTGGACAAATGTTTATCAGTATTTGTCTCTTTATGTTCTGAGCTCAAATACTACAGAAGTCAAATGATTCTTTCATCCTTATATTAAACTAAAATACTGGGGTCAACATAGGTAATTATCTAACCCCCCCAGGTTTTGGGTTTGTGTCTAAATTAGAAAGTATTATTTTTGATAAAATTTATACTTGTACTGCACCTGAGCACTGTACACAACAATTTCATTATATCATATATATTTCATTTATATTTATTTACTGTAAATATTTAATAATATTTACTTTTCCTCACTTTTATATTCCCTTCTGACATTCATCCATATGGACAATTACCCTATTCCCCTTCTGTTACAAGTTCCTCCCTAACTGACCATCTCTATTTACTTCTATCTACTGACTACAACTTTCTCCACCACTCTCTCACTCCCTACTCACAAATATTTTCCTCCACCTCTCTAGACCTGAAACGCTACACTCAGGCTATTGTTTGTTTTGGAAACTCTCACTCTCCCTTCCCCATCCTTACCCCACTGCCTCTCTCCAAGCTCATTCTAGTATATATATATACAGACTAAACCAACAAGAATTTATTACTTCTCTGAAGTGGCTTAGTGAACACTTGATTTACTGAAAACTGTTTTTACTTATGTATGTTTTGTTACTGGTTTCTGTCATTAGGTGCTGACCATGCTGGGGCACTACCATGATTTAATCAATTACATTAATCTCACTACATATTTTTTCATGTGATACTTATTTATTATTCAATGTTTTGTCAAACTGCTAGATCAGTGATTCTCAACGTGGTCCATGTGGACCACTGGTGGACCACATAGCATTTCTAGTGGTCCACAGAGAATTCGTAGCCATTTCACAAAAATGTAACTAATATAATATTTTGTTTAATTACACACATGTCCATTATATTTGAAAATTTCGAAATTACGTAGGTATTATGCAGTGCTATATTTATTTTATTTTTTATTCATATAAAAAATGGTACTTGTAACGAATGTATGTACCGTGAAATCTTTGTTGATAACTAAAACGGACAGACAGATGGACATTTGGCAAATTATAGTAAGATATTCAAGAGAATAGCAAAGACTCGGTACATATATCTGCCACAAGGACCAAAAAAATTATTCCTATGCTAATAGATCACTACACAATATTGTTTGATAATAAATTTGATATTTCTAATTTATAGAAATAAAGTATTTATTATTTTTATTTTTTTTCATATCAGTTGTAAGAATGTCTGAACCAACTGCTAAAATGGCAAAACTGAGGAATTACACAGATTTTATCATGTTTGGCTTTGTATCTGTAGACTCAAAACCTGTGTCTTGAATGTGGTGCCATCTTGACAAATCATTCCATGAAGAAAGTTAAGCTGGAGCAGCACCAAAAATCAAAGCATCCATCATCTGTTGGTAAAGATAGGGAATATTTTGAGAATAAAAATAAAAGACAGCCAGTCAAACTATCCGACTTTGTAAAGAAGTTGAATACTCCAAAAGCAAAGACACTCAAACCAAGTTATTTGGTCTCTGAAATTAGCACCTCAGATTTATGGTGAGAAGCTTGTCAAGCCTACTATGATAGCTTTTGCAAATGAGAACTGTTTCTGGCAAGTTTTCCATGGCTGGATGCCCTTCCTAACACCAACCACATTTACAGTGTGGACTGGGAGCTTTTTTGTCGTGTCACCTACATGACCACTTTACAGTGAATGGAAGTGAAAAGATAGAATAGGGTGTGTGGGGTGGGGTGTTTATTGGGTTAAGAAGTGCCTACTGACTGTAGGTTTAAGTTTGTATGTATAGGGAAGTTGGGTCTTCTGTATAACTGCATAGCACCAAAATCTCAATCCAGGTACATTGTCTTCGAGAGGTGTAAGTGAGCAAGTGAGCAAGGTCAGTTTTTATCACCTCATCCCAGATTTTTCTCAGTCTACCCACTACGTAGTTTCCATCAATTTTAATCGCTCTGCAGTTGTTGTCCTTCATACACATCACATGTCCATACCAAAGCAATTTCCTCTCCTGCACACAACATTTAATACCTCTTATGCTTAGTTTCTCTCTCAATTCGTTTATGCTTTGCTGTTCGTGTACATTACTATGACACATCCATCAGAGCATTTATATTTATCTATATTTATATAATGGGCTTCTGCAGTTTCCATCTTACAAATTTCATTTATAAAGCCTTGATAAACCCAAAGCTATTAGAGAAGACATTTGACCAAAGTAGTGGGCTGCAGGATTGAACCAAGAACTATGTGACTGTGAAGCAAACTCCGTAACCTCACACCCAAGCATGCACCTAGGGTATGGTGAGGGAGCCAGTTTAGTCACCAACTACTTACCATGTGGTACTGGGTTATATGGTAGCAGGAGCAGGCAGAGGCCTATGCTGACTATATATATTTACTATATTATAAATATTGAGTCCTTATTTGTTTGTGGACTACTAATATCACTGGACCCAGACCTAATATATATATATATATATATATATGTGTGTGTGTGATACCCGGGTTCAATCGGGGTTAACAACAGTAAGTGAAGTTCTCAATACATTAGTAGATTATATACAAAATTTAATATAGAAATAGCCTCTACAGGACTAGAACTGTTTCATTCCTGACGTTTTCTTTCGAATGAAACAGTTCTAGTCCTGTAGAAGCAATTTCTTTCTCCCTCTCTCTCTCTCTCTCTCTCTCTCTATATATATATATATATATATTTTTATATATATATATATTTATATATATATATAATTTGTATTTGGTTTAAAATAGGTATGCTATATTCCTGCATGTCATACAAAGCACTAAAAGGGATGGCATCAAGAAGGGCATCTAGCTCTAAAACATTTCTTCGGACATCCCCTCCAACCCATGCCCAAATGGGAAAGTGAATATAAAAATACTGTTGAGGATGATGATATAAACAAATGAATATCTTGAAATGTTACATAAAAATCACTAAAATAAAAACATACACAAAGAATTCTGATCCGTCTTTATCATCGTAATGATTGTTATGTCATTCTTAGAAAGTCTTTTCAGAAACCCTGAGGCGAAGCTGATGTCAGCATTCAAGCATTGATTTGCTCTGAAAGTGTGCTAAGATATTAATCAAAATCTTGTTTGATAAAGAAGACATATGAAGACAACTATCTGAAGAAATCCATGTTTAATAGCAATGATTCTTCACTACTGAAATATACTGAAATACAGAAACATGATCACAATGATAGCATTTGAACTTCTAATGTTACCACTATGAACATCTATCATCTGAAGATAAGATGTATATTGGCAATCTGCCAATATATAGTGTCATTTCAATTCATTAATTGGTCAATATAAACAATTTCATCTGGAGAAAAACACAAGCGGTGCATATATTTAGAATGTTATATACATAAACTATATAATATATATGTATGTATGTATGTATGTGTGTGTATATATGTATGTGTGTATTTATTTATGTATGTATGTATGTATGCATGTATGTATGTAGTTAGTTGTGTCTAGAGTATGAAAAACTCTGTAATATTAGTGATCTACATAATAAACGTTAGTGATTATAACAAAATACTGGTGTGTATGAATATAACAAAAGACGTGGTTTGTGTGTATAATATTTAATCAACAATTTGTGGTTATAGAGAACAGTATAGTTGACATGTCAATGAATAGATGAAAGAATGAAGCAAAGTTATTTGTTACCGTTTGGTTGCCAGGCGAACGCGCCTGGCCGAAGACGCCTGGTCGAAGGCCAGGAGATGAAAGGGCAAAATGAGAGATACGGAGCTTAAAGTTATTCCCCTTATAGGGTTGGAACGGAAGTGACAGAAAGGGTTCTACTTCCTATCTAGAGAGCGTTAATCTATTGGTGATGTGAGTGTCACAACAAGGGAGGCAACTCCTGCTACATGATCTACATATTAGTGATCTACATAAAAAAGTTAGTGTTAGATCTACATAAAAAAGTTAGCACCTTTGTTCCTTGCCCCAGGGAAGATTCTATTATTTCTATCTTGTGAGCTGCATAAAGCACCTTTGCACAGGAAATACTTTTATCGCATACATTTTCTCCACTATCAAGAATCTGCATTTTCCATGTGACACTCTCCATGTTTTACCTTTGACTTTGTAATTGTTGTGTATCATAATGATATCTCAGATATACACAATATTTTGGCAAATATAAAAAGCTTTTTTGGAGCTGCAGTATACATCTGAAAACATTGGTATATGCAAGCTCAAAACAAAAACAAAATTGCTGGAGAACTGTGGAAGAAGCTAAATGATTATCAACTGGGTAGTAGGAAGAAACATATTATATTTAAGGTCTATGAGGTTAAAGCAGCCATCCTAGGTTATAAGACGCAAAGAAATCAGGAATGATTCAATGATAATGATGTTGAAGTTGAAGCAATGCTCAAGAAAAAGAACAATTGTTTAAGTTCCTAAAATCAGATATACCAGTAAATCAGAAAAAATGTATGTGGATAAAATGAGTTGCTGTGAAAGGTAATCTGCAGCATAAGGAAACCCTGCTGAAATAAAAGCATTGGCAGAAAGGAAGGATATTTATTGCATGTATGATCTGATGAAACAGGTATATAGGCTTCAGAATTCACCAATGTTTAATTTAAAAGAATCAAAGTACATTTGGGAATATTATGAAATTCTGAACTGAGCATTTTACAAATCCTTTTAGGAATTCCTTCAAACGACTACCCCAAACAATACTCTGATACTACAACTTACTGCAAACTACTGATGAGACTTGCAACTGGAGCAAAGCACCAGCCAGTCAGAGGATGACTTAATGGCAGAACAACTCAGTGGATAGAGCCATTAAGGCCAAATGTCAGGCATGGAAAAAGGGGCCAGCAGAGACCAGTACCAGTTAGCTAAAAGTTAGATGACAAGTATACAAAGCATGCAAACAAGGTTTTCTACTCTTGCAATGTTAGGTGTTCTGCATAGCAAAGCAGTAGTGTGTCAGTGGGAATCAGGACGTTGTTGGGAAAAGGTGTATTTGAAGGGACACCAGGGCACTTAGCATTACTGCTGCTCAAAAGAAAAGGCTCTGAATATGCTACTTTGAAAGGAGGCTGATGAATGTAGAGAATGAATGGAAGAAAGGGAGACTACCTCGAACTGACTCAACAGAGGGATCAGTTAACGAAATAGAGAGTTATAAGGTCAAACAAACAAGCAATGAAAGGTACGAAAAATGGTAAAGCCACTGGATCATTAGAGATGGTTGCTGAGATACTAAAAGCATCAGGAGTAGTAAGATCTGAACTAGTCACCTGCATAGTCAATCAGGTAATACAGGACAGAATCATACACAATGACTGGCACAGCAGTATACTTGAAAATGTGATCTCTAGAAAGGAGCAACTACTGAGGAATAAATGTAATGAACCAAGTTATGAAATGACAGAAAATGTTCTGGTACAACTAATGCACAACTAATTAGGGAAGGAGTCAAATTTGACAAGATGCAGTTTGGTTTTGTGCCAGGGAGAATTACTACAGTTGCCCTCTTCCTAGTGAGACAACTACAAGTGAAGATCTTAGCTAAGAATAAGACCCTATATTTAATATTTGTTGATTTAGAGAAGGCTTTTGAAAGAGTACCTTGATCTGTCATCTGGTGTAGATGTAAATTGGATATAGAAGAATGGCTTTTGAGAGCAGTGCAAGCCATGTATAGAGGAGCTGTCAGTAAAGTTAAAACATGCAAAGAGTTTAGTAAGGAATTCAATGTGCTGGTGGGTACTTGTCATGGCTTAGTCCTCAGCCTCCAGCATAATGTAGTTCTCCAGGACATAACAGAGGAGTTTAAAACTAGTTGTTCATGGGAACTTCTTTATGCTGATGAACTGGTTCTTAAAGCTAAATCCGTGGAGGAATTAAATAAGTTTTGGCTGTAAAAATCTAATTTAGAATCAAAGGGCTGAGAGCAAACTTAGTAAACTGAAAGTGTTAATAAGCAGTGTGATGCTGTAGCGAAATATGGGCAGGGAGTGCAGAAGATGAATCAAGTATGATTTGATAGATGTGCAATGTTACTGCGCATGAATGACAAAGCTTAGATGAACTGAGAAAAAACTGGGTATAAGAGGAATCTTAAGTAGTCTGCAAGAGAGACAACTACATTGGTATAGGTATGTGATGTGCCTGGATGATCGTTACTAGGTGAAGAAATGCCTGTTGAAGGAAGCCGCAGTAGAGGGAGACCAAGGAAGACTTGGGAGGGCATGGTGAGACATGAACTCAAATCCCTGAAACTTACAGGGGAGTTGGCAAAGGAGCTTGATGATTAATTCTGTGATGAAAATGACATATATATATGAGAGAGAGAGAGAGAGAGAGAGAGAGAGAGAGAGAGAGAGAGAGAGAGGAGAGAGAGAGAGAGAGAGCCATATATCATTTGAGAATATATTATGTACGGTACTTTTTTCTGAAAATTATAGACTTTATATATGCATTCAAAATACTGTGTTTCTCAAGTGATATGTATATGTGTGTGTGTGACTCTCTCTCTCTCTCTCTCTCTCTCTCTCTCTCTCTCTCTCTCTCTCTCTCTCTCTCTCTCTCTCTCTCTCCCTCTCTCTCTCTCTCTCTCTTTCTCTTTCTATGTTTCTATATTTATATATATATATATGAATTATAAGAATCAAAGAACTGTTCAAAACATTTTTATGCTTACAACTGTTTCCTCCAAACCGAGGTTTGGATTCTTCGGAGCAATTTATTAATGAATGAACACTTATATGACCTCCTTTTCACACAAGAGACATACAGATACATATGCAAATATTGTGGGTCAACATTCATTACAGCATTTAGAGTGGCAGTACACACTTAGAGATTACATTCATATTAAAAGATACAATCAAAAATACAGGTTAAAATACAACATGAAAATAAGCGGTTATATAGTGCAAAGGTTATATGTGTGGCAAGCACGTGCGTCTTGTTTATATAGTGTGGCAGAGAGTTACGTGTAGTAGAAGCACTTAAGTAGGTAAACAAGAGTGTTAGGTTGGTTGATCTGGTGACAAATTCTTGAAGAATCTTGAAGAATCCAAACCTCGGTTTGGAGGAAACAGTTGTAAGCATAAAAATGTTTTGAACAGTTCTTTGATTCTTATAATTCATATAACTGCTCTGTAAATCATCTGATGTTTTTACATTGAGCTACTTAACTTACTGGTAATAAGGTAGTAATATATTACTGCCTACCACTATTTAGGGTTTGTATAAAAATATATATAACTGCAAAAGGTTTTTGTATTTACATAACCATAAATAGTATAATTAATACTATATATATATATATCAGTTCTATACATGATGATGCCTCTGGGATCACTGACCTAAGATGACCCAAATCCCATTGAGCAAACGCAACTATATATATATATATATATATATATAGATATATAGATATATATATAGATATATATGCAGAGGTTATATTTAATTTGTTGGGATTCAACAAGCTTAACACATTTTATAACTGATATAAAGCACTCAACTGGTTAGTGGATTAAATTCACAATATATTAATAAATGGAAACTATATTTATAAAACCATATTTATTTAATTATATATATTTCAAGGGCAACCAAGGAAAATTATGGTGCGCTTTCATCAGATAAAATACAGATTTGTTTTATAAATAAATATTGACTTACCCGGAAAAAAAGACAACCTTAACAGTTGGAGCTTTCTGGATAGTGGAGATAATATTTTATTGAGGATAATACAAAGTTATGAGTGAGTATTCAAATGAGTGTCCGAAAAGTTGAAAAGATAACGGTTTATTTAAATTAAACTGTTGGAAGAAGAGGATATGTAAGGGAGAGAGAAAAGAAAAAGAAAAGGAAGGAGAAAGAGAGAAGAGGAATGAAAGAACGATTATACATAGTGATAGTGAAGATGGTCAAGAGTGAACGAAAAAATAAATATTAATGGAAGAATATAGAGCGTAAATATATCTAAGTGAAAGTAGAAGTGAAAGAAGAAATAAGATTAACGTGGAAGAATAATATTTAGAATGTATGGTTCATTACGTTGTGATTATGATATTTATAATAAGTTGAAAAAATTAAAATTAAAAATTAAAAATTAAAAATTAAAAATCAAAATTAAAGATGAAAATTTACCTTAATTTTAAAAATTTAATTTAATATTAATATTAAAAATTAAAAATTAAAATTAAAACAGAAGTATTTATATGATATGAGGATGTATTAGTAATAATATATTCGTCTAGATGTGTATGTTATGGATTATAAATTATTTAAATAAATATATATATAGTATTTTACATTAGAGAAAATCTAATATATTTATTTGATTAAAGTAAGTTTGGCAAAATTATATTTATTAATAGTTGTAAGTCAAAACTTAAACATCCAAATAATTCCAAATTTATGAAAGTTTACGAGAGTTTACAAAGGAATAACTACATAATTATATTATAAAAACAGTAAGGAAGTATAAAGGAAGTTAGAAGTGATTTATTAAGAACTCAAATAACTCCAAGGATACATAAAAAAAAAAGTTTCAAAAAACCTTCTATCAAAAAAAATCATTTTTATTTTTTTATTTTTTATTTTTTATTTTTTATTTTTTATTTTTTATTTTTTATTTTTTATTTTTTTATTTTTTATTTTTTATTTTTTATTTTTTATTTTTTATTTTTTATTTTTTATTTTTTATTTTTTATTTTTTATTTTTTATTTTTTATTTTTTATTTTTTATTTTTTATTTTTTATGAGAAGTCATAAATGTTATAGAGTTAAAAAATTTCATCTTTAGAATATAATTAAGACATAAACCAATAACCATAAATGTTCCTTTACGAATATTGGTAAAAAATCTTCAACTGCTTTATCCAATTTATTATGGAACTTAAAATCCAAGAATATTAACTATTCTTTATCTTGGGAAATTATCTCCAAAGCTCCTTCATACACAGTTCTATCCAAAAATTGCTCCCTTTGCGTTGAAGAAATATTCTTTATACTAAAAAGTAAGAACTCTATTAATTTGCGTAATAATTTATTTAGTTCTTGTAAACATCGTTTAAACTCAACTTTTAGATATATATATATAAAATGTAATATATGGTTAATCTGCTTCACATAATGTTTTCTATATCCAACCACGTACAACTTCATCCTTCAGATTATATCTATATATGATTCATATATATTTAATTTACTTTCTATTATCTCTACTTCATAAATACACTTTATATTATTACACTTATCAATTGATTATAACCTTTTTATATGACTACTTGAAATTCTTTTAAGAAAAATTTTCCTTGAAAGACTTTCTGAAGGTTTTAGGAAATTCTTTGAAAGTTCCTTTGAAAGATATGGAAAAACCATTATTTTCATATCTTCCAATATCTTATATTTTCAAACATTTTTAATATATATCCAAATATTTATATATATATGTGGAATAACATATGCTTTTTATATATATGTGGAATAACCTATGGTTTATGTGTTAATTAAATATATTCTTAAGATAAATATTTTAACTTTATAACAATTATGACTTCTTATAAAATAACATATGGTTTATGTTTTAATTATATTCTTAAGATAAATCTATGAATTCTTATAAAATAACATATGGTTTGTTTTAATTATATTCTTAAGATGAAGTTTTTTAACTTTATAACATTTATGACTTCTCATAAAAAATTTAAAAAATATTTTTTGAAAGAAGGTTTTTTGAAGGTTTTTTTTATGTATCCTTGGAGTTATTTGAGTTCTTAAAAAATCACTTCTAACTTCCTTTATACTTCCTTACTGTTTTTATAATATAATTAAGTAGTTATTCCTTTGTAAACTCTCGTAAATTTTCATAAATTTGGAATTATTTGAATGTTTAAGTTTTGACTTACAACTATTAATAAATATAATTGTGCCAAACTTACTTTAATCAAATAAACTATACTAGATTTTCTCTAATGTAAAATACTATATATATATATTTATTTAAATAATTTATAATCCATAACATACACATCTAAACGAATATATTATTACTAGTGAATTGGCAGTATCGGTAGAGGGTCGGACGCCATGCTTTGACGCATAGAGTTACGGCCCTTGCCATTCTAAGTTCAAATCCCGCCGAGGTTAACTTTGCCTTTCATCCTTACGGGGTCGATAAAATAAAGTACCAGTAATTGCTGGCCTTGTGCCAATAGTAGAAACAATTATTACTAATACATCCTAATATAATATAAATACTTCTGTTTTATTTTTAATATTAAATTAAATTTTTAATATTAAGTTAAATTTTAATCTTTAATTTTGATTTTTAATTTTTAATTTTAATTTTTCCAACTTATCATTATAATTATTATAATCACAACGTAATGAACCATACATTCTAAATATTATTCTTCCACGTTAATCTTATTTCTTCTTTCACTTCTTTTTTCACTTAGATATATTTACGCTCTATATTCTTCCATTAATATTTATTTCTTCGTTCACTCTTGACCATCTTCACTATCACTATGTATAATCGTTCTTTCTTTCCTCTTCTCTCTTTCTCCTTCCTTTTCTTTTTCTTTTCTCTCTCCCTTACATATCCTCTTCTTCCAACCGTTTAATTTAAATAAACCGTTATCTTTTCAACTTTTCGGACACTCAATTGCATACTCACTCATAACTTTGTATTAGCCTCAATAAAATATTATCTCCACTATCCAGAAAGCTCCAACCGTTAAGGTTGTCTTTTTTTTCCGGGTATGTCAATATTTATTTATAAAACAAATCTGTATTTTATCTGATGAAAGCGCACCATCATTTGCCTTGGCTTCTCTTGAAATATATATAATAAAATAAATATGGTTTTATAAATATAGTTTATATATATATATATATATATATATATATATATATATATATATATATATATATATATATATATATATATATATATATATATATATATATATATATATATATATATATATATATATATATATATATATATATATATATATATATATATATATATATATATATATATATATATATATATATATATATACCACATGACTTAGTGGTTTGAGCACTGGCCTTGCAATCGAAAGGTTGTGAGTTCAATTCTCAGACCGAGTGATGTGTTGTTTACTTGAGTAAGACACTTTATTTCACATTGCTCCAGTTTACTCAGCTGTAGAAATGAAATGAATGGGACTAGGGTTCATATCATTCCACTGCAAAGTGGTCGTGGAGGTACCACGGAAAAAAAGCACCTAGCACTCACTGTAAATGAGATTGATGTTAGGAAGGGCATCCAGCTGCAGAAATCAAGCCAGAATCAGTTCCCGTCCCACCCTTGCAAGCAGGGAAAAGCAGACGTAAAATGATGATGATGATGATGATGATATAGCACAACAGGTACATGAACATGGTGGTAAATACACTTATCATACTTATCTATTGAATTAAATAATCTACAAAATCAAGCATGTCGATGCAATATTCTATGCTTCTCACATCACAAAAGTAGTTTTACATTTTTAATATAATTGATTTGGTAGATAGCAACTTCCTAAAATAGAATAGTGTCAATAATATTTTATTAAAAATCAGTACCGGTTTGCATATCCTTGGATGTATTATGCTGGACTATTTTATTCATATTTATGCTTATCACGTAAGTTCAGGAGCTGTTCGTATTAAAATTCAAATCACCATTTCTAAAATGAATACAAATTCCAAAACGGAGGGGATTGTGGTTAGGATGTCTCAGGAAAGAATCGCTGGACAGGCTTTATGGGCAAAACCAATTGACAGGAGACCCAGGAGTAGACCCCAAGGAAGATAGTTGGATAACATCCACGGGCTTGGCTGGTCTCACTTGGGGATCCAGCCGGATCAATTGGAGATGGTTGCTTCTGACAGGACCCGCTGGAAGGAGTGTTTGAGGACCCTCTCAGAAATAAATGGACGAAGAAGAAGAAGAAGAAGAAGAAGAAGAAGAAGAAGAAGAAGAAGAAGAAGAAGAAGGCACAAAGCCATAAATCTCGAAGTAGGGGAAAGGAAAAGAAAGTTGAAAGGCAAAGTTAACATTGGCATTGAATTCAGAACATAAGGAACTGGATCAAATACAACAAGGTTTTTTTCCCATCACTTTAACAATTATGCCAATCCTCCACACTTTTATATTAAATAATAACAAGGAAAGTTCTAGACAATGTTTTTGTTATCAAATATATGTCAAAATAACTTTTGTGTAAAAATATTATAGATTGGTACACAGGTTGTATAGAAATCGTTGATATAAAATGACAAAAGTTATTGGCTGAATGCATAACATATTTGCTGGCATTGACAAAAAAGTAAGACATTAGATATAAAATATATGTAGTCACATGCACATCAATGTATTGCTTTTGTTACAGGCATTAAACATATTTTGCATTCAACCAAAATCTCTTCTTATACCTACAAACATATATACATACACATGCACACATCTGCACACACATACACACACACACACACGCACACACACACACATATATATATATGTGTATATGTACATGTATGTATAGTATAATATATATGTAGATACATACATGTGTTTGTGTGTGTATATATATATTTAACATATATATATATATATGTGTGTGTGTGTGTGTGTCCATGTATATAATTAAAGGTTTTGCTAATAGCTGTATACATATAAGTATGTGTATTTTCTATATCTAATGATATACAGTATGTTTACAAATAAACATTTGAAAGTCTTTCGCTATGAATTTTGGAAGTCGATGGCCAGTGCCATCTAACAAATTAGAGGTCACAGAATGTGTGACGAAAGAACTTTGACAATATATGAACAATCGTCTGGTTGTGGAACCAACCAACCAACCGGAAATTTATAAATTCCTAAATTTATAAATTTAATTTATAATAAGTTGAAGTGAAAGCAACTGGTGCGTGTGTTTCTTATTGACAACATGGCCCTCCCAAAGCATAACAATATCGGTTTCAACACACGTTTTCAGCTAAAGAATCTTGCTAAACAAATTCAGAAACGAAATATATATATATATATATATACATAAATATACATATATATATTATATGTATGTATATAAAAAATATGTACATGTATATATACATATGTATATATATGTATATATTTATATATTTATATATATATATATATATATATATATATATATATATATATATATATATATATATATATATATATATATATATATATATGTATATATATATATACATATGTATATATATGTATATATTTTCCAAAACAAATCTTGTATTTTTGTTAATGCTTGTTAAATTATGCCCAAATACGAGGATCTTATTTAAACCTTACCTTCTCGCTAACAGCTCAACATCCCTCCCCCACGCACCACCATTATTATTACGTGGACCAATCATAAGTCAGAGGCCCATACCATCGCTTACCTGGTTGCCTTTCGATATGATGGATGGACTACGGAATTCTGGAGAGTTGAAGAGAGAGAAATCTGGACGCTTAGCGACAATGCCAAAGATAAAGACAAATTCACCTCGTGGACGAGAATGCGAGCACTCCTCTTTGTTTCGGCCGCGGATGGCTAACATAACCCCATCTCCCCCCGCGCCCCACCGCTCCCACCCTCCAAACGCAATCCAAAACTTCAGAGTTGGTACCATGAATGTAGGCACCTTAAAGGGTCGCTCTAACGAGGTTGTAGAAATGCTTGAACGTAAGGAGGTCGATGTTTGTTGTATTCAAGAGACCAGGTGGAGGGGTGGGTCTGCTAGATTCATCGTGGGTAAAAAACGATGCTATAAGCTTTTCTGGGTGGGAAATGACAATGGGCTGGGTGGAGTAGGAATCATGGTAGCAGAAAAGTGGGCAGATAAGATAATAGACGTAAATAGAGTGAACGACAGAATAATTAAGATAAGACTTGTCTTCAATAGAACTACGGTGACAGTAATATCTGCGTACACACCCCAATCCGGACTGCCCGGCACTATAAAAGACAGATTCTATGAGACACTGATGCTCACTACCTCCCAAATAACCGACAGTGACTATATAATTATTGCAGGCGGCCTAAATGGTCACGTTGGACAACATTGTGACGGCTACGACGGAATCCATGGAGGCTATGGGTTTGGTACTAGGAATGAGGAAGGCTCCAGAATCCTGGAATTCTGTGACACAAATAACCTAACTATCTGTAACACTAACTTCAAAAAACAAGACAATCACCTGATCACCTATAGATCGGGGGAACACACAAGCCAGGTAGGTTATATCCTTACCAGAAGACGTGACAGAGTGTCTGTTGTAAACATTAAATCCCTCCCCCATGAAGAATGCACCTCCCAACATAGACTGATAATTAGCAACCTAATAGTCAGGATGAGACGTACTAGACAACAGAAGAGGACTATCCTCAGGAGAAAAATATGGAAGCTAAAGGACCCCACAGTCAGAAATAAATTTAAAAGCATACTACTTGATGCTTTCGACAGTAAGGAAGAGAAATTAGAGTCGTACAATATAGAGGAACAGTGGGAATTCCTGAAAGCAAACCTGCTGATGGTGGCAGACGAAGTCTGTGGCTGGAGCAGGCCTGTAGGCAGGAGGAGAGTAACATGGTGGTGGAACAGTAAGGTGGAGGGGTCAATTAAGGCCAAAAAGCAGGCTTGGAAAGTATGGCGGGATGGGGGAAGTAGAGAAGACTATCAAGTGGCCAGGAGGGAAGCTAGGAGACAAGTCTACTTCGCAAGAAGGGAAGCAGAGGAAAGAAAGTTCAAGCATGTTCTACAACGCGAGGACCAAAAACGTGAGGTGTTCAGGATTGCTAGGTAATGTGTCAAGGAAAACCGTGATATTGTCGGGGAGAAGTGTGTACTTAATGATGATGGCATACTTGCCATCACCGATGCTGATAAGAAGGTAGCTTGGAAGTGTCACTCCGAAAGGCTACTAAATGAGGAGAATAAATGGGAGAAAGACAGTCTCCCCCACATCGACCCAATAGAGGGACCAGCAGTGTTAGTCAAGGGTAGTATAATAAGTAAGGCAATCAAAGATATGAAGACGGGTGAGGCGGCTGGGCCTTCGGAAATAGTTGCTGAGATGCTGAAGGCATCTGGAACGGTGGGACACACCATAGTCACCCGGATAGTAAACCAAGTCATACAGAATGGGGTTGTTCCGAAGGACTGGTGTAGCAGCATCATCATTAACTGTTATAAGGGTAAAGGAGATGCCCTAGATAGGAGTAACTATAGAGGCATTAAATTAATCGACCAGGTCATGAAGGTCACGGAAAAAGTAATAGCGCAACTAATCAGAGAGAGAATTGACCTAGATGAAATGCAGTTCGGGTTTGTGTCAGGCAAAAGTACCACAGACACTCTTTTCATTGTACGACAACTACAGGAGAAGTACCTAGCTAAAAGTAAACCCCTATACTTAGCTTTTGTCGACTTGGAGAAAGCCTTCAACAGAGTCCCCCGTTCCATTATCTGGTGGGCTCTTAGAAAACTAGGTGTTGACGAATGGCTTGTGAGAGCTATACAAGCCATGTATAAAGAAACAGTCAGCAAGGTTAGAATTAACAACGAAAATAGTGAAGAGTTTAGCGTAAAAGTTGGTGTCCATCAGGGCTCTGTTCTTAGCCCCCTACTATTTATTATTGCCCTTCAGGCTATAACAGAGGAGTTCAAGACCGGCTGCCCATGGGAACTCCTATACGCAGATGATCTAATGCTCATAGCTGAATCAATGGCCGAGCTAGAGAAGAAATTCCAAACATGGAAGCACGGCCTAGAATCAAAAGGCCTTAAAATTAACCTGGCTAAGACTAAAGTTCTAGTTTGTAAGAAAGAAAATAAGGCGGCGGTCCCTTCCGGGAAGTGGCCATGCTCAGTGTGTAGGAAAGGCGTAGGCAGAAACTCCATTTTATGTCCCAAATGCAAAGTATGGGTGCATAAAAGATGTAGTGGGATCACAGGTAAGCTAACTAAAAACATAGATTTTACATGTGGCCGGTGCTCTGGTGCAATAAGTAGCAGCAAGTGCCCACAAATACTAGCTCTTTCAATTGCGCAGAGGGTTCTATAGAAATAGTGGACAGCTTCCGTTACCTGGGTGACAAAATCAGCAGTGGAGGAGGGTGCTCTGAAAGTACAGTAGCTAGAGTCAGAACTGGATGGAAAAAGTTCAGAGAGCTTATACCACTATTAGCCGCTAAAGGGTTCTCCCTAAAAATGAAAGGCAGGTTGTATGATGCCTGCATACGAACAGCAATGTTTGCATGGCAGTGAGACCTGGGCATTGTGTGCAGAGGATATATGCAGACTAGAGAGGAACGAAGCTTGCATGCTCCGCTGGATGTGTAATAGTAATATACGTGAACGGCAAAGCATAAACGAACTAAGGAAAAAATTAGAAATAAGAGGGATCAGATGTTGTTTACTCGAGAGAAGGCTATGTTGGTATGGTCACGTGATGCACATGAAAGACGACAGCTGTATAACAAAGTGCAGGGCAATAAAGATAGACGGTAGCCACGGAGTAGGCAGACCCAGAAAAACCTGGGACGAGCTGATAAATTCCGACCTCACACACTTTCACCTCTCCAAGACAATGTCACTGGACTGAGACCTTTGGCGGTACTCAGTAATAGAGAAGACCCGCCTTATCTAAGTGCAAAGTAAAACCTACTACAGTCAGTAGGCATCTCTAACAAAATACATCCCGTCCCACCACCCCACACCATCCACACCGCCCCTTTCAATATAAAGTTATGTTGGTGCCACAACATCCAGGCCGAAACAAATGAGATCGTGTAGATGTCACAACAAAAAAACACACAGTCCACGCTGTAATGTGGCCGTGTAGGCAACACGGTAAAAACCTCCCAGCCCCACGCTGTAAATATGGTTGGTGTTAGGAAGGGCATCCAGCTGTAGAAAACCCGCCAGACAGTCCTATGCGAGCAATGACAACCACTCTTGCCTCAAGTGGGAAAACTCCCGTCGAAACCCATGCAAGCGTGGAACATGGACGTTAAACGATGATGATGATGATGATGATGATATATGTATAAACTTGATGACAGCAAACAAAAATTTTGTTGACAACATGAATCATTAAAAAATAGAATAGTTACCCAGGGGGGTACTTTTTTCAAATATAAGCTCACAGTAATCTTAAGAATGTCCACTTCATGCTACTAGACAAGATGAATGGTAGAATACTTGCTCTGTATTAAGGAATAATATAATGCATAATTTTATTTTCTTCTGTGAAAATATATCAGTTATTGCTTCAACAAAAGTATAGAGTAAATTATCAAGCATCAGGAAATTTTTCATTTTATAAACTCCTTGCTTGACATATCCATAAAAAAATCAAGCAAATCTCCCTCCCCACTCTCCCCCTCTCTCTCTTTCTTTCCACACACACAAACACACACATATAAATATATATATGCAACGATTCTCTGTTAATATGATGAGAAATGTATGTAGTTACACCTAAATGTTAAGCATACATGCAAAGAATATATAAATTTGTAATCTGTTATGTATATGTATATATGTATGCATGTATGTATATATATATATATATATGCACACCTATATATATATGTAGATGCACACACACACACACACACATATTTCATCATCATCATCTTCGTTTAACGTCCATTTTCCACGCTAGCATGGGTTAGTAAATATATATATATATACATACATATATATACATACATATACATATATGTGTGTGTGTGTATTAATTCACAAGAAATTTCTTAGAAATAGTCATGAAGAAATTTTCACTTTATACATATATATATATATATATATATAAAGAGAACATTTCTTCATGAATATATAACATATATATATTCTAATGTCTTATGCTTTTATTATTTTCATTAAAGGAAATCTGGTGGATGGAAACTTTTTTCAGTCCTTTGATAGAAGATGATCAGTATTGAAATTGTTATGAATTCTAGTTGAAAATGAATATGAACATGAAAAAATATATAATTTTCATGATGCATATATCTACATTAAAATATCATATGACAGAAAACCATAAAAGATGATGAAAAAGAAAAATCATTGTCACAGTTGATTCAGCATGATATTTTCCTTCTAAAGCAATTTCTACTGTTTCTATTTCTGAACTACTTTCTTGATTCATCTTAGTTTATACTTTGACTATATAGCATGGTTTTAGTTTTTATTGAAACATTTTTGTGAAGCCTTTTCCTTTTTTTAACGTGAAAACTAAATGTTTTAAAATGAACATTCATGTATTCTTGATGTGCTAATTATATTCTCTTCTTTACTACATATGTTATATAATTTTGCATTATATATATATATAATCATAGAGGACGTATTGCCATATATATGTTTTAAACATATACCAACAAGAAAAGCACTGTGTTTTATGTGTTTGCTTTATCTCTTATAGATAACAGTCATATTTCCCTCATATTATACCACAATGTCTTTTTAAAAAAGAGAGAAATGAAGGTCTTATTAGATGATGTAGTCTTAGATATACTCCAACTTAAAAAATGCTGATGTCAGTTAAATCAATAGCACCGATCATAGGTCTGTTGAATTAGTGATGATCTGATGCAAAACAACAACAGCAACAACAACAACTGCTAGTAGTAGTAGTAGTAGTACTACTACTACTACTACTACTACTACTACTAACAAGAATGTATGTCAAATCCCGCTGAAGTTAACTTTGCCTTTCATCCTTATGGGGTCGATAAAATAAAGCATCAGTAATGCACTAGGATAATTGCTGGCCTTTTGCCAAAAGTAGAAACAATTATTATAATTCACTGTATTTCTAGTACACATATCACATCATTATCCTTGAAACCATTTTGTGATTTCTTTCTATAATATCAAAATACACGATTTTGATATTATTTACTTTGAGAACAATACCATAACATAAGTATGAGCAGCTGTTTATGGCCGGTTTAAACAGAATGAGGTGAGGGAAATCTGGTCGGATATGGCTGGTTTAAATGCTAAAGGGTTAACATGATTTGAATAAGAACATATTGTTAATTTGCATAACAAATACTATTTTAATATTGAAATAATTAATAATTTCAGTAATTCTCTTCAAATTCTTCATTCTTCTAGAAAAGGGCAAGTTGGTCATAGCTGGAGTGCCTACATAATTCATCTTGATTTGAACAACAACAACATATTTTAAAGGTCTTAAATCCTATCTAAAATCATAACATTTGATATTGTTGATGAATAAAATAACAATCTTGGGTGGTGGATTGGAAGAAATGTTAGTATCAGATTGGATGCTGTGTAATATCTAGTTCTGGATGTGTGAATTCTAGGTTCAAATCCAAACTCCTGTCAAGAGAGAAATGGTGGCATGTTTCAACAGAGCCTATTAAAACTGGATCATTAAGACATCTAACAGACCTCCTATAAGGTTCAACCTTATGTGTGAGTTATAGCAACAATAAATTCTCTTCAGGTCAAGGAAAGTATTATAATGTGTTCAAGGAAACAAAGCATTTCCTTAGAGAAGATATGAACTCAACTCTTCACCTGAGGATTTTACAACTATGAGGCAACACTTATATATATGAATGTATATAGTGTATTGCAAAATACATTATATATACATTCATATATATATATCGCTATTTCAGAGCACCAATTCTAATTTTCAAATTTTGCTGGACTGGCAACCGCTATGTATAATCAGTTCCTGATTATTACCGGAATTCTATAAGAATCCAACATTCATAATTTTCAACAAACAAGGATAGTACTAAGCTCTGAGGAATACCAACAGTATGAAACAGAGATCTGTCAGCTTATCTCCCTTTGTTTGTTGAAAAAAGAAGTAAGTGACATAGTCACTACTTTAAAACAATAGCGCAGAGCACCAATTCTAATATATATATATATATGTATGTGTGTGTATGTGTATGTGTATGCATGTATGTGTGTATATATATATATATATATATATATATATATATATATATATAGTAATAATAATAAATGTGAAGACTAAAATCCAAAGAGGGCTTGATAAGTATAAATATATATCAAATATATAAGAACCCTAGAGGATATATTTATTAAAATAACAGATTAAAGTTTAAGCAAAGAATCGCTATTTTCACCCTTAACGTGATCTTCTGAAGCCAGAGAAAGAATTTGAAGAAAAAGCCCCTATTTATTCATATATATATATATGTTTCAGAAGATCCCATTAAAGGTGAAAGCAGCGATTCTTTGCTTAAACTTTAATCTGTTATTTTAATAAATATTTATATATAGTATATATATATGTATATATTTATTAAAATAACAGATTATTATTATTACTATATATATATATATATATATATATATATATATATATATATATAGAGAGAGAGAGAGAGAGAGAGAGAGAGAGAGAGAGAAGATACAAAGCTTGGCTTTGTTTATAAACAGTGGAAAATTTAGAAAATAGCTAGTAAATAGTGCTTATGGTGTATTAGGACTAAGGAATTAGTCTATTAGTTAGGATTAAAAAAAACCCACAAAATGGAAAAAAGGGATGAGCATTGACGTACATGAGATATGAACCCACATCTTTCGTTATCAAGACCAATGTACTACCATTTACACCAAAGATGTGGGTTTGTGTCCATGAACGTCAATGCTCATCCCTGTTTTCTATTCTGGGGTCTTTTAAAATCCAAACTAATAGACTAATTTCTTAGTCAAAATGCAACGTAAGAACTATTTACTAGCTATATATATATAGCTATAGTAAAAGAGTGAAGAATAATGTATTCGACTGTACAATAGGGTTTATTCACAGTATTAACAATTGTTTCATTAGTCCAGTGTGTCTAAAAATTGCTGATCGTTAGAAGTCATGTCACTCAATTTTAATTACAGTCCATACTCAACCAAATCCTCAGGATACTGATCTGTATACTAGTGATTTGGTCGGGTATCGACTGTAATTAAAATCGAGTGACATGACTTCTAACAGTCAGCAATTTTTAGACACACAGGACTAATGAAACTATTGTTAATACTTTGAATAAACCATATTGTACAGCAAACCACGTTATTCTTCACTCTTTTACAATTATTACTCCAAGAACCACCTGCCTAGGAACTTTCTTAAACTGGCCACCCGACTAAGTAAACTTCTTGTTGAGTCAAACAACACTGAACGTTAAAACTATCCTCGACACAGAATACTCATAACCTCTACTTGGATTACCTTAAACGATATCTTGTTATCTTACATATATATATATATATGCATGTATGTGCATATAAATTTTCTCTCATAACCACACCCAACAACAGAATAACAGTAAACAAATACCAAAAGCAAAAATCAACCAAGACCCACCACTCAGATGCAATTACTCAGCTGCAAACACAACTTTAACATAAAAAACAACATACCACATGCAAATCAACAAACCAAATAGAGTCAAGTCTGATCAACAAAACCTGAAACTTTTAACCAAGAAAAAATCTAAACCGAATTTAAACACCCCAAAGAAAGTCGATAACATAATAAAATCAAATGAAGATGATGATGATATACACACACAGACAAACATGTACAAATATGTATATATATTAGTGTTATTCAGTTTTATTCTTTCTGTTATGAACTTAAGAAGACATTAACTGAAATGAATTTAGCTATTTGATAAACAGAGATTGATAAAATAAGTACAAAACTAAGTACAGTGGTTGATATAAGTAACTAAATCACTTGAAGTGTATAACACAGCATTATAACAGTCATATGACTGAAACCAGTAGAAAAGGAAATGACTATATAGTTCCTTTTATATTTTCAAGTATATTTCAATGTTAGATCTACATACTTCCTTGGTTCATATGGATTCAGTACAAATGCGGCTCAGAAACTGTCGACAACAATTTTCTCATTAATTGTGTTGGTAGTTATGGTTGTTGTTTTATTTTACTTCAAGGAAATGGATGAGGTAGAAGGCAGGTGGACAGGAATTTCCATAAAAGGTGTTTCAGTAAGAAAAATAAATGAAATATTTGATATACTTGAATTCTAATGGTTTTAAGTATTTTTCGCTCCACTGAGATTAACACTCATTGACTCAATAATATTGGATAAATTTATCAATTGTCACCATACACACATAAGCCCGTGCATGCACACATATATATGTACAAACACCCACATATATACATATATATATATATGTGTGTGTGTGTAATGTAAATAAAAAATATCTGAAATCATTTATTAATCTTAGGAAATATCAAAACATTCTTGACATTTGTGATTGTTTCCTTGTCAAACTATTAGATATTGAGGTGGTGTCAGTATGTTGGTGATAGAATTATAATGTGTGATAAATAAATACAAATTAAATATGTGTGTGTATTCATTATTTTTCCATACTTTTCTGACTCTGTGTACGTATGTGGATTGTATTAAGCTATCTTTTCCAATTTTTCTTGTTTCTGTTTATGTAGTTGGCATAAGCATTAGATTGTCGGATGAAATGACTTGCAATATTCATTTTGGTTACTTGCATTCTTAGTTCAGATACTACTGAGGACAACTTAGCCTTTGTCATTCTAGGGTTGATAAATAAAATACTAAACTAGCATTGTAGTCTAACAAAGTACTAATCTAACCTTAGATGATCAGACAAAATACCTTGATGCATTTGTTCAATGTATTTGTGATCTAGATTCAAATCCTGTTGTAGATTACTTTCCTCCTTTCCATCTACCTCTCTTTGGGATCTTGAAAAGTATCATGGATACAGTTCTTACATTCTTGACTAAACAGTAAAAGAAAACTGAGCAACTTGTTCAATGAATTACACATGCAGTTAATTTGACATGTTTTTGCACAGTCTGTCTATTCAATTTCACTCACAAATCTTGAGTCAATCAAAGGCCATTGAAAAAAATCTTTCTCAAGCTGCCACACATATGGATTGAATGTGGGACCTTATGATTGCAAAACCAATTTCTTAACCATCTGGCTATTCTTCTTCTAAAATATATCCATAACATGCACACAGACTCATACAAGTACATATGCATACACTTATACACACAAATGTAAAGAAATAATAACATAAATACATACATATATACACATATACACTTATGCACATACATATATACACATATACACTTATACACATACATTCAACTGGATATTGGAATGATTTATGTGCTACAAGGTTGTCAGTAAATTTCACTAAATTATGTCATGAAAGAATTTTGAATATTAGTAAGTGAAGAATTTTGGAATTGGTAGAATTGTTAGTAAAATGGACAAAATGCTTTGCAGTATTTGTAGAGTGTCGGACAACATGCTTTACATCATAAAGTTACATTACTTTATGTTTTGAGTTCCAATCCTACTGAGATTAGCTTTGCTTTTCATCCTTTCAGGAGTCAATAAAAAAAGTACCAGTAATGCACTTGGGTTAATTTAATCAAATTTCCACTCCCTCGAATTGTTGGCCTTGTGCCTAAATCAGAAACCATTATTTACTTATTGCAGGTGGTAGATTGGCAGAAGCATTAGAGCATCAGATAAAATGATTTACATCATTTACTTACAACCCTTTATGATCTAAGTTCAAACGTCACCAATGTCAACTTTATTTTTCATCGTTTTGGAGCTGATGTATTAAAGTACCAGTCACATACTAGAGTCAATGTAATCGACTCTTCCTTCCTGAAAAATAGTTGGCTTTGTGACAAAATTAGAAATCATTATTTAATTATTGACCTTTACATTCTGAGTTTAAATCTCACTGAGGTCACCTTTGCTTTTCTTCCGGTTTAAAAAATGTGGAAATAGAGATGCCAGACATTAAGATATAGTCTGGAGATATCATCTCAAAAGCAATAAATATTGAGTGCACAAAAAGAAAATTGACTTATGAAAAATAAAGATTAAATAGAGCTATTCTTTTATTCTTTTTTCTACTGGCTGCAATCATTGAGCAGCGGCCATGATGGAGCATCATCATCAGAAGATCTGTTTGATTATAGCAAATTCAGTATTTATTTCAGTCTGCTAATTATTTTATTGTTGTATATTTTACTAATGTGCCTAAGTTACCATTTTGACGCTACACTAATTTTGTTCCTATGAGTAGTGATGTTTTAAGATATAAATGCATATGCATACACACACGCACAAACACACAAACACACAATCACACACACACACACAAAAACACACACACACACACACACACAAACACACACATATATATATATCCTCATCATCATCATCGTTTAACGTCCATCTTCCACGCTAGCATGGGTTAGACGGTTTTGTTCCATTTGATGCGGGAATAGTCTGGAGACCATACCTCGCTCTCACGGAAGTGTCTCTGGCAGGTCTTTTACAGCTGGATGCCCTTCCTAACACCAACCACATTTACAGTGTGGACTGGGAACCTTTCCACCATGTCTCCTACACAGCCACCTTACAGTGTGGACTGTTGTGTCATCGACACAGAGGATGGTATGAGAGAGGGAGGGTGGGGTAGATGTGTGGGGGTGGTGTGTACATTGGGTTAAGAGGTGCCTACTGACTGTAGGTTTGTATGCAATGGCAGTCAGGTCTTCTGTACAACTGCATGGCTCCAAAGGTCTTGATCCAGTGCTATTGTCTTAGAGGTCAGTTTTTATCACCTCGTTCCCGGATTTCCTTGGTCTCCCCACTCCGTAGCTTCCATCAATTTTCATTGCCCTGCACTTTTTTATTCAGCTGTCGTCCTTCATATGGATCACATGTCCATACCAATGCAGTCTCTTCTCCAGAACACAACATTTGATACTTCTTATGCTTAGTCTCCCTCTTAATTCCTTTATTCTTCACCTTCACGCACATTACTATTACACATCCATCGGAGCATGCAAGCTTCATTTCTTTCTAATCTACGCAGGTCTTCAGCATATATATATATATGTGCTGGTCTTCTGAATATTCTAAATTTTTCAAATTTTAATATAAGATATTAGTCAAACTGAAGTTATGCCACAAGACATTTGCCCGATGTACTAAGCAGTGAAAATGAACCTGGAATCATGTGGCTGTGAACTTAGTTTCTTAACCACAAGCCATACCATATGAAGATTGCTATAAATTACCATTGTGAAGATATGTGGCTTAGTGGTTAGTGAGTTGTATTTGCAATCATGAGGTTGTGAGTTCAATTCCTGGACCAAGAGATGCTCATATCATTGAGCAAGATACTTTATTTCATGCTGCTCTTTCTGTCAGGAGTTGTGACTGGTAGATAGTATCAGCAATGGAAAGATCAAAGGTAACATTGTTTCCTTGGTCTAATTTCATGAGTTCCACCTACTTGGTAAGTGAATGAGGTAAAATCTTGTCGATCTATTCACTCTATATTACTATATATATGTCATTTGACAAGAGCTGAAGACGAAGGCTATTTCATTATCAATGAAATATTGCTGTCTTATCAAATTTGTAAACTGTGTACTTCACATGTACAATTTGTATATATTTCAAGGAAGTTTCTATATACATATTATATATATATGCACAGGCCACCACCATTGTTAGTTTTTCTTATTTTTGTTTGGCTCAAAGTTATAATTGACAGAGTGTTCAAAGATAATTATATCACAAACAACAATTTATTCTCACAAGTATTATGTTCCTAGTATTACATTGTTTAATGTCAGTGTTTTATTTTTAAAGTAGTATAGTTGATACAAAGCATTGTGAGATATATAATAAATGACTGATAATTGACAGGAAATGCATGAAATAGATTGGCTACTATAATGGCTCCTCCCATACGTATTATAGACAGGTAGACTAATTAAGGAAGGACACACACATTATTCGATTTTGTTTTGAAATGAGAGTACCCTGAAATATCATATTCAAATATACTGGGTACAACATTGCTTTGTTTTATTTTATTTGTCATCCTTTCCCATTTATATGTTTTTAATGCATTGTACTGGCTTTCTGAAACTTATCAGTCTTTTATTTTTGAATTGGCAGATCACAAACAGTTGTCGACTTGTGTTGCTTCATTTAAATATATCCTTCTTAAGAAACTAGATCTATCTCCTTGCAGAACACCACAATCCAGCATGCTGATACGTATCTCTGATTTATATGTAAATCAGAGGCAAATCTTCTGGACAGAACATCACTAGAAACTTCCAATTTTCCAGTGCAATCATTCTTACAGTAGTTATGGTGTTATAACTACTTAGAAATAAATGAACTCAGCTGTTGAATGTCTTAACTATAGATACAATTCAGAATGTGTGTCAATATTTGAACTGTTAAACTGTTAAACTTTTTGTTGGTTTCCTGGAGCTGTGTACTGCAACAAATAAACCATCTGTGTCCTCAAGACACAATGACTGAATTATAAAAGGTTATATATATATATATATAAACAGATATATTTTTTAAGTAACATATGCCGGTTAAGAGAGGTGAATTTTAATGGTTTATTCAAGAGCGGAGAAGAAAAGAAATGCTGGAACTGAATTCATTTATTTATTTATCTAATTTTAATGTTTGTATAGAGCTAGTAAGCCAGTAAGGGGAAGCATCCAGTAGTTCTTACAGTTGAGAAACACAGATAAGTGAATATAAAAATAAGAATTTAATTTCAAATAGACAAGGCCCACAGGAGGCAAAAAAGCATTAAAAAAATAAAGAAAAAATGGAAAGCAAAGAAAGCTGTATAGTTGGTAGATCTTTTACAATATATTGTCTCCAATTCTTTAGTGATCAGCTTCAAGATATCTTCTCTCTCAGATTGATAGTTTTTACATTAGAAAAAATAGTGCTAAAGAGTTTCTGGGAAGTCACCACAAGAACATAGAAGTGATTCTCTATGGCCTGTTCATGATAAAATGTAATTCAATGGTATATATACAGTTTGAAGCCAGCATATTTTTTTTTATTAACATTACTCAGACCCTGATATATTTTAAATGTTGTCAGATTTGGTTGTTGAGAAAGTGGAGGACTGAAATTTAAAAGTTTATCCCTAGATTTTCCCCAAATTCTCAATAACCATTGAATTAAATCACACAATCTATAATAAACCAATTATCTTAACATTTAGTTATTTAGTTTTGATTTGTGTAAGTTACCAAACTGTAAATATAAGCACAGTACACAGAAAAAAAAGCATTATATATTTTATAGTATAAAGATAATTTCTTAAACTAAAATGACTATTATATAACAACAGAAATGTTTACTTTGTGATTATGTGTAAAAAATAATTATCATAGTTTTCCTTATATTTTTCACTTTCAAAAAATGAACGATTAATTATATAGCTAAAAAATGTCTTTGATGCTCTTAATCTTTCAGAAGATCTACAGCATACTGTTGATTATGTTAGAGTTTTCAAATCGTCAGTGGAAATATTATTGTCATTGCTTGCAACATATATCTGTCTTCTGTCTTGTAAACCACGCAATAAATTTCTTTCGGTTCAGTTACCCGCGCAGACTACTACTACTACTACTACTACTACTACTACTACTACTACTACTACTACTACCACCACCACCACTGCCACCACCATCACCACTGCCACCTACACCAGCACCATCAAAGTTTGTTTAATGATAGTTAAATTGGATATCATTTGTAAGTTGATAGTAGATTAATGAATGCAATGTCTTACTTAAGCTGACAGTTTATCACAGAATTTCTTCAAATAATTCTTTGTCTCAGTTTGATAAATTTTCTGTTAAAAACTAATTAATATTTCTTTTTCTTTTTTCTTTATTATTTTCCCTCGGGTGAAACTTTGACATAAAGAAAATTATGATCATTTTAATTCAGATTCTTGTGATTTAAACAGTCTCTTTCTTAGAAAATAATAATTATAGTTATCAAATTTACACTTTACTATGGTTTCCTTCTCCATCTGATATGATTATTTAGTATGCCATTTCTTTCAGCATTGTTGAAAAATGTTATAGTTAGTCCCTTGCAGGCAATTTGTTTCATTTCTGGATAGGAGATAATTTAGTCCTTGTTCTTCCATTCACCTTGCTGTGGGGAATAACTGTGAGAACATTGGGTAAAGTTATTTGTGAATAATATATTTTTAGTCCAGGAATAATGGCTGCTGGCGATAAAGACACTGTATTATATTTTTTCATTGTCATTGAAAATTGATTATAATCTGTGATGCATTTCAATGCAGCAGGAAATATCTAGTTTATTTCAAATGAATACTTACATAAATTGCAAGTTTTGTATTTATAAAATGTTAGAATAAGTATTATAAAACAGTTATGCTTTGAATAGGCTAAGTAAATAATAATCTAGTTTGATACCCTGTTGTCATTATTTCACTTTTCTTATATTGTTAATATTCTTATTTTATTAGATTTCATTATATTTTATTTAAATAATAATCTAGTTTGATACCCTGTTGTCATTATTTCACTTTTCTTATATTGTTAATATTCTTATTTTATTAGATTTCATTATATTTTATTTTTTAAATATTTTTTTACCTTTTTATATTATGAAATTCATGCTTCAATCACATTTCAATGACTATCAAGTCAAATATATCATCAAACAGAGGTTCAATGCCACAATGTTTCTTTTTTGTTTGGGAGAGGAGCCTGGAAAAAATAAAGGTAAAATTTACTTCAATGGAATTAATACTCATAATATAAAGAACCAGAACAAATCTTGCAAGGAATTTTATCCAATGCTCCAATGTTCCTAACTGCTTTATAAAGTCAAGTGCTTCTCAACAAACTGAACTCACTACTACCTTTAAATAAGACTCATATAACCAGTGTGCCATCTACCACCAACAAAATCAACAAAGGAATGGATGTGACATAATTTTGATCTGATGTAGTTACTATTGTTAATCTCACTGGCCAATACCAATATGATAATAACATAGTAATTTTTAAACACTGTTTGATAGATACACAAACATTGTTTTATTATCCAAATTATTTTTTCATATTCCATATTATCTATATTATTATTTTATAATTTTAATTTAAAAAAAAAATCATAAACAAATCTATTTCAAATAACAACAAGACTACAAATATTTAAAAACGGAAAAGGAAGGGAAAGGCAAGGGCTCTAAGGCCACAGAAGAATGGTAGGAGGGAGGGATAGGGTGATGGGTTCTAGGATAAATTATTATCATTTTTATCTAAACTGAAATCAACCATTGAAAGTTCTACATGTTTACTCAACTTGCTGTAAGTAGCAGCTAAATTTCTTCAAATCTCCCCCTACTGTCTTTAAAAAAGGAAAGAATAAATTATATAATGTAGTTTAAGATAACCCAAAATATGTGATGGCAATAGATCTGCTGAAATAGGATTAACCTGGGGCTACGCCACTACAGCTATATTGAAAATAATAATTTGAAGAAATTCTTTTTACTTGCATGTTTGTGAAACTGATAGACGATATCATAGTGAAACAATAACAAAATGAGATATTCAAATTAATCTTTTAGTCATAATGGGAGAGTCATAATGGCAATAAAAACACATGCACTAGTGAATTTCACTTTGGTTTTGTAATTAGTTAATTAGGGTAGTAGATTGGCAGTATCAGTAGAGCTTTGGACAACAAGCTTTACAGCATATAGTTATGTTCTTTTACATTCTGAGTTCAAATACTGCCAAGGTTAACTTTAACTTTCATCCTTACGGGGTTGATAACGTAATCACCCAATAAAGCACTGGAGTGAATTTAATCATCTTTTCCCTTCCTCAAAAATTGTTGGTGTTGTGTCTAAATCAGAAACCATTATTAGTTAGTTAGTTGCAGCCCTTTATGTTCTGTGTTCAAATCCTGCCGTGGTTAGCTTTGCCTTCATCCTTACAGGGTTGATAAAATAAAGCACCAATAATCCACAGAAGTCAATATAATCAATTTTCCACTCCTCCAAAATTGTTGGCCTTGTACCCAAATCAGAAACCTTTATTAGTTAAGTAACTAGCATGGTGGATTAACAGTATAAGTAGAGTGTTAGACAAAAAAGTTTAGCTGTTTAGTTTCTACTTCCTAAATTCTGATTTCAAATTCCACTGAGGTCAATTTTGCCTTTCACTTTTTCAAGGTCGGTAAAATAAAGTATTAGTCAATTACTGGAGTTTATTTAATCAACTTTTCCATTCCCCTTAAATAGCTGGTCTGGTGCCCAAAGTCGATATTATTATTAGTTAGGTAATTGGCAGTGGATTGGCAGTATCGGTAGAGGGTCTGACGCCATGCTTTGCAGCAAAGAGTTAAGGCCCTTTATGATCTGAGTTGAAATCCTGCCAAGGTTAACTTTGCCTTTCGTCCTTACGGAGTCGATAAAATAAAGCACCAGTAATACACTGGGGTAATTGCTGGCCTTGTGCCAACAAATTAATCTATTCCTTGGGTAGTTTAGTAATGATATATTTATAGCTCTTTCATCACACATTCTGTGACCTCTATGACTACACTTGCTTCTCTGTCTCCTCTTCGTTTTCATTTCATTCATTCCATCTTGTCTTTCTGTGGTATGTATGTTGTATGTACACGTATGTGCCTCTATGCATGTATGAATATGCATGTGTGTGCATGTGTTTATGTGTATGTGTATGTGTATGTGTCTATGTGTGGCTGTGTGTTTCTATATGGGTTTTGTGTATGTGTGTGTCTTGCAAAACAAATACAAATACGAAGTGCCATAAGTCGTTTGGTATTGATTAATGAAAGTAGATTGTTGAATGTACATGATATAATCCTAACTTCATTTACAATTTCAGGAAACATAAAAAAAAACATTATTTTCATGGCATTTCATCTTCTTTTCAAAACATCTTTACCCAAGTTGTTGGATCTTGTCACATATCATCAGCATCATCAACAGTCAATGCTCATTTTCCATGCTTGCATGGGCTAGACGAGTTGTCATGCTATAAAGTTAGACAAGACAGGTGACTACTCACATATTCCATCTTGGACTTAGTTTCTACAACTGGATGCTCTCCCTAATGTCAAACACTTTACAGCATGAACTGGGAACATTTTCCATGCCAACAGTACTACCACCTTACAATGTGGACGGAGTGCTTTTTGTCATGGCACCAGGATTACCTCCTTATAGGGTGGGTCAGGTGCTTCTGTTGTGGCACCAGCACTACTACTTTACAAGGTGAACTAATCATTGAATCAGCCTGACCACCCAGAGTATGTTGTAGTATCATGACACCAGTACAGATTTATTATGCCATTTTGGTGCTCATTGTATTCTTGACCTAGCTCAAGGGGTAGGGGAGGTGGAGAAAGGAAGAAACAAGAGCTACATGCTGCTTGCTGCCTACTATCAATGCAGGTAGGAGATTGATAGGTGGACAGGAAAGGTAACTTGGGGGAGTGTGGTGCAGGGGGTAGGAAGGGACAATATCACCATTGACCCCCCCCCCCCAAAAAAAAAAATATATATATATATAAAAAGGTAAATAAAATAACTCAACTAGGAACTGAACTTGTGTTGCAGATTTAGGAATCTGGATCTGTCTCTATAAAACTAAACATGTTCATCACTTCATAGTGCTCATACTGTAAGCATAATGCCAAATAAACAATCAAAACAATATGTTGGGTAGTAAACAGCAATTGAATTTGATACACTGGTTTCTTTTGACAGCAATGTTAATCAACAAAAGCCAAACATGATCTCATGCTTGAGGTTTAGAGTAATTTGTTCTAATATAATTAGAATGCTACACTGACAAATTCTTTTCTACTGCATGTTATCCCCTCCTCCTCCTCATCATCATCATCATCAACAACAACAACAGCATCACCAATCTATAATATCATAATCCTTTCATCAAAACATTTGCAGTCTGAAAGCTTAAGATTTTTAGCTTCTCAGTAATTCTCTGAAATGAAGTGGCTCCTAGCATTGAGACCCCCAAATACCATTAAAGGTTGTGAGTTCCATCCCAGCATGATCACATATATACATGCATACATATATCATCATCATCATCATCATCACCATTTAACATCCATTTTTCCACACTAGCATGAGTTAAATAACTGGTCTTGTTGTAAGACAAGTCAGATCAGATGACCATGTCTTCCTCATACAGAACTGATTCTGGCTTGATTTTTACAGCTGGATGCCCTTCCTAATGCTAATGATATTTACAGTAAGTACTGGGTGCTTTTGGTCCAGGGCCCATTGACAACTCCAAGAAATCCCTGGCCTGGCAATTCTAGCAAGAAACTTTGCCAGATAAAATCTACAAGCATGGAAGTCCTATAAGCCGGGCCTATCTGAGGTGTACGCTTAGCAACAAAACCACCCTGCATGCACTCATCGAGTGTCGAGTATTGCTGGCCTATGTGTTCATGTGGAGCATCTGCTGTTATGTATAGGACGGATCTGGCTATCAACTGAGTTGATTGTGAAGATCACCCCCACCATCTTCCTTTAGAGGAGAAGGACAGACAGTTTTTATCTGCCTGGTGGACATTGCGAAAGAGGTTGTGTGATGGATGTATTTGGAAGGGTTGAAGACAGCCACTATCCACTTTGGTGAAGCCCCGATTAACTTTTTCAGGTTTCATTTGGAGAGGGATTTCAGGGTGGAGAGAGAAGTGCTACCTTCCAACCAGTTTGTTAAAAGATTGGTGAGTGTAGTAAGCATGGTCTGTGTGAATGGGCTTGCCTTGAGCATACTTCTCTAGATTGGAGGAGAACAACTGGGAGAGGGCACTTTGCCCTAGCAGACAGGAGCGTGGCTTTTTGTTGGATTTCTCCACGAGGGATCCTTCGAATCCTCTCACCTTTGAGGAATTTGTTATTTTATTTTTTAAAGTTTATTTTTCTTAGTCTCTGTTATAAATTTCATTTTACACACAACAAAAAAAACACAGACTGTATTGTCCTGTACTGTCTTTAATGTTTCTTTAATGTGAACTCTGTGTGGTTGATAAAGAATTTATTATTATTATTATTATTATTATTATTATTATTATTATTATTATTATTATTAGGGCGGTGGATTGGCAGTATCAGTAGAGCATTGGACACCATGCTTTGCGGCTTTGAGTTATGGCCCTTTACATTCTGAGTTCAAATCCTGCTGAGATTAGCTTTGCCTTTCATCCTTATGGGGGTCGATAAAATAAAGCACCAGTAAGTAGTGGGAGTCGCTTTAATTGACTTTTCCCTTCCCCAAATCACTGGCCGTGTGCCTATACTAGAAACCATTATTAATATAAAATAAAGTACCAGTAATGCACTGGGTAATTGCTGGCCTTGTGCCTAAAGTAGAAACAATTATTAATATTGTAGTTGTTATTCGACTAGTTATCGCGACCAACTTTGATGTTGCTTTGAGCCAGTTGTTTTAGGGTAACTACAACTTTGTCCTATCATTCCTTGTCATTCCACTACCTCTGGTAGTCCAGAAACTTTCTCAGTATTTGGGTTGTTCCCAGAAGGCATGACTTCTGGAGTAATTCAATCTGTGGTGCAAAATCTGTTTTCGACAGGTAGTTTTCAAAGTTATTTGTCACCATGCCAAGAACACCAATCACCACTGGGACAATGATGACTGTCTTCACTTCATTACTCCAGCATTTCAAAATCTTATACTTTAAGTTGGTATATTTTACCATCTCTTTTAGTTTAATTTTGGTGTCAAAAGGACATGCTGCTTCTATGAGGGTACATTTTCTTTCCTTCTAATCAATTACAACAATATCTGCTTTGTTGTGTTCAATCTTTATCTCAGTCAGGATGGGCAAGTCCCATAAGAGCTTTATCATATCATTCTCTACATCTCATCTCATTTGTGACACCATGTTCATAGCTTTTTTCTGCATATGGAAATCCATACTTTTTACATAAGCTCTAGTGCAATATGGTAGCCACCTTACCATATCCGGCTTTTTATATAATCATTGTTATTGCTCTGTCATGGATAATGCACCAGGGTATTTAGTCATCTGTCAAGTCACAACAAGGACCTCAGACATAATACTTTCCTCAAAATATGTGCAGTACCTAGCACAGCCATTATTTGTATGAGACCCAACCTGTATGGTATTTCTAGTCACTTTAAGAAGTCTTGAAATTCCAATGGGATTGACCCTGATATCCTGATCACAACTGGTATCGCTTTCACATCATCCTCTTACCTTCCAAATAATCTTCCCATCTCCACTTTCAATTCAGAGTACTTTCAATCTCTTTACTTGCAATATTCGTGTCATTTGGTATGGCTGCATCGATGATCTAACAGCATTTGTCTTTCTTGCTCAACTCGACAAAGTCCAGTCAGTGATGCTTAGATATTCCATCAGTTTAAAAATCATAATCCCAGAATATCGTTGATTACTTTATAAGGCACATTCTGAAACCAATTCTGTATGACTTCATATTGGTATTTATAAATTAGAAACCAATGAAGGTATAGACATACTTTATCATGGTGCCACTTGTATTCTTTTTGCTCTCACATCCACTTACCAGGTGAGCCATATTTTCCACATTCTTTCCACAGAGCCTTCATTTCTGGGTGTCAGAAATTTTGTAGGTATTATGTTTCACCGAATCGGTAGCAAGAGCTTGGTCTTGTGCTGCAACTATAAGGCTTTCAATGGCACATTTCACTTCGCCTTGCGTAAGCCATGCCCACAATGTTGTTCTATCTTTGATATCCCATGTATTACTCTCAAACTGACCTTGCTTTCTCATTCCTAGTAGATCTTTTCTTTTCTCTTCAGCTCTTTTTTTCAACTCTTCCTTTCTAACCATTTCTATTGCATTCATACACATATCTTCTGCTGCATATTGCAACAACTCTTTTCCTGTTTATCTAATATTCTGAAAGCATTCTCCTTTCAATCTTTCTACAATCATAAGGTCTCTGCCAACATACTTTCTCTTCATGTATAGTCTATTAATATTTGCTTTGGGGGTTTAAAACTCCATACAATGTCATTAATTTTATCGTCTTTCAATCTAATTTTGATATTTCTTCTCCAGTGCAACTGAGAATGGATGCACTATATCTAACCACTTAAACTGCCCATATATTCATTGCATTCAAGTTAGATTTTAAAATCATTTTTACTCTTTTTAAATGTATCCCTGTAACCTTTTTTTTCATTTCTGCATGCAAAATATCATCTAGTTCTAAGATCTCTAAATATTTATAGCCACTATCTTGGTTTCTCCCTATGACAGTCATAGTTGTAATCCACTAGAGGCTGCTTTCTTCCCTCTTTTCATGTTGAGTACAGAGCATTTAAACATTCCAAATTCCATACTGATGTCACATCTGAATGGTTTAACCAATGAATCTATTTGGTTTTCAGACTTCTGAAACAATTTCAGCTCAGCCATAAACAGAAGGTAGTTTATGAATGCCATAGCTTTCCAAATTGGTAGCCCATTTTTATTTATTCAGTGTCAGTATTATAAAAGATAATAATGGTGAGAATGAGTCTCCTTGGAATATACCTTTTTTTAATTTCTAATTCTCCCAGAAAGACTTTGCTTGAGTACAACTTTGTTTTCCACTCTGGCATACTACTTAACATAAACTTTGTGATGTTGTCAGCAATACCAAGCATCTGCAGACATTCACCAATCCAAGAATGGGGCACCATATCATAAACATTCTTAAAGTCAACCAGGCAATAGACACGTTTGTGTGATGTTTCAATGCCTCAAAACTGTCTTAACAATAATCAGGTGATCCTTGGTACACTGGGACTTCTTCCTACATCCCTTTTGTTCCTTTGGTAGTATTCCTTCTTGTGACAAAAAACCCTGCAAATATCCCAGTGAGGACCTTCCATATTATGTTTATGCATGCTATAGGGTAGTAGTGTTCCACAGCATTCTCCTTACTTCTATCTTTTATCACATCCAGGTGAGGACTGCACCTCTCTGGACTCAATCATTCAATCGTGTTGCCAGTTTTTTGTGTATTGCATGGATCCCACCAGGCCCAGGAGCTTTCCAGTTTGGTATCTTATGAATTCCTTTACGTGATCCTTCATATTGACTGTGCTTATGGTAATATCTTTTTGCATATTTCCTCCTTGCAATTCTTTCTCGATGGTGTTTATCTGCTTGGCATAATTTCTATGCATCATATTGTTTCTCCATATCCCATTACAGAACTCCTTATTTTGTGTTATTTTGGAAGAATCTATTCTCCTAAAACTGTTTATTTCTGACTTTTTGAGAGAATCCCCTGACATTCAATCAGTGTAGCATACACTTCCTTCAGCCTTTTGTGTCTAACTGCATCCACATTCTGTGTGTGATCTGTTCCTTGGTAATGACTGTTCAGAGCCAGATCACTTCCCCTGTTGCTGGGGTCTCCAAACATGAGGTCTTGCAAAAGGCATGACTGTCATATGATTCATTTCTTCTTCCCTATAAACCAGAGAGGCTTTGTCTCTATGTAAGAAATCAATATCTGAATAATATATCATCTCAGCTGTAGCATGTTATAATTTCTAATTCAAATTATTTCTAATTCCAGATGTTTAAAAATATAAACAAAACAAAACAAGACTCTTTTCATTAAAATGTAAAATTATTTCAATTGGTTGAAGAAGGAAAGAACCATCTAAAATAAAAAAAAATATAACAAAAAATAGTTTCACTCTCACTTTTTCACTTCCTCACACCCCCTCTCTCTTTCTCTTTTGCTCTCTTTTGATTAATGGAAAATAAATCAAAAAGAAATATTATTACACAAATTTTGCAATTTAATTATTACTTTGGAAGCAATTTTTACACAGTGAAGGATCATTACAAATTAACTACACTAGTGATTACAGACTACATCCATATGAAAATTAGAGATTAAGATTGAATTTTATAGCTAAAAATGTTCCCGGTTGCATTTAAACAACTATACTTTCATGTGTCTGTTAAATTGAATGCTACTTAATTTAATCACAAACAGCTCTAAATAATGGGTTTTGAAATATGCAAACATATACATACACATAAACCACAGCTACAAATCATGTATATTGTTCTAACAAACATCGAGAATCTGAAGGTTGTAAAACATGTATTGTATGGCTATCTCTAGTACCACAAACTCAAAAAAAACTATACTTTTCTACTACTGTATATTTTTGTGTTGTACTTCAAAGTATCTAGAATGTTCTTAATGTATAAAGAAAATCCTATCCCCATTTTAAAAACACTTATATGATAGGTGGATCTTTTAAAAATAACAGCCAGTTATCCTCAGATCACAATATGACAGCTTTAAAAAGAAAACACAATGGACAATGTATTCTTGACTACAAAAATATAAGATGTTGAAGCCTTAATGTTGGTAGCTCACCTTACTGAAGTATCAAATAATGCCAATAGGAGAAATAGGTTGTCCAGCATCTTAGCCCTGCTATGTAGTGAATCTGTTAGCTTGCTTCAAATTGTATCAGAGAGAAACTCTAGCACCCCTTGTTGTGTTGCATGTGGGTCTCCCCCCCATTTTGTCTTCCTCTATTATTCTCCACCTTTTGCTTTCCTTTCCTAGTATTATATATATATATATATATATATTTGAAAAAACATTTACATAAAAATTGCAGACCATATTAATAAAATTGATCTGTTATATTAAGTGCCCAAGCTTCTGAACCCAACAATGGAAAGACTAGGAATATTGATTATAAAGGATGAGCTTAACCCTTTAGCATTTACATTACTCTATATATATATACTATTGTATTTTTGTGGTAAACACTCTATCTCACATAATATTGATCTACGAGATTTTGATATTATTTATTTTAAAAACAATACCTTAACATCAGTATGAGCAGCCGGTTACAACCAGTTTGAACAGAAAGAGATGAGAGAATTTTGTCCAGATATGGCAGATGCCCAAATATTGGTCACTTTGTTGCAAGTTGACTGTGGTATCGCTTTTTGAGTGAGAAAATCTTTTTCTAAGTTAATCACATAAAAATCCAAATATTTAAATTCATCCACACAATTTAGAATATCATTTGCTTACCCATTCGTTATCAATTTTTTAATAAATGACATTGCTTACAATTTTCATATTATTTTGAAAATCGACAAGAATTTTGATGAATTTTGTAAAATAATTATCTCTATAAATTTAATACTTGGAACATAACTCAACAAAAGTTCTTACATGATATTATGATAAATATAAATTAGATAAATAGTTACACTTTAAAATGAATAGTTTTGTATCATAGAATCAGAGGTTTTCTTATATAAATCTGTCTTCTTTTGATGACAAAGTTAAATATATTATTTTGTTCTGAGGCAAGGATTATTTAGGTAGAGTATTGAACATTTTACTGCTGTCATGAGGAACAGTCATATATCGTGGACATCATGTAAGCAATTAACAAGTAGTACAAGCATGGCTGGATCAAAATTTTAGAGGCTGTAACCATGGAAAAGATTGTTGGGCTACCTTTTATGGGTTATTACAGCTGCAGCATTGCACCATGGACCATTGTAAATCAGACACTGAAAAAAAATAAATCTATGGAGCATCACTTTACTTGAAGCCCTAAGCATATGGTTATTATGCTTAATGGTTAATCCAGAGATGTGTACATAATTATCTGCGAAAATCTATATCCAAGCATTGCTACATAGTAACTGCAGTAAACGCTTGAAAAGACCCCATATCTCACTCACTTACCATGTAGAGTGGAACTCATCGAATCATACTAAAGAAACAATGTTTCCATTGGTCTTTCCAATGCTGATACTCTCTACTGGTCACAATTCCTGGCAAAAAGAGCAACATGAAATAAAGTGTCTTGTTCGAGGACATAACACATTGCTTGGTCTGGGAATTGAACTCACAATCTCACAATTGCAAATACAATTCTCTAACCACTAAACTGTGTACCTTCACACTATCTACTGATTATTTAAGTACATTATCAAGAGTGATGACACAAAGGAAGGACACTAAATTATCAACCTTGAAACATTTCTGTTATTATATCAAATATCTTTGTTTCACCATCAAGAATATGAATGATGGATTTTGTAACTGTTTAATGTACTTTAGTGTCATCCAGCCATTATATTCTACCCCCAAAACATCTTGCCTAACCTATGCAGCATAGAGACATGAACAATAGAAGCATGATAAATATATACAGGTCAGTGGCCCACTATAGCTAGATCCCATGAGGTTGATTGAACAAGTAAAAGAATCAACCATAATAATATGCTACATATCTTTGTATAATTTTATATATATATATCTCTGTAACTCTTTAAAATTTTCAAAAACATATAAACACATACATACAAACAATACATTTCCTATCTCAATTATTTGCTACAATAACATTTTCACTTTCCAATCAGAAAGTCCTGGTTTCTAACCCTACATTTAAAAGGCTAACCCTGTAAAAGGCTACTTCTCCAAAGTTACTCATGTCATTTGTACATACATACTGAGCATTTATGAGGTGTCTTAGAAAGGTAACAAGATTTAGTGAGCTGTGTGAGCTATGAATGTGGTAGGGATTGTGATGTAATATCTGATGAGTACATAACTGTGATCTAAGCTCTCTGCGGGTATTGTATGTTTTTTCACATGCTTATTTTAAAAGCTCCTCAATTTCAGACCATCAAATAATGGGCATAGAGCAATGAACTAACCTAAAGTTTCTGGTCCAGCTGGAGAAAACTCCATCAGAAGCACTCAAAATATTGCAGTAGGTGTACGGAGATGAGACAATGTTGCACCCATGCGTTTTCAAGTGGCACATTATGTTCAAAGAGAAATGCAAGGACATGAAAGACAACCTCAGGAGCAGAAGACCTTCTACAAGCAAGATTCAAGCCAATGTTGAGCATGTGTGGTGGTGATTGGCTGACTGTTCAACTGATCCCAAGTGAGCTGGGCATGAACCATGACAGCATTTGGAAGTTTGCCACTGAAGATATTTGTGCACAAGAACTGTACAAAGATGGTGCCAAAGCTGCTGAATGATGATTAGAAGAAGTAGTATATGTAGATGCGTCAGGATATCTTCAAGTGTCTTGAAATTGAACCTGACTTGCTGAGGAGAGTCACCACTGGTAATGAGTTAAGGGGACCTGTTTTCTGGATGTGGAAGCCATCGAGGTCTGTGACAACGAAGCTATGAAGAATCCTTCCAACAGTGCATGGAGACATGGTGGAGAAGGATGGGGAAGTGTGTTAGACTCAAGAGGGATTATTTCGAAGGGGAAAACTTGTAGTTTGTAGTTTGGGTTTGAAATATGTTTTTGTGATCCAGTTTCTTTTCTGACACACCTAGTATGTAATTATATAAATGATTGAAATAGCATTTTTATCTTTATTCACTTCCCAGTAATCAACATAAACCATGGGGTTTCTCTTATGCAAACAATAAATTCAACAGAACTAGTTCATATGTTATATGCAATAATCTTGGCACAGATGGCATACCCATCTTAGATTTTAAAAATCAAATATATTCAATGCTATTGTTGTCATTATTGATGTCACTGTGAGTACATGTGTATGTATGTGAATTAATATTTGCTACCTTTTTATCTGACACTATTTTTACATAGACAAATGTTAATGATATTATTGATCAATCCAGGTGCAAACCTGATAACTGTTCTAAGAGATTTTGAAAATTATCGATGTTGACAATTCGTGTTTCTTGTAAATATGCTTGTGTGAAAAATATCATTTTGTTTGTTATGTAAAATTATATTTATTGTTTTTTTTTATATAAACTATTTGCATGAATTTGCTGACAGACTATCAGACTATGTGTTACTTTAACAATATCTTAATGCTAACATGATCACCTTTTTGTATAGAAAAGGTTTAATTATTTACAATCTACCTTTTAAATACTTGAATGTACATTGAAAAATAAATAAAGAAGAATAGAATTGTTGTTTACAGATCATGAGTGACTGTTGAATACACTAGTGAAAGACGTTTGTTTCTGGGTTTAGTGTCAAAGTGTGTATATGTGTGTGTTGTGGTTATTGTAGTTGTTACTCTTATTTATTTTATGAAAAGTACGTTTTCCAATATAAGATTGTGGTTGTTATTATCTGTCTTCGAATGATTGTTTTGATATGTGTTTTTTTTGTCTCTCTTTAAATGTTTGTCTTCTGTAAAGTCATTTCAGTATTTTTCTGAAGTGTTTCTGTGATTTGTTTTAAATAAGAAGCTTTCATGCTATTTCTTCTCTTGTCAAGCCACCCCTCTAGTAAACATGTCAAAGTTTTTCTAACATAGCACCAGACATTAACACGAAATGTTGTTCTAAAATATTTTTAGCACATCAGACGACCCCACAGCTTCTTTTGGAAACAGTTTCACTAAGAGGTTTAACTAATGTAAACTGTTATTAATCGCAATGTAACTAGATGTTGATGTATATACAATAACAGAGAAAACTGTAGACAAAACTCTGATTCTAATGTAAATATTTTTATCCATTTTAAGAAATATACCCAAAAGCGGCTATGGTCTCAAATTAAAATGGTCTAAAAGGAAAAGAGGCAAAAATTTCCATAAATATTTGAATCTCATATAGATCTTTTTTTATTAACGTCCCCTTACGATCTGAGTTCAAATCCTGCCGAGGTTAACTTTGCCTTTCATCCTTACGGGGTCGATAAAATAAAGTACCAGTAACGTACTGGGTAATTGCTGGCCTTGTACCAAATGTAGAAACAATTAATTATATTCATCATACCCATCACTGTTCAATGCCAAGTTTCTATGTTTGAATAGGTTAGATAGGTTGTCACATTATGAGGCCAAACTAGCCAAGAGATCACCTCCTGCTCATAACCACCATTTTTTGAGCTGGTTTTCTAAGGCTGGATCCCCTTCCTAATGCTAACCACTTACTGTGTGTACTGAGAGCTATTTTTCGTGGTGCCAACACAATCACTTTACAAGGTTGACAGGTTGCCTTTTGTTGTGGCGCCAGTAGGACCACCATTACAAATGGAAAACAGAGCACACAAAGATTTGTTAACACAAGCCAGTTCAGATGTCATCAAATCTATAATCAAAGATCCTGGTAATTGTCTTCTATTTTTAGTAGGTTGAGTAACTAATCAAGTAGATACTCCCTTACTGTCTCATAACACAAGGTTGAGGGTTTTCACAGTACATATTTTTCACAAGTCATGATCCTTCTATCTTATTTCCGACAACCCAGGTTCTAAATTGCTGATCTGCAGATTGTAAGCATGGAAACATATTGTATTAAGTTTGACATGCCACAGTGTAGTTTTAACTAGCATGCCAATGCACTGATAATGCTCTTAATGCACAGATATGAGATATGGAAACAAGCAGGTGTTGTAAAGTAATATTTATATTCATTGTTCTTTCATCTTTTCATCACACACATATTTGTATTTTTTATTATATTTTCATTTGTGTTACGCAGCCACCTACTTGATAGCAACTTCATCATTTTTTGATTCACCAAAGATATCATTTGATGTATTTATACGTGAATATATATAACCTTTCTGTTGTTCTCCTGTCTCACTCGCTTTACGCGTTTTAATTGTCCTAATAACTTATTTTGGTTATTATTGCACCGAAGTGAGATATATGATTTTTAATGCAATGAAATATCTATGATCTTCGGCAAATCACTGATGAGGGACGTATTTTATTACATGTTACCATGTGCTACCTGCAGTATTTTTCTCTATATTTTAATACATATATTTACCACTGCGATTCTGTGTTTTTTTCTCTCTCTCTTACTGTTCCCCCATTCTCTCTGTTTCTCCCCCTCTGTCTTGTCCGTTAACTCTTCCTCACACTTTCACTCACTCACTGTTTTTCTCCCTCTTCTCTTCATTTCATCCTGCACTCACGGACGCTATTTTTTCTCTCTCTGCTCAATGGCCTTCGTTCGTGCTGGACTATTCTTTCCCTAGCGCTCATATATTCACCTAGCTTACGCTAACAGAATAATTTTTGAAGCTTGTTTCTCTCCCACGGTATGCTATCTTTTCTGTTGTTCTCCTGTCTCACTCGCTTTACGCGTTTTAATTGTCCCAATAACTTATTTTGGTTATTATTGCACCGAAGTGAGATATATGATTTTTAATGCAATGAAATATCTATGATCTTCGGCAAATCACTGATGAGGGACGTATTTTATTACATGTTACCATGTGCTACCTGCAGTATTTTTCTCTATATTTTAATACATATATTTACCACTGCGATTCTGTGTTTTTTTCTCTCTCTCTTACTGTTCCCCCATTCTCTCTGTTTCTCCCCCTCTGTCTTGTCCGTTAACTCTTCCTCACACTTTCACTCACTCACTGTTTTTCTCCCTCTTCTCTTCATTTCATCCTGCACTCACGGACGCTATTTTTTCTCTCTCTGCTCAATGGCCTTCGTTCGTGCTGGACTATTCTTTCCCTAGCGCTCATATATTCACCTAGCTTACGCTAACAGAATAATTTTTGAAGCTTATTTCTCTCCCAAGGTATGCTATCTTTTCTGTTGTTCTCCTGTCTCACTCGCTTTACGCGTTTTAATTGTCCTAATAACTTATTTTGGTTATTATTGCACCGAAGTGAGATATATGATTTTTAATGCAATGAAATATCTATGATCTTCGGCAAATCACTGATGAGGGACGTATTTTATTACATGTTACCATGTGCTACCTGCAGTATTTTTTTCTCTCTCTCTCTCTCTCTCTCTATATATATATATATATATATATATATATATATATATATCACATAAGAAACGGAGAATCAGTGGTGCGACGAATTAAAATTTATTAGACGTATTACAATCGTTTCTCTGGTGACCAGCTCGAGGCACGATCAGTGTGATGATCGAACCTGCCTCTGAAATCGCAAGCTCCTCAGATACGAAAGGTCGAGTTGTATTAGAAAGATCGAGACATATCTGAAGATCTTGCGATTTCAGAGTCAGGTTCGATCATGTATAGCTGAT
>OZ024743.1:187431039-187438539 GCA_964016885.1 Eledone cirrhosa
ATATATATATATAAATATATATATATATATATATATACATATATATATACATATATATATACATATACATATATATATATATATATATATATATAGTTAAAAGAATAAAGGTGTAACACACAAGTTATTATATATTGGTAAACGGAATAGAAAATGCTGACAAATTGTTCACAGTGAAAAATAGTTTAATTAGGAATAAATGAGAATTAGTAATTGTATTGGTTAGTATTCAGTTTTGGTTTTAAGTTTTACCGGTTGCGCATTTCTAAATGCTTTTCAAAAATAATTTTGAGATAGAGCGTCCGTGATGTTTGCTCAGATCAGAGCAAACATCACGGACGCTCTATTCCGTTTAACCAATATATATATATATATACAGCCCCCGCCCCCCACCGCAATCCAAAACTTTAGAGTTGGTACCATAAATGTAGGCACCCTAAAGGGTCGCGCTAACGAGGTTGTAGAAATGCTTGAACGTAAGGAGGTCGATGTTTGTTGTATTCAAGAGACCAGGTGGAGAGGTGGGTCTGCTAGATTCATTGAGGGTAAAAAACGATGTTATAAGCTTTTCTGCGTGGGAAACGACGATGGGCTGGGTGGAGTAGGAATCATGGTAGCAGAAAAGTGGGCAGATAAGATAATAGACGTAAATAGAGTGAACGACAGAATAATTAAAATACGACTTGTCCTCAATAGAACTACGGTGACAGTAATATCTGCATACGCACCCCAATCCGGACTGCCCGGCACTATAAAAGACAGATTCTATGAGACACTGGTGCTAACTACCTCCCAAATATCCGACAGTGAATATATAATTATTGCAGGCGACCTAAATGGTCACGTTGGACAACATTGTGACGGCTACGACGAAATCCATGGAGGCTATGGGTTTGGTACTAGAAATGAGGAAGGCTCCAGAATCCTGGAATTCTGTGATGCAAATAACCTAACTATCTGTAACACTAACTTCAAAAAACGTGACAATCACCTGATCACCTATAGATCTGGGGAACACACAAGCCAGGTAGATTATATCCTTACCAGAAGACGTGACAGAGTGTCTGTTGTAAACACTAAATCCCTCCCCCATGAAGAATGCACCTCCCAACATAGACTGATAATTAGCGACCTCATAGTCAGGACGAGACGTACTCGACAGCAGAAGAGGACTATCCTCAGGAGAAAAATATGGAAGCTAAAGGACCCCACAGCCAGAAATAAATTTCAAAGCATATTACTTGATGCTTTCGACAGTAAGGAAGAACATTTAGAGTCGGACAATAGAGAGGGACAGTGGGAATTTCTGAAAGCAAACCTGCTGATGGCGACAGACGAAGTCTGTGGCTGGAGCAGGCCTGTAGGCAGGAGGAGAGTAACATGGTGGTGGAACAGTAAGGTGGAGGGGTCAATTAAGGCCAAAAAGCAGGCTTGGAAAGTATGGCGGGATGGGGGAAGTAGAGAAGACTATCAAGTGGCCAGGAGGGAAGCTAGGAGACAAGTGTACTTAGCAAGAAGGGAAGCTGAGGAAAGAAAGTTCAAGCATGTTCTACAACGCGAGGACCAAAAACGTGAGGTGTTCAGGATTGCTAGGCAATGTGTCAAGGAAAACCGTGATATTGTCGGGGAGAAGTGTGTACTTAACGATGATGGCATACTTGCCATCACCGACGCTGATAAGAAGGTAGCTTGGAAGTGTCACTATGAAAGGCTACTAAATGAGGAGAATAAATGGGAGAAAGACAGTCTCCCCCATATCGACCCAATAGAGGGACCAGCAGTGTTAGTCGAGGGGAGTATAATAAGTAAGGCAATCAAGGATATGAAGACGGGTAAGGCGGCTGGGCCTTCGGAAATAGTTGCTGAGATGCTGAAGGCATCTAGCACGGTGGGACACACCATGGTCACCCACATAGTTAACCAAGTCGTACAGAATGGGGTTGTTCCGAAGGACTGGCATAGCAGCATCATCGTTAACTGTTATAAGGGTAAAGGAGACGCCCTAGATAGGAGTAACTATAGAGGCATTAAATTAATCGACCAGGTCATGAAGGTCACGGAAAAAGTAATAGCGCAACTAATCAGAGAGAGAATTGACCTAGATGAAATGCAGTTCGGGTTTGTGTCAGGCAAAAGTACCACAGACGCTCTTTTCATTGTACGACAACTACAGGAGAAGTACCTAGCTAAAAGTAAACCCCTCTACTTAGGTTTTGTCGACTTGGAGAAAGCCTTCGACAGAGTCCCCCGCTCCATTATCTGGTGGGCTCTTAGAAAACTAGGCGTTGACGAATGGCTTGTGAGAGCTATACAAGCCATGTATAAAGAAACAGTCAGCAAGGTTAGAATTAACAACGAATATAGTGAAGAGTTTAGCGTAAAAGTTGGCGTCCATCAGGGCTCTGTTCTCAGCCCCCTACTATTTATTATTGCCCTTCAGGCTATAACAGAGGAGTTCAAGACCGGCTGCCCATGGGAACTCCTATACGCAGACGACCTGACACTCATAGCGGAATCAATGGCCGAGCTAGAGAAGAAATTCCAAACATGGAAGCACGGCCTAGAATCAAAAGGACTTAAAATTAACCTGGCTAAGACGAAAGTTCTAGTTTGTAGGAAAGAAAATAAGGCGGCGGTCCGTTCTGGGAAATGGTCGTGCTCGGTGTGGAGGAAACGCGTAGGTAGAAACTCCATTTTATGTCCTAAATGCAAAGTATGGGTGCATAAAAGATGTAGTGGGATCACAGGTAAGCTAACTAAGAACATAGATTTTACATGTAGCCGGTGCTCTGGTGCAATAAGTAGCAGCAAGTGCCCACAAAATACTATCTCTTTCAATTGCGCAGAGGGTTCTATAGAAATAGTGGACAGCTTCCGTTACCTGGGCGATAAAATCATCAGTGGGGGAGGGTGCTCTGAAAGTACAGTAGCTAGAGTCAGAACTGGTTGGAAAAAGTTCAAAGAGCTTATACCACTATTAGCTGCTAAAGGGTTCTCCCTAAAAATGAAAGGCAGGTTGTACGATGCCTGCATACAAACAGCAATGTTGCATGGCAGTGAGACCTGGGCATTGTGTGCAGAGGATATACGCAGACTAGAGAGGAACGAAGCTTGCATGCTCCGCTGGATGTGTAACAGTAATATACGTGAACGGCAAAGCATAAACGAACTAAGGAAAAAATTAAAAATAAGAGGGATCAGATGTTGTTTACTCGAGAGAAGGCTACGTTGGTATGGACACGTGATGCGCATGAAAGTCGATAGCTGTATAACAAAGTGCAGGGCAATAAAGATAGACGGTAGCCACGGAATAGGCAGACCTAGAAAAACCTGGGACGAGCTGATAAACTCCGACCTCACACACTTACACCTCTCCAAGACAATGTCACTGGACCGAGACCTTTGGCGGTACTCAGTAATAGAGAAGACCCGCCTTACCTAAATACATAGTAAAACCTACTACAGCCAGTAGGCATCTCTAACAAAATACACCCCGTCCCACCACCACCACCCCCACCCCATCCACACCACCCCGTTCTATGTAAAGTTATGTTGGTGCCGCGCCATCCAGGCCGAAACAAATAAGATCGTGCAGGTGTCACGACAAAAAAAAACACACAGTCCACGCTGTAATGTGGCCGTGTAGGCAACACGGTAAAAACCTCCCAGACCCACACTGTAAATGTGGTTGGTGTTAGGAAGGGCATCCAACTGTAGAAAACCTGCCAGACAGTCCTATGCGAGCAAGACAATCACTCTTGCCTCAAGTGGGACTACCCCCGTTCAAACCCATGCAAGCGTGGAACACGGACGTTAAACGTTGATGATGATGATGATGATGATATATATATACATATATATATATATATATATATATATATATATATATATATATATATATATATATATATATATGTATATATATATGTATATAAAGAATGAATAATAACAGGTAGACATCATAAAAAGGTAATTTATTCCGTGTGCTTACAAATGTTTCCATGTATATATATATATATATATATATATATATATGTAAAAGTTCTATTTAAATTGTTGGGATACAACAAGCAAATATTTTTATAACTGATATAAAGCACTCAACAAACAATTGGAGTAAAAATACGATATTAACAAATGGAAACGATATTTATAAAACCATATTTATTTCATTATACATATTTCAAGGACACCAAGTTATATTATGGTGTGCTTTCATCAGATAAAATATAATATAGACCAGTTTTCTCCGTAACCCAACGGCTTATTTAAAAATATCCAATACTAACTTACCTAATAGTGTAATTAAAGATATAATTCCACTATCCGGGAGCTTCCAACAGTAATGGTTGCATTCTTTAAGCGTATGTCAATATTTATTTATAAAACTGCTCTATATTTTATTTTATCTGATGAAAGCACACCATAATTTAACTTGGTGTCCTTGAAATATGTATAATGAAATAAATATGGTTTTATAAATATAGTTTCCATTTGTTAATATCGTATATATATATATATATATATATATATATTTATATATATACGATATTAACAAATGGAAACTATATTTATAAAACCATATTTATTTCATTATACATATTTCAAGGACACCAAGTTAAATTACGGTGTGCTTTCATCAGATAAAATATATATATATATATATATATATATATATATATATATATATATATATATATATATATATATATATATATATATATATATATATATATATATATATATATATATATATATATATATATATATATATATATATATATATATATATATATATATATATATAAATATATATATATATAAGGGGGTACATGGCTTAGTGGTTAGAGCATTCCTTGCAATCGAAGGGTTGTGAGTTCAATTCTCGGACCGGGTGATGTGTTGTTTCCATGAGCAAGACACTTTATTTCACATTGCTCCAGGTTACTCAGCTGTAGAAATGAGATGATAGGGACTGTGGTCCCTAGCATTCCACTGCAAAGTGGTAGTCGAGGTACCATGGCGAAAATAAAACACTCAGCCCTCACTGTAAATGGATGTGTAGGCGCCATGGAAAAAAAGCACCCAGCACTCACTGTAAATGAGGTTTGTGTTAGGAAGGGTATCCAGCTGTAGAAATCAAGCCAGAATCAGTTTCCGTCCCACCCTTGCAAGCAGGGAAAAGCGGACATAAAATAATGATAATGATGATATAATTTCCGGTTGGTTGGTTCGATAACCAACATGGTGTTCATCACACAATGACTGATTTGACTTCTTCCAACAGAATCTTAGGCAATATATTTATTATATAATATATTTCTTATGAAACGCAGCCTATTGATATAGAGACGAATTCATTTTCGATATGCTCTTTCAAAAGCCCATCACCATATCATAAATACACACATGCACACACACATGCACCCACATACACATACATACATACACACACATGTATATATGTATGTACGTAAGTATCTATGTATGTATGTATGTATATATATATACATATATATATATATATATATATATATATATATATATATATATATATATATATATATGTGTATACACATAGTGCTTCAGCATGGTCTTGGCCATGGTGCTTAAAATTAATAATGAACTTGGAAATCTTATGTTTGGAAGTTGATTAAATACCGAAGTATAATACAGGATAGGGTAAGGTTAAGCAGAGACTAGCTTGAAACGAAAATATTTATTCACATCTAATTTTAATCATTATAAAAGATGTGCTGCATCTTCAGAGTTAAAAAGGTTAGAAAGATAACCTCTGAAATTTCCATTCTGTAATGACAGTCAAATTTGTTAGGATGAAAATCATTATCACCACCATCACTTATCGTCCACTTTCCCATCATAAATTAAAACTTGCTGACTGCAAAATAATTGGAATGTCTTACAGTACTTCAGTTTTATCTACTTCTTGTGGTATTAGATTTATGAATTCCTTTTCTGAAATTTTTAATTATTCCAGTTTAAATTAAATGGTTTGATTAAATTGAATTCATTAACTTTACTTCCTTCTATAATGATTATATGGAGTGATGTATGTATTGGTGCTATGGCAAATTTTTATTTTGTAAACAGCATAATTTTAAAATTCAGTAACTTCAAATATAACTTCACAGAAAAATTTGGCAAATTGAGTTCTGATTGGAAATTCCTAGACTGCCAGGCAAGGCAATGAAGCTCATCTAAACATCTTTCCTTGGTGTAATGATAGAAAATACTAAGGCATGCAGAATTCTATCACTGATAGGGTAATTGATGAAAGGAATGTATCACCAATAGTTTAAACATTCAATCCTGCACACTATGAAGAATGCAGAATAATTATTGGGAGGAATCTGCCTTGATGTGTGAGCTGTATTCCATTTTGGAGAAACTATAGAGCTTCATATTTTATGGAGTTTTTGAACAATATAACAAACTTATCATTTTATCTACCACGCTGGCAATAGATGTAGTGTAGGAGCCTCATCTCAAAATAGTTGTCAAGTTATGACCTCAGAATCTATCCAGACGAGAAGACCCTTTCAAAGTTGCCCTATTTTCCCACAATAGAGATAATAGGTTGGGCTTGTAAGCATTTAATTTAACAAACTCCTTGTCTCTACATTGCTCAGTCCCAGTTGGATCCTTGAATAGATCTGTTGTAAATTCCAAGCATGTAATGGCCTTGGAGATGAGACTATAATGAATGGCATCATCAGGAAATATGTCAATAAAGGATTTCATTACTTTGTCAAATATATCATTTATAAATACTAGGAAGTATGCAGTCTAATGTTTGAAATCAGTAAAAATAATAAATAGGACAACCACACCAATATAACGTATAATTATTCCAATGGGCATACACAATTTTAATTCAAAAAGGGACTCTGTGAAATTTAGATTCAGAACCATGAAGGTTTTAGATTACAAAATTATAAAACATCTGTTGTGGTGAGCCTAATAATTTAGGCACAAGACCAGCAAATTTTGTGAGAAGGGCAAATGTGATTAAATCATCCCTAGTACTTGAGTGATACTTAATTTTATCGACTTCAGAAGGATGAAAGGTGCAGTTAGTTGGCTTCATTGGAACTTGAACTCATAATGTAAAGAGCGAGAACAATTACAGCAATGGCAGGCATTTTATCTGTGTTCTACAAATTCTGCCAATCCACCACCATGTGGTAATCCTAAAATTGAGAAAAGGCCTTCTACATGCTTGCTGAATCTTCCAGAAATTGAAGCCATATCATTTTCTGATCACATGCTACTGCCAAAAAAGAAATCAGGATAATGTAGAATACAAACGGTGCTGACCTGGAGTAAAATGCATCTAATGGGATACCATTACCCTTTAATTAAAATCAAACACAAGAGCTAAAGAAATATATTATACTGGAGGACATATTTGTACAGAGAGAATTAAATGGATTGCATTAATAAACGAACAGAATTTTAATTGATTGCAATGTTCAAGTT
>OZ024743.1:187443539-187511039 GCA_964016885.1 Eledone cirrhosa
CGGTTTTTAGAGTCATACTTTCTTGTCTGGCTTTCTGGAGAATAGAGGAAAGGTGTTTCCTCAAAAACCAGTATGACTCTAAAAACCGGTTTGTCTGTGTGTTTACATACAGAATAGCTGGACACTCACAGTAAAGTGACCAGTGAAAAACTCGGTACATCTACATATGTACACGTGTGTGTATTCATATGCATACTAGTATTTCAGTATACATATGTGGATGTACATTTTTAACTCAATTGTTTAAGCGTCAGTCATACAAAAGTGAGTTACAAACGAAACGAAATTTAATTTCGTTTCGTTATTTGTTTTTAGTATATATATATATATATATATATATATATATATATATATATATATATATATATACTTACAAGAGCTGCTGGCAGCATAATTTTTGATATCAATGGGTTAAAGCCATGTAAAATCAATTGGTGGTCAGTTCTTCAGTGTTTAGCCCCTAGGGAGAATGCTGCACCAAATAAATTTTGTACAAGTTGAAAACATGTATGTGTATATATATATATATATATATATATATATATATACACACATCTATATGTAAACATACCAAAGGTCATTATTGAAAATCTTTGGATGTGTATATTTTACAAGGTACTTTTTATTGGAGAAGGTAACAACAATCACTTGCATACTCTACTCTAAATAACACTAAACTCTACATTCACAATTATTTCCAAATTTAATCATAACATTCTGTATTAACATTTAGTATTACTGTATACTGCCAGTTATATGTACCGTATATATACGCTATAATTAGTAAAAAGTACAATTTTTTCTGCAAAAATTTGATTGCTCTCTTTTGTTTTCACTTATGTACTTTTTGAAAATATTATTTATTCATTATAAAAATTAAATGATAGCATTCTATATGCGGGTGGGCCCACTTTATCTCCTGGCAACCAATATTATTAGCCCCAGTCAGCCACTGCACACACACACACACACACACACATATATATATATACATATGTTATTACATTAAAGACAGTCACTACAACAGCGCCATACCAGGTACGTACAAAACAAAGAAAGAAGAGCCCAAATCAAGGACAGTTAATCTGAATGGTCTAGGGGATAAGATATGACATTAAAAATGCGAGCAAATGATGAATTAGCTAATAATTATGAGGAGGGGGAGCTAGGAAAAATTGATAGATTAAGAAAGATGTAAATCAATATTAAGGAATCCATTTCTTTAAAAAGTACTTAAAAACGTGAGAATAACTTTGTACATGTGTTAAGTGGTTTGTTATTGTTGTGGACATTATTCAATGCTCACCATTTCTCGTAATCATGAAACAATCTTCAGATAACCAAATAAAAGTAACACCAGAAATTTGGCAAATAAAATATGCCAACTCAAAGACAAGAACTTAAACTTCTTCATCAACAACAACAAACCACTTAATACATGTACAGCATTCTTCTCTTGATGTTCTCACATATCTAAATAATTTATGCGATGTGGATGTTGTGAAACATAAGGTAGAAAAGAAAATATTAGAAGCCAAGCTCAGAACTACGAGGGTAATCCCAAAAGTAAGGTCTCCAAAGTGATGGGGACACAGAGAAACTTTTCATACAGCAGTTGAGAATGGAGCTCCCGTTGAACAGTACCGCCAAGTGCGAAGTTCGCACAGTTATTATATAGAGGGCAATCCCAAAAGTAAGGTCTCCTTCCGAGGAAAACATGCGTAAAGATTGGCGGATCACTCTGGATGCTCTCTGAGGTTTCCCGAATCACCATCCACAGGATTTTAATGGAAAAGTTGCAATATCGGAAGGAGACCTTACTTTTGGGATTGCCCTCGTATAACTATCTTGCCATTAATCAATTTACTCCCATTCCATTTCAGTTGCTCTTGAATAGTCTTAGACAGCTAGAGGCTTAGTAATTACATAGTTAAATGTAGGTTTACAAAATTAATATGGTGGACCATAAAAGAATGTTTAATGAATTGTAATTACATACATAATATAAAAGAATTAGTGCTAATAAAAATTTCTTTCAAAATCTGAATGAAAACATTTAGCAGGGAGTGATGTTTGATCTTTGGAATATGGTGAAATCCCTGGATATGTTTCAATCTCATTAGACCTTATCAATGGAGTATGTTCTTACAAGTTGCTTCTGTAAATAGTTCATTTAGCCTCATACTTTAGCAGGTATGATAAAATCTGCCTTTCGTTGATGATGTCATAACAGTACTGAAAGATATCTTGCCAAAATAATCAAAATGATATATGTTGATGAGAATTATTGTTTCTTCTCCACTCTACAACTCTATAATATGATTATGCTCTGTCCATTAAATGTGTTAGCATTATCCTCATCATCATGTTCCAGCAAATGGTGCAGCCAATTGTTGGGATGTCACTCTAGAGGCTTTTACAGCCAGTCATCACCATTGGTCTCTTTCTCTGTCATGTGTAGAAGGTTCTCAGTGTTGTGACCAGTCCAGTCTGTGATGTTGTTGGACCAGGATTTTCTTTGTCTGCCTCTCCTTCACCCTCCCTTGACTGTACTCAGAAGAATGGTTTTGGACGAGTTGTGGCAGGATACATTACCATACTAGGCAAGGGTCCATCTTTCCCCATCACAAGGAATAGTTCCTGCCAGCATGTTCATTAACTTGTTACCTGACAAAGCTATTTGCTTTGTGCACCGTGTTTAGGATGTATAACAACCTTCTGAAGCACTTGTGCTCAAATGACTGGATTCTTCAATCCTTGTCTTAACACTAACTTGTTTAAATTGTGTATTTTTTTTATATGTTCTGGTGTGAAGTATTTTTATTTGAAATTTTTACTGTCTTGTTCTAAAACAGCTGACATGTCAAAGATAATGTGAAGATCTAAAGCTTTTCTTAGTTGGATGGACAACACCTGTTTAATAAAAAACAATGTGCATGGTGGCTAATGTAACATGTTTTAGCATAAAGATAGATTCCATTGATAGAAGTCGGTTTTCAGACATATGATATTTGTTTCTTTACTTCAGTAATATATTATTTTCAGTCACTAGATTTCTTTAGTCAAGTCATAATACCTTTATTTCAACTTACTTTTCAAATTGTACACCTCTATTTTCTTCTACTACTACTACTACTACTACTACTACTACTACTACTAATACTAATAATAATAATAATAATAATAATAATAATAATAATAATTGTTTCTACTTTAAGCACAAGGCCAGCAATTACCCAGTGCATTACTGGTAGTTTATTTTATCGACCCCGTAAGGATGAAAGGCAAAGTAAACCTCAGCGAGATTTGAACTCAGATCGTAAAGGGAGGTAACTATGCTAGAAAGCATGGCGTCCAACCCTCTACCGATACTGCCAATCCACCGCCCTTAATAATAATAATAATGATTTCATTTATTGGCCACAAGGGCCGACATATAGGGGCCAATACAAAAGACTGGGACAGTGGGGTTTTACAGAAAAATCGAGTAAACAATATGAATAACAATAACAAAGTAACAGTAAAAATACAAGAAAAATTCTCCATACAACAACAACAACAACAACAACAACTGCAATAAATTATATTGTTCAGGCAAACTTTATTGTTTTCTTACTACCTTTCTCATATTATATTCATTTAGTAGAAAGAGATTAATTTGACTGGAAGAGAAATTGTTAATATGGTATGAAGTATTTTGTGATAAATAAAAGATTTGTTTTCATTTCTTGTTTTTTTGTTTGTTAGCTTTATTTTCTTCTTTTACTGAGCCAATGATCTATACAAAGAATTTCAACAGAGTATGTCAAATCATATTATAGTTTTTATAACCTCATGACAAATTTATGCTATTCTTTAGCTAAGGATTCACTACAATCATTCCCAGCAGTCTTATATCACAGAAGATTCTATATTCATAACAAATTGTATTTGAAATGTCTTCCTTAGGAGAATCATATCAATTTGTTTTATTACAGATACTTTAATGGTTTTAAATGTTGAAATCAACCATTTTAGACTTCAAAACTATCTGTCAGTAACGTAAACCTTATGTTCTTTAATGTTTTATCACCAAGATGAATAGATATTCCCATTTAGCATTAAGCTGTCTACATTTACTGGTGGGCTTTATGAAAGAGAAAGTGGAAAGGTTTACTACTGTTATCTGCATAATTATCAAGTAATTTATCACTTCAACAATATTCTATTCATTTGTACATATCTGCTGTTTGGTGATTACTGTCATTGATTTGATATTTCTGTAATTTGTGAACTAACAATATGTTTAAAAGTTTGTCTTACAGATACTATCTGATGGTTTTACATTGAAATTTAGGATTTACTAGTTTTCAACATTCATTGTATAGTTGTATAACAAAACTTATTTCACATGTTATTTTAATGCAACATACTTCAAGATAATTACATAGATTTGACATTGATAATGTAAGATTTTTTCTTCTGCAGTTTGTTTTGTGTCTATGCTGGCACATCTTAGACATATTGTAAATGCAGATTTATTATTTCTTTTGCAATCTAGATTATGGTAATATTTTTTATCCTAGTTTAATGGAGATAAAATAAGCCATCTGCTAGAAACAGCAGTTGTCAGACTTTCAAGGTGACAGTAATACAAACATTTGTCAAGGAAAAAAAATGATACTTGAATAGCATTTAATCTTGTTAATAGAAAATAATTCAAAGATACTTTGAAATTAATATGGATATTTTACAGCAGTTGAGACATACTAGTAAATACAACTGTGTACTGTAAATACAATTAGCAAATGAATACTCATTTACAGTTGCAGAGACAAAACACTAGAACTTAAAATAAATATATAACAGCCACATTATTGTTATTTAGTGTTATTCCAAAAAGATAAGTATTGAGTTCATATTACCAATTTCCTCATAAAATTGTAGAGTTTTCGTATTAAAATGCATTGTGTAATTTTAAGAAACTAGGATTTTTTCAACACACTGACACGTATGTGTGTGCATGGGTGTATGTGCATATGCATACATTTATATGTATGTGTATATAAATATAAACGTGCAAACACAAACATACAAATATGCACACTCGAACATACATTCACACAAACAGACACAGACATTCACACAGCATAACAAATGGAATGCCAGCCATTATTTTGCTATAGTTTGTTCACCACCCCTTTCCTTCCTTTTACACACACATACATTCACACAGGTAGCAGACATAAAGAGAGAGGAGTAGTATGAGGTAGTCAAACTACTCCTCTCTCTTTACATGTTGTGACAGAATCGCAGAAAGTTATATATAGATTCTCCAGTGAGTGTGTCTATAGATATAGCGTTAGGAACAAAGAAGGAGTAAACATATAATAATTGTTTCTATTTTTGGCACAAGGCCAGCAATTATACCAGTGTATTACTGGTACTTTATTTTATCGACCCGTAAGGATGAAAGGCAAAGTTAACCTCGGCGGGATTTGAACTCAGATTATTAATGTCTTCAAGACAGGTGAGAGGATTCTACACAGGCAGCCAGTCTGTATAATGTTTTCTGATTTAGGCACAAGGCCAAAAGGTTTTTGGGAAGAGAAAGTCAATTAAATCGATCGCAGTACATTACTGGTACTTTATTTTATTGACCACATAAGGATGAAAGGCAAAGTTAACTCCAGGGAGATTTGAATGCAAAACGTAAAGTGGTGTAACTCTATGCTGCAAAGCATGGTGTCTGATGCTCTACTGATACTGCTAACCCACGACTCCAGTCTGTACAATAGAAACATTTTATATAGCATAATTTTGGCTCAGTTAGCAGTTCTGAGAAAAACACCATTATGCCCAACCCAAACCCCCAACCAATTTTTTTATTCAATTGGTCAAAAATAACACAGACATCATGTGACACTAGATTGCTAGTATTGTTTTTACATTGTCTGCCATGATACAATGGAATTTCATCTAAATTTGGACGTGATCTATATCCATAAAATGGCACATAAACAAGTTCAATCATTAATTTGTTGAAAACTACCAAATGGTGGCTTGTGGCAACAGCATTGAAGTTAATAAGCAAGAGCACATTTAGGTAATTTTGTATGTGATCTATCATTAGCCTAGAATAAGCAACATTACTTATTTCATCAAATCTAGAAGGATGAAAAGCAAAGTTGATTCCCATGAGCTATGAATCCTTATTATAGACAGATAAAACTACTTATTGAAAAGCATTCCATCTGACTTTCAACCATTTCTACCATTCCTCAAAACTCTGAACTTGCGAATAAAGCTAATTACATGTAATTCTTAGAATAATTATTTTACAGCTGCTAACACTTCTCAAAAGTAATTATTCCTAAAGAAATCATCTGAAATATTGTGTTGGTAATGGAAATCTTATTAGATAAAGGTGAGCCAAAATAACTCTTGGATATTGAACTTTCATAAAACATTAGATAGTTACATTTTGTATATTGGATAACACTTTATCAATATATGTAGTTATGGAAGTTCCAGACCATCTATCCTTTGTAACAAAAGAACTCTATATCATCCCTGAATAAACATATTATCAAAAGTGTTTAAGCTGTGACTATCTCATATTTTCTCACACATACTATACCTAGTCCTATATCCAATGTATTACTCCCATTTTAAGGAAATGCACAATTCCAGTGCATTTCAGCTGCTATTTCTAGCAAATCGAATGAGTATGAGAATCGAAGGAAAAGTTCATAGGCTGATCAAGTTACTCGCATTGAATGACCAAATGAGGTTTATTTTTCAACATAGTCCTTGGAAAGAAACAATGCAATTATTAAAAAGTTGAAATTAATGCATGCAAATCTTCTCAGGTCTAGCATAACTCCTTCATAATCAGCCTATGAACTTTTCAGCCAAACATCGTAGATAGAATCATTGTTACAAATAACTTTTATAGATGGGCACTTTTCTTATTGAAAACTGTTGAAAAAAGAGAGGTCATTCTGTGAAAAGGAGGTGAGCAGTGTCATATGGCTTGATCTGGTGATACAAGACTGTAGATGCTATCTCTAGCTCAGCATCTCAACATCACAGCCGCCATGTCTTATCATGATTATGATAATGACTATGGTAAAAATATTGATGATGATGAATAACTGACTTTTCTCAATGTTCTTATGACACTTAACTTTACAAACTGCTAAAGAACAATGAAAATTTAATATATTGTGTATTTCTTGATTACTTGCTTTAATGGCTTATGTGTGCATATGTGTGTCTCTGTGTGTGGCTGTGTTTGTGTCTATGTGTACCTGAGTGGTTATGTGTTTGTTTGGTGTCAGGGTGGAGTGTCAGTGTAAGTGTGTAGTGTGTCTATATGTACATGTGGCTCAGTATGTATGTGGTGTGTGAGCTATGTGTTTGTGTGGTATCAGGGTATAGTGTCTGTGTATGTATGGAGTGTGTCTGTATGTACATGTGTGTCATTATGCATGTGTTGTGTGTGTGTGTCTGTGGATGTGTGGAGTTGTCAGTATGTATGTCATGTGTGTGGTGTTTGAGTGTATGTATGGGATGTTTAGGTGTATGTGGTGTATATGCATGTCTGTATGTGTGTGTTTGCATGGAATTTTCATCATCATTATAATCCTTTTTGTATGTCTTTTTTTCATGCCTGCATGGGTTAGACGAGTCCTCTCCAGCTTCACCCCATTTGTCCTTTTGCTTTGTCATCACCTTTGTGAAGTTCAACATCCTAAGATCAGCTTTCAACATCTTTTCCTATGTCTGCCCATTTCTGCTTAACTTCATCAGATCTTCCTTTCACTTAGAAATCCTGGCACTTCTTCACTTAGGGATCATCATCTATATGATGATTGTTCAGTGCCAGGAGTTCCATATGTATATATCATCATCATCATCATCATTGTCATTGTTTAATGTCTGTTTCACTGCTAGCTAGAGTTGTGCATGTCATCACCGATCAAGTCAGTAATTAATTGGTACTACTGATCTGTTAAAATGGTTCAGAAGGGGATGGCATATCACTCCCAAATGTATGTAGTGTATTTCATCATGTCACCAGCATAGAGGAAGTTGCCAAGTCTTTGACACAATGGAGAGTCCTTTCTCTCTATATATGTGTGTGTGTGTGTGTGTGTGTGTGTGTGTCTGTCTGTCTGTCTGTCTGTCTGTCTGTCTGTCTGTCTGTCTGTCTGTCTGTCTATCTGTCTTTACTCTTTGTTGAGAAAACTGAAAACATACTGTTTTTCAACTAAATTTCTTTTTGATTGAGATATTTCTTCTACATTGAGTTACAGGCACTCGCTTGCCACTCTCCTTTATTAGAAATGCAATGCACCAGTAATTGGCCTGTTTTGAATCTGATAATCAAAAATAACATTGTTCTTAATCTGTGATATAAAATAAATAAATCTCCTTTATTCTGATTCAGATTCTGATTTGCTAGATTATTGCAAAGATAAGCAACAACCCAAATTAAGTACTTGTTTTATTTGGACATTTTGACAGCATCTATATTCTGTGTTGAAATTTTAATTAATATACATCATACCAGATGACAGCAACAGCATATAATTCATTCAGCAATTTGTGAAGCTGTTACATTCAAGATACTTATCTTTCAACAGAGTATTATCTAGAAAAGAAAAAAATAAGTACATTTGAAACCTTTGTTTTAAAAGGACTTAAGTCACACAAAGGTCATTGTGCACATTTAGCAGTAGGACTTTCAATCTTGAATATAGCAAAAGTATTCAAAGACAAAACGAGAAAAAATGAAAAGATATATATTAAGAACAAATGATAAAAATACAAACTATTTTCTTGGCATTGTTATAGAATACGTTAAATTCTTTTTATCTTTTCATACACATCATCCCATAAAATATGTAAGTACTTGTCTATCGTTTTATTTTGATTGAGTATAGCTTGCATTATTCATAATTTATAACTGTAAGTTTCACTTCTTATTGAAATATATTTGCTTCAGATATTATGCTTATAGTATAGCTTGCATTTCTATGTTTAAATCAATATTAAATATGAAATACAATGTTTCTAGAATCATATTAGTGAAGGAATTACAGCGATGTAAAATGGTAAGTTAATATGACCAAATCAGGCAGCTGGCTGGAACAAAATAAATGAAGAATATGATCGCTTTGCACTCAGTAAGGGATCATATTTTAATTGAAAACTATGATTTATAAATTAGCAGATGATGACTGTGATGGTGATAATGATGATGATGATGATGATGATGATGATGATGATAGTGATAGTGTGGTGGCAGTGGGGGGTCGGGTTGTGGTAGTGGTGGTGGATCGAACCTAGTGTAATTTTAGACTGAGAAATAAACTAGTGATTGCTTCTGATAGAGTATGTACATGAGTAATAAACTATCAGAGTGACAGGCAACGAATGCTAGAAAGAGACAATGCACACATGTGTGGCTACGTCTATGTGTGTGTGAGGGAGAGAGAAGAGATTGTGGTGATGAGAAGGGAGTATGTAGAGAAATAGAAAATAATGAACATTGTACAAATGGAAAGGACAGACATGATAGGAATGAGAAAGAGAAAGCAATTGCAAAATAAGAAAGGAGTGACAACAATAGTGATTGATATAAAACAATAGAGAGAGAGGGGGGATATATATATATATATATAACAAAGGAATTGTGGTAAGGAACCAGATGGACCATAACGCACCACAGTACTCAATACTTAGAGTAGTAGAGTGGGAAATAGGAAAAAGTATGACCCCAACGGCAGACCTCAAGCCAGTTCGACGGCTATTTCTGGACTGAAATAGAATCCAGAAATAGCCGTCGAAACGGCTTGAGCTCTGCCGTCGGGGTCATACTTTTCCCTATATATATATATATATATATATATATATATATATATATATATATATATAGAGTATATATAGAGAGAGAGAGAGAGAAAGAGAGAGAGAGAGAGAATGAAAGAAAGAGATAAAAAGGAGATAGTTATATAGATATAGAATGATAGAAAGTGAAAACAAGAGAGGAAAATACTAAGACAAGAAGAAAAAAAAATGGACACCAGCAATTAAAAGAGAAATGTATATCTCAATGATATGTTTAACCCATGATAATGTATATTGGTTTATATCACACAACCACAGTCATATCATAGAAATTATTATATCTGTTTATGGTAATAAACTGGAGTGTAAAAATTCATAGATTCAAACTCTGTCAAAGGTACAGTGTTCTATGCATGATCTTGAATACTGGTGGTGGTGGTTGGTCCATATACGGAGACAATCAAACTTGATTTTTAATCCCAAGTCACTTGAAACCATCCCTGGTTCTATAACACAAAACTGTATATTTATCTAAAGCCTTCCAGTATAATTTTATGTAAGAACCTCTGTTAAATTAGGTTCAAAATGCCAGCTTAAGTTATGTTTTGTTCACAGGGTAAGGGTGGTGTGGACAGTAGTTGGTGGATGGAGGCATAGTGGTTAAGTGGTGCCTACTAGGTGTATGTTTGAGTCTGTACGCATAGGAAGGCATGTCTTCTGTATTACTGTGTAACACCAAATATCTCGATCCTGTGTCATTGTCTTTGAGAGCTTCAGTTATGCAAGGTCAGCTTTTATCACTTCGTCCCAGGTCTTCCTGGGTCTACCTACTGCAAGGCTTCTATCAATTTTGATCTCCCTATATACATATTTATTTATTTATACATACATATACATATGTATCTATATATTTGTGTTAGTGTTCATATTTATGTTTGTGTCTGTGTTTGTCTTCTGACTTAGTAGTTTGGCAAAACAGCAATTGATAAAATTAATACCAGCTTTGAAAATATAAGTCTTGGGGTTGGTATGGTCAATTAACTGAAGGTGGTGACCCAGCTTGGTTTCAGTCTACTTGCTGAAACAAGTGAAACAATAAATCAGTTCAAAGACTACCAGTAAAGTAGTATGTAGTTATGGCAACATTTGATATCAGCTACTAAGAGTTCTTAATCTTAACTGTCATGATTTGGTAGGCATCTTGATTAATGTCCTGATAAAGATTCACAGACTAGCCTATGTCCTGAACATACATAATCGCTTTTGCACTGTTTTAGACTTTGAAAAGTCAATTGAACTGCATACACATATTTACCAATTGATAGAACACTACTTTTGTTGTAGGTATTCACTTTAGGAGGCCATTATTAGTTGGAATGGGCTTTAACAAAAAATTGCCAGAACATTGTAAAATGTTGTCGATTTAATTTTGTTTTACTTTGTTAAAATTTTCTATCAACAAAAATATGTAAATAAAATGTATATATAATTTTTTTTCAGTTGTTTAATCATAGAGAAATCTAACATGGCACCACAGTCAGGATTTTACATATCTCTATACCCATTTTACATCTCCCCATGTATTGAGTACACACACCATTTGTAGTCTCCTCAGTCTCAGCACCGCTAACTCTCTCTCTCTTTCTCTCTCTCTGTATATATATATATATATATATATATATTTGTATATATATAAAATTAAGTATGTGTGTGTGTCTGTATGTCTGTGTATTACCTATAGGGCAATCTTACGACCGATTTTCATGAAACTTTACAGGCTCATAGATTTGTCAGCGGGGGGTGTTTTCTATATATTAGCGTATCGTTTTTTTTAATCCGGGGTCATTCTGCAGATAAAAATCGATAGGGGGGGTCACCTTTTTTTAGGTATCGGAAAATAAGATTTTTGGCTCTAGCTCCTGCATTTTGCCACGGATTTCGTTCAAAATTTAAAGCAAAATAGAATTTATCATTGCACATTCCGTAATTGCTTTATATTTTGTATTTGTCGTTCAGGGACGGCTTGGCAGCCGCTTAAATATTCTAAAGTACCACTTTTAGACTTAAATTTCCACTTTTTCGGCTCTAGCTCCCATATTAATCAACCTACTTTGTTCAAATTTCACACTCACCTAGATCTGATTATTTCCCGTCTTAAAGTAGCTTTACATTTTGGATTTTTTGTTGAGGAACGGCGTGGCAACCGCTTAAATATTCGAAAATACCACCTTTTCACTCAAATTTCCGCCTTTTCGGCTCTAGCTCCCACGTTTTTCAACCGATTTCGTTCAAACTCAAAACTTCGGCTCCACCTCACACATAAATCAATTTATTTGGTTCAACTTTTATACTACGATAGAACCTATCATTGCACATCTTATAGATGGTCAAAGGCAAAATGATGGCCATTGATGTCTGAGCTTTTAGTTGTGTATTTGAGAATTCATCTGTTTCCAATCAAGTAGCATGAGGAAATTTGGCTTAGTGATAGAGGTCATTACCTCCCCCCCCCCCCAGCATGCCCCTTCGTCAGTCACCTCCGTTTCTCAGTGATAGAGGTCATCGCCACCCTCCCCTGCATGGCCTGTGTGTGGCCATAGATGAGTCATCGAGAAGCAGTCACTAAGATCAACACCTTTTCATCAAAGCAGATATTATTTTACCTACCCAGGCAACGCTGGGTAGTGCTGCTAGTATATATATATATTGTATAATTATCGTTATTTAACCATGAGAGTAAAGGTGCCCTATGAATCATTGTAGACCTACCTGGAACAATGATGTTAATGTGGTTGATGGTCAATTTGAACTTCTGATCAAGCAGACCTATATATCAATGTGTTCCAGCCATGAAAAATCTTTTTTTGTCAGTCAGCATATGACTACATTATCTCATATTAGTTGCCATATAAAATGGTAGTGCAAGATTTGGCAACTAATTTTAGTAGGTTGATTTGTAATGTAAATTCACCCTTGACTGCTATAGTTCCCAAGCTAAGTACTAACAACTCCCATGGTGATATTAATAATATTGAAATTGAGGTTTGGTATTGGTGGTGGCAATAGAGTTAATGTTGAATGGTACCTGCAGAGTTGATGGCAACATTTATTGGGAGAAGAAAACTGTATGAATGTGGACACCTGCAAGACTGCATATAGATCAACAAAATGTGCATTCATACAAATATGCACTACATTAGAGAGATTGCAATCAGAGTAAAATAAACATCATTTTAGAAAATCAAGGCCTTATATTTTAATGGCTCTACATGATATCCATGAGTAATATAGAAAATATGAAATAAATGGTAAGAATGTTGATAGCATTTTCTGAGAACATACAATGGAATTAAACAGAAGCACTCACACACATCATCATCATTGTTTTTACAACCATTTTCCATGCTTATATGGGTTGGATGGGTCCTTTTCAGCACATGATCTCTCCACTTGCCACATTCCTTCATCACCTCTTCTCTGAGTCTCAGCTTTCACCACCTCTGACCAGGTTTTCCTTGGCCTACCTCTACTATGGCTTTTTCTCACTGGGATTTCCTGGCACTTCTTCACTCAGAAATCATCATCCATGCATATCACATGCCTGTACCAACACAGTTTTCTCTACTCACACACATACACATACCATATTATCATCATCATCACCTCTTTATGTCTATTTTCCATGCTTGCATGGGTCAGCCAGACGTTCATGCACTGATCATTTTGGCACAGTTTCTAAAACTGAATGACCTTTCTAATGTCAACCACTTTACACTATGTATCATGTATGTATGAAACCACTAAATAGAATCTTCAATGATTCTAATTATGTGTTTTATAATTCTTCAATAAATTGAACAATCTGTTCATTGAATTATAGTGTGAGTGGCTGCTTATTCCACATACACTTGACCCTTAACATAATTCTCAAGCAAAATCAACATGACATAGTGTGTAAAAAGACTGGTCCTTTGAATTACTGGTTGAGACCATCCCACTTTCTTCTATACAGATTCTGCTTCACAATGTAAAAACATTTGCTCAAACACTACACAGTGGGTTTTAACCCGGGACTTTATGATCCTAAATTAAATTTATTAACCCCTTGGTCATTCTTGTGTATACACACGAACACACACAGACACACATATGCACACAGACACTCCCCCCCCACACACACACACAAATTAAAGCTTAGAACTATGTGTTGTCTTAGAGTTGGCAATGAAGAAGTTATGGTTAGATGTTTAACTTTATATGATATTGAAATTGAAGTATGAACAAAATCAAGATTGACAAGATGTTTCACGCAGAATTTGTTTTCAAATTATGTGTTCACTGAGGCTGTGCTTTAGAATTCTTCATGATGTTTGGAAGTTTTGCATTAGAATTTCAGACATAATATTTCTTAAAATCTTTTACATTGTTATATCATGAATTCTGATTGATAACTAATATAATTTACAGATATTATATGAAAATATAGAATTTGTTAAGTGAATATATACACATCATCACCAAATTGATGGGAGAAATACAGAATTTTGATTATATACACAGATTCTGTGATGAAATTGTTGATGTGAGATGATGACAAATTACAAGAAATTAGGAAACCATTTGAAGATTCACATCACTAAGCATTGCTGGGATACAGAGTCAAGTTCGCAGTATGTAGCCAAATTTAGGACTAGAAAGGTTTAAGAAGCAGAAGGGGAAAGTTAATAAGCTCTGATTGTTGCTTACAGTAAATTCTTTTCAAGTGGAATTAATATAGAAATACAGATATATAAATGCTTGCAGATTAATGACAAATGCAATATGATTCAGTTTTATGAGGTCTCAGTTACTGGTTTTAGTGAATACCAAGTGTTGCAGCGGGTCATATCTATAGACAGTATCACACCAGTTGTGCTCAAATGGCTCAAGTGACCTGGATGCAGTGGCATGAAAAGAGGTGGGGCAGAGGGTGTGATGGCCCAAGGCATCCATATTGTAGTGGAGGCATCCAAACAAAAGGTCACATATATATACTCAAATACACATACAACCCCCCACCATATATATATATATATATGTGTGTGTGTAAATATGAGTTATATCGAATAATTGTTTCTACTTTAGGCACAAGGCCAGCAATTACCCAGTGCATTACTGGTACTTTATTTTATCGACCCCGTAAGGATGAAAGGCAAAGTCAACCTCGGCGGGATTTGAACTCAGATCGTAAAGGGACGTAACTATGCTGGAAAGCATGGCGTCCGACCCTCTACCGATACTGCCAATCGACCGAATTATATCGAATAATAATAATAATATTCGATACATTTGCAAGCAAATGGCCTCACTTCTGCTATGCTTTGCTTTTGATAACTATCGTCATCCATTTGTTCAACAGTAGCATCGGTTGTTCCTTGATGATACTGTTGAACAAACAGATGACAATAGTCATCAAAAGCAAAGTATAGCATAAATGAGGCCGTTTGCTTGCATACGTATCGGATATTATTATTATTATTCAATATAACCCATATTTACATTTATGTATCTGCTATATTAGAGTGAAAATTCAAATTGTAATTTTGTTTATGTATATATATATAACATATAAATATATATATATATATAAACATATAAATATAAATATATATATAAACACACACATACACACACACACATATATATATATATATTCATATATACATATATACATAATGCGTTGGTGTATCTCTCAGGCAACATACTTGTATGTATAGTGGGTTGTATAGTTTTGTATTTTTTTAGTGTAGTGTGAGCGGTTCAGAGAATGATAAGAAGAGTAAGCTATGGAGCGCTGAGAAGGGAGAAGGTAGAATATAATAGAATACAATGAACGAGATAAAACTTGTTTGAAAATGGTATATGTTTTGTGATATATTGTTCATTTAGGTGAAGGTAGAGGTATAGAAAGATGTGTGTTTGAGTTAATGTTAGAATTAAAATTAGGGTTAGGGTTAGATTTAGAATGAGGATTTGGATTATCATAGTTACTATGAACAGTCACAGTGCTACAGTCTATGTACCTTGTTGTTGCCTTAGTATGGGCCACTTAATAGAGCACTTTTGGATTATAATGCTTTATCAGGCTAGATTATCTCTAACATGGCAAATCCATTACCTGTCGGAGTATGTGTATAAGTGTTTCCATGTGCTCAGGTTCCTCAAACAGTTTAGGGCAGTCACCTGCTTCCTAATAAAATGTGCCTTCACTCTTTGTAAGTCCACCATATCTCTTTGCCCAGGAAGTATTTTTTTTTACTATATTCTATCTTCTCTCTCTCAACTCCCTAGAACTTACTCTTCTTACCTTTCCCTAAACCACATGCACAACACAAAATAAAACTACACTATCCACTACACACACACACACACACATGAGCATGCGTACACACACACGCACACACACATTTCTTCTCTAATTCTACCACAGATCCAGCTATGAGGGTCAGACCAACTGCATAGAGGAATTCCTATGGGCAGCTAGTCTTAAACTTTTCTGTTAGAACCTGTAGGGTAAACAGGAGATGGCTAAAGACAGAGCCCTGATGGACATCAACGGCATGCTAAATTTTTCACTATAGTCATTGTTAATTCTAACCTTACTGACTGTTTCTCTATACATGCCACTATAGTTTGCTCTGTCTAGAGCATCTCCTTTGCCCTTGTAGCAGTTGACAATGGTACTGCTACACCAATCATTGGGTATGACACCATTTTGTATTACTTCGTTTACAATACAGGTGGCCATGGAGTGACCCACTAATTCCAGATGCTTTCAGTATCTCGGCAGCTCTCCTCAAAGGTCCAGCTGCTTTGTCTGTCTTCACAACCTTGATTGCCTTACTTACTATACTACTGCTAATTTACACAGCCAGTCTCTCTCTTCGGTTAACTTAGAGCAAACTATCTATATCCCATTCATTCTCTCCATTTAGTAGTGGCACTTCCATGTTACCTTTTTTCCAGCATCAGTGAGGGTGAGTACACCCTTATAATCACAGAGAAACTTCTCCCGAACAACTTCACAATTTCCCCTGAACAACTCACACCTTGCATTGGCCCTTGCATTGGCCCTTGCATTGCAGAACATATTTAAATTTTTTTATCATCTGCTTCCCTTCTTGAAAAGTACACTTGTTGTCTAGCTTCTCTCATAGCCTCTTGGTAGTGTTCTCCACTCCCCCTATCCAGCCATTCTTTCCATGCCTGTCTTTTGGCCTTAATTGTCTCCCCCACCCAACTGTTCCATCACAAATCATACTCTTTCTCCCTACTGGGTTTTAGTTGGTCTAAATTGCTATGGTGATGTGTGGGGATGGGTGGGAAGGGAAATGGTGGGATGAGGCTGAATTGGAGATATAAAAGTGGAGAGAAAATATTTTGGAAGACCGAGGAAAAGGATCAAAAGATGAGATAAAATACCTTAAATCAAAACAAAGTCATAAGACATGAAAAAGTAAAGTAGATTAATGATTGAACAGGTAGTTGGGAGAAAGACAGGTGATTTTACTTTACTTCCAGCTTTTTAAAACAGCAGTGATAGAATCAGATGAATCTAGAAAATAAGGCTTTTACTTTAACTTCCATGTGTTTATATAAACATATATGGAGTGAGAGGGGGTGTGTGAAGGTTCCATACATGCACATACACACACACATATATATAAACAGATTATTGGTGCATAATGTTTAGTTACCATTGTGTCACCAGCTTCAGCACTCAATTCCAATTTGGTTCCAGTTGTTGGTGTGGTATTCTATGTTTGGTATTACACTATTATCTACATACATTCAGGAATCTACAACTCTGATGAGTTGTCGATGTCAGAATTGGGCAAGATCAATACTAATTGTACCTTGAGCTAATCAGTTATGAAATGCATATCACACATGAATAAACATAATGATGCTATATTGAAACTTCGTTCCTGCTCCTTATTAATATTGTATAAGACCGAGGGTGTCTTAGCATCACTCAGCAAGACCTTTGTCAGCCGCTCTCCAGCTACCTATTTAAAGCTATGGTGCGGCCACACTTAGAATTTGCATCACCAGTCTGGAACTCCTATCTTGCTCAAAATATTGACCGCCTGGAAACTGTTCATCAACGTGCAACCAAGCGAATATCCTCCATCAGGCATCTACCATACTCAGAATGCCTTGCTTCCCTGGACATGGATATATTGAAGCTCTCATGTCTGGCAACTGACTTGGTAAACACCCACAAAATTAGTAACCATCTTGCCAACAACAATCCTGAGCATCTTTTTGATTTCCATGTCTCTAACACATGTGGCCTACAAAGTCAGAAAACAGCACAGCTCCCATGACTTTTGGACACATTTTTTCACGCTCAGAGTTGCTGAAGCATGGAACAAACTACCTGCATCAGTTGTTAGCTGTCAAGACACTGCATCCTTTAAAACCTCCATACTTCCTGAGATTCGCCAACACTACACCTGATGTCCCTCCTCCATACACACATGTATATCATGATTCATACACTGTTCATTTTCCTGACATTTGTCAATTACTCTATGTTCTATACATGCACCTTTGATGAGTTGTAGTGCACCTGAGCACTGTACACAATAATTTCATTTGAAAGCTTTCGATAGGGTCGACCATTATTATCTGGCGGCAGTCCTGAGGGCGGATGGCTTTGGACCCATCTTCTGAGGCTGGATCACTGCCATGCACAGCGACATCTGCTCTGTGGTGAGAGTGAACGGTCACCTTTCGGAACCGTTCAGCATCATGCGCTCGGTCCGCCAAGGATGTCCCCTCTCATCCCTTTTGTACGTATTGACTCTCGAGCCATTACTGCACAAACTGGAGACGTTGAGGGGGTTCCCGCGTGAACTAGGATGCAGAAGATCCATGTCAGCATATGCGGATGATGTCACCGTAGTGGTTTCGAATGCCAAACACATCGAAGCGATCGGCACTACACAAAGAGAATACAAAGCGGTGACAGGAGCAATGATCAACCAGGAAAAGTTGGTGGGCCTGCAGCTCTGCACATGGGGAGGCAGGTCCATGCCGTCCAACAGCTCGTTGGGCACTGGACAGATGGACCGGTTAAATTGCTAGGGGTCTGGTTCAGTCCGGAACTCCAGACGGACAAAAACTGGGACAAGGTGACGAGCAGGGTGGCTTCTCTCACACAGAAATGGGCAGAGAGGAAGCTATCCCTTAAAGGTTGAGCGGAGGTGGCGGATGCATACATCGCGTCCGTCATCTACTCCCGCCTGACTGTCGTGCCTTGTCCTAAGCCTTGCCTGACTGTGCTGGAGCGTTTGCTCTTTCTCTTTTTGTGGAAGGGACGCACTCCGATGGTCAGGTGGTCCATCTGCTGTCAACACCCGCTACGTAGAGGGCTGGGCATACCATGGCTGATGATGCACAGACATGTGCTCAGGCTACGACATCTCCACCCCTTCCTCGGCTGTGATCAGGTGTGGTTGCCGTTTGCTAGATGAGTCTTTCCCCAGCTCATCTCCTTGACGGAGCTGCAGTCCTGGGTCAAGCAAAGACTGAGAGGGAGCGCTTGGAGACTGGAATGTCGTCAGGTGCTCACAGCCCTCGACCAGTCGAACAATGTAATCGGTGGGAACTCCACCTTGGTATTATATAGAGGATTAGTGGAGGGGAACTGCGACGTCGTACTTGGGGTAACTCTAGGCGTCAACGAAAATCAACTAGCCAATCTCTTCAGAAGAACTTTTGGGCCAGGGCCTATGGACAATTTCCAGAAATCCCTGGCCTGGCAGTGCTACCGAGGAGCTTTGCCAGTTCGGGATAAACTCTACAGGCATGGAAGTGCCGTCAGCCGGGCCTGTCCGAGATGCGCGCAGGGCGACAAAACCGTCCTGCACGCACTCGTCCAGTGTCCGAACATTTCTGACTTGTGGATTTATGTCAAACACCTGCTGTCACGTGTAGAACGGATCCGGCTATCAGCTGAGTCCTTCGTGAGGATTGCCCCGCCCTCTTCCTTTAGCCGGGAAGGGCAGGCAGTTTTTATCTGTCTGGTGGTCATGGCAAAAGAGATAGTATGGTGGACGCGTCTGAAAGGGCTGAAGATGAGCACTTACCTGTTTGGTGATGACCTGATTAACTTTTTCAAATTTCATTTGTAAAGGAAAATCAGTTAGAGAGGGAAGTGCTCTCTTCCCTGCATTTTGTTGAAAGATGGGTGAGAGAGGCAAGAATGGCCCGAGTGAATGGGCCTACTCTGAGTATGGGTCTGTAAATTGAAGGTGGAAAACTGGGAGAGGGCACTTGCCCTGGTGGTCAGGGTCACCGTGGCTTTTTTTTAATGGGCTTTCTCCACGATGGCCCTTGGAAGTCTCCCCCCTATTGGGGAATTTTTCATTGTTCCTTTTTTGTTACATCCTCTGTTTTTGTTTTTTACACACAGAAATGCCCATTTGTACCATCCTGTATTGTCTTGTATTGTCTTGTACTGTCCTTAATGTCTACTTTGTGTAAACCCTTGTGGTTAATAAAGAAAGCATTATTATTATTATTATTATATATCAAAATTGGCAACAAATACAAGAACGATTTGGTTATCAGTTGTTGAAATAGAAGTACACATTTTTATCACCTACTAAAAGTACTGTTGTTCCATTCAGTGGGCGGATGGAGGGGGCGGGGGGGGGCTCCAGTGTCTAGCAAGATAGTTTTTTAGTGTTTTTGAGTATTTTGCTAGATGAAAACAAAACATGACATACATGAAATTTCACAACAAGCATACAATCTTTATATAATTAAATGTTTGATATTTATATCAAATGCCATGTGATGAAGACGGTCAGTTAGACTCATGGAAAGAAAAACAAATACAGTGTGATGTGTAGCTTCATATATGTATATATATATATATATATATATATATGTGTGTATATTATTTACATATTCAATTCCATGCTGGCAGATGAATTATCTGAGACACGGTTTCATGACTAGATGCTCTTCACCTCACCAGATCACCTCACCAAACCTTCTAGGTGCCTTTAAACATGCAATGGCTTCACACACACACTCACACACATATATATATCTTTAACCCTGTCTCTAATGAAACTAACAAAGATTGGTTATAATTGACCTCGATGGAAAATAAAGGGTGGTTACTCTTAGTTGCTGAGGTAAGGCAAATGCAGATTAAATGTAATCAAATTCATGATGTGAATTATTGTCACAATTTGCTAATTTGAAATTACATTGGCAAAGCACAGGAGAGAACCAAATGTTTGGTTTTCCTATAAATAGATTATTGTAATGTTATCATAGTGTCTTTGATAAAACCAGTAAGTTACAGGATATAATTTTTTGCTGAATCAAGTAAGGAATTGAGTCAATAAACTTAACTCATTAGTAGTAGCTTGACGTAGACAAAAATCCACTATCGAAAAACAGCATCAGTCTGTACACACACACATAAAACACACACACACACACGTGCACGCACACACACACACACACACATGTTCATGTATATACAGATACAGGGTGTCTCCCAAAATGTATACACATTCTAATAAATATTGCCTGTACAGGTAATCAATGTGTGTATACATTTTTTGGGACACCATGTATATATATATATACTTTAAATTTGGTGGTTTGCCACTGGGTAGAATTAGTCATTCTGCTATGTTAACCATAACGTAATATGAGGAAAGCACTCAATGTTATGCAACTTATCCATCTTCAATGTTGAATGATATTGGTGGTACAGGAATGGAGTAAATGTATTATAGAGTGAAATGACAGGAGGCCAAATATGTTGCATTTCCTTAATATTTTATTGCACCCGATGAGGTCACTGGGCTCTGAACCTGGCCACTGAAATGTGCAGTAATAAAATAATAAGGAAATTCAACATATTTGGCCTCCTATCATTTCACTTTATATTTATATATATATATATATATATATATATATTTAAAAGAATACATCACGGGCGCTCTATCTCAAAATTATTTTGGAAAAGCATTAGAAATGCGCAACCGGTAAAAACTTAAAACCCAAACTGAATACTAACCAATACTTATTACTAATTTTTACTTATTCCTAATTAAACTATTTTTCACTGGGAACAATTTGTCAGCATTTTCTTTTCCTTTTACCAATATATATATATATATATATGAGAGGTTGTGATATTCTGACATAGCAGGATTTATATGTGGCTAGAGTTGTTTATTGAATCATATATGAAATGATCATGTAAATAAACATTTTCGATGCCTTGGTATGAATTTTAGAAGTGGTCAATTTCACCACTGGACTTTATCAACCAAGGCAGAAAACCCAAACAACCATTTCAGATGGGCTTACTCCACTTGGATGGTAAGTTGCAGGATATAATTTTGTGCTGAATCAAGTGAAGAATTGAGTCAATAAACTTAACTCATTAGATGTAGCTTGACGTAGACTGAAAATCCACTATTGAAGAACAGCATTAGTCTGTCCACACACACACACACACACACACACATACACAGCATAATATATATTATAATAATTACATTCACATATAACAGGAGTCTGTTCAATGTTAGTGTAGATGGAAGAAGTAATAGCAAAATCTTCTTCACATCACTTAATATAGCTATTAGAATGGATAAAACATTTAAATATTGTTTCTACTTTTGGCACAAGGCCAACAATTGCCCAGTGCATTACTGGTACTTTATCTTATCGACCCCATAAGGATGAAAGGCAAAGTTAACTTCGGTGGGATTTGAACTCAGAATGGAAAGGTCCGTAACTCTATGCATTAAAGCATGGCGTCTGACCCTCTACCGATACTGCCAATCCGCTGCCCATTTAAATATTGTTTGTTTGTTTCATGAGAAACATTTTACAGATATACTGCTGTATTAAGGAAACTGGATAACATTGAGCTTCTCTTATCTTTACCAGGATCTATATTGGAAAAACCCCAATATCACGATAAATTTACTATATATATACAAACAAAATTTGTTAGTAATCTTGAACATATGGTGTAATGAGGCTGTTTGCTTGCAAACAAACTGAATATTAATAATATTATTATTATTCACTCACAAATGCATGTCATTGACTTGACTTAACCATTTAGCATTTACATTACTCTATAATTACTATTGTATTTTCATGGTAAAGTCTTTACCTTACATAATTATCTCACATAATATCGAATCTATGAGATTTTGATAGTATTCATTTTGATAACAATACCTTAACATCAGTATGAGCAGCCAGTTACAGCCAGTTTGAACAGAAAGAGGTGAAAGAATTGTTGTTGGATATGGCTAGTTTAAATGCTAAAGGGTTAAAACCCTATGGGGGTGGGATAAGAAGTATCTGTCATACATCCATGGCATTATACTAGTTCTCCACCCACTTATTGCATCTTACAAAAGTGGGTGGAGAACTAGTATAAAGCCATGGATGTATGACAGATATGGTCATAGGGAGGAAGGTGTGAGAAAGTATATACTCGGTGTATAATAAATGTGCTGGGAATTGACAAGTGGTGAGAGGGTATATAAATATATATATATATATCCATGCACTCTCTCTCTCTCATCTCCACTCTCTCTCTCTTTTTTCTATATATATACACACCCACAATCATGTATCCATGAAATTTGGCAAGCAATCAAATATATCATGAATTTTTCATATTCTATATATCTAGATTCTAAAATAGCACTGATGTATCAATGCAAGTTATTATGATAACATGTATTTCCAAATTTTAATCTGTACAGTTATTCATATTTAAATGTCATGTACTAGAAGCTATTATTGAATTTTTCTGTCTTGTTTGTTTTATATCATTAAAAAGCACACAGTTAGCTATGCTGAATTTTTTAAGAATTTCATTTTGATATAAACCCTCTCCCTGACTATTCTTTATATATAAATTCATTTATGAGCTGATGAAGGATCCTCTATTTGATCTCTTCACTCACTAGAAATAGCTGCTAACCAAATTTCCCTCAAATCATAACCCACCATCTTAGACCCCTTACAAAAAAAAAACAAAAAAAACAGAACAAAATCTAAAGATAGATTAAACAATGTAGTCACAGATACTTGAGGTCTACATTGTCAAAAAAAAAATAAACATGGATTAGTCAAGACTAGAATGTCTTTGAATATAGGTTTCTCAAGCATGGCTGAACTTTGAACAAACAATATCATTAATATGAACTAATTTTCCTCATTGATTTTACATTTTTACTTGCATGACTTGGACGAGGGTTTTTTTTTAAGCAGTTTCTTCTACATCTTCCTGATGTGAAGCTATACTTTATTTGCAAGTATGGTGTATACCTATGGCCTCTGCCATAAACTTCATGATATATTGTTTTATGCAGAACATAAACAAATGTCACTGCTTTAAAATATTTCACAGGAATCAGACATACACTCAAATGAAAACACACACATCATCATCATATATGTATAATTGTTTCTACTTTTGGCACAAGGCCAGCAATTACTCCAGTACATTACTGGTACTTTATTTTATCAACCCCGTAAGGATGAAAGGCACAGTTAACCTCGGCAGGATTTGAACTATAATATATATATAATATATATATATATATATATATGTGTGTGTGATGAACTGCCTTTTAGTTTCTATTTACCAAATTCACACACACAGGACTCTTGCCCAAAGAGCCACTTGATGGGATATCACCCCCACCAGCACCCCACCCCCCACACACAAAACAAACAAACAACAACACATAGTTTGCGAAACAAACGTAATGATCAGCTATATGTGCAATTATAATCACTTAAATATTTTCCCATTAGACACATTTAAACTGGTGAAAAAATGTTTGATTGCCATGTTTGTCACATACTTATTAGTCAGGATAAAGCTAGAGTATTTTATTTGTCATTCTTTTATATATTGAACAAAATATAATGTTTAATTGCTTACCACCTAACCATGTGACAAGTTGTACTTGGCTGTGACCAATAGCAGGTAAAACACAACATAACCTATCTAAGCTATTAGTGGCAATTTAGTTTTCATTCTTAGGCTAATGGTAAATATGAAAAGAGGATCCAAGAGATGAAACTGAAAAAAAAAAAAAGAAATAAGAACTCTAGAACAGGATTTGCTGAAAGTGCAAGTTGCAACCCTTATAATTTGTAATAAAATAACAGGGGCTTTTTTGTGACATATGGGGTGTGTTGGACATTTTAAAGCCAGATGGAACCCATCCCTCTCTAGGTTTGATCATAGTTATTTTCTTCTTCAAAAAGAAAACAAGAGAAAAGATTCAAATCCAGGACTGGACTGATATTTTATTTATTGGCCCTGAAAGGATGTATGCAATGTGGCCTCAGATGGATTTGAATTCAGAATACAAAAAGCCAAAATGAATGCCACAACTCATTCTGTCTGACACTCTAGTAACTTTGTTGTTTATAAAATCATTAATAAATTTGATAAATATTCAATTTTTTTTAATGACGGAAGTTAATGCAGAACTTTACATATAAGAGAAACATATAAAACTAAATTTATAAATTCTATAACAGATTGGTATTCATGCTTCAGCCACTCCAGTTTTTATAGGTAATGAAGCATGGAGTTATATTTGAATCCATTACCTTAAGTTACAATGATAAACATTTGAACACTTTACCATACAGACATAGTCCTCTGTCCTGTTATTCATCCAGTTTTACAAATACATAATTTACATTTATGAAACATAAATGTATCACATTTTGCTATAGCACATCAAATTCTGATATCTCTTGTGTAATATTTTTAGGCTTAGCTTAATCTATTGTTTAGCATTTATTCTTCTATTAGAGTTCTTTTTGTAATTTTGTAATTTAGTTTTTCTCTGTTCATTCAGTTTCAAAGCACCAGTTGCAACTCAGACACTCTAGTGTTCAATTATATTCAACCATTTGATGGAAACACACACCTATTTAGTTAGCTGCTTCTCTCTCTCTTTGCAATAATAATCTAGTCTAGATAAATCAGTCCAAACACATTAACATTGAATTCTCATAAATCCCTTCTCTGAGGTGTTAGATTGCAAAACATTATCAACAAAAGACAAATAATAAATAAAATTAAATAGAGCCTGGAGAATTTTATAAACAGGGATATTCTGTTTCATGGTGAGATATTGTCAAGAAATATTATTTTGATTCATTAATTTTTAATGCCTAAATTATTTGATATTACCATCTCAGCAGACAAAACTACAATAATTTCACACAAACTATTTTAGTCCCCACAACAAATGTGTTGGATTTATTTCTAATTTCATACAATAAATGGCGAAATTTTGTATTGCTTTCATGATGATGGCATCGAACTTTATTTTAGCTATGATCATCTGTTCATATATATATATTGCAGAGTTATGAATGAATGAATCAGTTTCACTGTCAGTCTCCCTGCCTTGCCTGTCTTGCATGCCTGTTTGTCTGTATATCTCCCTCTCTTTCACGTGTGTGTGTGTATATATATATATATATATATATATATATATATATATATATATGCAAACATGCCTCAATACAATTTTTGTGTTAATATCCATTGTGATATATTCTCATTTGTTGAGATGTGTTTCAAAGGCTATAGTTGTGTGATTACTTCTTGCTATGCAAAATGTGTTCACGCATTCCTGTATTTTATACTAGCCATGTTTAATTGCAATATATGGGCTGTAAACATGCTTGTGGAACTTTGTTGATGACTGTGTATGTATGAGATAATGAAGTAGTAATGATATGAAGTCACGTCTCAGTGAACAGCCTTTGATAACAAAATCTTTTAAGTTTATTGATTTTTCTCCACTCAGAATGAAATTATGTCAGACCGTGTAATAACAATTCTGCAATTCATTTCTTTGATATACCCTCCTTTGTTTTTCTAATCTGGTTGCAACATGATTCTGTGGGAGCATATGGGCATTTATGGTGGTTTCTAATGCACATTCTTTATCATGATCACTGCTGAGTTGATGCTTAAAAAAGATTAGCAAGAAGTATTTGTATTATGAAACATGTGATTAGTGGTATAGCAGAAGCTTGGAAGGCTCCATTCAACCCAAACGTATGAGTCAGCATGGTCAAATCAAAAGTAGATTTGACAAAAAGCTTTATTTAAAGCACTCCAATTGGTCTCATAAAAGAGATCTTGTAGAATTCTCATTACTTGTAAGTAAGTCATAATCAAACCATGCTTTTATCCTAGTTGTAAATCATATTTCACTATATTCTTTTCTAGTTGGTTGCTATCCTTACTGCTAACAACACAGTAGAAACAAGAAAACCTAGTGGAAAATGTGTTATGAGTTATGTGCTTTGTGTTGTTCTGCCAATCAAGGAAGATATCACTTCTTCAGAGTCCCTCTCTGACAAAATACAAGTTTGATTTCTACTTTAAGCTTCAGTGATTATTGATAAGAAAGGCATCTATTTATGAAAACAACTGGTCCACTAGAAAATATCTGACTCACACATGTTAGCATGAAAAAAGAATGTAAAGAACGCTGATATAAATCGTGAATGCACTGTATAGATTTTAATATAAATCATATTGTGTATGATAATGACTAATTAAAGACAGAAAAGAACAACTGGCATACTGTTGGAGGCTCTATAGATTCTGTTGGATGCGGCATGACTCAATGTTTATGAAGTTTGCTTTGCAACCACATGATTGCCAGTTCAATCTCACTGTGTGACATCTAGAGCGAGTGCCTGTGACTATTACCTTATGTTGACCCAAGCCCTATAAGTGTAACTAGCAGACAGAATCTGTGTGGAAGCCCATCAGATGAACTGTACCTGGAATACAAAAGTTCAGCCTTGTCACATAATATGTCATATTGATTCTACCTGAGAATTATGTTAAGGACATATGTCTGTGGAATGCTCAGCCGCTTATATCCTAGTAGGTAGTTCAGTTGATCAAACAACTGAATGCTCATCATTGAAACTTAAGGAAATCCATCTATGTTTTACAATTTCTATCAACCTACTTCCTTTTGTGTGGAAGTATTTAAATCCTTTGAAATAACATTGATATGGGGAATACTTGTATGATACTCTCAGCCCATAGGATATGAAACTAGCACTGCAAAGTAGGTAAATATTTGTCAACTTTATAGTACTGCCACCACTTCACTTACACCATTTTAAAGAAAATAGGAAGTGATTTGAGGGATATTTAGCTGCTATTTATATATCTAGTCCAGTGACCACACAGAGTCCATCCTTGGTTGACTCTATAGCGTTCAGTATTTTGTTACAGATTAACCACTGTCTATACCTCCATTCAATACCTCCCTCTTTCTCACTCCATCTCTTCTCATTTCTTATAACATCTTGCTATGTTAGGTAAGATAATCATCCAGATTCCAAAATAATTGATGAGGGTCTGAATAACGGAACAACAATAGTAGTAAATCCCCAAAAGAGTTTGTTGCAGTAAGGAGCTAGTTCCTTATTCCCACTACATAGCAGTATTATGAATATGTGTATTGACCTTTAACAACTAATGGATTTGTAGGGGTGCAGTTGTGACATATTACATGCCTTAGGAATTTTAAATCTGACTGAGTCCATCCCCTCTCCACATCTGAACACAGCTCGTTTCTTTCAGAGAAGAAGAAAGAGGAAATGAAAAAGAGATGTAGAGGACGAATCAACCCCAGTACGGGACTGATACATTTTATTGACCTTGAAAGAAGGAAAGGCAAAGTAGTTTGCAATAGGTTTTGAACTCTGAATTCAGAGAGCTGGAACAAATACTGCAAAGCATTGTAACTGACATTGTAATGAGTCTACTAATTCACCACCTTCAATTATGAATATATTGCATTTAAAATAAGAAGAAAGATTATTTGAACTGATTTACTCAGCTATATTAAGGAATAGTCAAATTCAGTTCAATTAAACATAGATACATTTTTTCTCAATAACAGAAAATAACCCAAGGCCTCCAAAGTGATGGATTTACAAGATGCAAGCATTGGAAAGATGTTTTCATTAATGAAAATCCAGCAGTTATCAAGACATGAAAGTCTCTCCACTAAACACCACCAAGGTTATTTATGAGAAAAGTAACTGTTGAAAAAGCCTGACACCAGTGTTGTCCCAGATATTATCATCAGAATGTGAAAAGCTACAAAAGATATCACAAGGCATCCTGTGCAACACTCTAAGGATCATGTCAACCCCAAACCTGCCAACCTCAAAAATCCCAAACGAGGAATACCATGAAAAAAAGTGCCCCAAAACGGGGAGAATTGAGGTAAAATGGGGAGATTTTATATAATGAAAGCTATACCCATTTTCACAAGAGAAGACATCTCTCACTCACCCCAAAGTGGGTGAGTGATCTCCCCATCGGATGGGGAGAGTTGACAGGTCTACAATCCAGTAATTTTAGTCTAGCACAGACCTAGGATTTATCAACTCCAAACTATTAAAAGGCATGATTAGCCTCTGCAAAATATGAACTCAAGACTCAAAGAACTGGAACAAATGCTGCAATGCACTTTAACAAAACTGCCAATTCAGCAGAAAATAAATGCTCTAAATAAATACATACATTGCTTTATTCCAGTCATCAGCTGTTGCAATACAGCAGTAGCTATTTATTACCTCACTTCTATCTGCTTCTTTGCTTAATTGTTTGCTTCTTGATCTGTTTGACTGTTTGCCTGCAAATATATTTAATCTCTATTTGCTGCCAGAATCAAATTTACCAACTGCACTACTACCATCATTACCAACAGCAGCAGCAGCAGCAGCAGCCACAGCATCAATGCTATATCCACCAACAATATCGCATACTACCTCCTCTATCAGCACCAATAGCAGGACCTGCACTATCATACCACACAACACCATCAGTGCCATTACCAACAACATCATATACTACTCTACATGCTATCACATACCACCACACACTACCACATAATGTGACACACAACCAACAAAGTACCCTCCATGTGGCCACTCAATCAGCTAGAAATAGCAGTTAAATTGTACTCAGATCTTACCCACCACCTTTGAAAAGAATACTTTGAATATTGTGGTCCTGTGTACATAAGAACAAGACAAGATAGCCACAGCAAGAATTACTTTCTGTCATACATCTACTGAATTAGGAGGGAAGAACAACAATCTTCACATGCCACCAGCACCAGCCTCATAACATAACCCCACTCCACATTTAACCATTATGCAATACCCTTTCGACGTCCATACCAATACTACCACCCTACCACCACCACTACACTCCCCCATTTCCGCCTGCTTTATTAGCGAAACATAATGAGTTCTGATAAACCAAGCTATGTCGTATAGAATTTGAATCATCTTCAGATTCCGGATTTAACTAATAACAACAATAACAACAACAACAATAATAACAACAAAAACAAAAACAACAGTAACAACCATGATGAAATCCTTCAAGGTACAAGCACCCCATTAAAATAGATTCTTCACAACTGCCCTATAGAAATGAGAATTAAAATCAAAGATGGCACACACTCTCTCTCTCTCCCACCCTCTATGCCTTTCTCTCCCGCCTTTTTTTCCCTCCTCCTCTCTCCTTCCACCCCCTTTATCCTTCCATCTCCTCTTCCCCCTCTTCATCCCAACTATTCTCCTCCCTCTCCCTCATTCACTTACTCCCTATGTTTTCCCCTTCTTCCTCCCTCTATTCCTGCCTCTCTTTCTCTCTATCTATCCTCTATGTCCCTCCTTTATTCCTTGTCTTTCTTTCTCTATTTCTTGTTCCCGTTCCTTCATAGCTTTCAAGATTTACTGAGTAATCAGTTTTTGGAGAACACCAGCTTTATGTGTAGTTTCCTGTGACTGATGAACTGTAAATCTTTGCATTGAAGAAAAAAGTGGATTGGCAGTATCGGTAGAGGGTCAGACGCCATGCTTTGACGTATAGAGTTACGGCCCTTGCCATTCTGAGTTCAAATCCCGCCGAGGTTAACTTTGCCTTTCATCCTTACAGGGTCGATAAAATAAAGTACCAGAAATGTACTGGTTAATTGCTGGCCTTGTGCCAAAAGTAGAAACAATTATTTAACTTTGCCTTTCATCCTTACAGGGTCGATAAAATAAAGTACCAGAAATGTACTGGGTAATTGCTGGCCTTGTGCCAAAAAGTAGAAACAATTATTATTTATTTGGAAATCTAGCTTAGTATGTTGAAGAATCAAACATTCCTTCTCAAGAATTCTGGGAAAATCTTCACATGTCCACCACATATAAACATTCACCCATAACATCCTGTTATTGCCATAGTTATTAATCTTATCATCGTTGTTGTTGTTGTTGCTGTTGTTGTTGTTGTTGTTATTGTTGTTTACGTTGTTGCTGTTGTTGTTTAACCTCAGCTCAGCTCAGTACTGATTCAGTAGATCACCTAAGATCAAGTGCACCTTCCTCTTGTTGTTGCTGTTGTTATTGTTGTTGTTGTTGTTGTTGTTGTTGTTGCTGTTGTTGTTGTTGTTGTTGTTCTTGTTCTTGTCTTCTTCTCCTTCTTCTCCCCCTCCTCCTCCTCCTTCTTCCCCCCCCCCCCCCCCTCATCCTTCTTCTTCTTCTCTCCCCACCCCCCTCCTCCTCCTTCTTCTTCTTCTTCTTCTTCTTCTTCTTCTTCTTCTTCTTCTTCTTCTTCTTCTATCCACATATTCCTGAGAGTATCATGGGGCTGGAATCCTCAGACATGCTTTCTAGAGAGATCTATTGGAAGTAACCATGTCCAAATAATCTGACAGGATTCCCAAGCCAGACCAACAGAGCTTATGAATTCTATCTAGATATCTAGCTCATAGTCTACCTCTGGGTCTCTGCAATTCTTTCCTTAAATATTCTAACCATAGCACCAAAGATGTGATTTCTTGAAGTGGAGAAGTAGTAGCTCCTTCATCACTGAGTTTTGAACCTTATTGAGTAATGTTACTCCAAAGTTCCTTCAGAGAAACCTCATTGTAGCTGCTTCTGTTCACAATCATATTCTTTTTGCCATTACCCATGATTCATGACCATAAGTAAGAGTAGGCATGAATCCCAAATTGAAGATAATAGTTTTGTTCTTACATCTATCTCACTTCTTTTAATGACTGAGTGTTGAAACTGGCACATTACCCTACCAGGGCATTCCAGCCAAAATTTCATTATCTACGATGCCTTTTCTTTTTTTTTTAAAGATAGTAGGAGGTTGTGGTTTGCAAGAAATTGCTTGTTATTTTGAACAACAGGAAAAACAACCACTGTCTTGCTGGTTGAATATTATTGTTACTACTGTTGTTGTTGATGTTATTGGTGGTGTTGTTACTGCTGTTGTTGTTTTGCCCTGTGTCAACATTGATTGAGTAGACCTATTATCAAAATGATTCCAGCCATGACCATCTCATCTGTTTGTATATCTAGATTGTCCAATGTATCCATCTCCATTTAAGATGGTATGATGTGATTTAGTTTCTATTTTTAGTACGTTGAGTAACTTTGTAGGGGATCTAAACTCTCATTGTCTTATTTACTGTAGCATAGTGTATAAATACACTGTAGTGAGTGCTGAATTAGCAGAAATGTCAGAAAAAGTGCCTTGCAGTCTGAGTTTAAATCCCATTAAGGTCAACCATACTGGGGTTGTATTATCTCACTTGTTTTTTTCCTTTGGCACAATGCACCTGAGACATTATCAAATGTCTTTATTTTTTAAGAAAACAGGATACAATTTGATATTATTTAGGTACCATTTCTGTTGTGTTGAACCACCACATATATATATAATTATAGTGTTGTAGTTATTACTATTGCATATGTGTAGGCTTGGTTGAGTAGTTAAGAAGTTTACTTCAAAAGCATAGAGAATTGGGTTCAATCTCACTTCATGATATCTTAAGCAAATGTCTTTTGTGAGTAAAACTGGATAAAGAGAAACTGAATGGAAGCCTGTCAAATGGATTATACCCATGATTAAATTAGTTTAACCCTTTCCTTATCACATATCTAATGAAAAACACTGTCTATAACTTTCAAAATAATCAAGAATTTGGAGTGATTTAGTAATATAACTGATGTTCTTATTATTAAGCTGGTGTTTGGAGCATAGCTTAACAAAGCTTCTTACATAAAATTATGAAGAAAGGTTTTTGGATAAATATAAACACTATAAAACAAGCAGTACTGTATATTAGAACCTGAGGCAATTTCAGGCAGTTTGGCAACAAAACGGTTAAGGTTGCATCTGTTGGTTATAGTTAGAATGCCCTTTGTTATAGACCTCCTTGATCAGCAATACTGACAATAATAACCTTTATCTAGATATAAGTAAAATAGAAATATTTTAGATAGCACATAACATTATACAATAAAGTATTTTATGATATTCAAAACTATTTAATCCTTTCATTACCAGATTTGAAATGAAAAACACTGGCTGTCATTTTAAAATGCTTTTGGCAATCGATAATTGGGGGGGTGGGGGTGGGGATTTTGTAATATAACTAACAAGCTGGTGTGTGGAACATAACTTAACACAGGTTATTACTGAAACATCTCTGCAACTTAGAACATGGGGCATTTTCAGTTGGTTTGGTATCAAAGGGGTTAATGTTATGTTGGTGATTATTCAGTCATTAATACTAGAATACAATGTGTAGATAGTTCAGTTGATTAAACAACAGGAATACTCATTGTCAAAAATCTATTTGCATTTATCGATATTATGTAGGCCTCCCACTTATCTTGTCATTTCTGATCAAGTAAAAGTTTAGAATATATAACTCAGTGCAATCCACTCAAGTTCAATTCTCTAGATATTTATATTGTGAGTTCATCCAGTTGAGAATTAACCCACAATTGCATATCTGGATGTGCAGTATTATCTGTTCTTGCAGAGCTGTGAAGCTTTCTTATCTGTTTCTGATTAGGCATGATTAAGTCAATCATTATTTAGCTGACCTGGATAAGGGCGGTGAATTGGCAGTATCGGTAGAGGGTTGGATTATGCTTTCCAGCATAGTTACATCCCTTTACGATCTGAGTTCAATTCCCGCCGAGGTTAACTTTGCCTTTCATCCTTACGGGGTCGATAAAATAAAGTACCAGTAATGTACTGGAATATTTGCTGGCCTTGTGCCAAAAACTAGAAACAATTATTTAGCTGACCTGTGAGCAAAACATCCCATTCCTGATGATCCTATCTTTTTAGAAGTATCTAGAACTACAGTATCTGATATATATATATATATGTAGAAGGTGTATAATATTGTAGAACAATAAAACTATGCATATATCAGATAAGTAGCACTCAAAATGTTGGTAGAACTGGAGTATACATTAAAGAAGTTCTATATATTTTATTATGCTCATTTCGAAAACATCATCCTGGGACAAAAATTGTGTTCTCATCAGATAAAACATGGTAACATGATATGAGGCCTAAAAAAACTTGTCAACAGGAAAGTGCATATGTAGGTTTTGCACTTTCCTGTTGACAAGTGTTTTTAGGCTTCATATCATGTTACCTTATTTTATCTGATGAGAACACAATTTTTGTCCCAGGATGATGTTGTTTTCGAAATGAGCATAATAAAATATATGGAACTTCTTTAACCATCTTTTAATTTCTTCTTTTATATATATATATACGTGTGTGTGTGTGCATATTTGTGCGTGTGCATGTGTGTGTGCATGTGCATGTATGTGTGTGTCTGTCTGTGTGTGTGTGTAATACATAAATATACCTTCCACTTTGTTTTTAAAGTATAGTGGAATGTGATTTAAGGAAGATTTCATTGCTATTTTCAGCATGCCAAACAACAATTAAAGGATACTGTCATTTTTGTTGCTGATGGTGGCAACAATGGTGATATTGGTGATGCTATTATTGTTGTTGTTTAAACACATGTTAACCCTGGTTTAGCTGACCTATGACAAACCTATAAACCTCTAAAAACCCAAACAGGGAGTACTATGAAAAAAGTACCCCAAAACAGGGAGAAATGAGGCAAAATGGGGAGATTTTATATAATGAAAGCTATACTCATTTTCACAAGAAAAGACATCTCTCACCCACCCGAAAGCGGATGGGAGATCTCCCCATTGGATAGGGAGAGTTGATAGATCTACTATGATCAGAGACATTCCAGTCATGAACATTCTATCTTTTACAAGTAATATAGGACTGATCATCATCATTATCATCATCATCGTTTAACGTCTATCTTCCACGCTAGCATGGGTTAGAAGGGAGTTGTCCCACTTGAAGCAAGATTGGTCAGGTGACCGTGTCTCGCTTGTATCTATCTGACAGGTTTTCTATGGATGGATGCCCTTCCTAACACCAACCACATTTACAGTGTGGACTGGGAGCTTTGTACCATGTTATGTACATGACTATATATTTTAATGTGCCCTTCATATTCATAAGCTAGTGGGGTGTTATTTTCAGAGTGATTTGGCAGCTATTTCTTGCAGGTGAACATATAGAAGTGACCATATATACAAGCTTCTTCATTTCTGTTTCGTTTTGTAAGAGCAAGTCTTGCCATTAGAGCATGTATGACTGTGTACATACGTTGACATAGTGTCATAATTGTTCACGCCTTCATGATTTGTGTATATGAAAAAGAATATATATGCGATATATATATTTGTCTGGAAGATGTTGATGCTGCTGTCATAGTTGCTGCCATTTATAAACATATCCATTGGTGTTGTTGTTTTTGTTGCTATAGTTATAGGTTTATAGATGTTGTTAATACTGAGGAGTGTAGTCTTTGTTGCTGTTTACCTTTCACTTTTATCAATATTTAATAACCATTCATGTAAGGGTTACTAAGCTTCTAAATCAATATGAAATGATGAATATAAACACAATAGTGCTTTTGTCACACATTATGTGTAGGAGTATGAATGTGGTGAATATATACATATGTGCATAACATATATAGATACATACATATATATATATATATATGTATGTATATACATACATACACATATACATAACATATATATATATAATATATATATATATATTGGGATTTAGTGATTTAATCCTGGTATGTATATAAGCATTTCTAATTTTTACCTAATTATGTATGGTTGACCTTATATGTATTTAATTAATTTCCACGTGCTGTTGAAATGTTGGGCAAATATTCTATAGCGGTTGGCCACGAAGACGCTACTGTGGCGTATTTATTTACTGTTTCTTCATAGGTACCTTTTATTCCTATAGCATGGTCTAATTGATTTTTTGCGTGGTTAATTATGCTGATTGGGAGTAGAGGTGATGTATATATATTATCAAATAATTATCTGGACATGCTTTACTCTATAGTATATATCATCCTCATCGTCATCGTTTAACGTCCATGTTCCACGCTTGCATGGGTTTGGACGGGAGTTTTCCCACTTGAGGCAAGAGTGGTTGTCTTGCTCGCATAGGACTGTCTGGCGGGTTTTCTACAGCAGGATACCCTTCCTAACACCAACCACATTTACAGTGTGGGGCTGGGAGGTTTTTACCGTGTTGCCTACACGGCCACATTACAGCGTGGTTGTGTGTGTTTTTTTTGTTGTGACACCTACACGATCTCATTTGTTTTGGCCTGGATGTTGTGGCACCAACATAACTTTACATTGAAAGGGGCGGTGTGGATGGGGTGGGGGTGGTGGGATGGGGGGTGTTTTGTTAGAGATGCCTACTGACTGTAGTAGGTTTTACTTTGTATTTCAGGTCAGGCGGGTCTTCTCTGTTACTGAGTACCGCCAAAGATCTCGGTCCAGTGACATTGTCTTGGAGAGGTGTAAGTGTGTGAGGTCGGAATTTATCAGGTCGTCCCAGGTTTTTCTGGGTCTGCCTACTCCGTGGCTACCGTCTATCTTTATTGCCCTGCACTTTTTTATACAGCTGTCATCTTTCATGCGCATCACGCGACCATACCAAGGTAGCCTTCTCTCGACTAAACAACATCTGATCCCTCTTATTCCTAATTTTTCCCTTAGTTCGCGTATATTACTATTACACATCCAGCGGAGCATGCAAGCTTCATTCCTCTCTAGTCTGCGTAGATCCTCTGCACACAATGCCCAGGTCTCACTGCCATGCAACATTGCGATTCGTATGCAGGCATCATACAGCCTGCCTTTCATTTTTAGGGAGAACCCTTTAGCGGCTAATAGTGGTATAAGCTCTCTGAACTTTTTCCATCCAGTTCTGACTCTAGCTACTGTACTTTCAGAGCACCCACCCCCACTGCTGATTTTTTCACCCAGGTAACGGAAGCTGTCCACTATTTCTATAGAACCCTCTGCGCGATTGAAAGAGCTAGTATTTATGGGCACTTGCTGCTACTTATTGCACCAGAGCACCGGCCACATGTAAAATCTATGTTCTTAGTTAGCTTACCTGTGATCCCACTACATCTTTTATGTACCCATACTTTGCATTTGGGACATAAAATGGAGTTTTTGCCTATTCCTTTCCTACACACTGAGCATGGCCATTTCCCATATGGGACCAGTGCCCTATTTTCCTTCCTACATATGAGAACTTTAGTTTAGACAAGTTAATTTTAAGGCCTTTTGATTCTAGGCCATGCTTCCATGTTTGGAATTTCATCTCTACTTCAGCCATTGATTCGGCTATGAGCGTTAGATCATCTGCGTATAGAAGTTCCCATGGGCAGCCGGTCTTGAAGTCCTCTGTTATAGCCTGAAGGGCGATAATCAATAGGATGGGGTTAAGGACGGAGCCCTGATGAACACCAACTTTTACACTAAACTCTTCACTATATTCGTTGTTAATTCTAACCTAGCTGACTGTTTTTTATACATGGTGTGTATGGTTCTCACAAACCATTCATCAACACCTAGTTTTCTGAGAGCCCACCAGATAATGGCGTGTGCGACTCTGTCAAAGGCTTTCTCCAAGTCAACGAAAGCTAAGTATAGGGGTTTACTTTTAGCTAGGTACTTCTCCTGTAGTTGTCGTATAATGAAAAGAGTGTCTGTGGTACTTTTACCTGACACAAACCAAAACTGCATTTCATCTAGATCAATTCGCTCTATGATTAGTGATATGGTCAATGAATTTAATGCCTCTATAGTTTGCCCTATCTAGGGCATCTCCTTTACCCTTGTAGCAGCTAATGATGGTGCTGCTACGCCAGTCCTTTGGTATGACCCCATTCTGTAATACTTGGTTTACTATCCGGGTGACCATAGTGTGTCCCACTGTTCCAGATGCCTTCAGCATTTCAGCAACTATTTCCGAAGGCCCAGCCACCTTGCCCATCTTCATATCTTTGATTGCCTTACTTATTATACTACCTTCAACTTGCACTGCTGGTCCCTCTATTAGATCGATGTGGGGGAGACTGTCTTTCTCCCATTTATTCTCCTCATTTAGTAGCCTTTCGTAGTTACACTTCCAAGCTACGTTCTTATCAGCGTCAGTGATGGCAAGTACACCATCATCATTACGGTCATACTTCTCCCCGACAATATCTTGGTTTTCCTTGACACATTGCCTAGCAATCCTGAACACCTCACGTTTTTTGTCCTCACCTTGTAGAACATGCTTGAACTTTCTTTCCTCTGCTTCCCTTCTTGCGAAGTACACTTGTCTCCTAGCTTCCCTCCTGGCCACTTGATAGACTTCTCTACTTCCCCCATCCCGCCATACTTTCCAAGCCTGCTTTTTGGCCTTGATCAACTCCTCCACCTTACTGTTCCACCACCAAGTTACTCTCCTCCTGCCTATAGGTCTGCTCCAGCCACAGATTTCATATGTCGCCTTCAGCAGGTTAGCTGGTTATATATATATATATACATATTCATTTTTAAATATATATATATATATATATTTATTTTTAAACATATATATATATATATATACATTTATACATACATACATTCATACCTACATACATATTGAGCCAGTCACCACAAATGTCATCATCAAATACCAAAAGAGAGGGGACTCTAAAGTTTTGTTTGTACAGGAATCTTACATTGAGAATGACTACCTCCCATTGTGTAAGAAATCAAAGCTTTTTCTCCCCAACTCTGTTCAACATCTCATACATTGGCCACAAACAGATCCACGATACCATCCATTATCACATAACAGTCATTGTACAAATCATATGTTAAAAATAGAATTCACAATAAATGCTTCTTCTGTCCACATCTGCCTACCTAGCTTTGACTGATTTTTTTCCTGGTACCCCTACTCCCCACACACATATATATACATATATATATACACACATATATATATATATATATATGTATATATATATGTATATATATAGACAATGACACACGACCGTAACTTCTGGCGTCACGCAGTAATACAGAGTACCCGACCTCCCATGGGTACAAGCTGAAGCAAATAGACAATATGCCCCCACACCCCACCGGAAGGTGGTCGTGGAGGTGCCACGGCAAAAAAGCACCCAGCCCACACTGTAAAGTGGATGTGTAGACGCCACGAGAAAGCACCCAGCACTCACTGTAAATGAGGTTGGTGTTAGGAAGGGCATCCAGCTGTAGAAATCAAGCCAGATCAGTTCCTGTATGAGCAAGGCATGGTCAGCCGACCAGACACTGTCCACAACAGGACAACCCGTATAACCCACGCTAGCGTGGAAGAACGGACGTAAAACGGTGATGATGATGATGATGATGATGATATATATATATGTATATATAATTAGTTACAATAGTGATCTATGCATGTACTTCAAGGGTTCTTAAAGGGCAGGTAATTTCAAATTTAGCGATAAATAATCAAAACCTTTAGATAGTGTAAAGGGATGTAACTATAATAAACCCCACAAAGATAGGAAATTGTGTAAAGTTAGTAATTCAAGAAAATTAAATTCCTTAAAATTAAAATTAGTTAGTCTGATCTATTCCATTTTCTTAGAATGAAAGACGTTTTGTGTGAACAATGACTAAAGCAGTCAAGATAGGTATTTAAGCAGTATTTCTCTGAAGCCAGTTGTGGGAATATATTCCAGAGAAACACTGCTTAAATACCTGCCTTCACTGCTTGAGTCAAGTATAAAAACCAGTAACACTTATACTATAAGTGAATTAGAATGCTTACTATAAGTTATAGTAAGCATTCTAATCTGCACTGATGGAGCTAGTCTGTGTATTACTCTTTTACTCTTTTACCTGTTTCAGCCATCCGGCTGAGGCTATGCAGGGGCACCACCCTTGTATGTATAATTTTATGCAGACATTTAAACAATATATGTTCAGTTCCAGAGAAAGTATATATACATTGTTTGTCTATTTTAATGTATATACCAGTGTTTCTCAAACTTTTAGCCTTTGTGGGAAAATTGAAATAGTTTTCCTGTCTCAAGGAACCTCTGCATAAGAATTATCATGCACAATTATTACTATCCATATGCATTAACTTCTTTATCATTGTTTCTCACAGAACCCATAGCAATCTCTTTCAGAACCCTATGGTTCTGGGGAACATCGGTTGAGAAACACTGGTATATAAATTCATTTTATATAGTCAAATATTACCTCTTGCTTCAAGGAATATTTTCGTTTTATCTATGAAATATTTTTATATATCACAAACATTGTTATAGGTCACTTCTGAATTCAATTGTTTAATGTTCTAGTACGTATGTTTAACACAAACATTGATGGTTTCTGGGTACTTTTCAAAATTCGACTGGACTCAAAGTTACGTTTATAAATGTGCAGGGAAACCAGTAATGTTTCCATATGGGTTACTCTATCATTTGCTAGTAAAGGCAAGTATATGCATAACTTTGTATCCACATTGCTGCTAGAATATGTTCATGAAAAGCTTATATATAAGATGTGTCTTTATTTTTCATGTATACATACCTTGATTTTTCTCACTCCATCTATTCATTTATATGAGTGTGTGAATATGTGCATGTTGAACATGTATGTATCGCTCTATATACCTATGTATTTGGACTCATGTAAATATGTATATATCTGGGAGTGTATTTCATCACCAGAATTAGTGGACAGTCTCTTGTGACTGAATAAGTTTCCTTGCCTAGTGATGGTTGTCTAGGCTTGTTGTTTCATTGTTGAATGTTTAGTGGTTCACAAATTATAAAGACAGGAACAAATGTCAAAATAAATTCAAGAAGATGAATGGAAATAAATGTGTGAAGCTAAGCTCTTGGGTAATATATACCATTGCTTTCTCAAAGATCAAAGAAAGCAGAATAGCAAGTCAAAATTACATTTTGTAATTATATATTATTCATTTATTTATTTGGGAAGGTGTATAGCTTAGTGGTTAGGGTGTTTGGTCATTGAAAGATTGAGAGTTTGATTCCTATCAGAACATTGTATCCATGAGTAAGATGATTCATTTCACATTACTCTTGCCAATTTAGCTGGCAAAACTGAATTGTACCTGCAATTCAAAGGGTTAGCATTGTTACACACTGTCTCATGCTGAATCTCCCTGAGAACTACATTAAGTGTGTATGTGGAATGCTCAGCCACTTGTTTGTTAATTTATGAACAAGCTTTTCCATTGTTCGAACAACTGGAATACTCATTAACAGAACCAACAACACATTTATATATTTTATTTTATAATGAATTTTATGAACACTAATATCCATGTTTACAGGTTTTCTTGTGCCATCAAGTAGTACAATATATCTCTGGTATTGAGTATAACAAGGGAGTGTGAGTGTGACAAGGGAGTGTGAGTGTGCCATGGGAAAGTGTGTGTAACAGGGACATGTGAGTGTAGCAAGGGAGTGTAAGTATAACCGAGGAGTGAAAATGTAACAGGGGAGTATGAGTGTAACAGGAGAGTGTAACAAGGGAGTGTAAATGTAACACGGGAGTGTGTGTGTAAGATGGGCATGTGAATGTAACAGGGGAGTGTGTCAAAGGGGAGTATGAGTGTAACAAGGGAGGGGAGTGTGATAGGGGAGTGTGAATGTAACAAGGAAGGGAAGTGTAAGTGCAAAAAGAAAGTTTGTGTGTAACAGGGCAGTCTGAGTTAAACAGGGGTGTTTGATTGTAACAAAGATGTCTGAGTGTAACAAGGAAATTTGAGTGTAACAAAGAGGCGAGAATGTAACAGGGGGAGAGAGTGTAACAGGAGGCAAGAATGTAACATGGGAATGTCTAACCAAATGGAAAAAAACTTTATTCATAAAACAATGGGGGGTTTTCCATCTACACAAATATAAACCAGGGTAAGATATTCTATACAGTGCAATGGGTGCATTTCATCCCTAGTGCAATGTATAGATTGCAAGAATGTATATAAGTGAGAAGTTGACTCCCAATCCATCTGGGAGGTCAATAGCTCTGATTAAGTACAAACTTTATCTACGGTAAGCCATCCAACTTTTTCTAGCAGGGAAAAATGGATGTGTTAAATAATTGTTTCTACTTTTGGCACAAGGCCAGCAATTACCCAGTGCATTACTTGTACTTTATTTTATCGACCCCGTAAGGATGAAAGGCAAAGTTAACCTCAGCGGGATTTGAACTCAGAATGGCAAGGGCCGTAACTCTATGCGTCAAAGCATGGCGTCCGACCCTCTACCGATACTGCCAATCCACCGCGGATGTGTTAAATAATTATGATTACACATACATATAAATACAGATACACACACATATATAAATATATTATATTCAGCTTTTGCTTGACAGCTGAGCTATTGCCTTTTTACAGCATTACTCATTCGCTGTCAAAAATGCAAGAGCTCAGGATAAAGCAGAAAATCATTATATTACCACCACTCTACTTCCTTAAGTACCCAGTACAAAGCTGAACAATGGTAATACTAGTCTAAACTAATAGTTCCACATCTAACTCTCTCTGTCTGTCTCTATCTCCTTATATATATATATTTTCATTGTTTTTACATTTACTTTTCCATTCTTGCATATCATCAGGATCATCATCATCATTTAACGTTAAAGGATGATGATGATAATGATATGCAAGCATGGAAAAATAAATGTGTAAAAATTATGATGATGAGGATGATAATATATATATATATATTATAAAATAACAGCAGGCTGGACTGGTGTAATTCCTTAAAGGTTTATTATACTATGAACATTTCAATGACCGGGTTCAGTATGAATCTGGTGACATCATCAGGTATTCCGAAATTTAACAAAGGAATATAGACACAATCCAAGGGGCTGAAAAGCAGAGAGATGCCCAAGATGAGAAGGCAGCCAAAAAATTAGCAGTTGCCAGTCTGGGGGGCTGCCTTTGTTAAATTTTGGAATACCTGATGATGTCACCGGATTCATACTGAACCCGTTCATTGAAATGTTCATAGTATAATAAACGTTTAAGGAATTATACCAGTCCAGCCTCCTGTTATTTTATAATAATTAACTCCGTACTTGCACCACCAACAACACAAACGAAGACAGGTGAGTTGCATTATGTCGAGTGCTCTCCCTAATATTACATCAAGGTTGACTATACGGAATGACCAGTTCTATCCAGTGGTGAACCAACAAACCTAAATGTATATATAAATATATATATATAAGAAAGTGTTGAAGATTGCTTGGAGCGTTGTGGAATAATAAAAATAGTTGTTTTGGAAACCTTAACAATGCAGATGGGTAAATCTCCGGGTAACAGAATCAGGTGGTAATGAGTGAGAGATGTAAGAGGAAACGTAGAAAGACACATAGTGAGCATAAAAGAGTATAGGAAAAGTGTAAAAAATAATAACACGAGATAGAGTTACCTTGGAAGCGATTTAATAGTCCGTATATTTCGGATTTTGCATCTATCAACTGGGGATTTTCCAAGGGGAAAAAGGTTGTGTCGGAGAGGACAACACATGGCCTCCACTGTTTACCATATGCACACATACAGACACACTCGTACACATATGCACAATCATGCTTTCATTCATAAATATATACATGCATGTCTTGCTCTTACAAAACCAAATATATATATATATATATATATATATATATATATATATATATATATATATATATACACACACGATAGTCAATTTCCAGCTAGTAAATTCAAATCACAAGATATTGGTTAACTCAAGGCTATGGTATGGTAGAAACCACTTACCTAAAATACTTAGCAATGGTATTGAACATGAAACAATGGAGTAAGAAATTGAAATTCTTAACCACACAGCTATTTTACAGTAGTTCTTTCTTTTTTGTTTCAGCAATAAACAGCTAAACCCACAAGAAGTATGTAAATGCTGGAAGACAGATTGAGGCAGTCAGAGTGATAAATTTCATAGCCATGGACACATTACAGCATTAGTGACAGTGTATTACCCTTTCAACCTTTGTCCTGAATTCCACTGCTCTAACCTTTCAGTTAGCTGAAACCTTCTCTATGTCATCCTCTTCATTCTGATTATAGAAACATACATCTGTTTTAATCTGATTTCTCTTCACTGTTTATTCTTGCATATTCACTCTTTTCAGATATCATCATCATCATCATCATCATCAGGTTTAGCGTCCGTGTTCCACGCTTGCATGGGTTTGGACGGGGGTTTTCCCACTTGAGGCAAGAGTGGTTGTCTTGCTCGCATAGGACTGTCTGGCGGGTTTTCTACAGTTGGATGCCCTTCCTAACACCAACCACATTTACAGTGTGGGGCTGGGAGGTTTTTACCGTGTTGCCTACACGGCCACATTACAGCGTGGACTGTCTGGCGGGTTTTCTACAGCTGGATGCCCTTCCTAACACCAACCACATTTACAGTGTGGGGCTGGGAGGTTTTTACCGTGTTGCCTACACGGCCACATTTACAGCGTGGACTGTGTGTTTTTTGTCGTGACACCTACACGATCTCATTTGTTTCGGCCTGGATGTTGTGGGACCAACATAACTTTACATTGAAAGGGGCGGTGTGGAGGGACGGGGGTGTGTTTTGATAGAGGTGCCTACTGACTGTAGTAGGTTTTTACTTTGTATTTAGGTAAGGCGGGTCTTCTCTATTACTGAGTACCGCCAAAGGTCTCGGTCCAGTGACATTGTCTTGGAGAGGTGTAAGCGTGTGAGGTCGGAATTTATCAGCTCGTCCCATGTTTTTCTGGGTCTGCCTACTCCGTGGCTACCGTCTATCTTTATTGCCCTGCACTTTGTTATACAGCTGTCGTCTTTCATGCGCATCACGTGACCGTACCAACGTAGCCTTCTCTCGAGTAAACAACATCTGATCCCTCTTATTTCTAATTTTTTCCTTAGTTCGTTTATGCTTTGCCGTTCACGTATATTACTATTGCACATCCAGCGGAGCATGCAAGCTTCGTTCCTCTCTAGTCTGCGTATATCCTCTGCACACAATGCCCAGGTCTCACTGCCATGCAGCATTGCTGTTCGTATGCAGGCATCATATAACCTGCCTTTCATTTTTAGGGAGAACCCTCTAGCGGCTAATAGTGGTATAAGCTCTCTGAACTTTTTCCATCCAGTTCTGACTCTAGCTACTGTACTTTCAGAGCACCCTCCCCCACTGCTGATTTTGTCATTTATATTTATTTTATTTCATTTCACATGAAAACTTAATATATTCCCAGTTAGGGACATTAACCTTGTGTGCACACATGCCCACATTCACACACACTCATACACATATGCACAATCATGCTTACATACATAAATATATACATGCATGTCTTGCTCTTACAAAACCAAATATAGACATGTATTCACATGAGTGCTTACATTTACACAATACCAAGCTTATAAATATATACAACAATATGTATGTCTACTTGATTGAAACGTTAACCAATTTAATTAATAGCATTAATTTAATTATGTGAGAGAATTTCCTATTAATTTGTTGTTGGTTGCTTAAACTGGTGATGTACAACATGGTCAAGGTGGACCACTAGCAGTCCATACCAAAGTTTAGTGGTCCACAGTGAGATTTATGTTCAACTGTGTTGCATATTATAATTAAAAGCAAATTTCTATTTGGTGATTGATGAAGTTTTTCATGTGAATTTTGTGGACCACCTTCTAGAAAACAATAATTCAAACAAGAATTGTAGTGGATTTGATTGTTATTTCTAGCTTATTGTGTGACCACAATGAGGTTCCTTTATTGACTAAATTTCTAAATGTTAGTCAATGAAAAAAGGGTAGACCTTTGCAAGACTTACCAATCTGGTGAGACTGATGCAGTTGTACAGTTTTGACATGTGTATGTCCAATGTCTGCAATGAATCATGGCCAGGTAAATAATTCCAGTATTCTCAGGATTTGACATGGTCAGTTTTGTTCTAGGTGTTTACAGTGAAATGTGGATAGTTCAGACTCAACAAAGAAGGTGAGAAGAAAGAAACGAGTGCTTTATTTGAGTGGAGGTGGAATGTAACATGCTTGTTCAAAAGAACTGTGGCTGTTATAGTAATTGTAATAGAGAATGAGAGAAGAAACATGTCTGTAAGCTCAGAAAATCCTTGTTAATCAGTTAGATGACTTCTTGTAAATACAGTCTAGATATTTGTGAGGATAGTAGTAGCACCATCATAGATATCTAATGAGTAAGTCAGGTACAGACATGGTTCACCTACTTAAAAATTTGCTTTACTCTCATGAGGTTCTGGGTTTGATGATAATGTGTGACACCCCGGCAAGTGTCTTTTACCATAACCTTAGTTTGACACAAGCTTGTGATGGAAACTACTGTATGTGTAATTTAATGGTCACATCTACTCAAATATTATATCATGCTAATTCAACCTGAAAAGTTTGTAGGCTGACTATGAAGGATTGATGCTTGAGCTGTGAAATCTCGCATGCATTAATTTCAATTTTGCTTATTGATAACTGCATATTTCTCTCCAGAGACTATGTTAAAAAATAAACCTCATTTGATCATTCCATGAAAGTATCTTGGTCAGCCTATGAACTTTGCAGCTGACTCTTGTATGTGTTTGTGAAATACTCAGTCACTTACATGTTAATTTAATGAATAGGATAATCAGTTGATTAAACAAACAAATATTCATTGTCAAAACCTGATGAAAAATCTATCAATTTAGTGTTGGGAGACATTTCAGCTTCATAGAATGATAGCAACTGATCAGAGATGGAATACCTACTGTCCGAACCTAAAGATATGATATATATTTGTGAAGCTTCCATAAAAGGTCTTAAATTCCAGATATGTCAAACCACAATTTGTCCTAGCACCATACTGCACATTCTACAATTCAGTAATTGGTTGAGTTGAGCACTGTAGCAATCAGAATATATTATTTCTATATTGCTATCTAGTCAGTCTTCTTAAAATTGAAGATGTTGGATTTGGTTGTAATGAAGTCAAACGTAGCAGTTTCATGCAATCCGTAGCTATTTTAGATGTTTAACCTCAGATAAACCCTTAACCAGGAAAATTGTGTCTAAAGGCATCTCATCTTTGTTGCAGTCATAGTGTAGGCAGTATTGCATTTATCCACTATAATCACCCATATATTCTAAACAGTAGGGCATGGTTTGAAAGAGATACAGCTATTATATATAACAGGCTAAACAGCACCATAGAAAAGATTCATAAATATTTCATTGCAAAAATAATAAAATTATATTTTTTAAATATCTGGAAAATACAAACTGAAATTTTACATATAAAATCTTCACAAATAGGCTTTGTGAAAAGAGTAAGTAGTTAAAGATGGTTATGAATATATATATATATGTATATATATATATATATATATATATATATATATATATATATATATATATATATATATATATATATGGGTGTTCTTCCTAGTCAATGCAGGATTCATAACCATCTTTAACTATATATATATATATACATATATGTGTGCAAAATCTAAATGGAAACAAAAATGCAAGCAGCGCAATGCAATGAAGAAATATATTAGTGTAATGTCTGATGTAGTAGGAAAAGCATCTTTATGTTTCAGACACTAGTCCTTCATCAGGAGATAGAATGAGAAATAAAAGAATAAATACAAAAACAGAGAGCGAAAAGAAACAGAAAAAGCTTTTTGAAATGAAGCATGTGTGTATTCAGTCAGCCATTTCATGAGTATATATATATATATATATATATATATATGTGTGTAGAGGTTATATTTAATTTGTTGGGATACAACAAGCAAAATATTTTTATAACTGATATAAAGCACTCAACAAATTATTGGAGTAAATATACAATATATTAACAAATGGAAACTATATTTATAAAACCATATTTATTTCATTATACATATTTCAAGGGCCACCAAGGCAAACTATGGTGTGCTTTCATCAGATAAAATATAATATATGTTAGTTTTATAAATAAATATTTTCAGGGTATGTCAATATTTATTTATAAAACTAACCTATATTATATTTTATCTGATGAAAGCGCACCATAGTTTGCCTTGGTGGCCCTTGAAATATGTATAATGAAATAAATATGGTTTTATAAATATAGTTTCCATTTGTTAATATATTGTATATATATATATATATATATATATATATATATATATATATATATATATAGTAGTAGTAGTAGTAGTAGTAGTAGTAGTAGTAGTAGTAGTAGGTTGATAAAAATATCCAAGGTATAGAGCAGCTCAAGTCCATAGGGCGAGTTTAAATGTAATTATTAAGGTTAGCTACTACAATGGCACCATACCAAATACATATGTTTCGCTAGTCCTGAGGACCAACTTGTTCAACCTGTGTCAGACACAGGTTGAATAAGTTGGTCCTCAGGGCTAACAAAACGTATGTACCTGATATGGTGCCAGTGTAGTAACTGGCCTTATTAATTATACATATATATATATGTGTGTATGTGTGTTTGTGAGTGTATGTAGTTCTAGATAAAGAAGATGAACATAGAGATACAATAATACAAAACATTATTAGTTTCACACAAAGGGCGATGGATTGGCAGTATCGGTAGGGGGTCGGACGCCATGCTTTCCAGCATAGTTACGTCCCATTACGATCTGAGTTCAAATCCCGCCGAGGTTGACTTTGCCTTTCATCCTTATGGGGTCGATGAAATAAAGTACCAGTAATGCACTGGGTAATTGCTGGCCTTGTGCCTAAAGTAGAAACAATTATTAGTTTCACACATTTTTGGAAAAGCAAATAGAATGTATGAACGTATTGGATGTTAGTCCTTCATTTAGAAAGAGCACAGTTCAGAGTATGAGGAGACTGGAAGGCTGGAAAAAAGATGGGTGAGGAGAGAAAGCAAATAGTCCGGTGTGTTAGAGTTGGGGCCAAGGTTTATATATATATATATAGTTTAACATACGTATACCTTTTTAAAATGTGCAGCAAAAATTTTTCTTTACATTTTGCTTTGAAATATTTACTCTTAGTATCGGTAGAGAGTCAGACAACATGCTTTCCAGCATAGTTACGTCTCTTTACAGTCTGAGTTCAAATCCTGCCGAGGTTAACTTTGCCTTTCATCCTTATGGGGTCGATAAAATAAAGTACCAGTAATGTACTGGGTAATTGCTGGCCTTGTGTCAAAAGTAGAAACAATTATTTACTCTTAGGTGCACCACGGGTAAAAAGGTTCAACAAAATACCAAGTTTCATTCGTTAGCTATTGGTTGTGTTTTCGTTTTTTTTTGTATTTTTTTTGCATCTGCTGAAAATAGTTAATTAGCTACAAAATACATATCAGTGTCTTTTGTCTGCAGTTGTGGGTGTTTGTGTTTGTGAGTGTGTGTGTGTGTGTTTGCGCATGCATGTGTGTGTGTGTGTGTGCTCATGTCTGTGTGTGTGTGCGTGCGTGCTCATGTCTGTGTGTGGTGTGTGTGTGTGTGTGTGTTTTGAAATTGTCTGGATCAGATAAGACACAGATAAAAGGAAAATTGAAAGAGATACGTTCAAAGATATAGTCAGATTGTAACTCAATTTCCTTTAGACATTGTTGACCAAAACAACAATAAGGAATTTTAAACATAAGCTAAACAAACTATGTAAAGCAAATGAAGAAGATGTGTTTGATAGAAGTGTGTATTACAGTGTAGGCAAATAGAATACTTTGTGATATTTATTATGGCTCTCTGTAATCTGAGTTCAAATCCTGCTGATGTCAACTTTGCTTTCCATCGTTTTGATGTTGAGTCACAATGCCACCCATACAACTTCATAAGGTGCAGGTTGAGCAGTAAAATATTGTGTATTAGTAATGAGTGGTAGCAGTAGTCTAACAATGACAGGAAATACAATGGATCATGCATTTTACTCCAATCTAAAGCAAAAACTATCCATTTTGGTTATCACCCTAGGTTTATTGCGAGTAATTATTCTTTAAAAATCTGGTAACTCATTTCTTTCATTTTCTTACTTAGCTACATGTTAGTCTCAAGGGAGCAAACCTATGATCAAAGGGGTTTTAGCTGTAACCATTCCATTTTATTTTCACCTTATAGTTCAATCTAGGATTACATTATCCATTCTGGGTGAAATTTGAAGATTTTGCTGCTCTTTGTAACAGGCTAAGCTACCTCATAGAGATTCTTTTGTCAGCTCATCTAGCTAAATAAATTGGTTTCAACTGAGAATGAAGACAGTTTTACAGATTCAAGAGGTTAGGACTGAAAGGTTAATTCCTGTTCATTAAAACACCATTACTCCAGGCGAAAATCTTTCCACCAACAAATTACAAATAGATATTGCTAGTAGCTTAGAGGAAAAAACTTCCAGAAAGATTGATTGACATATATATATATAGTGACACATGTTTTATGTCCTACTGTGTTGCATAATGCAATTAAATATATATTTATATTTAGTAGTCTCTGAAGATTTTTTCTTAAAGAATTTTGTGAGTTACAATATATGGTCTGACAACAAAGGTGATGTCTAAAAAAAAGGTGATGTTCTGGTTACTCTATATCTGGCTATGTATTCTTGATAAGTCTGCATAGTCAGGGCTGACCTTGGGTTAATCAATAATGATTTATAAAAAAACAATTGCTGCTAGATAATTAATTAGCTACCTATTTGATATAGATCTGCTTGACCAGATCTTATCAGACGTTATCAAATACACTCAACATCAATAATCCCTGGAAGACAATTAATTGAATTTCAAAATACTTTTCTTCTCAATAAATCCACTTGAAACTACAAATATGATATTTTAAAGTTCATCATTAACAATGCATTAACAATGCATCTCATTTTACAGAACAATAACTATATTTGGATTCAGATTTTCAGACTGTGAAAAAATTTTATATTTTTCTTTTCTACTTCGGTAAACAAACAAACAAAAAAAGGGAACTAACCTAATTTCTGATCTGTAATTTAAAAAATATCCATTGTCTGGAATTGTTTATCAAATTAAAATCTGTACGAAACTTAACAGCTTGTCTAATTTAATAATAATGGTTGCTAACAGCCTTAAATCAAGCAAATGCGTGAAACTGTTTACAAGCACCTTCATCAAACGAAATAAAGCTAATATTTTTATTTTTATTCACCAATCTTATTTTATTTGATAATCTATAGAATTATAACTCTTTGTACATATTTTTATTCGTTTTCCTGGGAATTTAAATGAAGTGAGAAATATTTTTACTTTGTGATGTGTAAGCCACATCATATAAATATATTAGTTTCAAAAAGAATATTACATATATCTATATAAACTGTTGCATTTGTTTCTTTGCTGTTAAAACATAGCTAAGTTACATCTAATGATGAGGAGAGAAGTATGTTGTTATTTGATAACCAAAGTTTATTTAATCCATGTTTGCAGGAGTTAAAAAGTTCTATATTCACACATAAATCAAATGCCAGTTTCCTTTCATACATCTGTATTCACAATTCTAACTTTAATTTAATATTATACCTATTTGATGATATACCAATTTTATGATATAACAATATATAAATGTTTCCACAATATGAATCTTTTTTGTTAATTTCTGCAAGTATAACTAAAATATTATTTTTGTAAAGAAGTGGGAAGCATTTTTATTTTGTAAAAATTACTCAAGTAAGGATAAATGAAAGAACAGAATAGAATAAACAAATTTGCTATTCAAACTGTTCAGTTAGTTGAGAATGTTATTCTATATAGAAAATGATTTGTGCATTGAATATGATGTTTGATTTGCTTACCTTTGCATACCTTTCAAAACTATAACTTACCATGAAAATAGTATGATAATATCAAATAGGTCTTCTTACAATTAATGGTCAGTGTGCTGAATTATGAAGGAAACATCGTAGAAATAACATAGAAACGCATTTCATGTTTCAGGCGGTCATATAAATTAGATTCCTTTGATGATATCTTTTCAATTATGGTAGCGAAAATTGCTTTCAAAAGTTAGATATTGTAGATTACTGTATGAATATAGGTATGTAGTTCTAAAATTTCCAGTGTATCAGTATTTGGCTGTTTTTCTGATTTGTCTCATTTAGTATTTAGTTACAAGCAGGAGAGTTGATACACTTAATTATTCCTCATTTACAATTATGATGCTATGAGACATTGTACAAAACTATTGTTATTCCAAGTTAAGCCCTCCATAAACCACATACAGCCAAAGGTTTTAACTCCAGTTTTCATAGCAGTAAAAGCACAGGCACATGAGAATGTGAATAAAACAGCAAGCAATGACTAAAAACTGACCAGGTTGAGTGTGTGAGACGTGTAAACATATTATGGGAGAATAGAGATATACAGTGTTAAAGGGAATTATAGAAAACAGACAGTAAAGGTAGAATGGTGTGAGAGTTTGTTGAAGGAGGCATTATAGAAAGGAAGTATTCAAAGGGTGATAGTAATAGAAGCATTAATGGTAACTACATATTATTGAGAGATAGATAGGTGGTGGGAGATTGTGATGGTTGTCTGTAAGAAGTGGCTTTGAGGAGATGAAGTGATGACTTGCAATAGAGAAGGTTGATTGTAGGATGTCATCATCATCACCATTTAATGTCTAATCATCATGTTTGCATGGATTAGATCTGCTGTGAGGTACTAAGAGTTTACATCTTGCTCCATTTTATACTTGGTTACCATCTTTGGGAAGAGATTAAATATAAACAAGACTAGAAACTGTCTTTGTTATAGGAGCATTTTGGTACAATGAATAGATGAATGAATGAGCATTGGATAGAGGACAAAGCCAGACAGGTCCAGTGCCACCTATGGCTATATGAACAGTATGTTACAATGGATAGGGTGTAGGTAGGAGAAGATTGTGGTGATTATCAATGAGAAGAAGAAATGAAAAAGGTGAAAGAATATAATTAGTTGAAGACTTAGGAAAAACATATTGAACAAGAGACCTAACAATAACTATACCTTTCAGTCTCAACTAACAATATGTCCATGTTAATGTATATTTCACCTTCCTTGCATGAGTGCATGGATCTTCTTTAATACAATGTGTCACCAATTATCAGAATTTCTTTCATTTGCTTAAGGTTAATCTTCACCATTTCTTATATTGCTTTCCTAAGTCTTCTTCTTCCACAGATTCCACACATCTTGAGTGATCTGCAGTTCTCTTTATATCCCTCATCCCCTATATTCACCACACACCTGTACCTATGAAATCATTTTTCTTGCATGCTAGATCTGATTTCTTAATACCTAGTTTTTCTCTCAGCTCATTTGTGCTTCATTGTTCATGTGTGTGTGTAAATGTAATTATAAAAATAAAATTAAAAAAATTTTGAAGCAATAGAAATGCTAATTATATTTATTGTTGCTATAGTGACCGAACTAAATATAACAGAGGTTTCTCTGTTTTTGCACTACTTAACTCTTTGGAGTCTTGTAGTAGCTTCACTTAGCTATATCATTTTCTCTTTTCTCATCTACATCTCTCATTCTCTTTCTCCATCTCTCCCTCACTCTCATCAATCTTTCTTTCTCACTCTCTTTATTTCTCTCTTTATCTTCTTTCTCTCAAATTATCAGGCACAATAATAAGCATGTAACTACTACTACTACTACTACTACTACTACTACTACTACTACTACTACTACTACTACTACTACTACTACTACTACAGTGCTAACAAAGGAACTTCTATGGGGTCAATTAACCTAGTAGAAAGAGTAGGCAAATAACTCTTAAACTACACTTAACAAAAACTGAATATTTGATTTTATAGTTTTACACACCCTCTGCAGTGACATGAATAACTTTTCCTACACACTCAGTCAGTCTCTATTCTTGTGTATGTCTGTATATATATATATACGTCATCATCATCATTGATTAACGTCTATCTTCCATGCTAGCATGGGTTAAATGGGTTTGTTCCATTTACCCCATGCTAGCATGGGTTAAATGGGTTTGTTCCATTTAGAGGAAAGTTGGGTTGGGTGACCGTGTCTTGTTCATATAGGAGCGTTTCTGGCTGGTTTTCTACGGCTGGATGCCCTTCCTAACGCCAACCACATTGACAATGTGTGCTGAGTACATTTTGCTGTGTCTTTACATGTCCACTTTACAGTGTGGGCAGGGTACTTTTTGCTGTGTTTTTACATGTCCACTTTACAGTGTGGGCTGGTTTTCTATGGCTGGATGCCCTTTCTAACACCAACCACATTGACAGTGTGTGTTGAGTGCTTTTTGCACACCCACATATATATATATATGTGAGTGTGTGTGTGTGTGTGTGTTGGGGCAGCTAGTACTTGTGCATGCTGTAAATTTCAAGCCTAGAGTAATGTTTCGTAGGTTGTTCATATGCACCTTTTTTGTTCTATTATGTAGGAAATCTTATAGAGGTCTGCCAGGTGAATTTCACCAAAAACTTGAACTGACATGGTGTTGTTATGAGGTATGTCTTCCAGGTCTTGACATTTGATCACAAGCAAGTGACACCTTAACGTGTGTCATGAGCTTCTCATAAAAGGTAATGATAAAATTAAAGCTGAAGGGGTGCTACTACAAGTCAGAACAGGAAATTTAAATAGGAACTTTTCAGTGCTTTTAAAACACAGAGGATGCATTGGGATTGTTGTGTGCATTCCTAAGGGAATTATTTCAAATAGGAATGGTGCTCAAATACAAATAATACATGAAATATATTATTTACCAGAGAAATAGTATACATTTTTTAGTCTTTTTCCATGAACTTTCTGGTACTACTTTCTACACACACCCATACACACACATACACACATGCACATATATACACAACTGCGTGGATCTAGTTTAGAAAAAGTATTTTGTATCTGTATGTCATAAGCAGTAACTAAAAGGGCTAGTGTCAGGGAGGGTAACTGGCTCTACAATATTGCCTCAATACTCAAAGCATCATGCCCAACCTTTGCCAGCATGAAAAAGTCAATGTAAGAATAATTGTTTCTACTTTTGGCACAAGGCCAGCAATTACCCAGTACATTACTGGGACTTTATTTTATCGACCCCGTATGGATGAAAGGCAAAGTTAACCTCGGTGGGATTTGAAGTCAATGTAAGAATAATGATATATATATATATAGTTCCCGTATGAGCAAGACATGGTCAGCTGACCGGCTACTGCCCACAACAGGACAACCCGTCTAACCCATGCTAGTGTGGAAGAATGGACATAAAATGGTGATGATGATGATGATGATATATTTTACTCTTTTAACTGTTCTAGCAATTCGGTTGAGGCCATATATATGCATGTATATGTATGAATGCATGTGGTCTGCTGAGTCAATCTACAATTAGGTTTCAAGTATATTGGTGAAGGATATATCATTGAAAAGAAAACAAGAACCAGTGTTCTATGAAGAGAAATCCATCGGGATACACTAAGTTAGAGATACTAGTTAATGGTATGAATGTCACAGCTCTAAAAGACCAGCAAAATAAAGGTTTGAGAGGATTCTACAGTTATGCCTAAAATATGACAACCTCCCAAGTTATGGTGTAATGATAGAATTCATGGTAGGGCATATGAACATATGTTAGTGAAATGTACAACCCCAACCCATCAAAGCAATTGACAGAGCACTGAAAGTTATGTAGGAAAGACACAGGACCCTGACCCATCTAAGATGACAGTAGCTCTGCTTGAATACTACCAGAATATAACAACCCAACCTATTTTTTCTTGCTGGGAAAATGGAAATTAAATTATGGTGATGATGATGGTGACTACAATTGAATAGAGAAAGATATGTAAGTTCAGTATTTTTGCTAACAATACAATATAAAATAGTTTATTTTTATGTCACTCCTCATCCTAGGTTTATCCACAGATAATCTCTTTTATTTCTCGAATTTTTTCTATCCTATATTTTTTTCAAAGTTATCTTACCATTTTCAGTTATTGCAATGTAACCATGCTAGGATTTTAGTTAATTATTTCAACCTCAATATTCAATTTGCTACTTATTTCATCGTTCTTTTAAAGAATAAAAAGCAATATTATTAGGGAATAAGAGGATTTACGTTTGTTTGCTGAAGCAGATGCACATGCACTCAATCACACATACCTAATTATATACCTGTCTCTTTGTCTATATATATAATAATATATATGTGAAGGCACATGGCTTAGTGGTTAGAGCATTGGCCTTGCAATCGAAAGGTTGTGAGTTCAATTCTCAGACCGGGTGATGTGGTGTTTCCTTGAGCAAGGCACTTTATTTCACATTGCTCCAGTTTACTCAGCTGTAAAAATGAGATGATAGGACTGGGGTCGCTATCATTCCACTGCAAAGTGGGCATAAAGGTGCCATGGCAAAAAAAAAAAAAAAAAAAAGCACCCAGCCCACACTGTAAAAGTGGTCGTGTAGGCGCCACGGAAAAAAAAGCACCCAGCACTCACTGTAAATGAGGTTGGTGTTAGGAAGGGCATCCAGCTGTAGAAATCAAGCCAGAATCAGTTCCTGTATGACCAAGACATGGTCAGCTGACCAGACACTGCCCACAACAGGACAACCCGTCTAACCCATGCTAGCGTGGAAGAACGGACATAAAACGGTGATGATGATGTATGGTTTTAGAATTCTGCCTAAAAAAGTCCTGTGCATCCAATAACAGCATGAAAAGATGGATGTAAAACTGATGATATGTATGTAAGTATATATATATACAAATATATATATATACAAATATATATATATATATGTATAGTGACGAAACATAAGTCAATTGCATGAACTCATAATCCTTTATTTACTGCTATATATATTTCGATGATAGCCATTGAATGGCTATGGCCTCATCAGGCAGTTAGTCAGTTCTTAGATATGCCAGCTCTGTGTTTATAGTGTTGATGATATCAGAGTCTTGGGACATATATATATATATATATATATATATATATATATATATAATATTAATAATTGTTTCTACATTTGGCACAATCCAGCAATTATCCCAGTGTATTACTGGTGCTTTATTTTATCGACCCTGTAAGGATGAAAGGCAAAGTTAACCTCGGCGTGATTTGAACTCAGACCATAAAGGGACGTAACTCTTTGCTGCAAAGCATGGCGTCCGACCCTCTACCAATACTGCCTATCCATCGCCCTATATATAATATTAATAATGATAATAATAAGGGTTTATATCGATATCTAGTGATTTTAATCTCGTTTTTTACAATTTGCTCAACAAATTCATTTGGAGCGCATGCATGGCATTAATTGTAATACAACATTTCCAGCCAAAAGCTTACGCTATGAAAACAGTTTAATTATTGTATTGACAGATTAACATATAAAAGCATTAAAGTACTCACAATTTCATCAATTGAAGCACCCAGTCGGCTCCTAGGGTACCCCCAAATTTCGCCGGAGTATAAAAATCACATGTAAGCTGGTACAGTACTGTTTAAAATTCCATGGTGAATCTGCTGGTTATTTTGTACTGCTTCTCTGTTTTTTGTTCCTGTCTAATATTTAGCTATATATATATATATATATATATATATATATATATATATATATATATATATGTGTGTGTGTGTGTGTGTGTGAATGCACCCACACCCACACTCACATATATATATATACATATATTTAGGTGTGTGTCTGTGTGTCTGTATGCCTGTGTGTTTGTGTGAGTGTGTGTATGAAATATCAACAAGGAGAAACTACACAGGAGAATAAACAATACAATATAACGAGGATTATATATTAGTTTAAAGCTATATTAGGAAGAGAGTCTTAATGTTTTAGGCATTAGTCCTTCATTGGAAAATAGAATAAATGAGAGAAGAAATAAAAAGATAGATGAGAGCAAGAAAAGTGAGAAAACATGAAAAATAATTTTGAAGTGAACCATTTTTGAAGATTGCAAGTCAGAACATGATTCCTGTATTAAGGATTTACAAGAGGACACTTTGTGTGGTTAGAATATATAGATGTATGTGCATGTGCGTGTGTGTGTATAACCAGCTTCTAGATAGTTTCCAGGGAGGTGTATGGAGTACATCTTTCAGCTTTAGGAAGAAGAATGAGCACAATAAAATGAATTAATTATAGTGTTGTTATAGATTGTAGTTTCTCATGTAAATGTAATCTGAATAAACATCAGCCTTTATCATTCTAATCTTTTGTTGTCTTTTTTGTTACTGTTTAGCCAGGGAAAAAAATGAGAGAGAAGGGCAATGCCAATAACCTTTATTTTCCAGGGCTTCCATGATTGATGAGGGGAAGGCGAGAAATTATCTCCAGATCACAGAGCCAGCCCAAATGCTTGCAACAGAAAGATCTTTACTAATGACACCCATGACTGTGTTGAGGTATTAAACTGAGTGACAGATTTAATTTACCACCCAAGAACTCAGAATGTACAGAAGCAGAACACATGACACAGGACATCTTGTTTGGTTCTCTAACAGTTTTATCAGTTTATTAGTGTGGACTGCTACTTTATTTTATGAATTCTAAATGGTTAAGAATTAAAGGTGACCCTATAAGTGTTTGAACTCAGATGGCAGAGATGGAGAACTAATCTAGGATTTTTCTCCTATAATCTGGTGACTCTGTTAATTATCCACCTTACACCAAACATATTATATACATACAAAGTTTTTAAGTAATGGCTGTAATGGGCTATGTGACTTATTAATAACTCTAAGTTACTTCTTTATATATAAGTATAGAAGAAATTAAAATAATTGGAAAAAGGTAAAAAAAGCAAACTTGAGAAAAAAACAACATAATATGAAACAAAATTAAATTCACAAAATAGAAAAACATTTTGAAGCTATGCTAAGATGTCTAAATGTTTAAAATTCACCTAGTGACTTTAAATAAACATTATTAAAGTTGAATTCAGTACCTGATTGAATTGATAAAATGAAAGCAATGGAATTAAAATAGTATTGTAAGAGGTAGTAACACAAGGAAAAAGGAAGAGTTGAAACTTTATTTTCTTAGTTTGTTAATTCTCTTCACATCTACAGATTTTCAGCTTTCTATGCTAATTATTTTTTCTGGGTTTATACTAAATGAAAATCCTGAAATTTAAAATGGAAAACTAAGAATAAGTTAAGCAAACACAAAAAGAAAAGAAGTAAACATACACAAACATAACAATAGGTATGTTCATTATGCACAAACTATAATTTTCTATTATAAAGAAATAATTCAAACAAATAAAATATAATAAATTGCAATAAATATCGTATTGTAAGTTTTCATTTGCGTTTTCTTTTTTATCATGTTGTTTTAGTCACATTCTTTTCTCTAAACTATTATGTGAATATGTGTTAAATAGCAGATATTGTATTGTGAAGAAAGAATAAGGCAATAAAAACACTCTTATACTACAACATGGATGGGACAAGTAGCCACATCTACACACATACTCATTAATTACATATGTTTTATTTGTAGGAACATGTAAAATAAAACAAAATATAAAATAAAATAGTCAAATAAGAATTGAATAACAACTACATCATTAACAAAATAATACCAAGATGTAAAAATGTAAGTAATATATAGAAGTGAATTAAATTAAATGTTCTGTCAATTTCTTTTTTGTATGCTTGTCATTATGTGTGACAGAGTAAGAGATAGATAGATAGATAGATAGATAGACAGCATGCTAGCATGGAAGATAGGCATTAATTGATGATGATGATGATGATAGATAGGGAGAGAATGGGAATACAGTCAACAACCTCAAATCAAAACTAAGATATCTAAAGAAATAGCATAAAAGGTTCAAATTTACTGAAATCTATTGATTCCAAGTAATCTTCTTAAAAATCTCATCTATGAAGCAGTATATAAAGATCAAGGCAGGGATGAAAATATTTCTTATTTTCTTATATATTTATAGTTTTCCTTGAATGGCTTATTCCTGACTAAAGAGTGCTCATCAGTACTACTGAAGAAAAACAGAAGGAAAACAAGAAATAAAAACTACAAATAAAACCCATCCCTTTCAAAAACATCAGAAAAAAACAAACAAAAAAATAGAATGATGGCATAAAATTTAAACAAATAATATATTTGAAAGTACAATGAAAATTTGAGAAAAAAGTGGGGAATGAGTTGAATTGAACTGAGAAAAGACAAAAAATATTGCAAAAAAAAAAAAGAATAAAAAAAAAAAATAAATAAATAAAATAAAAAAATGATAATCAAGAAAGGAATTGAAAGAAACCAATAATAAAAAATATATGAATAAATATATAAATAAATATATAAAATAAGCAAGAAAATAAAAAGAAAGTATAAATGAAAATACAGAAAAAAAACAAGAAAATACCAAGAAACTCTCAAACTTTTTCATTGACCACCTCCTCCTCATCTCCATTCTTTGTTCCCTTACAGTACTTCTGTCTTTATATTCTGGTGTTGCTCTCTCCTTGTGTGTGTGTGTTCACGTGTGTATATATGTGTGTGTGTGTGTGTATGCGCATGTGTGTGTGTTCGTGTATGTGTGCATGACTATGAAAAGAATTTGGAAGGTAGAATTTAATATTTCCAATAAAGAAGATAAATAACATCATAGCAATGGTATTGTACAGAGGAAACAAGAAATGAAATTCTAATAGATATCCAATTATGCTCCTAAACTTTTACTATATTTTGTCTGTTTTGTGTTGGTTTTTATTTTCTATTTTATTTTTGTCTACTTACTTCCCTGCATATATGTAATAGCTCTTTTGTTTTTGTCCCATCTCACAAGTAAATCAGTCATTCATTCATGTTATGCTGTCATCATTGTATTATAAATACATACATATATATGTATATATGTATATGTATATATATATATATATATATATATATATATATATATATATATATATATATATATATATATATATATATACATACATATATATATATGTATATGTGTACGTGTGTATATGTATACATATATATATAAATATATACATATACATATATATATATATATGCATACATACATATATATGCATATACATACATATATATACATATACATGCATATATATATATATATATATATATATATATATATATATATGTGTATATATATATATGTGTATATATATATATATATATACATATATATATATGTATATATATATATATACACACACACACACACACACACATATATATATATATATATATATATATATATATATACATACATATATATATATTGTACTGCCCTCATAAAAAAAAAAAAAAGAGAATTATGTTTTCACCCAACACTAGTTTCTACAGAGTCAAGGTCTACAAGATTTTCTGCTTGATTTATTTTACATGAAAAAAAAGAGGTGAGTATAATTCCCAAAGGAGAGGATATAATATCTTATCTCACACACTTGTGTGGTAAATGGAGTTAGTTGCTTGACTGAATATATTCAGAAATATTTATCAATTGGTGATCAGTCCAACAGAATACTTCACAAACAAAACTGATACCTTTCACAGACATCTATTTGAACTGAGCAACCAATGGAAAAAAACCTGTCATGTATACCCATATAACACCACAAGCTTCCAGTAGTGAATGCACAGATGCATAATAATGCATCTAAAGCACCACCTACATCCACTGTTATTCCAACATTTTAACCTATCTACATGTCTGTAACTGTTCTCCACACCCATATAATCACATATAACTAATACATCTTACATCCATATAGCTTATACCATGTGCTTCTAAGATCAATCACACAGTCACAAATGCATACACATTTGACAAAGATTTCCCAATTTGAAACAGAGCTACCTCTCTTAGTAAACAAGTTGAAAACATTTTTGATGTCATGACAAACGTGACTTTATAATGGTAACTCATTCAGACTTTTAACTGCGCCTGATGAAAGCTGTCTAAATTTTCTATTGCTCCTCCATGCGTTCTGCACCACCAATGTACTCTGGCGGCCATACCTAGACCTTAAAACCTTAGGTAGCACAATATATGATACATTTATGAATATTAATATATACTAAATTAACTCTCGTTCACTAGATTGAACACCTTTTTCTATATTCTTTCCCATGGACATTTTTGCTGCATATACATACACACACATGTACACACACATATATATATATGTAGATATACAGGGAAAATTGGCAGAAGTAATCGCAGTGATAGACACATTTTTCCAATACAAGTGGTTTCTATAGAAGTAGTTGATAGCTTCCGGTACCTGGGTGATCAGATTAGCATGGGAGGTGGTGTTCCGAGGCCATAGTATCTAGAATAAGGACAGGTTGGAAGAAGTTTAGGGAGCTGCTTCCTCTGTTGACAAAGAAGGGTTTCTCCCTGCGTATGAAAGGACGGTTATATGATGCCTATGTGAGATGTGTGATGCTGCATGGTAGTGTGACACGGGCAGCAACGGCAGAGGATATGCAACGGCTGGAGAGAAATGAAGCAAGTATGCTCCGTTGGATGTGCAATGTCAATGTGCGTGAGCGACCAAGCATAGACGAGTTGAGAAAGAAAGTGGTTTAAGAGGGATAAGTTGTGGTGTGCAGGAGAGAAGGCTGAGATTGTATGGACATGTGATGTGCATGGAGGATGACCGCTGGGTAAAGAAGTGCCAAGAAATCCCAGTTGAAGGAAGACACAGTAGAAGTAGACCATGAAAAACATGGGCGGAGGTGGTGAGAGCAGACTTCAGATCGCTGAAACTCACGGAGGAGATGACAAGGGACCGTGACAAGTGGAGAGATGCTGTGCTGAATAGAACCCGCCAAACCCTTGCAAGCAGGGAAAAGTGGACGTAAAATGATGATGATGATGATGATATATATATATATACTTATATATATATCATCATCATCATTTAACGCCCATTTTCCATGGTAGCATGGGTTAGAGGGTTTTGTTCCATTTGATGCGGGAATGGTCGGGAGACCGTGTCTCACTTGCACGGAAGTGTCTCTGGCAGGTTTTTTACAGCTGGATGCCCTTCGTAACACCAACCACATTTACAGTATATATATATATATATATATACTTATTTATATGTGTACATTTATCAAAATTACATTTAGAAAAAAATGAAACATGCAACAAACAAAAAAAGCATCTGGTTTTCTTCAGCCATACCTGGGCAATACAGTTTTGTGCATAAGAGTGTGATTGTGTAATACTGAGCCTGAGTTGCATACGGATGGGATAACACAACGATGCAGAAACAGAGGACACCAATAGAGTGTCTTTTGACGTGGACAGCAAAGAGAATACATAAACAAATGAGAATGACAAGATTTATAATTGGAAACAGGAATCCACACACACACACATATATATATATATATATATATATATATAGAGAGAGAGAGAGAGAGCAGAGATCTATACATGTGTGCATATCTGTGTGTCTGTTTCTCTGTATGTGTATGCCATATCTTATTTTTATAGAATGATTAAGATATAGAGATCCTATTATATCATTAGGAGAATTTGATAGCTTTAAAGTATGAAACTTAATTGAAAACCACTGTTATTAAAAATGGTGATATCAATAAAACAACATTAACCACAAGCTGGTTATATACCCTAAAATGAAATATATCTCTTTTTAAAGTGGTTCATCTCAGTACAATCATCCATAATTTTAGTCCAAGATATAGAATAAAAAGCTATATTTTAATCATAATGAATTATCACAGAATGTGGATGTCAAATGGCTGAATGGTCCCCAGGTTTGATCCCACTATGTGTCATCAGAGACAAGTATCATTTACCATCACCTCATCAAGTGGGCAGTAGCTGTAATTTAAAGCACCAGCTTTATCACAATCTGTATCACACTGAATCACTGTCTGTGGAATGCTCAGCCACAAACACATTAGTAATAATAACTGGCTGTCACATTGATCAAACAACTGGAACACACATCATGGAAACCAATGCAGGTCCATCAATGTCTGAATACACTCGGAGACATTTATAAGCAGTAAATCTTACATATCACTACTGAATCTTTAACTAAAAACTATGAAAAAGCTGCACAATGAGAAGTTAGATACTTGTACAATATTTTGACATTCTCCAAAATGTCACTCAGGTGTATGAAAGGTCAAATTGTTAGGTATATAGCATAGCCAAATATTGTAGCTAAGAATGAAAATACCCAATTTGCAGACAACTATAGACCTATTGTTTGCTTATATATAAGCTGCACACAAGCTGCTGTTTATTGTGAGTTCAACAAGATAGGTAATAATTGTTTCTACTTTTGGCACAAGGCCAGCAATTACCCAGTACATTACTGGTACTTTATTTTATCGACCCCGTAAGGATGAAAGGCAAAGTTAACCTCGGCGGGATTTGAACTCAGACCATAAAGGGACGTAACTATGCTAGAATGCATGGTGTCCGACCCCTCCACTGATACTGCCAATTCACCGCCTTAATGAAATGAAGAGTGTGTGGGGATATGCCAAACAATTCTTAATGCTACCTGAAATAAAATGATTTTAAAAAATGCATTGAAAAAGCATGTGATAATATATTTTGATTATAAAAAGATATTTAGCTCTATTCCTTTGTCATAGTTGATGGTGCTGGTTTCTCTACGAGGGTCAGCTGAAAAGTTTATAGGCTAACCAAGATACTCTCATAGAATTACCAAATAAGGTTTATTTGTCAACACAGTCCCTGGAAAGAAACAATTCAATTATTAATAAGAAAAGTTGAAATTAATACATGCAATATTTCATGGTTCTAGCATCTCTCCTTCATAGTATAACACATTAGGTAAAATAATTCAAAAGGGATATTTCAAGGGGATAGATAGTGCACTTCTATTTACTTTTGGCATTTTATCCATTGTCATTTGTTTTACAGAGTCCAATGATAATATGCCAGGTTCTTTAGCTGCAAAGAACCCATATTTCCTTTTCTGATTAAAAGATCTAAAATGAAAATACAAGGGTCGGCTGAAAATTCATAGGCTGACCAAGATACTCTCATGAAATGACCAAATGAGGTTTAATTTTCAACATAGTCACTGGAAAGAAACAATGTAGTTATTAACAAGAAGAGTTGAAATTAATGCATGCAAAATTTCACAGCTCTAGCATCCATCTTTCATAGTCAGCCAATGAACTTTTCAGCTGGCCCTCATATATACAATGATGAGAAACAGCTGGATTTAGTCACAAGACTTTCAACTGATATAAGGATGGGATTTTGGCTAGCGGAATCTTTCATATATTATAGTCAAACATATGAAAACCACTTAACCCTTTTGTTACCATATTTTTAATGAAATAAACTGCTCATGTGTTTTAATAAATTTGGAAAATAATCAAATATTTGGAGGAATTTAATAAAATAAATAACTTTTTCATTAATATGTTGTTTAAAACATTACTTAACAAGAATTTCGGAAATAAGATTATGATGCAATGATTTAATATGAAGATAAACTAAAATGTGCAGTTTATCATCATAAATCCAGGGTGGTTTCAGGCAGTTTGGTATCAGAAGCATTAACAAAAGGAAAAACATCAATGGTTTCTCTATCTCCCTGTTCTACCTAAGGAGCTCTATAAATACTTAACTACTAGTGAAATTGTATTAGATAAAACATAGTGATAAAAGTGTCTAGGCACTATCTATGAAGAAACAATGGGAGAAGGCTTGTAAGATCAATCCAAATTACTTTGGGGTGTCATATGGTATCATTGGAGTGTCACGTGGTGTCTTATGGTTTCATTGCAGTGTGGTGTCATAGCAGTGGTGTGTCATATAGAATCAGTGTGTTGCCATATGTTATCTCTGGGTTGAGATACAGCATAATTGTGTTGCCATATGTTATCACTGGAGTATTATATGGTATATTTGCAGCGTCATATGATATCGTTGGAGTATCATATGGTATTCAAGCAGCATCTGCAAAACAATATTTACCCTTTAGCATTAAAGCAGGCCATATCTGGTCAGAATTCTCTCACCTCTTTCTATTGAAGCCAGCTGTAACTGACCACTCATACTGATGTTAAAGTATTGTTTTCAAAATAAATAATATCAAAATATTATGTGAGATAATTATGTAAGGTAAAGCCTTTATCAGGAAAATAAAATAGTAAATACAGAGTAATGTAAATGCAAAAGGGTTAAAAAACAAATATATAAACCTTGTTCTCAAAAGTGAAGGCATCAACATTATATAAGTTGGAAGAAATACCACTATGCTTGCCAACAAAATATTACAGATGAGTACGCAACCCAGAAAATTAACAAATATGCTTATATCCACACAATGTCTTACATCTCTAGACTTTAACATAAAGTTAGATTTCAAATATTGATGTATTTTTGTAATTCAAAATCTGCTAATTAATCACCAAGTTTAGCAATTCCACCTAGTCCTTGCTATCTTTAGCAGATTTCACTCTGTTGCAAATGTTTGGGGCAGGCCTTTAGTCTAGATAATGTTCTAGCTTCCTCTCTTTTTTACCCAACTATAACTTATGTTACTAAAAGAGTTACTGTATTTTCCTTATCTGACTGAGCAAAGAAAAAATATATATGTTGAACAAAAGAGACAATGAGACATATACCTATTGTGTGACCATAACCCTATGAAAATGTGGTACGGTACCATTGTGCTTTAATTATTAACAAAAAAATCAATATTTATGAGTTAGTGAAATAGCTTTGTACTCAATCATAAAAGACAAATATACAATTATTGAAAATTTTCATATAGCAATGAAATTTTAGTCCAAGATTTGACTTTAAATTTGAACACTTTATCAAGGTTGGTTTGGTATGATTTTACCGTAAGGGGCTAAACTGTCAAGATAGTATTACATTACTGCATAGGAAAATTGTACAATATACAATCAATTAGACATGCAATCTCTCAATTTATTTGATATAATGAACTTTCACAGAGTCAATTCTGTTTCAAGCATTTTGTGCAGGCCTCTGCTCAATAGATAATTTGATACTGTGGTGCACCACATCCTACTGTAGCATCTAATAAATTACCTCCTGTTCATCCCATTCAATACATCAGTCTGAAATGTTATGTAAAAGGTCTTGCTATTCGGTTTCCTTCATTATTAAAATACCATTCATAGGAAGGATTCCTCTGGCATAAATACAATAAAAGAA
>OZ024743.1:187513539-187542946 GCA_964016885.1 Eledone cirrhosa
GTTGAATGTTATTCTTAACTCCAACCATTTTATTGTGCACCAGCACTACCAATTTACAACAGTGCTAGGGCCATCTATATCCTTGCCCAAGCTGGAAAATGCAGTGATAGTTGTTGGGGTGAGTTGAGAACATAGGTGGAAGCTACAATCATTGAGTTGTTGGAGTGGTGGCCTTTAAATAGTAAATATCTGTGCAGTTTTTGACGTGTGAGTATTGTATATACATATTATAATAATATTTTTTTCTTTTGTGTTTGCTTAATTACTTGTGTGTATGTGTATGTGCATATGCATTCATTTATATGGTCGAGTATATAAATATAAATGCACAAACACAGACACACTTACAAAAATACTCACTCACTGACATACATTCACACACGTACACAAACACATACATTTACATAAACACACACATACATATACACCCACATACAGTGTAGCAAATGGAATGCCAGCCGCTGTTTTGCTCTAGTTTTTTCACCGTCATCATCCTTCTTTTAGACACACATACATTCACAAAAACACACACATACACATTGTGTGACGGATGGACAGAAGTCGCTCAGATTTGTATATTGATATATAATCAATTAGGTGAAGCTAACTAAAATGCATATGCTATTAGTGTATGTATAGATTGATTGATGTTTACTCTACTCTTTAAAGCTCATTTAATCACTTTCATATTTTCATTGGTTGTTTCATCCCATCTTCAATGTTATATATTTTTTCTCAAAAATAGCTGACTATATATAGTGAGAATTTAGGATATTACAAGATTTGTCATCTCCAAACAATATTTACTTTACTTAAACTCAAAGAGCAGCATTTTTAGGGGATGTCTCCATCTCAAAACCGTAACTAAGTGGAAATATTCAACAAATTCGATTGAATTTCAACCACCTTAATTTGATTTATATACTTCCATAATATCTTTTCATTTACTTTCTCTTTTCAGACTTACATAATATAATACACTTTCTATACTACTCTAGTCCATACCTTAATAAATATTACCATCTCTGTATTACATTCCAATAAATATTGGAATAGTTTACAAAAATATGAAAGTGGTTGATCTCAAAATTCAAATTTATATCTTGGAGTTATTTCCCTTGTTATATTACATTATCTTATGGATTGGCAGTATCGGTAGAGCATCGGACAAAATGCTTTGCAGCATAGAGTTACGGTCCTTGCCATTCTGAGTTCAAATCCTGTCGAGGTTAACTTTGCCTTTCATCCTTACAGGGTTGATAAAATAAAATAATTGTTGGCCTTAGCAAAATCTACTTTTAACAGTATCTTATGAACTCATAGAAGTGCCTGAAGAAAGGTCACTAATGTGATGCCTCTTGTATTCAGTAGGCATGGTTTAATTTTGGCCTTGAAAACTTGGGTAGTGCCTTTGTTCCGTGTATGAACATTACTAAATAATATAATATATATCATCGTCGATTAACATCTATCTTTCATGCTAGAATGCTTTAAATGGGTTTGTCCCAATTAGAGGCAAGTTGGGTTGGGTGACCATATCTCGCTCATATAGGGGAGGTTCCGTCTCATTTTCTAGGGCAGGATGCAACATTTACAGTGTGTGCTGAATACTTTTTGTTGTGTCAATTGGACGATAGGTATATATATATATATATATATATATATATTTATGTGCAGGGCCATGGAAATATTGGGTTTGGTACATGAGCACACATTTAGCCCATCATGAGTGAAAGACCCCTAATTCTTGATAGGACATTATTCTAGGAGAAGGAATCACTGATGTAAAATATGTGACTTAATGGCAGCCAATGATATTGACTTGTTCTTTTTGGATACCTGTCACCATTGTTCAGAGACTGAAATTTTTTCAGTGCAAAGCCATTTCTCACTTAAAAAAGCTTGTAGCACAGGTGTCACTTGATTTAAATGACTGTCACATGTGTTGTATGAACATTGCCTTTACAATTTTCTTTCACTGAAGCATATGCAGGGCTAAACAGTCATGTTCCTGCCACCTATGTATGAGAAAATCTGCAGCCACTCATTATAATAATAATAATAATAATGAAAATATTGTGTACAGTGCTCAGGTGCACTACAACTCATCAAAAAGTGTATGTGTAGTACATAGGGTAATGTACAAACGTCAGGAAAAATGAACAGTGCATGAGTCATGTGTGCATGTGTGCATGTGTATGGAAGGGGTACACCAGGTGTAGTTTTGGCGAATATCGGGAAGCATGAGGGTTTTAAAGGATGCAGTGTCTCGGCAGCTAATAACTGATACAGGCAGTTTGTTCCATGCTTCAGCAACTCTAAGCGTGAAAAAATGTTTCCGAAAGTCATGGGAGCTGTGCTGTTTTCTGATTTTGTAGGCATGTCCACGTGTGTTAGACACATAGAGATCAAAAAGGTGGTCAGGGTTGTTGTTGGCGAGATGGTTAATAACTTTGTGGGTGTTTACCAAGTCCAATGCTAGACATCAGAGCTTCAATGAATCGATGCCCAGGGAAGCAAGGCGTTTAGAGTATGGTAGGTGTCTGATGGAGGGTATGCGCTTGGTTGCACGTCTCTGAACAGTTTGCAGGAGGTCAATGTTCTGAGCAAGATAGGGGTTCCAGACTAATGATGCAAATTCCAAGTGTGGTCGTACCATAGCTGTATACAGCTTTAAATAGATGGCTGGAGAGTGGCTAACAAAGGTCTTGATGAGTGATGCTAAGACACCCTCGGCCTTCTTGACAATCTTAGAGACATGCTTTGTCCAACGCAAATCGCTGCTGACAGTAATGTGGAGGGAGTATGTGGACGCTGGATTTTTCCTCCCAAAATGCATGGTGGTACTCTTGTCCACAGCCAGCTTCAGTTGCCAGTCTGTGATCCATTGCTGCATTGTGTCCAGGTCTGATTGTAGGAAAGAGTTGTATATTTCAGGATCAGTCCTATTGATTTCAAGGTATAGCTTGATGTCATCTGCATATTTCAGTACCGTGGCATTCTTTAAGTTGGCATCTATGTCATTAATATATGACACAAACAAAAGGGGACCAAGAGCACGTTTAACGATTCTGGATGGGTCCCTTGTTATATATCTCTGAACAAGAGATTTTATCTCGAAATAACAGGACAGATAAATAAATAAGCTAACACATAAGATCTTGCTTCGTCTTATTTTCCTGTTCATCTATTTCGTATTGTTGTGGCCTTCAAACTTAACATTTTTCTATACCATACAAAATGGTTCAAGCAAGCCACAATTTTCTCCTAACTATCTCTCTCTCCCCCTCACTCTCTCTCTCTCTCTACACACACACATATATATATATATATATATACATATATATATATATATAAGAAAAAGAAATTGAAAATTTATTTTCCTTTACTTTCATCCATGTAGGACATCTTCTTATTTTGTTTAAAAAAAACAACTCATTTTCTTATATATATATATATGTATATATATGTAATATATATATATGTAATAAACAACATAAGGCAATTATTTCATTTACCAGTGGTTTCTTAAAAGCAAAAAAATGTTGCTTTCAATCATCAGAATGAAAAAATCCTGGCGTATTTATTGACGTTGGATTTTAAAAACAAGACCTGTTTTTGTTTTTAAAATCCAACATCAATTAATACGCCAGGATTTTTTCATTCTGATGATTGAAAGCAAAATTTTTTTTCTTTTAAGAAACCACTGGTAAATGAAATAATTGTCTTATGTTGTTTATTACATAACTATTAAGCTCTGTTACCTACATAGAGCACTCTTTTTTCCTGGATTTTCCGACGGAATTACTTCATTTATATATATTTATATATATATATATATATATATATATATATATATATATATATACGTATGTATATATATAGTGGTATAAAACTGGGAGGTTATATTCGAGGTTGGTAGAGCACTCAGTCCAAAGAACGAATTCGGTATAGAGTTGGTTCCACCACAAATTACAAACCATAGATCAGAACACGTGTATTAACTATAGTTTGCCAATTTGTTTTGAAACTAACTCTCTGTCTGTCTGTTTGTCTCTCTCTCTCTCTCTCTCTCTCTCTCTCTCTCTCTCTCTCTCTATATATATATATATATATATATATATATATATATATATATATACATACATATACATATATACATACATCATTATCATCATCATCATCGTTTAACGTCCATTTTCCATGCTAGCATGGTTCTGGACGGGAATTGTCCCACTTGAGGCAAGATTGGTTGTCTTGCTCAGGACTGTCTGGCGGGTTTTCTACGGCTGGATGCCCTTCCTGACACCAACCACGTTTACAGTGTGGACTGGGAAGTTTTTACCATGTTACCTACACGGCCACATTACAGCGTGGACTGTGTTTTTTTGTCGTGACACCTACACAACCTCATTTATTTAGGACTGAATGTTGTGGTACCAACATAACTTTACATCGAAAGGGGTGGTGTGGATGGCGGTAGGGGTAGAGTTAGTGGGACAGGGGTGTATTTTGGTTAAGAAGTGCCTACTGACTGTAGGTTTCGCTTTGTACTTAGACAAGGCAGGTCTTCTGTATTACTATGTAGCGCCAAAGATCTCGGTCCAGTGACATTGTCTTGGAGAGGTGTAAGTGTGTGAGGTCGGATTTTATCAGGTCGTCCCATTTTTTCTGGGTTTGCCTACTCCGTGGCTACCGTCCATTTTGATCGCCCTGCAGTTTTTTATACAGCTGTCGTCTTTCATGCGCATCACGTGACCATACCAACGTAGTCTTCTCTCGAGTAAACAACATCTGATCCCTCTTATTCCTAATTTCTCACTTAGTTCATTTATGCTTTGCCGTTCGAGTATATTACTATTACACATCCAACAGAGCAAGCAAGCTTCGTTCCTCCCCAGTCTGCTTAGATCCTCTGCACACAATGCCCAGGCCTCACTGCCATGCAACATTGCTGTTCGTATGCAGGCATCATACAGCCTGCCTTTTATTTTTAGAGAGAAACCTTTAGTGGCCAATAGTGGTATAGCTCTCTGAACTTTTTCCATCCTGTTCTGACTCTAGATACTGTACTTTCGGAATACCCTCCACCACTGCTGATTTTGTCAAACCAGGTAACGGAAGGTGTCCACTATTTCTATAGAACCATCTGTGCAATGGAATGAGCTAGTATTTTTTGGGCACTTGCTGCTACTTATTGAACCAGAGCACCGGCCACATATAAAATCTATGTTCTTAGTTAGCTTACCTGTGATCCCACTACATCTTTTATGCACCCATACTTTGCATTTGGGACATAAAATTGAGTTTTTGCCTACTCCTTTCCTACACACTGAGCATGGCCATTTCCCAGATGGGACCAGTGCCCTATTCTCCTTCCTACATATTAGGACTTTAGTCTTATATACATACATACATATATGCATATATATATATTTACTACATATAGATGTATGTGTGTATGTGTGTGTGGGTATTTGTATGCATTTATGCATATATATATGTACATATATATATATATATATATATATATATATATATATATATATATATATATATACATATGTACAAAGCGAAACCTAGTCAGTAGTCACCTCTTGACAAATATACACCCAATCCACTACCCCTACCCTATCCTCCCACTTTAACCAACAGCACGAGAAAATGAGATTGAGATTGTGTAGGTGTGACGACAAAAAAGCACAGTCCACGCTGTAATGTGGCCGTGTAGGTAACATGGTAAAAAGTTCCCAGTTCCACACTGTAAATGTGGTTGGTGTTAGGAAGGGCATCCAGCCATAGAAAACCTGCCAGATAGTCCTATATGAGTGAGACACGGTCACCCGACCAGCCTTGCCTCAAGTGGGACAACTGCCGTCTAACCCATGCTAGCGTGGAAAATGGACGTTAAACGAAGATGATGATGATGATGATGATACATACATAATTAAATATTGCAAAAAACATTTTCTTTTCAGTAAATGGGTCTGATAAAATCTGATTTCAGAAGACTTAAAATTAAAAAAGATTTGATTTTTCTGTTTATGCATGAATTTATCTTAAACAAAGGAGGGTAAAAAGATGGAAAGAAAAAAATGAAGCATTTACTGTGTATGAAGAAGGAAATAGAGACCGAGAAAGATAAGAAGTCTATGCAGAAAGTGAATAAAAAAAATATATATAAAACTGCATCAACATCAATAAAAAAGAATGTTTCCTACTTAACATAAAAATGTACATGACTTTAAAAGAAGGGAAATTCGAAACAAAAGATGTTAATGTTCTCTGTAGTTTATTTACGCAGTTTAATGAAAAGAGACATTAACAATTACGATTTTCATATAGACACAATATATTAGTGTTTAAAGATGGGGCAAACTACAGCACTAGCTGTAGTAGCACAAACAACAACTACAACAAAGGCAAAATATATAATGCCAATAGAAATGTTTTAGAATAGCGGTTTATTTAATTACTTTTTATATTTATTTATATATTTGTTTATTTTATATTTTGTTTGTTTTGTTATATTTCGATCTTTTATAGTGGGGATTCAGAATTTGAAGTACCATGAAAGATATATTTTTGAAAAGTTTTGTTCGCTTGTTTGTTTGAATGTTTATCTAAAATATTACTATGGTTCAAAATGCTTTCATCATAGTGTAATTCTTTTATGAAACAAATTTCTTTCTGAGGAGGAAAAAAAGAATCAAAGAAACTGACAAACAGACAAAATATATATATCTTGTCAGTTACACACAGACACACAAACCCACTAACTCACGCATACACACACACACAGTGATGGTTCACCAGCTGATGTATGTGTAAAGTAAATGATTACTTAGTGAAATGGTGAATGTTGTTAAAGAGATATTTTTTGTGTCCAACCAGTCAATTTTCACATTGAGTTGTAGAATTCTGTAGCAGATGACAGTGAAAAAAAAAAAAAAAAAAAAAGAATCTGCTTAGTTTCTAAAGCAGCAATGGCCTATAATTTAATCTTCTGAGTACTAAAATCAGCTAGAATCTTTTACCCTTGAAGATAGTTTCATTTATACATGGTCATATTGTTTTAGTAATAAGTAAACACCCACCAAATGACACAGGATGTCATGTTCTTCTTTATTTTATTACAAAAAATTAAATATTCAAATAAATATTACAAGTATTATAGATGGAAATGACTTAAAGAAAAATATTTTCAAAACAATTAATTGCAAATGTTAAATGCATTAAGAGCTGAGAGAATATTGTATTCCTGGTTTTAAAATGAAACCATGGAAGTATTGAACAATTATTTCAAGACATAAATCATCACCATTGTAATTTTATGCTCACTTTTTCATGCTGGCATTAGTTGAATGAGGTGTTTTGCTGTTTTACAGTCAAATGATTTTGCTGAAGCTAACCTTTTTAGTTGCCTCTTATAATACATAAGGATACAATGTACCTACTCTAAAAATCAGGATACACATGGCATGTAAATGTCCGCAGTAAATATTTAATAGAAGTTGAGAAAAGGTAGTGGATATTTAACCAGCCATCAAAAAGAGTAATGGGTTCAATATTTGAGTTTACTTCTTCACTTTAATATTATCATCAAATCCCAAGGTTAGTCTCTGTTGATTGGAGATTTTTTATTAATTGCTATATTCAGACACTAAGACTATTTGTATATATATACTTCATGTAGATTGACCTCCCCACCTACGGCATTTTCACTTACACTTTTGGTAGACACATATATGTGTCCATATTCTAAGTCTAGCCCCTTTGTTGACAAACTATGCTTTGCTGATGAGATCTAATAAGATTGAAACCTGTCTGTTGCCTTCACTATGTTGATATATAGACATGACCCACTGCCACTACATTAAGCTACTCCAAAAGACTTGGATCAGTCAAGACTTTGGGAATTCTCCCTCTTGCCTGTTTCTCCTCTCTCAAACACCTCTAAAGATACCTTTATTCTTGGGATTTTGATGTTACTCATTCTTAAATGAAATTCTTTCTCATTTACCATATTTAGACAGCAAGACTATTTGCATTTTATGCAGAGCATTTTTACACCACCCTTTGTTAACACACACATATCTCTCTTGCTCTCTTTCTATCTATCTATCTATCTCTCACACTCTCTCCCCCCTCTCTCTCTCTTTATATATATATATATATATATATATATATATTAATTTCAACAATGTCAGTATTCCGTGTGTCATAATTCTCGATTATCATTGGTTCATAGGTTTCAAACGACTCCTCAACGACGCCAAACTTAAATTAATATGCATAATGCGAACAAGGGACTGAGAGGGGAGAGTAATAAACAGAGAGGCGAAGTGAACGCTGTAACTATTACCATGTGTGCATGTGTATGTACGTGCGCGTATGTTTATGTGTGTGTGCGTGCATGCAGCGTTCCACAGTGAACTACAGCGGCGACGGCGTGCAGCCAGGAATGAAGAAAAACGAGCCGAACAGCCCCATCGGAACACCGAATTTCAGAGGGAAGACGTGCTGCCATGGATGAAGATGAGCTGGCTGAACAACGCCAACGAAACACTGGAGCCAAGCAGCGAGGGCGTACTGCGATGGTTGAAGACGAACTGGCAGAGCATCATCTTTTATATTAATTATCTATATCTACATATAATATAAAAAATTGGAACTTCCATCATCCTTTTGAGAAACGTGGAACAACCACGTCTATGCAATGATACACAGTCAGGCAAAAGATGAACCATCTCCTACTATTCTAGGTGGGAGCACCTAGAATTGTTCATATTCTATGCACAAACGGTACAACGAAGAATCTGGTATATCTGGAAGATTTTTTTACTGTTTTTTGTATCACAGGGACACCACGGACTCGCTTCATACCAGACAAACATCCAATACAGTCATTTTATCTTTTCCCTGTCTTCTCTTATCATCTGTTTACCCAGGCGAAGCTGGGTACGTCAGCTAGTATATGTAAGTATGTTTTGAAACAGTGAGCAAGTTTGAAATTAGAAAATAGGAGCTTTCACCATATTTTTTGACTAAAGAAATTTTAGCTTGATAGTGGGGTTTAGAACCCTCAGAGAAATGGAAAAAGTTGAGTATTGACGTACATAGAGAGAGAGAGAGAGAGAGAGAGAGAGAGAGAGAGAGAGAGAGAGAGAGAGAGAGAGAGAGGAATAAAAAAAGGGTTTATAGTAAGTAGTTATTGTTTTAAAAGCAAAATGCCAATGTATTATTCCAACAAGTCTGAAGGTGCCAAAACACTAAACCTGACAGAGTAATAAATAAGCAAGCTATGAAGAGCTGAACATTCTTATGAACATACTCATATTAACATAAATGTATTCTTCATCATCTTTTCATCTATGTTTCCTAAAATAAATTGGTTCAATGGAACTTCCCCATCATAGTATCTTCCCACTTGTTGTTGTTCTTTTTCAAGAAGTTCAACTTTCTGAGATTAGCCCCCAGCATCTCTTTGCATCTCATTTCCAGTCTTTCTTTCCTATATGTTCTTTCTACTTAAATCACTTGGCATTTCTTTATTCAACTGACTATATCTGTGTAGTCCTCTATCTTACACACTACATGTGATTCCTCTACTATATAGTTTTTCTCTCGGCTTATTTGTGCTCTCTTTCATACACTCTAACATTACTCAGTCAACAACTCATGATTGTCACATTTCTTTTCAGTCTTCATAAATCCTCTGCATTCAATGTGCATAGTTTGCAGCCATGTGCAACTAACTGTCATTTGCTAGACAAAATTGAGCATTAATACCTGAATTTAAACTGACAACTAGTGATTGAAATTCAGCTTCTATTTTAAAGAGCACTTAGTTTCATGTTAGATTAGATTATTCAATGACAATGAAACACAAGGTGAAACATTTAATAGTTAGCGATTTACTTACCACAACATTTATTTATTCCTGGGCAGATACATATTACATTCTCTTTGACTAGGAAATTATACAATATTTTGGTTAGAGTAGTCAATATGAAAAGGGTTAGAAAACAAGGAGAATATTAACACTAAAATATTGTATATAACAAAGTATTGAAATAATATTATAAATCTATAATCATTATAATTAGGGTAACTTTGCCTTTCATCCTTACGGGGTCAATAAAATAAAGTACCAGTAATGTACTGGATAATTGCTGGCCTTGTGCCAACAGTAGAAACAATAATAATTAGTGCAGTGGATTGGCAGTATCGGTAGAGGGTCGGACGCCATGCTTTGATGCATAGAGTTACGGCCCTTTCCATTCTGAGTTCAAATACCGCCGAGGTCAACTTTGCCTTTCATCCTTACGGGGTCGATAAAATAAAGTACCAGTAATGTACTGGGTAATTGCTGGCCTTGTGCCAAAGGTAGAAACAATTATAATTAATGGTAACAGGATTCTAATGATACAATAATATAACGATTTTATTGATGTGTCAGTTTAATTATTGTAGCATTACTAATTATTAGGTAAGGGCAGTGAATTGGCAGTATTGGGAGAGCATCGGATAATTTGCTTTGTAGCAAAACGTTATGGTTCTTAATGTTATGATTTCAAATCTCATTAAGGTTAGCTTTGCTTTTCATCCTAACAGTGTCAATAAAATAAAGTACCAATAATGCACTGAGGTTAATTTAATCGACTCTTCCACCTTAGTTCCAAATTGCTGGCGTTGTGGAAGAAATAGAAACAATTATTAGCTATTAGGTGATGAGAGAAAATGATCAGGTCAATTTTTCTCCTCAACTATCCACCCACAGGTGATAAATTACTTCAAGGAAATTGTGGGTGATTTTACAAATATATTTCAAAGTAACCATAATGTCATAGTTGTGAAAAACTATGGAATTACAATGGATCTAGCAAGTATGTATATAGTGTATTAGAAGCAGAAGGGCAAAATAGTATAATTTGAGTATATTTTAAGCCCCTATGATTGTACATATGTTCTTTTTATTTGGAAAATTACTTTAGATTGAAACCAAGATAAAAATATTCATAATAATGTAATTAGTGTATATACTTGGATATAAGTGAATATAATCTGATTTGAATATAAGCTGAGTCCTCTATTTTATATGTGAGAAATGGGCAAAATCCAAACCCCATTTATAAGCCGAGGCATCTAATCAACAGGTTATCGTGCAGATGAGTAGAGAAAATATTTACAAAGTTTTAATAATTTGACATTTAAAATGTTTTAAGTGTTGTTTAGAGTCCATGGTTAGTTTAAGGTATTATTGAAAAAGCATTTTCTTTAACCATCAGAGAGATCAATAAAAACACAAACAAGGTGGGGTTCGAAATGAATAGGAAATAGTTGAAAGAGATCAAATAAAAGAACACTTTATAAGGATTCAGAGTAGAAGGGGGAGGAAGAGAAACATGTGAGAGAAGAAGCAGAGTGAGTAAAAGAGAAGTTGTGAGTGAGAGTAAGGAGAGAAAGTAAGTGAAATAAAACAAAACAAGATTGAAAAATAAATTATAATTAAGACACAGAGAAAAACAGTCAGTGGACGTGTGCATGTGTGTATATGTATGTATGTGTGTGCATGCATGTGTGCATATATGTGTAAGGATTGTTTATATATTAAGTTCAAATAATAAAAAATTGTTGGGAATCTTCTCAAGGCAATGCATTGATAAAACTCATGATATTGTAAAGGTAGAAAAAGAGTGTTTCATTGTGAAATAATACCTCCAGATATTTTAGCACCTTATTTACATAGAATTGGAAGTTGGTGATATTCGTCAAAATATTGACCATGAAGATATGCTAAGCCTCCATTTTACCATCGATTTTTTGGTCACATATTCCTTGGTTTATATTTGAGTATATACAGTAGATTCTAGAATATTTCATGGGGTTTATATATAAATGATATGGACTGGAAATTCAAACAAGAAGAATGGCTTAAACATGTGTTATGTGTATCAGGGTGTATATGTAAGTAGTGTGGTTATTGTTTAACCTCAGGTCATATCTTATGAAGCAGATGGGCTGGTAAAACCTTGAATGTCTTAACCGTTCTAGATTTTTGCCTTTGTGTCAGAGCCCGAACTTGGCTTCAAAATATAATCAAACATAGAGGAACAAATACTTTTTGTTTCCTAATAAATGTATAGATAATCTATAAGAATCCAATAAAAATGATAAATGAATCAATAAATAGATACATTCTTTCCTTTACTTTCATGACCTCTTCTTCATGGTTTACATATAATTTATCATCCCCTTTGTGTAAGACATCCGTTATTCTCTTTACATGGGATTAAAAATAGAAGTAAATATCGTTCCACAACACAAAGTAATCTAAGGTATGTCAAGCAAAATAAAAGACATGTTTTGATTATTTCCCAAGTGTCATCTAGGTGTAAGCATAGATGATTATTTGTTTTTGTTTATTTTCTTCATGTATTTCATTCTAATATATATACACACATATATATATGTGTGTGTGTGTGTAAATCTAGCTAAGACAAAAGTGCTGATGAGTAGAAAAGAGGACAAAACCCTGATTCCGTCAGGGAAATAGCCATGTTCGATATGCAGAAAAGGAACTGGCATAAATTCTATAAAATGCACACAATGCAGGTCCTGGGTACACAAGAGATGTAGCGGGATAGCAGGCAAACTAACAGGTAGGGAGAAATATGTATGCAGTAGATGTACAGGGAAATTAGACAGTAGAAGTCGCACTGATAGACACATTTTTCAAATGCGAGAGGGCGCTATAGAAGTGGTGGATAGCTTCCGGTACCTAGGAGATCAGATTAGCATGGGAGGAGGGTGTTCCGAGGCCATAGTATCTAGAATAAGGACGGGTTGGAAGAAGTTTAGGGAGCTGCTTCCTCTGTTGATGAAGAAGGGTTTCTCCCTGCGTACGAAAGGCCGGTTGTATGATGCCTGTGTGAGGAGCGCGATGCTGCATGGTAGTGAGACATGGGCAGCAACCGCAGAGGATATGCGACGGCTGGAGAGAAATGAGGCAAGCATGCTCCGTTGGATGTGCAGTGTAAATGTGCGTGAACGACCCAGCATAAATGTGTTGAGAGAGAAACTGTGTCTGAGAGGGATAGAATGTAGTGTACGGGAGAGGAGACTGAGGTGGTATGGATATGTGATGCACATGGAGGATGACCGATGGGTGAAGAAGTGCCAGGAAATGCCAGTTGAAGGAAGACGTGGTAGAGGTAGACCACGAAAAACATGGGCGGAGGTGGTGAGAACAGACCTCAGATCATTGAAGCTCACGGTGGAGATGACGAGGGACCGTGACGAGTGGAGAGATGCTGTGCTGAATAAGACCCGTCCCACCCTTGCGGACGTAAAATGATGATGATGATGATGATGATATATATATATGTATATATACATACATATTTATATATATATATATATATATATATATATTTATGTACCCACATTTACATACATATAAATCAATGCATACATGATTATACACTATCTTTCCAGAAGATATATATTCATAGACACCCTCTCTATCAATGTATCTACGTACATACATATATATTTATCCAAAATTTCATCCATTCATCCATCTAATTATTTCACTTCCTTTATCTATTTCCTCTTTCTTTCTCTCCATTATATACAATTGTGCTGATGAAATAAAAAAAAAGATAGTACTTTCATTATTGCATACTTCCATTCCTTAATGCTTTCATCACAGTATGCATTTTATTTGCATTTATGATTAGACTAAACTCATAAATTATCTCATCATACCTTCCAATTCCTAAAAACGAATGAATAATATCAATAAGTATAAATTTTCACTTTTATAAATTTTCTATGGTATTGTAATATCATTTTCATAACTAGGACTTCCATATAAAAATCATATGAACCAATATAATCATAATCTACACTTTGAAAATGCATCTCTGTGAAATATGCAATGTTTGGAAATTGTGAGGAAACAAAGTATGATGGGGTGCTAAATTTTAGTTAAAGCTAATTCATATTTCACAAGTAACTTTTCCTGTGCACTTTATAGAATATATGACTGTATGTTTGGATGGTCAGTAGTCTCGCTTCAGTACTGACATTGTTTATGTAGACCTATCCAACCCTTGCTAGCAGGAAAAGCAAACATGAAACGATGATGATGATGATGATACTGAAGCAAACATACAGTGAGCTAGAACTATAATAATTTACTAAATTATGAGATGATTTTAGAATGAAGAAATCATATTTATTTCTTAATATGCCTTATAGAAAAGACACAAGTTCCATTGCCTATTGAGTCTTAACAAGGACCTTAAACAGATAGAACTTTCTGCCAGCTTCAAAAGTCATTGCCAAACTAACGTTCGTAGGAACAACCAACTGTGAGTCAACTGCTCAGCAATGATCATGCTTGTCTGATGAGACGACAGCCATCATGTATGTATGTTCTTCTGGTTTTATAATTTCACAAATTTTAACCAATAGAGAGAGAGTCGATTTCTAACATAGACACAAGACTCTCTCATTGGAATTTACACAACATCAACTAGGTAGATTATGCCTGCATGCATGTGTAGATATGGATGTTATTGTATGTGTGGATGTGGATGTTTTGAGTTGTATGTGTGCATGTGTATATATTTTGTATCTGTACATGTGTATATGCAGTTATTAGATGCAACATTTTTGGAATGTTTTACATATTTTTACTGTTCCATTAATGGATTGTACTAGTAATTTCCTAACTAGTTGTGTTCTTTCTGTTCCTGTGAAGCCTAGCTTCTCAAGATTTGTATTGAGGCAGTTACTAACATACCCCAGTGCCCCAATAATCACAGGCATAAATCTGAAGGTGTAATCAGGGTGGAGTATCTGCAGATTTCTCATCGATTCTGCATAAATATTCTCATTTTCACTAATCTTTGATATTATATTGGCGTCTGCTGGGCAGCTAATTTCCACTACTGTGCATGCTTTCTTCTCCCTGTCCCATATCATAATATCTGGTCTGTTATGCCTGAATTTTATTGGGGTTTTTACTGGAACATACCACCAGTACTCTTTCATATTATGTACATGGATGTCTTCCACATTGTTGTAGCTTTTAATATGTTTATTATCGGGGCTATCTTTTCTACAGATTGCATTGTACAGTGTTTTGGCCACTACATCATGCCTCATAGGTAGATAGTACTGCGATAACATATTTGGACAGCTGCTGATGACATGGATGACATCTTCGATGTTAATTCTGCCGAGTCTGCACTTGTTATCACATTTAGTTGTTTTGCCTGCATCTCTATCTCTTTTGTGAATCAGGTATTTCGTGTTAATTTCCTGTTCTTGGATTGCAAAAGCGTATCCTTCAAAGTGGGAGCCAATATAGCGGTTGTTGGTCCAAGATAGACTACTTTCCTTATCTATATTACTCTCACTCTGGAGCTTCCTGGCAACATATCCATGCATGATTTTTTGCTGATAGGCATGCAGTTTTTCATCCATGGATTCACTGCGATACTGCTGAGCGACATCCCTGGGTGTGAGTTTTTGATTATCACACAGGGAATATCTCTCAATGAGTTCCTTCCCAACACTCATGATCTTATCTGCAGATAGACTTGCTCGAGAGACGGGCTCCTACGCTTCGAGGTTCGTAGATGTTGTCAGAGGGATATGATGCGACATTCAAATGCTGTCTGGACTGATGTTAGGCCTCTGCCTCCCTGCTTACGTTTCAAGTAAAGGCAGTTTATGTCACTGTTGATGTGGAAGCTTCCAGTGTTGTTTAGTATTTTTCGAGTTCTAACATCAACTACTCGGATTTCGTCTATCGTCCAATTGAGTATTCCAAACATTGGTGTTAGGACAGGCACAGCAAACACATTGTGAGCCACTGTCTTGTTTTGCGCAGAGAGTTCCGATGACCAAATCTTTCTTAATCGGGTGTAGTATTCACTGGTTACGCGTTCCTTATTACAGATACCATTATAGGATATGTTCTCATCTATCCCCAGGTATCTGTAGCAGTCCTCATCAGATATCAATGAAACAGTTAGGCCATTGATGACAATGTTGCTTTTCCCCGCTTTACAGTCATATATGAGCATTTATCTTGGCAAAACTCCATTCCTACATCCTTTGAGAACGTTGTAACCAGGTCAAGATTTTTCTTCATCCCATCCATGTTCTTGGCATAGAGTTTCAGTTCATCTACAAATAAATTATGGGTTAGGTTCGTATTTCTGTTCTCGTGTGAGCCAATGATGTATCCTTCACATTTCTTGAGCAGAAAGGACAAGGGGTTTAATGACAGGATGAATAATATCACAGAGAGACTGTCTCCCTGAAATATACCCCTGCGATATTTTATTTTATCAGTGAAAATAGAGTCCTCTCTCTCTGTCTTTAACCTTAGGATAGTAGCCCAAGAAGAAGAGAGCTTGTCTATGGCTCTGATAATAATGTCTGGGACTTTAGCAAGTTGGAGGGCCTCTATCATCCAAGAGTGGAGAACAGAATCGAATGCTTTCCTGTAGTCCAGCCAGACTGTAGCCATATTCCTCCTAAGTTGTTGCACCTCCAATATCGCAGTTTTGTTGATTAGAAGTTGTTCAGCACATCCACAAACCCCTTTCTTTCCAGCTGCTTGTTCATCTGTGATGATGTTTTCACAGGGATCTTGAAGGAATAGGTTCAGGCAGGCTGTATACATCTTATACATCAGGTTCTGGCATGGTTGGTAGTTTTTTGCCAAGTGGGTGTCTTTGTTCTTGGGGAACAGTAATGTTTGTGCTAATTGCAACCATTCTGGTATAAGTGTTGGTAGAAGTCAGTAAGATACCTCTGATAGAATATCAGTTTTTTGTACCAGTAGCCGACAATCATGTCTCTTCCTGGTATTTTTCTATCACAGTCTCAAGGGTACCCTCACTTATTTCGTATGTTTTTGTTGTAGTGTAGGAGTAATATTTCTTTCAGATTTCTTTTAGCCACACTGCATCTTGGTTGAAATTCTTCTTTTACCCCATAGTTTTCTCCAAATGGAATCTATGTCTTTCAGGGATGGGGCCTAAGTGACACTTATTATGTTGTACTTTATATCTCTATAGACTGATGTTTGGTTTCAAATGAATCTTTTATTAAGCACTTTTCTTTCATCTACCTTCTTCATGTATCAGCGTTTTTCACTAACAGCTTTCAATTCTTGTTTGAGGGTGATCAGCTTATATTGAAGAGTTCTGGTTCTACTGTTACCAAACATCGTCTCTATTTTATTTTTCACTCTTAGTTGGTGAGGAGTGAGGTTTTTTTTGTGTTTGTTTGTCACGTATCCTATGGTTTTTCGTAGGTCAATAATCTTTTTTTCTATTTTAGTTATATATCATGGTATTTTTGGTGGTGTTTTGTTCTTGTTAATATCTCTGCTATCACCAAGATAATGCTTCACTGTCGTTGCTAACGCATATAAACAGGCGTTGATTTGCCAAAATGTTGGGGTTTTTATCCGTCGTAAATACTCATCCCCTATTTCGTCAATAACACGTAATATTGCATTATTTGTTTTTTTTAATTAAATATTGTCATTTTAATACGTTCAGCAAGAGAGATATTTATACATGAATTAATTTCTTTCTGGAAGATTTCGTTGAGGGAAATTTTCAATTGTTTATACTTTTGATTATTATCATTATTGATAGTATTTTCCACAAATAGCCGAGGTATACTCGGATGGTACATATGGTGTCAAATTTCTTCGATTATTATTATTGATAGTATGAAGAAGTCAAAGAAATTTGTTGGTCTTTAGAATTATTTATTTTGATGTTGTTACTGCTAAGATTTATTCTATGAGACATTGTTTACATGGGAGTCTTCAGCCTATTATCTTTCTACTTATTTATGCAGATAAGGCTTTTCTCTCTGGTTTGCTGAAGTAAAACTTCAAGGCGAATACTAATATTTCATTTTCAGAAACAGTTATCAGACATCTCCTTATTATAAAAACCAGTTCTCCAATTTGATATCTATTGAAAGGGTTTGCAAATCCAGTTTCATTTCATTAGATGCAAAATTTTCAGATATTATGTTAACATTTCCTTTCAAATCTTTCCTAATCTACATCTAAATCTAAAGCCTGTTTCAAGCATGGTTTCTGTGGTGTGAAGCGGCTGAGAGTACATGATTCCCTCTGGAGAGGCTGCAAGTCCATTGCAGGGATAAAACTCCAGCTATTACTGGTATCCATTTTCAGTTGAGTATTCTAGAGCAACATGGAATGAAGAGCACAACACACAACCCAGTCCAAGAATTGAACACACAGCATTAGGATTGTAATTTACCACTAGGCCATGTACCTTCACTAATATACATCTGTTTTATATATATTCCATTCATTACTCACAGCCATATATCACTAAGAATGTATTCTTGTTGTTGAGTATCTTGATGAAACAAAACTAGAATGAAAATTTTTCCAGTCAGGACCAATTCATCTTATTTTTACAGTGTATTTAAGACATTACCAAGTGTGTTGTTCCCTTTACAAGATGGCAGTGTATGGTGGCCTCTGATAGGATCCTCTGAAAGGCATGTTTGAAGATTTTGTCTCCACAAACCTTTTGGGAATAAATGCATGATAAAGAAGGAGAAGGAGGATGAGAATGAGGGGGAGGAAGTGGATAAAGTGGAGGAGTAGGAAAAGGAGGGAGATGAGGAGGCGGAGGGAGAGGAAGAGGAAGAGGAGGAGAAGGGGAGGAGGGAGATGAGGAGGACGATGATGATGATGAGCAGGAGGAGGAGGAGGAGGTCGAGGATGATGATGATGAGGATTTAGAATTAAACTAAAAGCTACTTGTAGCATGCCAATAGATTCCACAATCTCTCTCTCATTGATTATGTATTCCCATGTTTACTTCTAAGCTGAGTTATTTTAATGTTCAGCTTACATTCTTTGGTCTAATAATCTAATATTCTGTTTCCACTTAACATATTGTTTTAATCTGTACTATATTAGTTTTACATTTACATACACATCAATAAATCATCAATAATCAATCACACATGCACATTTTTGGACTGGGATTTCTTCATCTTCATCATTGTCTTTACATCCATTTTTCCAAACTTATATGAGTTGGACGGGTCCTTTCCAGCACAACATCTCTCCACTTGTCACGCTTCTTCATCATCTCCTCTGAAAGTCTCAGCAACTTGAGATCAGCTCTCATCACATCTTTCTAGCCTTGGCCTTCCTTGGTTTACCTCTACTGCAGCTTCCTTCTACTGGGATTTCCTGGTACTTCTTCACCCAGCAATCATCATCAATGAACGTCACATGTTCTTACCAACACAGTCTTCTGTCTTCCATACCATTTTAGATTAATCATAAATCCAGTTTCTCCCAATGTTCATCCAAGCTCTGCCTTTCTCTCACATTTACATTGCACATCCAACGAAGCATTGTTGTCTCATCTTTCTAGTCTGCGCATGTCGTCTGCAGTCACTGTCCATGTTTCACAACCATGCAACATCACATTTTGCATACAGTTATCCTTTTGTGCGTAAGGAGAAACCTTTTGTTATTAACAGTAAAATCATTCATTTCATTATTTTAGTTTAAAACGTAATACGCACAGAGAAATTAGAATTGGAATGTGGAAAAAAAATGAATATATTTAAGGAAAAAAACCTAAGAAATAAAAATTATTTCTTCAACTGGTTCCTTCTAAAATCATGATTTGATGAAATTTTCAGCATTCTTTTTTTTTTGATGATCACCTATTAGGCCAGCAGATCTTATAATATCATATTTCTGCACATATTTACATACATTACTTCCCAACAACACATAATTTATTAAATTTAGTGCATGCTTGACATACATTACTACTTCAACAACACATAATTTAGTACATTTAGTGCATGCAAATAACACTGCCATATAATCACAGCCATTAATGTCACTGGAAAATTGACCACATTAAACTATTCTATCAAAATCAATGTTGACCAAAATTTAACAAATTAAAATTCATTTGTTCCTCTGTTTTATGTGCAGATAGTAAATATTGGAAAACAAGAATTTACCAATCAAAATTTAATGTACATATCAAGCATGGCTGTGTGGCGAAAAAGTTTACTTTACAATTACAGGGATCTATGTTCAATCTCAAAGCATGGCTTTTTGTGCAAGTGTCTTGTATCGTAACAAATACATTAACACACACACACACACACACATATATGCACAAAATAAGTGATGCATGGTCGAATGGTTAATAATTTCCTTGACAATCATAAAGCCCAGAGTTCAATCCCACTGCATAGCATTTTAAGCAATGGTTACCATAGCCCTGTGTTCAACCAAGCCTTATGTATGAAACTAAAGAGACAGAAACAGCATGGAAACTTGTCAATTGGATTTAAATCTATAGGTCTAGCCATATTACATATTGTCTCTTGTTGAGTTGGCTGTCGAATTGCATTAAGGGTGCATATATCTGTGGAATACTCAACTACTTATCTGTTAATTTAAAAGTTGAACATTCACTTGATTGAGCAGCTGAATGCTCATCACTGAAGCTATAAAAAATTCATCATGTCAGCAAAGGATGCAAACATCAGAGAGAAACACTATTCCCTACAAAAAGATAAACTCTGAATGAAGTATCCGATTAATATTTGTCTACAGAAAACACAGATATTTCCTTATCATTTTACTATTGGAAATTCAGAGATCTAGTAGTTGGCCATTTGGAAAGCTGAAACCAATGAAATAATTGTTCACCAATCATCAATATCATAATCATCATCATCATCATTTAACGTGCAAGCATGGGTTAGATGAGTCATCCCATTTGAGGTAAGTTGGGTCAGGTGTCTGTATCTTACTCATATAGGACTATTTTCTGGCTAGGTTTCTATGGCTGGATGCCCTTCCTAATGCCAACCACATTTACAGTGTATGCTGGGTGATTTTAGCCGGGACTCCTACACAACCACTTTACAGTGTGGGCTGGGTGCTTTTTGACATGACACCTACACGACCACTTTACAGTGTGGGCTGGGTGCTTTATGACATGACACCTACATGGCCACTTTGTAGAATTAAAAAATAAATAAAAGTATACAAAAATGAAATAAATGGCTTGATAAGGGCAAATAATTCAGGCCAAAAAAATAGCATTTACTCAGACTGAAAGATTAAAACTTACTTCTTTATTTATTTATCTAAAATCTAACCCAGCCAAATTAAACATTTTGAAATCATCTTTTGATAATGCTGATAAAAACATAACTCACTAGATATCACCTTAAACTAATATCTCCTAATTTTTCTTTTCATATTTACATTACATATATATTGTAGTCCAATGTTCATTGGATAGATATTGTGTCAAATGTACATTATGTAGATATGCTGTTCAAATATTCATTACATAGTCACTATGTTGAATGAACATTACATAGATGTTTTGTTTTCTCATATTGATACCATGTTCAAATAAACATTACATAGATATTCTGTTTATTACATAGATACAATGTTTAAATGTACATTACAGTGAAGTTATGTAAATGGATATTGTGTGAAGGCCCAGGAAATGAATAAACAAATACTGTATGCTGTTCCCAACTAAATCTGATATAGAATATGTTAACCCTTTTGATACCAAGCCACTTGAAATCTCGCTTTTATGTTACAAAATGCCATATATAAAGATATTCATATTTTCATTAAAACCTTCCATCATATTGATTTTAAATTAATTTTTGTTAAGTGATGTTCCAACTATCAGCATGATATTCATTAAATTTCTCAAAACATTTCTCAAAAAGTTTCATGATTTTCAAAATTAATTGAAACAAATTGGTAGTGCATTTTATAAAAAATCTGGTAGTGAAAGTGTTAAATTTTCAATTAGAGGAAAAAAAATCTGTGAAAAATTGATGAATTGCTAGGTAACAAAACAAGCTACATTTCACTTTTGTACTGACACAGTCGACAGATGAAGCTCAACAGCTTATTTGGAAGTGTTCTTAGAGTGATAGCTTAGGATTAAAATCAAAATCTTTCTTCATACCACATAGATTATAATCAATGGTACTATAATTACAACTCATGATGAAACTGTGTCATCTTTCTCTCTTTTATAAATTGTGATGTTAATGTTAACATCACAATTTATACTGCTTCTCTTCTAAACTCACCAATTCTATGACTGACGTATTTATTTGTATTCAATACATCTACCCTTTATGCTCAAATTATAACATGTTGCTCTGTTAGTTTCCTTTTTATTCACAACATTTTCCTCAGGATTTTCTTCCTTCAAGATTCCTTTCTCCTTCATAGTTTCTTAACTATTAATGTGCAAAGTCTACAAACATTGTACAGGTAGTAAATAATCAGAGCTGGGCTCAGGGCAAGGTAACCACATGGAATAGCTATGGATTGCAGTTTTGAAAAGCCTGCTCATCCACCAGTTAGTGATAAAGGAAATATAATCACTTATTTCTATAAGCTGTAATTTTTGTTATTATATCCTTTTACCTCGTGTATATTACATATATATATTTAATTATAATTCATATATATATTGTATATACTCGCATATAAGCTGAGAAATACGAAACAAAAAACTCGATGTTGAAATAGGCGGGTAGCTTATAATCAAGGTCAATGTTTTAATGAGTCTCACCATCTTCAAATTCTATGTAAATAAGGTGTTAAAATATCTGATTATTTTACACTGGAACATATTTCTAACAAATTTTTATAATTTGAATTTTTTAATACATAAATATTATATACACATACATGCACGCACACACACACACACACACATGCTTGTACATGTGCACACATATACATGCATGCACACATGTGCCGATTGTTTTTTTCTTTGACTTTTTCTTTCAATTTTACATAAGATTGAAATCTTACTTCTGACTTGTATTTTAATGCTCTCACTCTCACTCTTGCCCTCCCTTTTTCTTGCTCTGCCTCTCCTTTCTCTTGCTTTCTATCTCCCTCTACCTCTTCTATTGTATCCCTATACAAAGTTCTCTTATTCAATCGCTTGCTTTCAAGTACTCCTAGCATGTGAACAGCCAGAAGAAAACAAAAATTTGAGAAACTTGTTACAACTTTAGAAAACAGATGAAATGGGAAGAAGCATTATGTAATGGAGTTGTGAAACAAAATCTAAACTCTAAATTACACTTAAAACATTTTAAACATAAACATATTAAAACTTTATAAATATATTTTATACTCGTGAGAATTTAAAAAATCACACCATCTAAACACAATGTGTTAATTAGCTGCCTCAGCTTATAAATGAGATTTGGATTTTTGGCCATTTCTCAGACATAAAATAGAAAAGGGGTGTCAGCTTATATTCCATATTTACAGAAAACCATTTGTACATGCAATGATTATTAATACACTTAATAAATATTTTGAAATGGGACTCTAGAGTTCACATTCTGCTTGGCCCAATTAACAACTGAAAGAATGCCTACATATCATAGTTTTACCTGGGCATATTATCAATTGAAGGGAAACATACACTTTACATATCTGATAGACGTATTACCAGTTTTATATGTGCTTGGATGCACTTCAATCAATTTTTATTTGCTTTACTTTTATGAACACTGTACATTATCATTTACACTTCTATACATCTCCAATGAGGACAAGCTGAAGTATACATCTAGTGAAGCCTTCAGCCCACACAACATGGCAAACACCACTCAGGCCACACTGTAAAGGGGTCATGATGGTGACATGACAAAAAGCACCCAGTCAACTCTGTAAAGTGGTTGTGTTGACGTCATGACAAAAAGCTCCCAGTACTCACTGTAAAGTGGTCTTGTAGACATCATAAAAAATAAAGCACCCAATACTCACTGTAAATGAGGTTGCCATTAGGAAGGGTATCCAGCTGCAGAAACCAAGCCAAAATCTGTTCTGTACGAGCAAGACATGGTCACCTGACCTGGAATTGCTCACAAGTAGACAACTCGTCTAATCTATGCTAGCTTGGAAAAATGGACGTTAAACAGTGATGATGATGATGATGACATATACCATGTAAATCATAAATGATATTGAAATTTACTTTATAATGTTCATCCATTGTATAGTATTATATTACTCCTAGTGTACACCTGGCACTCATTCTCCTTCTCAGATTAGTGGATTAAAAATAATTGTTTCTACTTTAGGCACAAGGCCAGCAATTACCCAGTGCATTACTGGTACTTTATTTTATCGACCCCGTAAGGATGAAAGGCAAAGTCAACCTCGGCGGGATTTGAACTCAGATCGTAAAGGGACGTAACTATGCTGGAAAGCATGGTGTCTAAAAATAATTGTTTCTACTTTAGGCACAAGGCCAGCAATTACCCAGTGCATTACTGGTACTTTATTTTATCGACCCCGTAAGGATGAAAGGCAAAGTCAACCTCGGCGGGATTTGAACTCAGATTGTAAAGGGACGTAACTATGCTGGAAAGCATGGCGTCCGACCCTCTACCGAATGCTTGATTAATTTACATTTGTTTGTTCCAACAAATGAAGCTTACAATAAATATAATTCAGAAAAACACTAGATAGATCAACGTTGATATATTCAATGCAGGGAGCACTAGAAAGTTAACTAGATATGATTATATGATAAGGAACAAATGAAACTAATATATTAATTATTTGAGAAAATATGGGAGAGATTTGAAGATTTTTACATAGACTAATTCTACATGAGCAGACCATAGCAGATGTTCAATCCTCCTCTTTCTCCTCCTAATCATCTTCATCATCTCAATATCATCAGCATCATCATCATCATTATCATCACCCCATCATCATCATCATCAACATCATCATCATCCCCCTCCTCCCCCACCACCACCTGTTCCTCCTCCTCCTCCTCCTCCTCCTCCTCCTCCTCCTCCCCTCCTCCTCCTTCTCATCATCATCATCATCAGTAGTAGTAGTAGTAGTAGTAGTAGTAGTAGTAGTAGTAGTAGTAGTCACAGCAGCAGTAGCATTTATCTAATCTAATTTCATTTTAGATTGTAATATAAAACTTTCACAGCTGTTTTCCAAATATCCTTTATAGGGGTTTCTGATTTAAGCACAAGCTCTGGGGAAGGGAAAGTCGATGAAATCGACCCCAGAGCATTACTGCTACTTTATTTTATCAACCCCGTAAGACTGAAAGACAAAGTGAACCATGGAAGGATTTGAACTAAGAACATAACGGGCTGTAACTCTATGCCACAAAGCATAGTGTCCGATGCTATTTTATAATATGAGTCAGAAAGAAGGGATTGTAATTATAATCTTTGATGGGCCTTAAGAGTTGATGAGATTGATGCAGTTGATGTTCAGTTTAAATATCTGTAATTTTACATCTGCAAAAAAGAAAAACCAAAAAGGATCGGATGAAAGGGAATTCTAGAGGGTTGACATTCTAGAGAGGCTAAATTGGGCATAGGAGTAGAAATCTGCAAGGATCATCATGCATGATAATGAAAATATTAGATGCAGATAGGTCTGTATAGAGCAAGTGTTTAAATAACTAGTTCAGTGAAGCCGAAGCTGTTGCAGTAGCAACAGAATTGGCAGAATGAAGAGATAGTACATCTGTGGATTTGAGTTTATTCCAATATTTCAGGTTGGTTGTATGTTGGATTCAATCCATGAAAGATTCATTTCTATCAAATCACGTTTTATATTACCATCCTACTAATTGTTCTTCAGATGATCAAGTTACCAGATATGTTTGTGTCTAGCCATAGTCATATAGCCATAGTGAATTCTGAGAACACACCAATCCATCCCAACATATACAGATGTAGAAACTTGATCTTCATGAACACACAGCTGTTGTAATAGTTTTCATTTGAAAATCTCATTGAGACAGAAAATGCAAGATATATTATCTGATATTTATTTTCATTCTTTTACTAAAATCTATCCTGATTCATTGCATGGTCTGCATTCATGTATATTTATGTGGATGAGTTATGACAAATGATGTGTTACTTCAGCTGATATTGGAACCCTATCACCACTAGCAAAGAGGTGGAATATATACTGCAAAGAATTTTTTTTATCCAATACTCTAACAATTCCACTAATCCGCCAGCTTGGACTGATACTTTATTTTTGGACAGGGAATGCATGAAAGATGAAGATGACCTCGGTGGCATATGAACTGAAAGTGTCCAGTTCAAGGACAAATACTACAAGACATTCTAAAATCTAGATGATGATCCAATGAAATTGCTAATTGTCTGCCTTATATATATACTAACATTTTTTTCAACACACTGACAGATATGTGTATAAGTGTGTGGTGTGTGTGTATGTGCATATGCATACATTTATATGTATGAGTATATAATTTAAATGCACAAACACAGACACACTTACAAAAATACAAAAATACACACTACATTTAACAAATACACATACATTCACACAAATGCATATATACAAATACATTTACAAAAACACACACATACACATACTCAAACAGTGTAGCAAACGGAACACCAGCCGATGTTTTGCTGTAGTTTTTTTCACCATCCCCTCCCTTCACACAAACACATTGTGTGACAGACAGACGGATGGAAGTTGCCCAAATTTATATATTGATTATCTCATATAACATTAGTCTATTACGTGTTTCAGTCGAGAGGCTGAGGCTATGATGGAGCGCCACCATTGATATTATAGAATATTTTCATGTCTCACCTGATACACTGTTTCTGCAAGCATGAGTATAACGATAGTCAACGAATGGAATAAAAAGAGCTAAACATAACAAATAAATAAACAATTTATAGAAAAAATTGTTATGCAGAATACTGTGTTATACCATCTAAATGGTACTGGAAGAAAAATGATAGTTTATATTCTACAATATTCTAAAACAACACATGCATATTCCATTAGCAACCATGTCTGTACTTAATGTAAAATTCCAAACAGCTTGTAAACTATGAAACACGTGAAAACAAAGCCATACTTTCTTTCACACAGAATTACTTCTGCAAAGAATCTGCACCTAAAACTTCATTTACTAGTTTCCTAAACAATAAACAGAATAAATGTAAAATAAAAGAATAAAGAACCACAAAACACTGAATAATGAATGGAAAATAATGAAAAAGTTAATAAACAAATAATAAAAAGATTAATTCATTAGTAATTTTGTTTGCATGGCAGGATATTCATTCAAAGTTACAATGAAACTTGTTGAATATGTAAGCATATGTATTTTCATGCATGTGTATAAGTATATGTATGTACATATGCATGTATGTATGTATGTATATATGTATGTGTGTATATATATGTATGTTTGTATGTATGTCTGTATTTTGAGGACAGACACATAGAGCATGAGAAGATGAAACGGGATGTACATAAGCAATGCCCTGGTGTAATAACTCTCAAAACAATTGGTGTCTCTATTGAATTGGTGTGCCCTGAGTGTCGAAACATATGCTTGAGTAAATCTGGTCTCAGGAGCCAACGGTGCAGCCATGTTCAAAGAGAACCAATGAACTTTGATCTCTATGGTATTGTGAAGGTTCACAGGCAATATGATGCAAGTCCTGAGGCCAGGGAGATCCATAGTTGTCGTCAATGTGCAAAGGAGTGCAAGTCTCTAGGAGGCTTGAATAGCCATATCTGAGCATCACATATCTGAATCTGACAAGCGATTGCAATATTCTTTGCAGAGCCCGCAACCACTTAGGACTACAAAATACATAGCTACCTCTTCAATCCCCACTCCCCTTCACCCACCTAAGGCTCCAACCCACACTGTAAATTGGTCGTGTAGGTGTCAAGACACGGAGTGCCCAGCCCACATTGTAAAGTGATTTGTATGTGTCACAACAAAAAGCACCTACTCCATGCTAGAAAGTGGCCATGTAGGTGACATGACAACCCCCCCCCCCCCCCCAGTACACAGTGTAAATGTGGTTGATGTTAGGAAGGGCATCCAGCCATAGAAACCAATCCAAAATCAATTCTCTATACATACGTGTAATTTTATCCACCATGCTGGATTGTTGAGGATTAATTCCATTTACCAGCAGGTAAGTATTATTTTACACTTTCAAAGAATAGCCTCTGAAAAGTTCATTCACTATTGCTTGTCTTAATTTATTGAGATGGTCAATGCTGTTTCTTGATAATCGAAACTGCAGTAAGTGAGGGGTTAATGGTGAAGCTGTCTTAATTTAAGTTGCTTTACTAGGAATCTACGCATCAGGAACTTTGTATAAGTTATGCAATATGTATATATATAAAGAAAGACACACTCACACACAAACATACAAAGACATATGTGTAGTGTTTGGGCATCTATTAACTCTAATAGGAAAGCTGAGATTTTTATATAAACTTCCCACCTGTTACAGGCAAAGAGATTCATGGGGGTTGAACAACGTATATGTCATATACCAGATGTTCACTTCATCAGTTACCCTGAAACATTTCAGAGCAAGTTAAACTATCAAATGAACGTTTGTTAATATTTTGTGGATAAACTAATATTTAGCTCTGCTTCTGCATGCTCTTGTAATGTATTAAAGCTTTTAATGTACACTCATATATATATATATATATATATATATATATACATAACCCTAACCCTAACCCTGCTAAAATAGAAATTGGTCTTGCTAGTAAAAAATCTTAAGAAATATCATTAAACAAATTCGAAGTAAAACAAAATTATTTCAATGGTTAAATGCCCCCTCAGTTATATCTTGGTTTAATAATATACAAAAGAAAAATAAGTCTAGATTTACCCCATTTGATATAGTAGATTTCTACTCTTCTATTACTCACTCCTTGTTAGCCAAAGCCTTAGATTTTGCAAGACAATTTACTGATATATGAGAAGTAGGAAAGGAAGGAAGTAATTTTGCCTGCCAGAAAAATATTTACTTTTTGCCATAGATGAAACCTGGGTAAAAAAATCAAACCCAGAAAATCCTTGATGTCTCAATGGGCTCTTTCGATAGTACTGATGTGTGTGATTTAGTTGGCTTATTCATCCTCCACACACTTAAAAAGAAATTCTCCAACACATAAAACATATATATATATATATATATATATATATATATATATATATATATATACACTTATATATATAATTTAATACAATCAACCAAACCCAAATTTGGTGAACCTATCATTTTCATAAGATATAGCTTGTGTTTCAGATGACAATTAAACATTTTGATTCAATGTGGTTGATTGAGGATTAAGACATATAATATGCTTGATGAAACTTTAGCCAGTTTGTTTCTGACTGACCAAATTAAATTATTTATACTCTATTTCTGACATACAATAATTTTCTTT
>OZ024743.1:187543146-187573146 GCA_964016885.1 Eledone cirrhosa
CTTGAGTTATGACTCAGTGATGACTTGTCCAACTCTCTCTCTTAAATGATGATAATATATTTATTAATTAATTAATATATTTAATCAACTTAAACATATAGAGCTAGTAAATCTAACAGACAATAATAATTAATATTTCTTACAGTTGAGAAACAAAAAAATAGATAGACAGAGATAAGTGAATATAAAAATAAATGTTAGAATTTAAAAATAAATAATACTTGTCTCTAGTTTTGGAAAAAGGCCAGCAATTACCCCAGTGCATTACTGGTGCTTTATTTTATCAACCAGGTAAGGATGAAAGGCAAAGTTAACCATAACTCTATGCTGCAAATCATGGTGTCTGACACTCTACCAATACTACCAATGCAGTAGAAAAGAATAATGATTGTTTCTACTTTTGGCACAAGGCCAGCAAATATTATAGTGCATTATTGGTACTTTATTTTATCAACCCCCATAGGGACGAAAGGAAAAGTTTTGAACTCAGGTTGTAAAGGGTCGTAACTCTGTGAAGCAAAGCATGGCGTCTGACCCTCTACCGATACTGAATATAAATTAAATAGGGAAGGCCAACAAGAGGCAGAATAAGCTTTAAAAAAGATATTAAAAAACACACATTCAAAAAGCTTCCTCAAAGAAATTAGAACCATGTGTTTGCAAAATAAGCTCTTAATGGTGTAGCAATTCTTTATTATGATTCAATATGTTGCATAATCTTTCCTTTCTAACACTCATATTGTAAAATGTATATACAATACAAATGAATATTCATTATTTATTTTTTAAAGTTTCAAACTTCATGATGTTTTTATTAGAAAAGTTACTTTATATTTATGATTTTGTTCATTGATAAACTTTTAATATATTTTATTGGTGTGTTCACACATTCACACACACATTAACCCCCCCCCCCCACATATATATATATATATATATATACAAAGAGAGAGAGAGAGAAATATATACATGTACAAACGTATACACACATACATACACATACATACATACATATATAGGTACATATGCAGGCAAAAACACATTAATATATAACATTGCAAAATTGGACTGTATTTTAGATGTCTGTGTTTCTATATATACAGACATACACACACACACACATATATATATATATTTTCTTACCAACAATTGATTTGAAGCCAACATTTTCGGATGCCCCAAATGATGAACGATGAGTTTTCTTTCGAAGTTCATGAAACAGAAATTAGAATTAATCGTTCTGTTTATGTTCCAAAAAACACATTCTGAATTCTTACTTTCTCTGTTTTTGCTTCTCCTAATTACATTTTTGTATAATTTGTTCTGTTCCTTTCCTAGAATTGAAATATATTGTGCTTTATGTATGTATTTATATATACATATATATATATTTATTATATACATATATATATATATATATATATATATATATATATATATATATATATATATATATATATATATATAGGAAAAGAGTCAGGACCCTGACGGCTGAGCTCCACCTGTTTTGACAGCTACATCCAAACGAATTCAGATCTAGCTGTCGAAATGGCTGGAGTTCAGCCGTTGGGGTCCTGACTCTTTTCCAATTACCCACTCTACTACCCTAAGTATCGAGTACTCTGGTGCGTTATGGTCCACCTGGTTCCTTACCACACTCTCTTTGTTATACTCTCTTTCTCTTAATTTTTAGTTTGCTTTTGACCGGCCACCATCTTGGTGGAAAGGTTCTAAAGAAAGGAAATTGTCATCGTTTTTTGTGTATGTGTTTATCCTTTGAATTGTAAGAATGTTTAATCAATTATGTGGATAATCTATATTTCACATGCAAGAGTGTGTCTGGAGCCTAACATCTATATTAACATCATACAAGAAGCAACTTTGTAGCTTATGAATTAAAGAGCAATGTTCTTTCTTCACAAATCCCAGCTCAATAAAGTGTGTAACTTGGAGAGCAGAGAGTCACTCCAGGTAGAGCTGCTACTTCTCTGAATTAAGAGATCACAGTTCTGATACTATGGGCATGTGATTAGAATGTCTCAGGTAAGAGTCGCTGGACAGATTTTTACCAGCAAAACCAACCAACAAGAAATCCAGTTGTAGACCCCAAGCAAGATACTTGGATAACATCCATGAGCTTGGCTGGCGATGTTTGGGAATTTGGCCAGAACAGTTGGAGACAGTTGCTTCTGACAGAACCCAATGAAAGGAGTGTTTGAGGACTCTGCTGCCATGACTCTCAGGAGGAGGAGGAGGAGGAGGAGGAGGAAGAAGAAGAAGAAGAAGAAGAAGAAGAAGAAGAAGAAGAAGAAGAAGAAGAAGAAGAAGAAGAAGAAGAAGAAGAAGAAGAAGAAGAAGAAGAAGGTTGGTAACTCAAGTAATGATGAGCATGAACCTGAATACAAACTCTTCATTAATGTTCTGTAGATATCCTCCTCTTCCATTTTTCTAATCACATTGACATCAAGTGGGAAGCTTTAATTTGATGGAAGTTTTTATTTTTAAGTTCCACCAGTATTCCTTAGAGCGATCAGTCTCAACATATTCCCCCCCTGTTTGATTTCAATTTCATCTTCCATAATGCATTCCAGATTATTCTAGCTATCTCAGCATGCCTCATGAGGAGGTAGTAATGAGAAGACATTCTTTCACAGTTGGCAATAATGGAGCTAATATTTTCAATCTTTCTTTTGTACAGTCTACATTTATTGTCAACTGATGACCATTATTTTGTGCAGTACATACTTGGTGGGGATTTCTTGTTCCTGGATTGCATAGAGATATCCTTCAGAGTAGGATGATATGAATTTGTTTTAGTATGATTCATCCTCTACAGTATGTAGTTTTCATCTTGAGTACCCATGTACAACCTTCTCAGTGTATTGTATTTAGTTTGAGCATTGAGTAGTCTTCCAATGTTTCTGGGAGAGAGATTTGTATCTGGTTTTAATTATGCTCATACAGCTGGGCAAGATGGCTGCTGACCTTTTTTTTCTGTTGAAGATGTTGCTTCAGTGTTACTATCCAGGTTTTATATGATGCTAATATGGATTACTCTTACATGTGAAATATAGCCTCTCCATATAATTGATTTTAAAATTTCCAGTAACACAAAGCAGCATACAAGTCCTTATATCCATTTTGTACAGTGCTTGCTATGACCAGTTCAGCAAGCCAGGTGTTGGTGTTAAGATGGGCACAGCCAAAGTATTATGAGCAATGTGCTTGCTGTACACTGAGAATTCTGATGATCATATTCTCTTTACTCTTCTGAGGTATTCATTCCAGGTCCTCTCCATATCTATGGGTCCATTATATCTGACATTCTCATCCTGACCAACATACCTATAATTATCACCTGACTCTCGAAGTTGTATCGTCAAGCCATTCATTTCTAGGTTTTCAGTGGAGGGCACAACGTTTCTAAATTTTATTGTAAAAAATGCACATTTGGACTCACCAAATTTCATTCCAATGTCTGTAGACAAATGATTAATGAGGTCCAATTTTTTAAGTGATTGGTATTTGGCCCAAACAATTTCAGGTAATCAACAAAGAAAAGATGGAAGATACTTCTCAGTCCATTTCTATGGCCACTATGTTTTGTGAGCAGGTATGATAGTGACTTTAGTGAGAGGACGGAGAGCAGTACTAACAAGCTACCACTCTGAAAAGTGCCTTTTTGATAGTGAATGATATCAGACTCACTTTACTTCTTATCACCCCTAAGGAACAAAGTGGTGTACCAAGTCTTTGTCAAGCATTTGATAGCAGTTACTAGTGGTTGCAGGACTTTGGGTGACTGTAAAGCCTTGATAATCCACCCATGTGGTATACTAACAAAAGCCTTCTGGTAGTCCATTCACACCACAGTCAAGTTCCTTCAATTTTTTACTGTTTTTTCTTGGAACATTTTGTTAATTAGGAGCTGCTCTATATAGAATCAAACCTCCTTCTTTCTCCCAGCTTGTTCAGATGTTCTTGGTGGCATAATGATATTGGAAGAACAGATTGAAGCACCCAGTGTACAATTTGTATATATCTGGTAGGATATTGGGAGGTAATTTTTAGCAAGTCAAATTTTGCTACTTTTTTTTTTTAGATTAGGAGAGTATGAGATCTTGCGGATAAAAGGTGAAATTCTTCAGCCAGTAACCAGTTATGAGGTCTGGGCTTGGGGATTTTCTGTTTAACTTTTTTTGTTCAGCTCTTTCCAGTATTGTGCCATCTATTTCATAAGGCTTTTGCTGAACATGCTGATAGTAGTCCTGCTCCAGTCCTTTTAGGCATACAGCTTCTTTGAACTCGACAATCTTCCTACATCTCTTTGCCAGACACTTAGCATAGACTTTACCAGGGAGGATTAATAAGGAGATCACTCTGTAATATATTTCTCTCTGGCCCATTTATCATACCAGAGCTGGTGATGTTGGGGTAAATTTAAATTGATTGGGCTTGATAATAGTACTGATATATGTATAATAATTTTGTATTCATATTTTGAAGTCGAGAATATTTATTAAAGTGCTCAACAATAGCTTGAATTTTCTGAAATGACAACATTTCATCTTAAATATGAAATACTAGTAATAAACTTCTAGATGCGCTATACTTGAAAAAATATGGAGTGGTTACAAGTTGATCAGGTGTGTATAATAAAGGCCAACATGATGCTAAACAACAGCAATAACTACAACAATATGAAAGCTGTTATTTTTTGTATTGATATTCAGTGAATATATTAGAAACATATTGCCATAAAAATAGATAATGCTCTGTCAAACTCTCAAGTCATTGATGCAATATATGGACATGAAACCTTTCACAGTGGGCCATTAAGTAAAGCTGCTTTATTATTGTGTCATTTCACAATTCAATATGGGGACATATATTCAACACTGCAGTTCTACTGACACATTTATCTTGTTTTGGTTCTGTTTACCATTTTATAGCCACAGTCAGTCATGATTTAACCCTTTAGCATTTAAACCGGATGTATCTGGCTAAAATTCTCTCACTTCTTTTTGTTCAACCTAGCTGTAACCAGCTACTCATACTGATGTTAAAGTATTGTTCTCAAAATAAATAATATCCAAATCTCATCGATTCGATATTATGTGAGATAATTATGTAAGATAAAGACTTTACCACAAAAATACAATAGTATTTACAACAGAGTAATGTAAATGCTAAAGGGCTAACATGCCTATTGTCAAAGATATTCCAGCTCCGACCATCTGTTTTTTTAGGAGTAACTATGACTACATTACCTACTGTATCCTTTCTATATTTAACCCTTTAGCATTTAAACCAGCCATATTTGTTCAAACCAGCTGCTCATATTTATGTTAAGGTATTGTTCTCAAAATAAATAGTAGCAAAATCTCATAGCTTCGATATTATGTGAGATAAGTATGTGAGGTGAAGCCTTTACTGTGAAAATACAATAGTAAATATAGAAAAATGTAAATGCTAAAGGGTTAAGAGAGTTGCAGTAGTGGGGTTGAGATCTATTTCACTGCTATTTTTAGCAAGTAAAGTTACTGCAAAGAGGCTGCTCCTTGTTGGCTTGCTTTGTACTTTACAAAGCTATTGGAGTTTATAGAGGTTAAACAATTCTAGGTGTGCTATGTATATTGGAGCTCCCTATACTGATTTGTTGAGGGTTAAGTATCTTAGCCAGGAAGACAACACATTTATGCAAGCATGAAATACTATATAGGGTTTCTTTCAATTGCATTCTGAAGTTAGGCTATAGAAACAGAATATTTATATGCTTGTATGTTAATGTGACAACATAGAAGATCTCTCAGCTACATAACTGAAATTTGGTCGTGGAGACACTCCATTTAATATATCATGTCATAACACAGAGGCACGCTTTTATTTCCTCTCTCTTTCTTTCTATCTCTTTCTCTCATTCTCTTTCTTCCCCTCTCCTTCTCTCTCTCATTCACTCCCCCCCCCCACTCTCTCTCTCTCTCATATATGTCTAATATTTATGTTATTAGTGATAAATTCATTCATAATAGTGAACCTCAAAAGATTTTTATTCTATTTATTCTTGTGCTAGTCATGTAGCTTTCTTGTAAACCAATGCATTGGTCTTAACATTTCCTGCTATGTTTTATATCTGGATATAAGGTGGTTCTTTTTTTTTCAGATCTCATAACACTTGTTCATCTCTTTACCTGTTAATCTTATTTGTGAAGGTCTACTTTAAGATTACAGTGTCTACTAGGTATCCTATCAATAGCCGTAATATTAACAGAAATATTAGGACTATAATGGAGAAAAATGTGGAGAAAATGTTTTATTCATTTTGCATATAGCCTGGATGTAATGAAATCAATTGTATGATAAAGTCATTCATTCAGACATAAATTTTGCAAAAGAAATATTTAGAAATTTCCTTCTGTTTTAATAAAGGCAGCAACAGTATTATATGCCATTTCTTGTTACTTCTTTATATTCAATATCTCCTGCATCTTAGCACAAAAACATGGCTACCATGCTGTGATTGCATATAAAATGGTTTGAAAGAAGTACATAATAACGCCAAATAGAAAATATTAAAAATATACTAGAACGAGAGAAGATAAAAAAATATGATAAATAACTATTCAAGATAGTTTTAATGCAAAATGATTGATAAATGTGTTTGTAGATGCTTAGAAAAAAAAAAGAAAAAAAAAAACTTCCATTAATATATGCAACAGCGAAGAGATTTATCAACAAAAATTATGTCCGAATAGGTGTCTTTAGAGAACATAAAATATTAATATACATGACAAGTTAATACTGTTTTTCAAAAGTCATCACTATTTTACACCATTTCTTTCTTTTGTATGTAGGTATGTATGTATGTATCTATGTATGCATGTATGTATGCATGCATCCATATATGTATGTATTTATGTATGTATATAAACGTATATATAAATATATATATAAATATATATGTATATCCAAGCATGGGAAAATGGATGCTAAACGGTGATGATTATTATATTATGATGATGATCATGATATATATATATGTATGTATGTATAAATATATGTATATATATTTATGTATATATATATATATATATATATATATATATATATATATATATATATATATATTCACACACACACACACATATATATGTGTATATATATATATATATGTATATATATATATATGAAAATAGGGAGAAAAAGACGATTTTTAGGAAGAAAAATATTTTTTTTTCCCTTTTATTTTTTTCTCTTTTTTCTGGGTTAGAAAATGTTTAAAACAAAATATATATATATGAAAACACAGACACACACACATATTTGGAAAATATATACAAACTTGCATAGTATAGTTTCATTTGATTGATAGCCTTTCAAGAATGGTTTTCAAGCAAATGTCTTTCAAGAGACATAGGAGAGATTAGTCAGGTTTTAATCACACAAATTAAAAGATATAATTTGAAAAGAACAGAAAGGAGGAGGGAAGATAAAAAGAAAATAACAGTGATGCACACAACACAATAAACAAAAAGTAGATACAACATATATATTTGTGTGTGTACATATATATGTATATGCATAAAACAGTGATGATGATGATGATACATACACACACACACACATATATATATATATGTGTGTGTGTGTGTGTGCATATATATGTACATACATATATATATATGCACACATGCACACACATATATATATGTGTGTGTGTGTGTGCATGTTTATATATATATGTGAGCCTGTGTGTATATGTATGTATGTATATGTGTGTGTATATGTGTATATGTGTATGTATATGTGTGTGTATATATATATATATACTTATGCATATATATATACATATATATATGTACATACACACACGAACATTCGTGTATTTACATGTAGGTATGTGTGTGCGCTTGTTATATACGTATTTATTTATCTATATACGTTTATATAATTATTTATTTATTTCTATACACGCTTACACACACACACACATTTATATGTGCGTGGTTTTGTTTACCTATGGTAAGTTTTTGCGTATGCTTGTGTATGTACGTTTCTGTTTGCGTGTATGTATTTATTTATTTCTATTACTTCTGTATTGTATTTATTTACTTTGTTCTTAACTCCGTAGCGGAGATTCATTCGGTCTCCTAGTTAGAATTTAGTCTACGACTTCTGCTATACCATTTACGTGGTTTTGTCTTTGCGTGCTATTGTTCTCTACGCTCCACATATGACGTATTATCTTCGTTTTTTTCGTTCATCGCCAGAGAACGTCTCTATGCACCACCTAAGAGAACATTAGTCTACGACCTCTATTATACCATAAACGTGGTTCTGTCTTTGCGCGTAATTGTTTTTTGACGTATTATATTCGTTTTTTCCCGTTCTTAGCCATCGAACGTTTCCACGAACCAAAGTATCGTCTTCCTGTCTTCCTCCGGTTGCAACGTTTTTTGAAATATCCAGTTCTGCGTTTACAGATTGACTTTGTTAGTTTCAGAAGATCCCGTTAAGGGTGAAAGCAGCGATTCTTTGCTTAAACTTTAATCTGTTATTTTAATAAATATTTGCTCTACGGTTCTTATATATTTGATATATATTTATCCTTATCGAGCCCTCTTTGGATTTTAGTCTTCAAATTTATTATTATTACTATATATATATATATATATGACAAGTAAGTATGTTTTGAAACAGTGAGCAGGTTTGAAATTAGAAAATAGAATAGCTTTCACCGTATTTTTCTACTAAAGAAATTTTAGTTTGATAATGGGGTTGAGAACCCTCAGATAAATGGAAAAAGATGAGTAGTGACATGTATATATGTATATATGTATATATGTATCTATGCATGTATATATATACATATATATATATGTACATACATATATATATATGTGTGTGTGTGTATGTATGTATGTCTGTATGCATGCATGCTTGTATGTATGTATGTATGCATGTATATATATATATATATATGTATCTATGTATGTAAGGAGGAAGACTGAAAAAAAAAGAATTGGTAAATAAAACAATAGGATTTAAGCTTATGATTTTCTTTTACTATATAATCTTCATTATGTTTCTTTTCGGGGAAAAACAGGATCTTTGGAAAATTTCAGTTCAGTTATGACTGGTTCAGAAAAAAATTTTTGCTTTTTTCCAGTGCAGAGTAATTTTGTAGTTGATGATGAATGATATGAACTTTTTAATGCTTTTTTTTTTCATTGTGTTTCTTCCTTCATATTTAATTCTTTGGTGAGAAAAAAACAAGTAACTTTTGAAGGTTTTGTAGTCACTATCTGTCTTTCTGTGTTGAATATATTAGAACTCTGAAGAATACCACTTAAATTAAAGAATCAGAATATTTCTTCTATCTTACATCATGTAGCCTTCATTATGCAATATTCCTTACATCAATTTCAGTAAATGTGCTTTATACATCACCTTCTAGTAATGATTCATTGCATATTTATTCTTTTTCATTTGCTTTGTAATATTTGCTGCAGTTGTGTCCAATGGCTCACGTCAGTTCTGCTTAAGTAGACCTATGACACAGAGGTAGCCAATCAAAAGAGGCATCTAAGCTGCATTTCTATCTGTTTCCACCCTGTCTCATGCCTTGTCACATATTTTGTGATCCTGTTTTAGCTTGAGAATAATGTTAAGGGGGCATATGCTTGTGGAATAATCAGCCACCTCCATGTTAATTTAGCAAGTAGGTAATTTAGTTGATCAAGCAATAGAATGTTTACTGTCAAAACCAACAGAAAAATGCCTAGTTTCTGTTGAGGCTCAACAAGGACCTTAGGCTGTACTTTCTTGAGTAATGTGCAATATTTTATAGGAGAGAAAATTGTATTATGATGTCTAATTGGATAAAAGACTCTCTCAGAATCAAACTCAAAGCTCTAAGGACTGTTGAAAATTATTGTTAGGTAGTATTGACCACATTTGTGCAATTTTGATTTTCAATTCAGTATATTTTGTTATATTTTCATTTTCTTGCAAGACTATGTTGTAGTCTCCTAAAATGGTAACATCAATAATCTGGCATTCACACCTATTTCTGTGAATAACTAAAATATCAGGTCTGTTGTATTCATGTCTGCAGTCCATTTGAATAGTGATGTTCTACAATAACTTGGGGTTATTTATCATCAAACACACTATCTGGGACATGCTGGGTTTACTTATCAGATACTACTACTACTACTACTACTACTACTACTACTACTACTACTACTACTACTTCTTCTTCTTCTTCTTCTTCTTCTTCTTCTTCTTCTTCTTCTTCTTCTTCTTCTATATATATGTGTATGCATATATATTTATACATATATATATATAAATAAATATATATATATATGTATTTTTCAATGTAGGGTCCGTACTGTAGCTAGAATTCAATGTAATCTGATAGCAAATAATCCAGTGAAATCCATAGAAAGGTTCCGTGTTCTGCTGAGTTAATCCCTTAGATACAAAGTCTGATATTAGGTATTAATTTAACAATGAAAATAATAACAACAAAGTCAAGTTATTTTACCTATTGATATTGTTTTATCCCGTTTGTAAAATAAATTGGATTACTTTGAATAAATAATGAATGAATATTACATAATTTATGTACTAAATTTCGTTATCCTTGATTAAATATAAATAATTTTGTCGCTTATTTTAAGATTCACTTCTTTAAAATTTTGAAATGTCAACACTTCCGGTTCGCGATCGCTTAAATAAAGAGTCATATATTTATGTCAATGATTACGTTACTGATTACATAAGACAGTGTAATGCAGTCTTCGTTCAATTTCTGTGTATATTGTCAATTACGATTTTATTTGATGTATCATATCTACATGCATATATACTTGCGTATAATATCAATATACACACTACACATGCTAGCAGAAAACCTCCCGAAGGTGGTTTTTCTGCTAGCCTGTGCATATTGATGTATATATGTATATATATATATGTGTGTGTGTGGAGGGAATAGAAAAATACATGTGGAATTTTAAAAATACAACAAAAAAAGAAACCAAAACAAATAAAACAATGAATGCAAAGTCTCTGTTTATAAGAAATTGTTTGTTTGACACCGCATATGTTTTATTGCCTTGATTTGAAACCTATTCTTAATGGACAAAAAGAAAAGTGAAACTAGAACTATCATAAATAATTTAAATCTCTTGAGAGGCGAAAGAGCTGTGTAAAAAGAATTGACTAAATAAATATGTATTGAGATCTCTGATTCAGCTCAAATAAAGCGAATGAATGATTTGAAGTCCTTCAAACAACAAATTATTTTGAAAATTAACACATAAATCTTTATTTCACTTTACCCTCTCGAAAAGTAACCTCTTCTTTTTATACTGCAATGTCCTTCAATTACCCCCCTGGAATAATCTTTGTACCAAACTGCTATTTTCATTCTTTCACCCCTAGAATATCTGCAAAAGCTATTTCTTCTTATTGCTTTTTGTTTTTCCTCAACAAATGTTGACATGCAGATTTTCAAATTGAACAGAAATCATATAAATCTTAGTTGACAAATTGGCAGAATCGTTGGAACACTGGATAGAATGCTTTGCAGCATTTATTCTGGTTATTGGCACTCTGAATTCATATCCCACGGAAGTCAACTTTACCTTTCATCTTTTTTAGGTCAATAGAAAAGCATTCATCTAATACTGGGATCTATTCTTCCTCTATATCTTTTTCTTACTTCACACCCTTCCTCTTTTTTTCCTCTCTCATTCTCTTAAAGAAATTGACAGTATTCTGTCTTGGAGAGGGATAGACTCTGCCAGATTTAAATACCCAAGGAACTCCATATGTCAATAAGGTGCTCCTGTGACTCCACCAGGTCTTTTGGGTCCATACATATATATACATATATTTTCAGAAGACCAGCAAAAAACTATGCTCAATGATATCAATAACACTTTAAAAGACAAACCTACTAAAATCCCCTTGCATTAGCACTTTGCCTATTTTTTTACTCTTTAGAAAAACATCACATTGGGATATTTTTCCACACATATTTTCTCACATGAACCATTGATCTTCAAATATCCAAAGGGGAATTTCTCAAGGCATTATTTTAAGTTGTTTTATTAGTGAATATTCTTTCACTCAAAATCTTTATTCTCTCAGTCATTCAGTCATTCTAAGATCTGTGAGTACAGAAGAGACTATGTTTTCTAGATATAGTCTAATATTATTTAGTCATGTCAAGAGTTATATTTACAAAAGATTAAAACTCCTTCAGCTTCAGGAACATCCAGAAGTCGCATAGGGCTAAGTCTGGACTGTAGAGAGGATGGGGGACAGTCTTGATTCCCATATTGGACAAGTAGTTGGTACAGGATGGATTCGTGATAAGGGGCGTTTTCCAGGTGCAGGTGCCACCAACCAGATTTGAAGTGTTATGGTCTCTTGATGAAGTATCTGTCTGAACTGCCTCAAAACCTCTACATATTATCGTTTGTTGATTGTCTGACCATGTAGGACCATGCGGATGTAAATGATGCCCTTGCTATCAAAGAATGGGGACATAATGAACTTCACACTGGACCTGCTTTGCCTGGCCGTCTTGGGTCTTGGGGGTCAGAATGTTTCCACAGGACACTCTCTTGTTTGGGCACTGGATCATAACAGTAGACCCAGCTCTTATCACAGGTTACCAGAGACTCAAGAGAGACTCAAGGACACTTGGATTCAAAGTTATCCATTTGACCATCACCCTACTCTCATCAACACACCTCTGCCTTTGATCTTCACTGCACACCCTGGGAACAAACTTTGCATATGTTCAGATCATGATGACTCTGTGCACAGTGCCCCCAGCCACTTCAAATTATTTAGCAATCGTCAGAAGAAATGCACAACAGTTCTTACCTAGGACCAACATTGGTGTCCTGGTGTCCCTTATCGACCCTCACCTGCTCCCTGCTCTTCTGGAACCTCTTGTGCCAGTGGAAAACAGTCACCCAGTTCATTAATATTAGTCTGTAAACAGTTTTGACCATTTCATAAGTTTCTGTAGCATTTTTGCTGAGCTTGACACGAAACTGTATTGCATATCAAGCCTCCAAGTTGTCCTCAGATCCTGACTGCCTTGTGGAACCTGTCAGCTGTGACAAGACTTGTAAGATGGGTAGTGTTCAAAGTGATGTTGCGGGTTGAACCTTCAGCCTGGATAAAAATAGATTTGGCATGTTAGCTTATTATAACCATATCAAGCATGTATGAAAGTGACAGTTACGTAGACAAATTAAAATTGCCTGAATAAAAGTCTCAAAACGTCTTGAGTGTACCTCGTAAACATTAAGGCTAATAATTTCTCTTTTCCTAATGATTATAATTCTAAAGGGTTGTTGATTGACAAAATTGTTAGAGCATTGAATAAAAGGCATTGTATTCTGACTTCAAATCCTCCCAAGGTCAAATTTGCCTTTCATTCTTCCAGGGTTGAGAAAAATAATGGACCAGGCAAGTACTGTTGTCTATGTCATTGACTTTCTCTTTCCTTCGAAAACTACTAGCCTTGTGCTGAAATTTGAAACAATGATTATAATTTTAATTAATTAAACATTGTGGAAGCATTAAGTATGTTAGCCTCCATTTAACTCTACATTCTTCACGGAGAACATATTGCTTGGGAATTTTCTGATGCACCAGAACAGAGGGTAATAAGTCTCTCTAAAGGCTAACCATGAAATGCTTGTAGCAGATTGAACTAATGACCTGTTATACAGTCCAATTCTCTTGGTCATTCCACTTCAGCTTTCTAATGTCCTATTTTTCTTCTCTTTTGTTCTGTTGATGCATTTGAATAATTCCAGTTAAATATGGTTATCAGAATAGAAATAGCAAATCAATAGCTAAATGGTTAGCTGCATTACAAATGTTGTTTATCTGGTGATTTATGTATCTGTTAATTTTGTTGTCTGGACCAAAGTTAGCCGTGATCAAGTGGACATATGAGGAAAAGCATTCCAGTGGTGACCATTAAAATTGTTCCTCCATTTCAGACACAGTCTATCTTGAACTATTTTATCTAATGTGTTTTATTATTTTTACAATGTTAAGGTGTGATACAAAGGAAATTTGGCTTCTATATCCAGAGGGGCAAGCAATCATGTAGTCTTTTTAACTGGTCTGTTTCTTTCAAGCCATTTGTGTTCTTTAGTAAAAGACCAGTCATGATTTACCAGACCAATAACTAAAGGCTTCCCTGTGCAATCAAGTCATCATTTCCTTTCAGACTGTGAATTATATTATCCAATATTTTCTTTTTTAGTTTATTAATACAATTCTGAATGTAACTGGAACTTTCTATTTTTGTTGTTTTCATTATTTAGTTCCAAGTTAGCCATTATCAAACACGACAAAACATTTTACAAACTATTATCAAACCAGATGTGATGGTTTACAATCTTAAAAATGAAGGAAATTAACTAATGTAGTCTTAGACACACTTCTTTCCTTGTGCCAAAGGGACAATGAATGATGCCAGGGGCGTCTTTGACAACCACGTGGGAGAATCAAAGGTAGTTTCTTGTTACTTTTCTGCAGGTATCTTTTGCAACACAATCCTATCAGCTAGACAGAGATAAATTTGACACATCTGTCTAGGCACTCAGAATGTAAAGAAGTGTAATACTTACTGTAAAGCACTTTTTCCAATGCTCTAACAATTCCACCAATCCACTATCTTGGAATATGGAATAGTTGTTTATTTTATTGACCTTGGAAGGATTTTCACTTAGAATATAAAGAGCCAAAACATTTTGTCTAATGTTGTAAGGATTCTGCCTCTTCATCTAGATATGTGATACCTGAATAAAAGATAGGCTGCTCACTGCCGCTTGTTTGTCTTTGAGACAGTTGTTGTTATTTAGACACAAGTTGGCTTGGATTCTGCAGATATATGATCAAAAGGATTCCATCTGTTACTATTTCCTATTTTTCCATGCATAGTGCACTCAAGACCACATTACTCAATCAGTTCTTGTCTTCTTGGATGGTAAGATGTGATTCAAGAAAGTATTGGTGGGTATTTCTAGCAAGTTGAGTCAAGTAACAAGTAGATACTTTAGTGTTAGCTTGCCTTTCAACTGTTAGTTATTTATTTCTAAGTCATCCCCAATTAAGAAGACCTATGATTAAATATATTCCAGCAATGACCATTCTGACTTTTGTATATCTAGAAATGCATTGTCCAATATGATGATAAAGTGTAATTTAAGGGCTACTTGGCTGCTATTTCTAGCAGTTTGAATGACCATGTAGAAACTCTCAGAGTCTGTAATCAATCTTTTATTATATATAAATGTTTCTTTCAGAATACCTTTATTACTTCTTAATCTATGGGATGGAGGCATCTCAGAATAGTTTTCTCCGACTTATTTTGTTATCACATTAATTTAATCATTCAAGATCCATATTAATTGTAAGGATATGCTTTATTGAGGAGGTCTAATAGGACTGAAAAAAACCTGCAGTTGTCACCACACTGCTAAAGAAGAGACTCACACCCCTTTGTATTTCATATTGAACTATTTTTAAATAATTAAAATTTAGTGTTTTTCTCCCTTGTTTTCTGTAATAGGAAGTAGTAATTTAGATAATGATTGTCCTCATTATTCAGAATTTAATTTCATTTAATCAAGATTTATTGGCTAACTTTATTAAGTATCATTTTAGTCTTTATGAAGAGGGCATCTTTTGGTTCCCCTGCCCAAGCTATCGATCTATTTCTATATCTATATCATCTTTAATATATTTATATTCATAGCTACATGTTACTGTTATTGTAATCAGTCAGGTGACCTAGTTTGCTGCTCTGGTTATTTATTGTGTTTCAGATGATCGATATTACTGTTGACTATCATGTGTTATATAGTGCTGTTGTGTTTTGTTGTCTATTTGTTGTTCTCTGCTTGGTCAATATCATTACTGTTTGATGTCATCTTAGCAAATGACTATTATTACAATCACATTTTAAAAAGAGAGATTTTATCTATGATACAGTTACTTAGTTCAAACCATTTATCTAATTCATAAATAACTTTCCTCAATTTATCACCAGAGGATCTCCATCTATTTGGTTTCCATAATAAATAAAATGGAAGAATAATCTAGAATATTAAGGGAATAATGACCATTAACTGTTTATGGACTTTTTTCATGGGCATCATCATTATCATTGTTAACTTTTCTTCCTCTTCTTTCTTCTTATGTCCTTCTCTTCCACATTTGGTTTGTTGATCATGTGTTTCCCTTATCAAGACACCCTACCTATCATATAAAATCAGCATCATCACTCTAATGCAGATTTGAAACAATTTAGGTCCATTTTCTGAAAATGTGTGTTGTTACAATTTACTTGCGTAATTTTCATTTCAGATTGACCAAATTCAAGTGAGAGGTATGCTCATTTTTAGTCATCTGTTAGAAATGCATGATGTTCCACTTCTTGAACCTCATGCATTAAATATTAATGTTACAATAGATATGTTAGCATTCCTATTGTTTAGACCTAGAGCTCGTAAGCAGACATAGTAAGCAGTATGCCAGTTTCCTAATTCGAATCCAATAAAATAAATCATTATTTAGTGCAAAGTCAGCTCTGATTAAACAGGCCAGTAGTTAAAGGTATTTAAATCACCACCATGCCATTTGGTGGGGGATGACATGAATGGTTGTTATTTATATCACATAAAGTGACCATATAGAGGCTCCTTCATTGGCTCTACAACAACTATGTTCTTATGTACTCGACTGACATTTTATTTACTTGTATGATTGAAATTTTAAAAGAATGTAAGACAATTCACACACTGAATTAACCACTGGAGTGACAGTCAAATATTAGATCTTGATCATTTATGAATTGTTTTGACAGCAGTACTTTCTATGCTATAAAGACAGTTTATAATACAAGTGAGCATTGAAGCATATGAATCATTCATAAACCAATGGAATCAGTAAGAAATGACATCAGCATAGCAGTATGCTTGTAATTGAACTTTTTTATTTGGATGAATTACTTAACACAATGATGCTCAATATGGTTAATACCAAAGTATAGTAAGTTTCTTGTGAACAAGGAAGTCACTATTTGTTTTACATAAAACAATCTAAAACTTAAATGAATTAAAAGTATATTTAAATGTATTTTATTATACAATGTATGATTGATTCCTTGATATGTCATGTTATCTTGCATGATGGAATTTATTTATATTCAGTGCTTCATGAAGTATTCCACCTGAATTTTGTGGACCATCTTCTGAAATGTGTTATGAATCATTGACTTAAATTGTTACAACACCTGCATAAAAATAGATATTTGAAATTTTATAACATAGTATGAGTACATGCATTGCTATGTTAAGACATTCAGTTTAGTTAAGACATTCAGTTTAGACTTAATCCATTTTCACATTTAACACAACCACTTGACACTCAAGTTCTTTTATTGTAGACCATTATGTTGCAAGTATTCAAGACAGGTTTCTTATTTGAACATAACTTCTTCCATTCCTTCAAGGGGTCACCAGCACTGTTTTTCTTCCAACTAATCCTTTAAAAAATTACTATATCTCATGTTTTACTTATTATTAAACAAATTCTATAGGGGCAGAGCAGCACACATGCAATATATATATAGCTGACAAAAGGCTCATTTTTAAAAATAGGAAATTCCATGGGTGTTGACAATGAAGATATATTAATTACTCAGACATATTTATAGAATCACACAATTTTGTTGAAGTAATTTATTATTTGTGGATGGATAGGTGAAAAGAAAAACAGAATTAATTTATTTGGCTTCAACACCTAAAAACATTAGAATAATTTCATTGTTATATCAATATAATTATTACATCATTGTATCCTTTGAATCATTGTGCTAATAATTATCATTATCAGTATTTTAATTCATTGATTTAATAATTTTAGTGAGAGTTTTTCCTCTTTGTTTTCCTTACTTATGGGTATTAGTTACTCAAACAAAAAACATGAAATATTTTCCTAGCCCTAGAGCAGTGGTTCCCAAATCAATCACTATGGTGCCCCACTGTACTGCAAAATGTAAAAAGATGTGCCTCAAACAAACTGAAATTTGCATGAAAGTTCAAATATAGCTGTCAGATTGGCAAACAAATAAAGTTTAGTAACAAGATTTGCAAAGATTAGCACAATCTGTCAACTCTGTTAAGAATGAGAGGTGTTTTGTGTATTCCAAGCACCAGCATAATTTTTCTTTTCAAAAATGTGCCACAAGTAAAAACAGTTTTGGAACCACTGCCCTATATTATGCAACATAGAAAGATCCATAGTAAATACTGATTATAGCTTGTTAAATGTTTCATCCTGTGCTTTATTGTCATTGAATACATTAATCTAACTGGAAGCAGTGTTCTTTGTAAAAGGTTATATTTTGCATTCAACAGTTAACTGCACTAAAACACATTGACACATTAAATTTAAAAAAAAAAAAAAAAAAATTGTTTCATTATAACTGCCACAACCACGACCACGACCTACATTAACCAATATTCCTACTGAAAGCATCACCACCACTTTAAAGGGTACTACAATTCTCAGCATATAACATGTGTGTATGTGTGTGCATTTAATTAATAGCTCTGCATTTGATAAATAGCATTCCCTCTCACAAGTATCATTTTTCCTTCAATAAATACACTTCTTACCTAACATATATACATAAGTATATTAATATTACAGATGAACAGTCAAAATAATCAGAAAAAAAAACAACTGAATTAATAATAGTTTGATTTTAAGTCTCTATAGTCAGGGTTGACCTGCGGTTAAAATACATCAACATAGATCTAGTTTGTAGACCACTGTAATGAAACTTGCCTCTGCTTTGATTATCAGGCTTTTATTCTACTAGTTCCAATTATGAATGAAGGTTCAGGTCTGAGCCTTTCTTCTAAATATGCATTATATCTAATTTATTGCTCTAGCACACATGTTGCAAACATTTTGTATGAGATGATATTGGTCTTTACTATTAACTTAATTGCTTCAAATTATTTCCCACCTTCTCTTTGTTTAGTGACTGGGTTTTATAGATCATTTTTTTAAATATTAAAATTAAAAAAATTGTGAAATCTAACAATATGAGAAAAAAAAAAAGATTTTTTAATAAAACAATTTAATTAAATTATTGAAGTTGTTGGTGAGCCTGAACTCAGTCTTGATCTAACAGATCAAAGGCATTTAATCTGTTGCCATCACAACAGCAATATACAATATGTTCTCCATCTTAAAAAGATATCAGGGTGGGATTTGACTGATTTTTCTAGCAGGCTGAGCAAAAATGTAGAGGTGCTCTTGTCTTACTTTGATTGAGTGAAAACAAAAGATAACATTTTGGGTTGCATATTTATTAGAAGAATTTCTACTTGGAACAAGACCTAGTATATGGCTATTATATATATTATCGACTTTGGAAAGAAGGCAAAACTGGCCCTTCTGAATTTGAACTCAGAATGTAAAAGAATGGTACAAAATTCAAAGACACTTAATATGGGATGCTTCTATTTCCTCAATTTCACTTTCTATGACTTTATTAGATGGAAGTATGGCCGTGTAGCTAAAAAATTGGCTTTACAACCATGTCATTTCAGGTTTAATTCCACTAACAAAACTTTGAGCAAGTGTTTTCTAGTATAGTCTCAGACTGACCAAACTTTTGTGAGTAAAATGTTGTTGATGAGCATCAAATGAACAGATGTGAAAGCCCATTAAAGGAACAGATCCTGTTCTTAGGTAATAGATATGATTCTTTGGCTGGTTTAACACTAGCATCTGATACTTTAGTAGAGTCTAACCTGTTGTAATTATTCAAGCTATGTCTCTTGTCTGTGGATACCTTCCTTCGTCACACTAATCTTAACCCTTTAGCATTTAAACCAGTCATAACTGTGCAGAATTCTCTCACCTCTTTCTGTTTAAACCGGTCATAATTGACCACTCATACTGATGTTAAGGTATTGTTCTCAAAATAAATAATATAAAAATCTCATAGATTTGATATTATGTGAGATAAAGACTTTACAGTGAAAATATAATAGTAAATATAGAGTAATGTAAATGCTAAAGGGTTAAGAGAATATGCATAGATTGTATATGGAAATTATTGATATAGTACAACTTAGGAATGGGTAAGAAGTGTTAATAAAATAGACATGCTATCATGATCTTATGTAAGTTCCAGCCTCCTTACCAAAATGTGATAAAAAACAAAGAATATAAATCTAATAGAAAATTAGCAATACATGGATTTGTATTTAGGAATATATTTTCTTTTAGTTATAAGTCAATCATTTTGTATGATAATTTTCTCCTTTCAATATAAATGTTTGCACATTTATCAAGTTGAAACTAAAATTCAAGCTTACTGAAATTACTATAATACTCTAACCTTAAATGAAAGTCTGTTTTCAAAAGCTATGACATGTATTTATTTTTTATTTTCCAAGAAACATGAATATATCTGCACATATAGACATACAAGCTCATTCTATTTGATTAGTGTATTTATTCGTAAACCTCTTTTTCATTCTTTTTAGGCTTTGCATTAGTTTATATTGTTCTCTTTTTCATATTCCCTGCAGATGGTTGCCTTCACAAATAAATTTTCAAGAGAACATTACTTACCATCTAAATTCTAATAAAAAGCATTATTGTGTGTTCTTTAATTTTATTATTATTTTCATTTCTAGTATTGTGAGTGCGTGTGTGTTTTCGTCTATGTGTTTTAGTTTGTGTGTGTGAGTGTGTATATGTATGTGTGTGTAAGTGATTTTGTGTGTGTGAGTATTTGATTGTGTATGTGTGTGTGTTTTAGTGTGTGCATGAGAGTGTGTGTGTGTGAGAGAGAGTGTTTATGTGCATGTGTGTGTGTGATTGTGTGTGAGTGAATGTGTGTATGTGTTTGTTTGTGTGTGTAACTGTATATATGTACGTGTGTGTGTGTCTGTGTGTGTGAGTGTGCATGTGTGTATTGGTTTGTGTGTGTGTGTGTGTGTGTGTGTGTGTGTGTGTGTGTGTGTGTGTGTGTGTGTGTGTGTGTGTGTGTGTGTGTGTGTGTTTTATTTGTTTCACCTTCTGCAATTGTTTGTTGATAGAGCCAAGTTGTAATGAGATTATGGTGAAGAAAAGAAATTTCTTTATGTTAGAAAAGAAAATTCGCCCTTTATTTCTGCAAATGTAGCAGTAAAGAATATGAAAGAAATAATCAAGCTGCATATTGTTGAGGAATGTATTGTAAGAAATTATCTTGCTTCTCAACATTTGCTGCTAGGGAGTTCAATTACATGTATGAGAAAATAAATATATATTTCCCTCATGATTTTATTGTTTTATTTGTCATGTATTTGAGATATTTGTGTTGTTGTTGGACTATGAATTGTTCTTGTTTGGATGGTAGGGAGAATTTCTTGAATTATTTTTTAGTTTTGCATAGTAGTGAGTGCTTTTATTTCAATTGAATTGTTTTTCTAGTTGTTCAGATGTTGGGTATTCTTTTGTGAGTACTTTTAGTTTGTATACTATTTTGTATATTATTGATAATTTTTTGTGCCTTTTATTTTTGGAATAGATAAAAGTAGGTAGAATTTCTTCTGATAAATGTTACTTCTGTTTATAGCCTGTAGTTTCCAGATGTAGCACTAAAGCATGTTTCTTTCGAAACCATACCAAGCAAGAATGATAATAAAAGGCAGCTGCAAAATTCTTTATGCCAATTCTTTACACAATGACATTGGTGATTGATGCAATTTTCACTAAGTAACAATGATAAGACTAAAGTGAAAAAGATATGGAAAGAAGTGGTAAGATTAGACAACAAAAGGAATACTATAAGAATGTACTGCACTGTCAAAACAGTGTCAATGCATTGTAAAATATTGTCAACACATTGTCAACATATATCACCACATTGTCAACACATGCCAACACCTTGTCACCACATTGTACACACATTGTTAACACACTGCCAACAGATTGTTAACACCTTGTCAACATTTTGTCAACACCTTGTCAACACATTGTACACACATTTTTAAGACATTACCAACACATTGTAACACCTTGTCAACATTTTGTCAACACCTTGTCAACACCTTGTCAACACTTTGTCAACACCTTGTCAACACATTGTACACCACATTGTTAACACATTACCAACACCTTGTCAAGATTTTGTCAACACCTTGTCAACACCTTGTCAACACTTTGTCAACACCTTGTCAACACATTGTACACCACATTGTTAACACATTACCAACACCTTGTCAAGATTTTGTCAACACCTTGTCAACACCTTGTCAACATTTTTTCAACACCGTATCAACACATTGTACACACATTGTTAACACATTACCGACACATTGTCAACACATTGTCAACGCATTGTCAACACATGTCAACACATGTAAATATAGTATCAATACATGTCAGCAGAGAAGTAAAGGAACAATGATATCAGAATGCTGATATTTAGGAAAGATGATGATCATAGTAATAATTCTTTCCATAATTATCATTTTTATGAATCAATTTATGATTTTGTCCATTTCGTCCTGTAATAATTATCTTATTTCTAGAAAACCAATTAAGATATATATTATATATGAGAGAAATGGAAACCAGCTCATTTAAGACAGATAATGAAATAAAAACATCCTCAGACTAAATTGCTAAAACTAATAGTGGGGCTATGTGGGTGGATTTGAAGAGGTGCATTCAGCTGTTTGACCAGCCAAATTTCTACTTGTGTAATCAACTTGTGAGTGGCTGAGTATTCCACAGACGCATCTACACTTAATGAAATTCTCAAGCCAGGTACAATTGAGAGGGGTGAAGAAGAAGTAGAAGAAGAAGAAGAAGAAGAAGAAGAAGAAGAAGAAGAAGAAGAAGAAGAAGAAGAAGAAGAAGAAGAAGAAGAAGAAGAAGAAGACGAAGAAGAAGAAGAAACAGTGCATGCTATTGAATATAATGCTTCTATAATTCTGCCCATTTAAGTTGGGGAACACATCTTACGTGTACATTCCCTTTTTGAGATGTTCTATGGCTGGATGTTTTTTCTATTCCCAACGACTTTACACAGATAACTGAGTACATTTTATAATTTTGTTGTGGTAAGACTAAAGTGTTCTCTCTATCCTGTGATATCTTCATTTGTTAACCCCTGTTACAGAATATACTGAGTTCATTTTAACATGGAACTAACATCATTCTTGATAAACAGATGAGATGATGAAGGCTAGAATACTTTTGATCACAGATCCACTTAATCAGAGATGGCATGTGTCTACAGAAGAGGAGCACCAAAATTATTTGCTGCATGCACATATTTGGTTTATTGCATCTACTTAGGTTAGGTTTTCAAAACATTAAAAAAACAACACATAAGCAATGGCTCATAGATCTTTATTAAATAGGTTAATACCATTCTTCCCAAACATTGAAAATTCTACATGATGTTAAACAGTCTTACTTACCTAAATCCATAGAATCAAACCATAAACCAAGAAAAACAAAACACTCTCTTGTCCCTTTTAAACACAGTAACAAATGCAACAAAAACTATTTCTAACTGTAATCCACAATTACTTCTCTGCCGACGTCTGTCAATAGAAAATACAAACATGTTACCTCCAACTGGACAAAAGACCATAAACACATATCATCCATATAAATAATCATATATCTTGAAACCTGCAACTCAGTCAAAAGTAAATGCAACTGAAATGAGAAAATTGCTTGACAATATGAGAAATGTTCAAGGCAACAATACTATAAGAGGAACAATCCAATAAATAATGCATCAGAGAAACAACTGGGATATCTTGCAATACTTATAGAAGAAACAAACCATAACAAAGCAGATTTTGAAGTTAAAAAAGAATAATGTAAATATAAAATAGATTGGAAATCAATAGACATTGCTATTCCTTATATAAATGGTTCTATGAGTCATCCTATGTGAGTCATAAATAAGCTACTCAGCAGATGAAGAGAAATGATATCAGCTTGCAGACAACAGAAGTAATTCATTTTAAAAACCTGGTCTAAACTGCAATCAGTGTGAACATCCAATGGAGAAATAACAATGGACATAGAATTGAAAGCCAACAGGATGTTGATATATATAAATGATGGAAATGAAGTTTATTTCTGTTATTTTTTTCTTCTATTATTGCACAAGGCTTTAGACAGAAAGTCATTTTTATTAGTATATATATATATGTGTGTGTATATATATATATGTGTGTATATATATATATATATATATATATATATATATATATATATATATATATATATATATATCATCATCATCATCATCATTTTACGTCCACTTTTCCCTGCTTGCAAGTGTGGGACGGGAATTGATTCTGGCTTGATTTCTACAGCTGGATGCCCTTCCTAACACCAACCTCATTTACAGTGAGTGGTGGGTGCTTTTTCCCAGGGCACCTACGCGACCACTTTACAATGTGGGCTGGATGTTTTTTTTTTTTTTGCTGTGACACCTTCACGACCACTTTGCAGTGGAATGATAGGGACCCAAGTCCTATCATCTCATTTCTACAGCTGAGTAAACTGGAGCAATGTGAAATAAAGTGTCATGCTCTATATATATATATATATATATATATATATATATATGGAGGCACATAGCTTAGTGGTTAGAGCATGACCGGGTGATGTGTTGTTTCCTTGTATATATATATATATAGTGAAGTGAAATTACTTGATAACACATTGTCTTTGAGTTAAAGATTAAAATGATATTGCTGTGATTATTTGTAAATTAGATTGCACAAGCAAATATGAAAGCTATTCTAGATAGAGACACATGGCTTACTGGTTAGATGGAGGCATATGGCTTAGTGGTTAGAGCATTTGGCTTGCAATCGAAAGGTTGTGAGTTCAATTCTCAGACCGGCTGATGTGTTGTTTCCTTGAGCAAGACACTTTATTTCACATTGCTCCAGTTTACTCAGCTGTAGGAATGAGATGATGGGGACTGAGGTCCCTATCATTCCACTGCAAAGTGGTCGTAGAGGTGCCACGGAAAAAAAAAGCACCCAGCACTCACTGTAAATGAGGTTGGTGTTAGGAAGGGCATCCAGCTGTAGAAATCAAGCCAGAATCAGTTCCTATCCCACCCTTGCAAGCAGGGAAAAGCGGACGTAAAATGATGATGATGATGATGATGATGATGGTGATTCTTACAAGTCTGCTTTGATACAGGAGGAATTATATAGGCCATTTTATTATACTACAGAGAAAGAAAATTGAAAGAAAACAGAAAATATTGTGTAACACAGATTGAAGATTCCCTATAGAAATATTATTACAGTTGCCACCTAACAAAATTGTGCTGAACAAACCATACATATGAATTATACCACGGACATTTTCAGCAGAACATAATCAGTAGAAAGTGATGTTTGTGTTAAAATAAATAGAAAAATATGTCAAAATATCACAGGTTTATCTCAAATGTAAACCCTTTGGTTCTAATCGAACAAGAAAATAAAAAGAAATAAAAAAGAAACAGAATGAAATATGTCTTTGATTTAACGAATATCTTACCAAAAAAGGTTTATAATAAGTTCATTAGTTTATTGTAATCTTGCTCAAATGCTATTTTGGTAGTTCAATATTTTAATAGTTCACTAATATGTTTTCATGAGAAATTCAAAATCTAAATAATGTGCATTAAATCTATTTGTATATCAGAATAAATGTTGATATGCTACACTTTGTGCAACACTGAGATATTGACCCTTCCATGAATTATGTTTCTATTTAAAATTTCTTAATACCTAAAACTCAAGAAATACTCACTTTGCCCTACTTTCTCTATCTCTCTCTTTTACTACTTCCCTCCTGTTTAACTCTCTCCACTGCAACAAACAAACTGACTGGACACTGATTATTATTTGGCAGTATTGCCATGCTTTGATGTATAGTTATGGCCCTTGCCATTCTGAGTTCAAATCCCGCCGAGGTTAACTTTGCCTTTCATCCTTATGGGGTCGATAAAATAAAGTACCAGTAATGCACTGGGTAATTGCTGGCCTAGTGCCAAAAGTAGAAACAATTATTGTTATTCCTTTTTTCAAAGATTCAGAGCTTAACTTACTGGGCACATGAAGACCAAATTTGATGAAATGCAAGTATGAAATCTGAGCTGGTTCAAGTAGCTGATGGCTGTAAACATGATTAGGAATGTTCAGTATAAAGTAATGCACCTCAGATTTCTTTGCTTTTTATAACATCTACTTTAAATAATCTCTGGTTCTCTTGAGAATTTTTTGCAAATACAACAAAATGTCCTAGAGAGAGGAAGAAAGGAGGAGAGAGAAAGAGAGAGCAACATTATGAGATTTTGCAGTTTTCCTTATTTTTATCTATTTATTTGCAATTATTACTGTATTATTATTTATCATTGAAACCATGTCCTGATTGATCATGAAGAGGTGAAACATTCTTAGGTCTGATTAAATAAACTGTGATAGCAGAGCTCTAAACATGCAACTTGGGCTTTATTTTGATCATCACTAAGTAGAATAACAATGGATTTTTTATAGCTTCTTATGTAACTTGCAATCCATATTTTAGGTAAAAACTGTTCACTAAAATAAAAGGCTGGGCAAATGAAAATGCCAAACATTACTTTTGATAAACTGCAGCTGACTGGGGCATGTAACATATAATACATACAATGATAACTAATCAAAAGCAGTGATATGAATTTTTGGTGTCCACTGGTAAATGGAATTAAAGCTATTTAGGCATGCAGTGGTGTCAATTAACTTCAATGTTACAGACAATAATCAGCTTAATTTCAAATGCTAATGAATGTTTCAAATAAAATGAATGAAATAAAATGTTCGTTGTGTTTCCCAACCTACACTATCAGGTAACCAGAAGAAATGGTCGATCTAATTCTCCTTTATTTTAATTTTAATTCTTTACATTCATTGTCGAGATACAATTCATCTCTTCAAGACCTGTGTTGATTGGTTATGAAGGTGTGACAAAATATAAGGTCTGATTAAAGAAATAACTCTAATAGCAAACTCAGATGATGTGCTTCTTTTTGATGATTGAAATAATTGAGTTTTAGCAACCATTTAAGTAACTAAAAAATCCTTAATTTAAGAAGATTCTACTCACTATGGTAAAAGGGATGGATGAATTTACCACCTAAATTACTTCTGATGAACTGTAGATGGTGTAAGTCCTAGATTTGTGGTGGACACTTCACAAAAATAGAAAAAATTCTCTTTTCTTATGGAACATGCAAACGTTAATTGGTGTAGTTGATTACATGATACTGCTTGATTGGTTCATAGTAGAATAAATTTCTCTGATTAATTACCAGAAGATGTGCAATATTTATAGAGTAGAAGAGGAAGAATGAGTAGTGCAAGGTAACTGTTCAAGATTATCTGAAAATCACTCTTCTTGATAAACTAAATGGAATTCCAAGAGGTGAGAGTGATTGATATATGATTAATCAGACAAAAGTTTAGCAGTATTTATGACTTCTTATGTTCTGAATTCAAATCCCAATGAGGTCAACTTTACCTTTCAACCTTCTGAGGCTGATAAAATAAAGTACCATCAAGTACTGGAGTTGATATATTCGACTTTCCCTTCTTCTAATTCATTGGCCTTAGACTAATGTTAGAAATTATTATTGTGCATCAGCTAGATAAGGGAAACATGCCACCATTGTTAATGCCTCTTCAATAATAATGAGCAGCCTACAAAGTATCAATGTAAAATGCTATGAAAATCTGAATGTCATCATCTGGTTGACTTCAAGGAAAGAGTTGACACAGATAATATACTCCTGAGATTGTTCCTTCAGGATACACAGTGCAAGTCAAAACGATTTACTGAACTTCAACTTCTGATTACAATAACGGTTTTGTGTTCTTATTTTTTATAAAACACTTTCATCATAGCAATAACATGTTAAATGAAATGCCACAGCTTGAAAAGCAATCTATGACTCCATATTGCAAGGTTCATATCTTATTGTTAATATGGATGGGAATTTGCAGATGGCAGACTATACATGTCAGTAATGTCTCGAGTTATGCATAATCTTCCAATGATAAAGCAATTAACTATCTTCCACCATCTCCTAAAACTTCACTGATACTAGACAGCAACCCAGCTGTGACAGATCTTCTATGTTTGCCTTTTAACTGAGTTTTTTTTTTGGAAGGTTTGTACAGTACTAACAAACAAGCTACATTAAAGATTTCTACTTATATGACAGAGGGAGCTGTTTACTCATAAATTTAAATATCCAATTAATGTTGACATGTAAAAATGCAAAACACAATTCATATATATTACTCTAATCATGTAAATTCTGTGAGTATTTCCAAATTTCCTTATATTTCACTTCAAATAGTAATTTCTATGTAAGATTCGGCATAGTTTCTTGGAAGTTGACGAGACCATTGTTATGATATTTGCTTGAAGACATTGATATTTGTAATAAAAATGTCATTTTCAATGCATTCACTGCAGTTAGCAAGGATGGTATGTGGAAGATAATGGGATAACATTTTCTTCATTTTTCTGTTAATATTTCTGTTGATAAAATACCAGAAGACATTGTGTTCTTGATGTGAAAATGCATAAATTAGATAACATATAAAGAGAAGAATTAATTTTATAAGATCTAAGGAAAAGCTACCTTAAGGTGAACAGCACATCAGAAAATATTAAGACTGATACACACATGCGAGAAAGTCTAAGAATGAATAAAATGAAAATCCTGTGAAGTCTAATAATGGCAATGTTTGGATGTCCACCAAAATTTATTGAATTTCTTGATAGTAACCAGGTAAAATTCTAAAGTCCTTTTCAGTCGCCAATGGGTTAAAAGAAGACTCACATTTATCTCAAATATAATTCACTAAGATGTTCTTAGCTTTTTATACCATTGGTGGCCCGTTTTTCTGTAGTATCAGGTGATACTCATGAGGATACTCATCAATCCAATGCCTTAACCTCACTATCATTCATAATAATGCTGTGACTTACTTCAAGCTACAACACCAACGTTCCTTGCTGTAGTATGTAATTGAGTGTACATATCTTCTCATGTTTTTCATTTCTTTTCTACTATGTTTTATTGATTTGATTCTTTTATAAATATTAAACATTATGGTTTGCATATAATCTTAATATTTACGTTTACCAATAAGTTATGTTGGAAATGATTTCAACATACAATAGAATAAAATATAAACTTTTAAAGTTATGTTTGTCTCTCTTAATTTGAGTTCTAATATTTCTGATGTAAACCAATTGAAGATAATGTGTCATCTAAATCAATAGTTCTCAACCGGTATCTACATGTGTACAGAGAGGAATTTTGGGGTCCATACAAAAACAAAATTGTAAATTGGGGGTCCACAGTTGCATTTTAGAGGACCATGGGAAATTTTGCTTTCAGAGAAAATGTCTTAATATTTAGAGAAATAAACAAATTTTAAAAAATCAAATAAAACAATTAACCAAAACAGTTGGTCTAAAAATTTCCTGGGGAATTAACAGGAATCAAGAGAAATGATACATGGTTATAACAACCACAACAATCAGAATCAATGAAGATGGGAGTAAAGGAATGTATATGCATATACGTGTCTATACACACACTTATATATATATATATACATATATATATACACACAAGAATACTGTCTCCAGTATATTTTACAAGGGTGGTGGTGATATAGGTGGCATCGGGTGTACGTACACACACACATATATATATCATCATCATCATCACTGTTTTATGTCCATTCTTCCACGCTAGCATGGGTTAGATGGGTTGTCCTGTTGTGGGCAATGCCAGGTTGGGTGACCTTGTCTTGCTCATATGGGAACTGA
>OZ024743.1:187575646-187603146 GCA_964016885.1 Eledone cirrhosa
ATATATATATATATATATATATATATATATATATATATATATATATATATATATATATATATATATATATATATATATATACATATCTATACACATAGATATATATGGAGGCACATGGCTTAGTGGTTAGAGCATTGGCCTTGCAATCAAAAGGTTGTGAGTTCAATTCTCAGACCGGCTGATGTGTTGTTTCCTTGAGCAAGACACTTTCACATTGCTCCAGTTTACTCAGCTGTAGAAATGAGATCATAGGGACTGGGGTCCATATCATTCCAGTGTAAAGTGGTCGTAGAGGTGGCACGGAAAAAAAGCACCCAGCACTCACTGTAAATGAGGTTGGTGTTAGGAAGGGCATCCAGCTGTAGAAATCAAGCCAGAATCAGTTCCCGTCCCACCCTTGCAAGCAGGGAAAAGCGGATGAAAAAAAAAAAAAAAAGATAAAAAAAAAAAATAAAAAAAAAATAAAAAAAGAAAAAAAAAAATAAAAGAAAAAAAAAAAACTAAAATTAGTTTCTGAAAGCGAATAAACATGGTTTCCAAGTGGAAAGCATGGAGAAGCCGTTTCGCCATCAGGAAGTCTGTTCTCAGCTAAGATACCTGGCGATGCGTGGACACAGGGAACTTATACAAAAATAATTCAGTGGATGGAAAAAAGCAAGCGTGGACTAAATTCCAAGACATTGAAAAAATCACTGCCTACTTGGTCGTTGGCAAATTCAAAAGAATCAATCACGTGGAGAGGAGAATTCGCTAGAGTCCGCGTAGGCAAAAGTCAATGCTACAAATGTTTCTGGGTGGGAAATTACAATGGGATGGGAGGTGTAGGTATACTATTAGCTGACAAATGGGTTGATAAGGTAATCTCAGTGAACAGGGTGAATGCAAGTATCATTAAACTCAGCTAGTCCTGAATAAAACGATTGCCACAATAGTATCAGCTTACGCACCTCAATCAGGGTTGCCAGACAAACTTAAGGGTAGGTTTTACGAGTCCTTAATGCACACTACTGCCCTAACAAACGACAATGACGTCCTAATCATTGCAGGAGATTTTAACGGACACATTGGTAAACACCATAACGGCTTCTATAGAGTCCATGGAGGCCACGGGTTTGCCAGAAGAAATGAAGAAGGCTTCTAGCTTCTGGAATTCTGCGATGCCAATGACATGTTGATATGTAACACAAACTTCATAAAACCTGACAGCCATCTGATCACCTATAGATCAGGGGAGCGTTTTAGTCAGATAGATTTTACTCTCATCAGAGGGCGTGATAGATGGACTGTTGTAAACACAAAAGCCTTACCTGGTGAGGAATGTAACTCCCAACATAGCTTAGTTGTTAGCAACCTCACTGTTAAAACTAGACGAACTTGGAAACAGAAGGCAACCTGGAGAAGAATGATCTGGAAGCTGAAAGACCTCTAAGGCAGTAACAGATTTAAAGATATTCTACTCGACGCCTATGACAGTAAAGAAGAACAGATAGAGACATTCAATGTAGAAGAGCACTGGGAGTTCCTAAAAAATAACTTACTAAAGGCGGAGAAAGTCCATAGGGCAGGGGAGAGTGACTTGTTGGTGGAACAATAAGATAGATGAGGCAGTATAGGCTAAGAGACAGGCATGGAAAGAATGGAAGAATGGGGGTAGCAGGGTACATTACAGGAGGGAAGCTAGGCAACAAGAATACTTAGCTAGAAGGAAGCAGAGGATAGAAAATTCAAGCATGTTTGCAACGTGAGGACCAGAAACAGGAGGTGTTCAAGATTGCGAGGCAGTGTGTCAGAGAGAATTGTGATGTCATTGGAGAGAAGTGTATCCGGAATGATAATGGTGAGCTTGCCCTCACATGTGCTGAGAAGAAAGCTGCGTGGAAGAGCCATTATGAAAGATTACTAAACGAGGAGAATGCATGGGAAAAAGAGACCCTACCCCAAGTGGACCCTATAGAGGGGCCAGCAGTACAAGTCAGCAGCAGCGTAGTAAGTAAGGCAATCAAAGATGTGAAGAGGGGGAAGGCAACCGGTCCATCGGGTATAGCTGCCGAGATGCTGAAGGCATCTGGGTCGGTAGGTCACACCATAACCACACAAATTGTTAACTGGGTAATACTAGAGGGTATCATACCAAAGGATTGGTGCAACAGCATCATTGTCAACTGCTACAAAGGTAAAGGTGATGCACTAGATAGATGAAACTATAGAGGTATAAAGCTGATGGACCAGGCCATGAACGTAATGGAGAGAGTTATAGCACAGTTGATTAGGGACCAGGTGAAACTAGATGAGATGCAATTTGGGTTTGTACCAGGAAAAGGCACAACTGATGCCCTCTTCCTTGTGAGGCAGTTACAGGAAAAGTACCTAGCTAAAAGTAAGCCGCTCAACCTGGCCTTCGTCGATCTGTAAAAAGCCTTCAACAGAGTCCCCGATGCTATAATCTGGTGGACTCTTATAAAATTAGGAGTAGATGAATGGCTTGTAAAAGCTGTACAAGCCATGTATAGAGGAGCAGTCAGCAAAGTTAGGGTTAGCAATGACTATAGCGAGGAATTTAGCATACAGTTCCGTGTCCAACAGGGCTCTGTTCTTAGCCCTCTCCTGTTCATTATAGTTTTGCAGGCAATAATGGAAGAGTTTAATACCGGATGCTCATGGGAATTTCTATATGCGGATGATGTTGCAGTTATATTTGAATCCATAGTGGAGCTAGAGAAGAAATTCCAAACATGGAAGCAGGGACTAGAAAGAAAGGGTCTCAAATTCAACCTGACAAAGACTAAGATTCTTGTAAGTAGATGAGAAAACAGAACACAGATCACCTCAGGGAAATGGCCTTGCTCAGTATGTAGGAAAGGTGTAGGTAGGAACTCCATCCTCTGCCCCAAATGCAAACAATGGGTACACAAGAGATGTAGTGGGATCTCAGGAAGTTTAACTAAGAATGTAGGCTTCATATGTACCAGCTATGCTGGGACAGCAAGCAGCAAACGACCACAGGAAACAAGCACCACCAAAATCTGGGAGGGTTCTGTAGAAACAGTAGACAGCTTCTGCTACCTAGGTGACCGAATTAGCAGTGGAGGTGGGTGTTCGGAAAATACAATAACTAGGGTAAGTATGGGATGGAAGAAGTTCAGGGAGCTACTGCCACTGCTAGCTGCAAAAGGCTTTTGCCTCAAAATGAAAGGCAGACTGTATGATGCATGCATACGAACACCAATGCTACATGGTAGTGAGAACTGGGCGTTGTGTGTACAAGACTTGCATACATTAGAAAGAAACGAAGCTTGCATGCTCCGATGGATGTGTTATAGTAATATATGCGAACGGAAAAGCATAAACGAATTGAGAGAGAGACTGAGCTTAAGAGGAATCAAATGCTGTGTGCAGGAGAGGAGGTTACATTGGTATGGACATGTGATTGCGTATGTAGGATGACAGTTGCATAAAAAGGTGCAGAGCACCAGAAGTAGATGGAAGCCGTGGAATGGGGAGACCCAAGAAGACCTGGGATGAGGTTATAAAAGCCGACCGTACCCAATTGCACCTCTCAAGGGCAATGACACAAGAACGTGACCTCTGGCGTCACGCAGTAATACAGAAGACCCAACTTCCCACAGGAACAAGCCGAAGCTGAAGCATATAGACAATATGCCCCCCCCCACCCCGACTGCAAAGTGGTCGTGGAGGTGCCACAGCAAAAAAGCACGCATCCCACACTGTAAAGTGGACGTGTAGGCACCACGGAAACTAAACACTCAGCACGCATTGTAAATGAGGTTTGTGTTAGGAAGGGCATCCAGCTGTAGAAATCAAGCCAGAATCAGTTCCTGAATGAGCAAGACAAGATCAGCCGACTGGACACTGCCCACAACAGGACAACCCGTCTAACCCATGCTAGCGTGGAAGAACGGATGTAAAACAGTGAAGATGATGATGATGATAAGATATATATATATATATCGTATCGTTAACCAGGTAATACTAGAGGGGGCCATACCAAAAGATTGGTGCAGTAGCATCATTGTCAACTGCTACAAAGGTAAAGGCGATGCACTAGATAGAGGAAACTATAGAGGTATAAAGTTGATGGACCAGGTCATGAAAGTAACAGAAAGAGTTATAGCACAGCTGATTAGGGACCGGGTGAATATAGACGAGATGCAATTTGGGTTTGTACCAGGGAAAGGCACCACTGATGCCCTCTTCCTTGTGAGGCAATTACAGGAAAAGTACCGAGCTAAAAGTAAGCCACTCTACTTGGCATTTGTCGACCTTGAGAAAGCCTTTGACAGAGTTCCACGTGCAGTAATCTGGTGGGCTCTTAGAAAACTAGGAGTAGATGAATGGCTTGTGAAAGCGGTACAAGCCATGTATAGGGGAGCAGTCAGCAAAGTTAGGATTGGCAATGAGTATAGCGAGGAATTTAGCGTACAGGTTGGGGTCCACCAGGGCTCTGTTCTTAGCCCTCTCCTGTTCATCATAGTCCTGCAGGCAATAACGGAGGAGTTTAAGACCGGATGCCCATGGGAACTCCTGTATGCTGATGACCTCGCACTCATAGCTGAATCTATGGTAGAACTAGAGAATAAATTCCAAACCTGGAAGCAGGGACTAGAGAGAAAGGGCCTCAAAGTCAACATGACAAAGACTAAGGTCCTTATAAGTAGACGAGAAAACAGAACCCAGATCCCCTCAGGGAAATGGCCTTGCTCAGTATGTAGGAAAGGTGTAGGTAGGAACTCCATTCTCTGCCCCAAATGCAAACAATGGGTACACAAGAGATGTAGCGGGATCTCAGGAAGCTTAATTAAGAATGTAGGATTCACATGCAGCAGCTGTGCTGAAACAGCAAGCAAACAGCCACAGGAAACAAGTACCACCAATCTCTGGAGGGCCCTGTAGAAACAGTAGACAGCTTCTGCTACCTAGGTGACCGAATTAGCAACGGAGGTGGGTGCTCAGAAAGTACAATAACTAGGGTAAGAACGGGATGGAAGAAGTTTAGGGAACTACTACCACTGCTAGCTGCAAAAGGCTTCTCCCTCAGAATGAAAGGCAGACTGTATGATGCGTGTATCCGAACAGCAATGTTGCATGGTAGTGAGACCTGGGCGCTGAAGGTGGAAGACTTACGTAGATTAGAGAGAAACGAAGCCTGCATACTCCGATGGATGTGTAACAGTAATATACGTGAACGACAAAGCATAAAGGAATTGAGAGAGAGACTGAGCACAAGAGGAATCAAATGCTGCGTGCAGGAGAGGCGGTTACGCTGGTATGGACATGTGATGCGTATGAAGGATGACAGCTGCATAAAAAGGTGCAGAGCACTAGAAGTTGATGGAAACCGCGGAGTGGGGAGACCCAAGATGACTTGGGATGAGGTGATAAAAGCCGACCTTACCCAACTACACCTCTCAAAGTCAATGACACACGACCGTGACTTCTGGCGTCACGCAGTAATACAGGGTACCCGACCTCCCATGGGTACATGCTGAAGCATATAAACAATATGCCCCCCCCTCCCCCCCCCGCAAGGTGGTCGTGGAGGTGCCACGGCAAAAAAGCACCCAGCCCACACTGTAAAGTGGACGTGTAGGCGCCACGAAAAAGCACCCAGCACTCACTGTAAATGAGGTTGGTGTTAGGAAGGGCATCCAGCTGTAGAAATCAAGCCAGATCAGTTCCTGTATGAGCAAGGCATGGTCAGCCAACCAGACACTGCCCACAACAGGACAACCCGTCTAACCCATGCTAGCGTGGAAGAACGGACGTAAAACGGTGATGATGATGATGATGATATATATATATATACACATTCATGTATACATTGCTATTTCAGAGCACCAATCCTAATACTTAATTTTTGCTAGACCAGAAATCGCTCTGTGTAATCAGCTCCTGATTATTACTGGAATTCTATAAGAATGCAGCTTCTATACTTTTCAGCGGAATCAGTGAGTGTGTGGCTCTGAGGAAAGCCAACCAGCTTGAAACAGACAGTCAGCTTCTCTCCCTTCTTTTGCCAAAAAGAAGTAAGTGACATAGTCACTACTTTAAAACTGATAGTGTATGGTCTTGTAAATGTTTTTAGTTAAACATACAGTATATTGCTAAATATACTATACATACATTCATGTACACATCACTATTTCAGAGCACCAATCCATATACATATATATATATTTATCAAAGGTATATTTTGAGTTAGGAACTCAAAATAGTATCTTACAATAAAATAGCTCTAAGAAAGGGAATTTTCCGAGCCGTATATTATAATTGAATATAAAAGAAAAACGAACATAGATATATACATATGTGTATTCAAATCGCAAGGGACCAGATTCGCTAAGGTGAAAAGAATACTAACTATAGACAATAGGGTTTGCTTGTCTCAATTTAAGAAAAAATCAAGAAAATAAATACAAACCGGAATTGTGGTAACTACTATATATATTTATATAGTTCAATGGATTGTAACTTCATGTTACTATTAGTTCACCAACTTGAGCACACAATGCATAGGTGGGTCTATTTAAGTATTCTACATGGTGTTGTACATTTGATGTTTTTACTATGGTTGGTTTTCTTCATAAGCAGAGTGTAAATCATAATAATAATAATAGTTTCTACTTTTGGCACAAGGCCAGTAATTAAATCAGTGTATTACTGGTACTTTATTTTATCAACCCCATAAGGTCGAAAGGCAAAGTTAACCTCGGCAGGATTTGAACTCAGACCATAAAAGGCTGCAAAGCATGGCGTCCGACTCTCTACCGATACTGCCAATTCACAATAATAATAAGTAGGATTGAGGTGTCCAAGTATCATTATTAAGTTTATTCAGGTGTGACATGCATTTCGCATTTGATCAGCTTAAGGTACGTTCCATATCAATCGTGCCCGACTCTGGAATCAATAGCTTATCAGACTCTTGGTTTCCTTAATGTTGGGTGATATCTACATACAGCTTTAAATTACTATTTCTCATTTACCTGGGGTGTTTTCTTCTTTGTTTTGGTTGGTTGTTTGCTGGGAGAATATAGGGAAAAAGGTAAAAAAAAGGAAGAGAGGAGGAGTGAGAGTACAAAGGGAAAAAAATAGCAAGGGAATGGGGCTAAAGGTAGGAAGAGGGAGAGATAAGTATTGATCAATCTAACAGTGGACAGATTCGAGAAGGGTCAAGGGAATGGTGGGTAGATGGTGATGACTAAGGGGTGCTAGATAAGAATAGGGGATAAGAATTAATGGGAGGCCAGAGAAAGGAAATAAGAAAAGAATAAGAAGGGAGAGAAGAAGAAAGAGAAAAGGGAGAAAGGGTGGGAAAGGGATAATGGCAAACATAATAAAATGAAGTAAAATGAAACATAATAATTAAAATAATATGGTGAGGTAAAAGAGACAACAATGAAAAATGAAAAATAAACTATAAAATTGAAAAATAAAAATAAAAATAAAATGGCGGAGTTACAGAAAAGGTATATATATATATATATATATATATTAGTTTTGCGAGGTTTTTGATATGAAATCGTGTGTCGAAACAAATATTGTTACACTTTCGGGGGGGGCATATTTGTGTAATATTGCCAGAATTAGTAACAGAACACACTCACTGTTTGGTTGGTTTTTGTTGGTCAGTCAATGGCAACATTGAGGACCGGATAAATTAAATTAACCGATATAAAAGACACAGAAGCGCAAAGCGAAAACCAACCAAACAGTGAGTGTGTTCTGTTATTAATTCTAGCAATATTACACAAATATGACCTCCCCAAGTATAACAATATATATATAACAAAAAGGTATAAAATCAAAAACTTCAAGAAATAATTGTTTCTACTTTTTGACACATGGCCAGCAATTACCCAGTATATTACTGGTACTTTATTTTATTGACCTCGTTAGGATGAAAGGCAAAGTTAACCTCGGCGGGATTTGAACTCAGATCATAAAGGGACGTAACTATGCTAGAAAGCATGTCTGACCCTCTACCGATACTGCCAATGAGATAAAAAGAGGAAAGTAATATAGTAAAAAAGGGAAATAAAATGTATGTATGCCAGTAATATGATAATGAAAATGAAATAAAGTAAAATGATAATGAAAATAAAATAAACAGTAAAGAGTGAATATGTCTGGGGCATTGATTGTGTTCATAATCTCTTTGAAGTGGCAGTCTTTGGTTGAGGTGTTTCCTACCCTGATCATTTAGATTACCATAGACATGTTATATTAGATTAAAAAAAAGGATCTAAATGATGGCTCTATTGCTTACATCAGAGGTTCTCAAACTTTTGGGGCCTCTGTACCCCTCAGTCACAGAGAGACCTGTCTACATGCAAATTGTAAATAATATATAATAAATTAAGTGATTAATTTATATATAATAAACAATATGATATATAATATGTATAAATAAATATTATATATTTTTTATTTTACTATATTTATATATATATATATATGTATCATTTGATATCTAATATACTATTATATCCTCTCTACCCCCCCCCCCCGGTTGGGGAGGGGCTACTTTGAGAACCTCTGGCTTACATGAATCAAGCATTATGATCATATTTGCAATGTTGTTGAATACATGAGTAATAATGTTATTGTAGAGAATGCTGAAAATTTATAAAAGTAAACTTGAAAACCAGCCTTAAAGTAAAATCAACTACTGTTTCTACAGAGCCCTCCCAGAGTTTGGTGGTGCTTTTTTCCTGTGGTCGTTTGCTGTCCCAGCGCAGCTGCTACATATGAAGCCATCAGTACACTAGGCATGTCAAACTGAGGGTCCTCCGAGGACAACTTAGCCTTTCATCCTTTTGAGGTCGATAAAAGAAGTACCAGTCTAGTACTGTGGTTGATTCTTCCTCTATATCACTTTCTCATTTCCTCTCTCTCACTTTCTATCTTTCATTGGAAGAAATCTGCTGTATTCAGGCCTGGAGAGGGATGGGCTCTGCCAAGCTTAAAATGCCCAAGAAACGCTGTATTTCAATACGGCACCGCTATCACTCTCTTGTGGGTTACAGGACCATACATACCAATAAAATGTAATGCTTTTGTTGCAAAATTTAGGGTATCTCAAATAAGTTAACTTTTAAAAAATCTGGAAGTAAAGACTGGAAGCATGAGCCAAACTGTAAGAGGTAAAATAATTATTTCTGATAGATGTCATTAGATTCATCAACAGTAATAATGTACAGGGTGTCATATCAAATGCATGGGTTGTATTAAGTATAATGCTTACAATATCCATAATTGTCATAACGGGAGAACTATGTTTCAGCAAATTAAAGCTTATAAAGACATATTTGATGTTGTTAGTGGCACTAAAGAGGTTAAGTTTTTTGGCAGATTTGTTAACAGAAAATGATACTGTAGAAACGTAGGTATAGAAAGTGGTATGGAAAAATTGGTTGATTTAAAGATGAGAAAAATATTTTAAATAATTTAGCTGAGATAATGTATGTTTTTCAACATCTATTTTTTGTTCATATTCTAGTGTATTAAGTGGCCATATGCATATACATACATATATATACTCAGTTTTCACAGCACTGATTTTCATTCCAGCCATGCAGCACTCGCCATCAAACTTATCAAGTGCAAATCAGAGATCACCTTCTTTTAAGTTAAGTAACATCATGTCATCTACAAATTCCAGTCAACTAATTTTAGACCAACCAGTCATGATACCACTTCCAACCCGGCTGTACCTGTTAATCCTGTTGCTGAAAATAATGAACAGGAGAGTGAACGGTATGCAACTTTGGTGGAATTTGACTCCCTCAGTGTATGGTTTCGATTTAGCACCATTTATCCAAACACAAATACTTGGGTATTCATATATAGACATCAGAACAGTAAGAAGCTGACCACTGATCCATACTCCTGAACAACCTTACACAGCATGTCCTGAGGAGCACATGGATATATGAATGTTATATGAATGTTATATGAATGTTTGAGGTCTACAAAGCTAGATTATACCTCTTGACAATACTCCCAAGATTTCTGAAAGACCTGCTGCATTGTAAATATTTGGTCGGTTGTGCAGTATCTGGGGCAAAAAGAACAATGTTCAACAGCTAGCTTGGACTCAACAATCTCCCTGCATCGCTTTGCCAGACACTTAGCATAGACTTTACTGGGAGGCTTAACAAGGAGGTCCATCTGTAATTGAAACAATCTTGTCTGCCTTTTAGAAAATTGGGATTATCGCTCCCGATTGCCATTGCTAATATGACTTTCCAGAGATCCAGGCCACCCAGCAAACATGAGTCAGCCAGAAAATACCTTCTCTATTTAATGCTTTTAACATCTCAGTTCGGATTTCATCTTCCCCAGCAGCCTTGTCACATTTGAGCTCTTTAACTGCTCTTGTGACCTCAGCCTTTGATAGATTGGTCACCACTTCCAGATGCACCTCATGTACATCAGATTTTGTGATCAATTACAAATACAAGCAGCAAAAATGGGGTTCCTCCGAAAGGTGTTTGGAGTCATGTTACACAATAGATTACATAGCTTAGAGATCAGAGAGTCACTCTAGGTAGAACCACTACATCTATATACATCTATAGTACTGTTTAGATTTTTCTTCTTTGCACAAAGAAGCCACTCAGTGATTTCAAAGAAAATGTGTTATGATCAATGCCAGTAATATAGATGCAATCTCTTTCCCCTATCTCTTTCTCCCTCTCAATAAAGTGGTAGATCCAATCGATGCTCTGGGAAATGTTCTTAAATCACTTTGGGATAGGGATGAAAAGTTGGAAATGGAGGCCAAGAATTTCTGTGCTATCACAAACTACAAGCCAACAGCAGGCAATCCAAGAATGAAAACAAACATCACTCCCAGAGGAAGCAGTTGTTTACTCAGGATAAAAATTCAGATGCAAGACTTTCAATGTCACAAGTGCTTTGTGTCTATTGGATGTAGAGAGCGGTGTTCTAAATATGATAGAGTTTGAGTTCATTAAATATTTTTCATGTGCCAAGGATATTTTCTGAGTATTATAGTGATGCATAAAACTGATATAACTTACTGTACTTAGCTTAAATAAATGTTTTTACTTTGACAGGTGCATTTGAATTTTCTAAGTAGGATTCCATATGTTTGCAAAGCACTCTGTGATTGCCCTCCTACGAATGTGTAAGTTTTGAATTTAACATTTATGTATACCATTTAAAAGTTTTGTATTTATGTATATATCTTTGTACAATTTATGCATTTATATATATTTCCATGCAATATATATATATATATATATATATATATATAATATACAGACGTGAATCTAAATATTGAGTGCTCGACCAGGGTGAACCTACAATAACTTCACGTTAAACTCCCTGGATATTCAATTCTTAGACCGGGTGATGTGTTGTTTCCTTGAGCAAGGCACTTTATTTCACATTGCTCCAGTTTACACAGCTGTAGAAATGAGATGATAGGGACTGGGGTCCATATCATTCCACTGCAAAGTGGTCGTGGAGGTGCCATGGCCAAAAAGCACCCAGCACTCATTGTAAATGAGGTTGGTGTTAGGAAGGGCATCCAGCTGTAGAAATCAAGCCAGAGTCAGTTCCCGTCCCACCCTTGCAAACAGGGAAAAGTGGATGTAAAATGATGATGATGATGATATATATATATATATATATATATATATATGTGTGTGTGTGTGCATGTGTATGTATGTATGTGTGTGTGTGTGTGCATTTATTATAATTACAGATTAACTTTTAAGCAAAGAATTTCTGCTTTCACCCTACTACAGGATCTTCTGACATTGAGAAAAATAAATCTGTAGATGCAGATGTAAATATTTTTTTTAATGTTACAACCAATAGAAAACAGGAAGACATAACGTTGGTTCATGAAAACATTCTCTGAATATGGACAAAAAATATGCAAGGATAATTATGTCATTTTGTGAAGCAAAAAGAATAATTTCTTGCTAAGAACAAACATTTTTTGCTATGAAAACATCTTTTGACTAAATTCTTTTTAGAATAGCCAAATAATTTCCAGCCACCGTGTTTTGAAAATGATGTAAATAAAATTTACTGTTTATCATTTGATTTTATTTACATCATTGTCAATACATGGTAGCTGGCTATTCTAAAAAGAATTTAGTCTAATGATCTTTTCATAGCATTTGGAAAATGGACGACACATGTATTTTACAGCACCAAATGCAACCCGACAAGCCATAGCACCAAAAAAGACAAATTTGGCTGCATTTTAAAAACATTGTAGAACTGACAGCTTTGCACAACCTCAACTATATGGAGAAATGCCATCCTAAACAGAGGGGAAATAGAACTGACAAAATCAAGAAAGACCAGAAGAAAACCATCTTGAAATTTGCAAAAGCGAAGCACTGGGTAGAATTTTAACAATACATCTAGGATAACATGAATGTTTCCACTTGAGAGTGCTGCTAAATATAGTTAGAGGCTCTCAAGGTTTTGGTGAACTTCTTAAATTGAATGGTGCTCTTAATAACACATATCAAAAGGCCTGCATGTGGAGAATTCTATTTGAAGACGACAATCAATGGGATGCAACACTTGCAGAAGCATCTCTATCTCAGACTGCCAAAAGTATTTGTAATTTGTTTGCAATTATATTGCATCATAGCCAAGCCATTGGCCCTTTGGCAGAAGTAAAGTATGACATGTTCAAAGACATCAAACACCAAGTGCAACTGAGAAACTCTGATATAGAAATAACTTTTTCAGACAAACATTATAACACAGCTTTGATCAAGATTGAAAACAAACTGGGAGAAATAGATGGACCTGTCCTGCATTTATTAGGCCTGCTCTGCATTGATAGAACTAATTTTTATGGCCTATGGAGTGAAATTGTATGAGAAGTTTCATGCAATGTAGAGGACTTCATCTCCCATGTCAACAAAAGTTATCCACAACTACTAGACGATCAAATCACAGTATATAACATTATACTTTGAGTAAATTATGCAACAGAATGGTGGCCTACTTTTTAACAATGCTCCAGGTAGAACGGGTAAAATCTTCCGGAAAAACCTATTGTTGTCTAAAATCTGACAAAACCAAAAAGTAGCTTTAATTGTTGCTTCACCTGGTATTGCTGTTGCACTTTTACCTTGTGGTTGGACAGCTCATTCTACTTTCAAATTGGACTTGGGCCTCAGTTTGAATGAAATGTCCATGTGTCATATAAAGAAGGACTAAGAAACTGTTCAAGTATTGCAAAGATGCATGGAAATTGTTTGGGATGAAGGCACAGTGGCACACCGACAGTATTGCAGGCTTCGGACAGAATCATGGGAGTAATCACTGTTGTTTAATTAGGTATTTCTTACAAACTTTATCTCTGGTAACAAAAGGGACTTGCACTGATCAAATTTGAGATTGCCTAAAATCGCCAACTTTATGGTCACATATCACCAAACTCAGTTTAAAAACCAACATGTGGGCACAACTTCACTGTGATAACGTTTTTGTAGAGTTTGCTTGAGAGCTTCTGAAACTTGGTGAAAGCAAAATATTCCTTGATATTGAAGCATGTTTTGCTCCTTCGGAAATTGTTGATAGCTTAATTTACAAAGTGTTCCCCAATTTCGAAATCCACCATTCCAACGAAGAGTGGCTGAGCAAAAGAGCAATCCTTACTCCCCCACCCTCAATCATCAGAGAGAGTGCCATCAACAAAAGTCTCTCAAAAATGATCCCTGGAGGTAACCAAACTTGTAAATCTATCGACAAAATTGTCAACAAGGAGAAAGCTATTCATTATCTGTTGAACTTCTTAACAGACTTAAACCATCTGGTATGCTGCCACACAAGCTTGAATTGAAGAAGACCACAGACACCATGCTTCACAGAAAGTTGGATCAGCAAAGATTGTGCAATGGGATGTGTATGGTTGTGACTGAACTACAGCCTCACATTATTGAAGCCCAAATCCCCACTGGTAAGGGAGACATTGCATTTATATCTAGAATGCTGCTAATACTAACGAATGTCTCCTTTCATTTGAAATGATGGCAATTTCCAGTGAGAGTCAGTTATGCAATGACTATCAACAAATCTCAGGTTGTTGGTCTCTATCTATAAGAGGTCTGTTTCTCACATGGTCAATTGTATATAGGTTGTTCCACAATGGGAAGTCCCAACAAATTCTTCATATATCCTCCAAAGAAAAAAGTTAAAAACTTTGTATATACTGATGTTCTGTAAATGTTTTGTAATTTTTGTAGAATACATTTTTCTATTATTTTCTTTATTACTTTCTATATTTAGATATTCCAAATAAAATTAAACAACATTTAATGCAATATCTAAATACCTTTTAAATCTTTTATTTTAAAAAAAATGGACGTAATGATAGATGCCAATCAGTGCCTTATAAATGGAAGTAGAAACTAGGGTTAAGGTCAAGTGAATAGTAGTGTATATATATATACATATATATATAGTTATATATATATATATTAGAGAAGACGGGGGCCTAGCAGCTGTGCTTTTGTTGTTTCAATAGCTAATTCCAGGCCTCGAAGTAGCTGTTGAAACAACAAGTGCTCTACCATTGGGCTCTGACTCACTAATATAGTTACAGTTCCTATCCCAAGTATCAAGTACTCTACTTAATAATGGTCTTACTAGTTTAAAACTGTTAAAATCCTGATATATATATATATTTCGGCTCCCTCAAGAGGTGAGCTTATTAAGGCGCGTGTGTTTGACTGTTATTTCTAACCAATACACTCACACCACTTTTGACTTACGGCACACGAGGTGATAAATTCCTTTTTCTGTGTGAACGTTAGTACTAGGAGTTTGTCGCATTTAATCAGATTCTCTCGCTGATGATGCCCGTGGATTATCTGTTACAAACACACTCAGGGTGAAACAGATTATCCCTAATCTGTCCGAGAGATATAATAGTTATTGAGGCGGTTTGTATAATATAATTTTATTTTATTTTATCATTCTGTCTGCTTCATGGTTAAATATTTCAAACAAATGTGGTTCTTCAACCCTCGTAATATTAGACACACGATTTACTGTGTTTCTTACTACATATATATTATTATAATGCTCAGTATTTATACTTGGAGCTTATTGATTACAGGGTTTCAGTATGAGTTATTAGCTCTAACTTTCATATATATATATATATATATATATATATATATATATATATATATATATATATATACATAGATACATATATATATACATATATATATATATATATATATATATATATATATATATATATATATATATATATATTTATATATATATATATTTATATATATATGTATATATATATATATATAATTGTACAAGAGTGTTGTTTATCTTAGTTGTTACGTAGTAACTTCCTGATGATAAGCAGGTTCTAGTGATCCAAAGCCCTACACATCAGTAATTTATCCCACATAGGTGCATCTTAACTACAATTATATATATATTTGTATATTGTTTATTAAGGCTAAATAGTGAGTCTTATTACTCTGGAGTTTCTTGTCTGATGACCTTGTGATAAGCAGGTGAAACTCTATTCTGACCAGACTCATCATATATTTATATATGATTATTAATGTAAACAGACATTGGTTGTATTGAATTATTGCAACGAAGCGATGAGGGAATATGAAGTTCAAAGAAAAATCGAAAAATGAGAAAATCTGACGTTTGAGTTTCCCATTTTTCCATTTTTCTATGAATTATTAATGTATTTTTTTCTTTTATTGAATGAAAAATAAGATTTTCTTCTTCAGGCCATCAAGCAAAAATAAAAAAAATAAAAATTATAATTGAAAGAAGGCATCATATCTTGGAAACCCTTTTAAATATCCACAAAAACATTATTTTTAATTGGGTGGTGGATTGGCAGTATCGGTAGAGGGTCGGATGCCATGCTTTGCAGCAAAGAGTTACGGCCCTTTATGATCTGAGTTCAAATCCCACTGTAGTTAACTTTGCCTTTCATCCTTATGGGGTCGATAAAATAAGTACACTGGGATAATTGCTGGCCTTGTGCCAAAAGTAGAAACAATTATTTTTTATTGGGTATATAACCATCTAATATTAGTAATAGTAATCTGCAATTTTAATTGGGTACACAATCCTTTAGTATTTGTAATAGCAATTTGTATTTGTAATTTGGTACACAATCAGCTAATATTTGTAATAGTATATTATAATTTAATCCCGCCGAGGTTGACTTTGTCTTTCATCCTTACGGGGTCGATAAAATAAAGTACCAGTAATGCACTGGGTAATTGCTGGCCTTGTGCCTAAAGTAGAAACAAGTATATTATAATTTAATACCTCATCTTTATAGACACTTCTCTTCTCTTTAGTTTAAGTTATTTATATTCTTCTCATCACTCTTAATGTAATTTTACTGCACAAGTTATGAATTTGCTGATTCCAGTGTTTTTTAAATTCATTTCTTAATGCCATAGTTCATTTTGTTTTAGATTCTGATTATTTCTATACGTTTTTCAAATAATATTAATGTTTACTAATGAAAAAAGAAAAAAGACACATCCAGATGTGACTTGTACTCTAATCACTTTTGGCTTGACATAGATTAAGTTTATGGGTGGGAAAGATTTGAGAATGTTAGCTTTGAGAGAAAAAATACTTTTTTTTTGTTTCACATAGTCTGAATTAAAAGTTTGGATAAAGTTTCTGCTACTTTCTTGATTAAATTTATTTTCTCATCATATTTTCAACAGTGCATAAATGCTGTTAAAAGATTTGTATTAAGCAATTTTTATGCAAAACTATTTTCATTTAACGAAAATGTATTTATTGACAATAAAGTAATGCTTTTAAAAATCGTCAATAACTTCATTTATTTAATGGATCTTTTTCTTTTATAACAAGGAGAAATATGTTTTGTTGAAATAAACTTAATAAATAAATAAATAAAATAATTGTCACGTTTTTACTTTAAAATTTCCAGTATTAATATTGACAAAACTAATATGGTTTATCACAATCAAAACAAAAGATATAATGTTTATTGGCCAGTTCACGATTGTATGAATGGGATTATACTTAACAAACGACTATCAATTTGACATTCAACAAAATTCTATATTACAAAAAAGACCAACAATGTTTTAACATAATCATTAGAAATCATAGAGAGTACTAATACTAATGCTGAGTTTTGGCATGTGTTAGTTCAGTAAGAAATAAGAATTCTAAGTACGCTATGGTCTTATGAGAAGAAATATGAAATAATACTGACCAAAATATAGTTTCTCACATAACACAATAACACACTTTAATGTTATTGTTCTCAGTATAATATTCATTCAAAATCTGTGTTTCTTTATATTCTTTATATTTGTTACTGAATTATGGGTAAAGTCATTATTTAACATTTCATTTCCTAAGTTAAGCTCGTTTATTACATTCCCTGACACACAATTATCTATATCCTAGCATGATGCATCTAGTTATTTTATTGATTAGCTCCTTGCCACGGGTTTGAAACTGCTCCGAAATATTTGGTTACTGAAGCAACACTAATGATTTTGTTATTAGTGTGTTTAGGATAAGTAAAAAAAAATAAATAAAAGTGTCAAAACCAATTACACAATATTCAATAGGACATTTTAAATTCTGCACTGCAAGCTAAAGAAGAATAAACTACATACTACTTATGTTGCTTACAGAAGTGAATTCTCTTTATTCATAGTTCTCTTTTAATGTTATTTAGAATTGCTTAGAAATTTTGCCTATGGAACAATTACAGCACTGAGGATATTATATGATACAAAACAATAAACATTCAAGTAGTTTACACCTTACCAGCCAGCTTTGATTATATATATATATATATATATATATATATATATATATATATATATATATACATATATATATATATATTATATATATATATATATATTATATATATATAACGTTAAAAGAGATAGAAGGCTAAACAATGCAAAATGGATTGTAAGATGAGGTAACGAAAAGTAAAAGTTACCTGGTAATCTTTGTTTTGTTGTTGTTGTTCATTTATCTGTCGATTATTTCGGGAACTAAAGTCCCATCATCAGGGTTTAAGGAACCTTCAGTGGATAACATTCCAATTTCCTCTCTTTGGGATTAAATTTTGATTTTAATCCCAAACAAAGGAAATTGGAACATTATCCACCGAAGGTTCCTAAATATTGGACAGATAAAAGAAGAAGAAGAACAACAACAACAACAAAACAAAACAAAGATTACCAGGTAACTTTTACTTTTCGTTACCTCATCTTACAGTCCATTTTGCATTGTTTAGCCTTTTATCTCTTTCAACGTTATATATTATATACAATGTTTTAAGCCAACTACAACATTTTATTATATATATAGAGATATTTATATATGTATATATATATATTGGTAAACGGAAAAGAAAATGCTGACAAACTGTTCACAGTGAAAAATAGTTTAATTAGGAATAAGTGAAAATTAGTCATAGTATTGGTTAGTATTCAGTTTTGGTTTTAAGTTTTACCGGTTGCGCATTTCTAATGCTTTTCAAAAATAATTTTGAGATAGAACGCCCGTGATGTTTACTCTAATCTGATTAGTTTTGGAAATTCTACCTGTTTTATGTGAAAAAAGTGGCTCCAGAAGTATTAAAATAAGTTTCGCGCCAATTTGTGTTGCAAAAATTCTTGTGGTCAAAACAATTTTGATTGGTCGGTAGAGGTCATGTGAATGTTAAAAATTGATTTTGCGCCAAATGTAGGTTTGTGTCGGTTGATTGAGAAGTCACTGAAAAATAAGTCTTTCAAAACAAATATGTGTGTGTGTGTAGTAGTAGTAGTAAAGAGGTTCGTTGTTGTGATAATGGTCAGCAGAGACGTGTGTGCGAACCGCAGCCTGTTGACAGTTCAAATGCCTATTAAGACAAGTATGTGTGTGTGTGTGTGTGTGTAGCAGAGTAATTCGTGGTAGAGGGATGGTCAGTAGGAATGTGTCTGTAAGTGTGTGGGGATATTTTAACATGTTAAAAGATATTTTTCAGCTCTTGTCTTATACGGAGAAGTGTGTGTGTGTGTGTGTGTGTGTATATGTCTCTTTGTATGTTAATGTACGCATGTGTATGTGTGTGTGTATATATGTGTGTGTGTGTGTGTGCATATATGTGTGTGTGTGTGTGTGAGAATGTGTGTGGGTGGGCCAGTATTTTTGTGATACTGGTAAAATGGTGTACATTATTCGATATTTTCAGTAAAAACGATTCTCTCAATAGAACATCAAAAACCTTAATAATAAAAGGTGTGAAATGATATATAGTATTGGCATAATACCAAGGTGTGTGTGAGTGTCCAGATTGTACGTACTGCAAGGGGAATCCATTCGGCCTTGCCGTATTGGAATACTTGTGTACAAATATGTATGTGCCCATCAGTGTGCAATGCATGTGTGCGTTTATGTATGTGTGTGTGTCGGCACGTTTATATCCATAGACATCAAAAGGTATGCAAATTTGTGTATATTTGTGTTGCACCATAGAACATGTGTGTTTATGTATGTCATTGTGTTTATATGTGGATAGAGATGTATGCTGATGTAGGTATGTATGTTGACGTGTGTATGTTGTGGGTTCGTCTTAGGGAGAAGTGTTTAGATAGGGTCCGTATTTGTTAATAAAGTGAGATTCCTTGCTGATGCGCTGGGTGTGGGTGGCATTATCTTTAAATTTGTAGAAGGGAAAGATTCTGAAGTTGGGATGATTTTGGGCGGCACAGGTATCAATGTGTTCACTCAGTGGTATTTTCCTGTATTCCCGTATTTTAATTTGGGATCTATGGACAGTCATGCGTTGGCGGAGGCTGTTTTTGGTCTGGCCTATGTATTGTTCTCGACAACCTGAGCAAGTTAATACATATATTAGATTTTCTGATGCGCATGTGAAATTGTGTTTTACTATAAAACGTTGTCCTTTTTTGAAATAGAATTCCGAACCCTCTATTAGGTTGATGCATATGCCACAGTTGGGTCTATCACATTTTTTACTGTGGGTTTCGTTGTTGTGGTTGGCAGTACTTTGGCATGTGTTAGGATGTTTTCATTGACTTAGATTGTCTTTTGCTCTTTATGATATCGTGTGTTCGTAGGATTTGGTTCATTCTATGGTCCTTTTTCAACACAGGGATGTTCTGGAGGATGGTGTCAAAGGCCTCATTGTTGAGGGGGTTGTGTGTGGAGAAGTATGGAAGAGCTTTTAGTTTCGGTTGATTTACTTTAGGGTGTCTCAGGTCCTGGGTACTAAGTTTTAGGGCACGTTGAATTCCATTGTCAATTAGTGATGCAGGGTAGTCCCTGCCTATGAGTGTGTCCTTTAGTTCTTGTAGCCGTAAGTAGCAGGTGTTTTTATTGGAGATTATAGTACAGATTCTCTTGGCTAAGTTGTAGGTAATATTAATTTTAACGTGTCTAGGGTGACAAGAGTTGAAAGGAAGATATTGCTTGGAGTCTGTGGGCTTGTAGTATGTCTGTTTCTATTTTTTTGTTATGGATCTTAATGAGAATGTTGAGGAAGGGGAGTTGTTGATGGCTGTATTCCATCGTGAAGTTAATATTTGTGTTGAGCCCATTTATAAGGGTGTGAAATTTTTTAAGTTTCTCGATGTTTTCGTGCCAAAGGATGAAGCAGTCATCTAGATATCGCTTCCAGTTCCTTTCTATGTGTAAGTGGAGAGTGTTTCCAAATTTGTTTAGGACTTTAGTGTAGAGGGGGATTTCCAGGTATCCCATGACTAGGTTGGCATAAGTGGAGGCTGTCTTCGTTCTCATAGCGGTCCCAGATTTCTGCCTGTAGGGTTTGTTATTGAAAACGAAGTAATTGTTCTCCAAGATAAATTTGAGTCCCTCTATCACGAATTCTTTTTTGATGCGTTGTGGGAGTTCATTGTGGTAATTATCCAGCCAGAATTGGATAGCTTCTATTCCTAGGTGGTGGTGGGATGGAGTATAGGTTGACTCTATCGAACGTCACTAGTAAGGTTTGTTCAGAAAGGGGCATATTAGGGACGTGATTAAGCATATCTAGGTCGTCCCTTATATAGCTTTTGATGTGTTTGAGAAAAGGCTTGAGAAGCGTATCAATGAAGTTGCTAAGGCGGTGGGTTTCGCAAGAGGGGCCTGCTATTATAGGTCTTAATTTGAGATCATTGGGTGAGGGGACATTGATGACTATGTCTGCGGCTTCCTTGCATGCCTTACTTATTAATTCACTTTTATGTACTTTAGGGATACCGTAGAAAAGGCTGGATTAACTTGTGAAGTCTGGGATGAAGCTGAATTCCTTGTTAGTGAGTCCTTCTTTGTATTGGTTGATCAGAGTTTTTAGGTTTCTCATAATTTTCTGTTGATTGTAGTGTTCAGCCTTTTCGTAGTATGTTTCGTTTTCCAAAGTGGAGAGCGCTAAGTTGATATAGAATTCTGTCTCCATTAGGACTACTGTACTCCCTTTATCAGCCTCTTTAATTGTAATGGTTCTGTCGGTTTTTAATCTATTTAATTCTTCCCATTCTTTCTTGTTGAGGTTTGGCTTGTGTTTTTGTCTGTGCAAGTGTTGGTAAGGGAAGTTTGTGATGTGTTCACAGAATTCGTCCAGGATTTTATTTCTACCTTTTGATGGGCTGTAATTGCTTCTATTTCTGGCTAATGATTCATCCTCATTGTACTGGTCGAATAGTTCTTCACTGAGTCGTAACTTTCTACAGAAGTCTGTGATGTCTTCCTTCATTTCATAGTAGTTAGGATAGTAGTTAGGACGTAGTGGGGTCGGTGTGAATTTAAGACCTTTGGAGAGTAAGTTGATAAGGTTGGGTGTTGGTTCTGCACTAGTTAGATTGTTAATTTTTATTACTCTCGGTTTCTCCTCCCTGTCTTGTGTTATTTTGTTTGCCTGTATCTTGGTGCTGTGTATAAAAAATGGTTGGGGTAGAGGGGTTGTCTGCTGATGTTAAGTGGTCTCCTGTGTTTGTTATATTCCTTGTTGTTGTAAAATGTGGTTCGGGTTCGTGGTTGTAGATTGAATGGGGTCTTCCTGTATTGCGAGTATGGATGTGTGTTTCTATGTGCCATGTTGGATTGTGGTGTTATAGGTGGCCTACGTTGTTGGTTGTATCGTGTGGTGTGGGTTTGTTGTGTATTGTGGAAGTGAGAGTTGAGAAAATGGAAATTACCTTGCTGTCCCCTTGAAGCGGGGAAGTTGTTACATCTATCATGGGGGTGGTATCTTTTCCCTATGTTTGACGATGATGCATCCGCGTAGTAGTTGAGTGATTTGGTATGGTGTCTCCTTGAAGGGGGAAAGTTGTAAATGTCATTCTGGGGGAGATGATTTCTAGGGTTTGTGTTCCTTCTTATGGGAGCGAGGTTGGGAAGTTCATCTTCAGTGTGGTGCTTCCTTCTTCGTTTGTTAGTGACTGGGGGGTTTGCGAAGTTGTTGTGCGGTTCGGTTATGGGTTTTCTTATTTTTATGAACGGGTTATTGGAGGTGTAATCCGTTTGAAAAGTCGATTCATAGTGTAGGAACCAAGCGGCACTTTTTTCCCAGCGTTGAAGGGATTTCAGTTCTTCTCTGTTGCAGTCCCCTTTCCATAATTTAGAGATCTTCTCTACCTTGGGGCCTTCAGTTTTACTGTTGATTTCCAGGAGGATCTCTTCACCGATGGTTTTAATTTTTTCCTCATTTGTCTGGGCCCTCAATTTAAGAAGTTCAATTTCTGTCTTCATTTTTTCTAATGCCATTCTTTCCCTAAGGTGTCTTTAAGGTTCGGGTTCATTTGGAATGGACTTTATTTGTATTTTACGGGGGAGAGTTATATATATATATATATATATATATATATATATATATATATATATATATATATATATAGTGGTAGAACACTGGAAGGTAATATCCGTAGTAGTAGACCACTCAGTCCATAGGACGAGTTAGGTAGAAGTGGTTACACAACAGTTAGTTCACCATACCGAGATCAATTGTTTCATCTTAGCGGAACCTCAGCTCGTAATGGACATGGTTATACGGAACAGGAAGGAGAACCGTAAGAATGCGCAAGCGCAGAAACGATCACTTCACACAAGCAATACTAAATTGCGTGCGATTGCAAAAGTCCGAAAGTTTCTGGTTTATAAGAAAATTAGGATGTTGTTGTAATTCAATCCGGAGCTTTGTAGTTATGTAAAAGGTTTTCTAGACGTGTGGACAACGTGTGAAGAATTCATTTCTCGTGTTTCGGCAATCATTATTGCGTAATCTCTTTAGAATATTTATTCGTTCATCAATACATAGTCCACACGACGGATTGCCCCTTGGGTATGACGCAGGGCCGATTTAAGGAAAGCTTCCTGAACCACCAATCGACCTTTATGTACCCGGACAGACGTTCATCCACGAAACTCGCGAGCCACATATGGTCCCTCAAGGACTCATGTATAGACTACTCTATTCAATGGAAAGCCATCAATAATTCCAAGTCATACGCAAGGGGCAATCCGTCGTGTGGACATGTATTGGTGAACGAATAAATATTCTAAAGAGATTACGCAATAGTGATTGCCTAAACACGAGAAATGAATTCTTCACACGTTGTCCACACGTCTGGAAACACCTCTTACATAACTACAAAGCTCCAGATTGAATTACAACATCCTAATTTTCTTATCAACCAGAAACTTTCGGACTTTCGCAGTATTCTCCCTTACACCTCTCGCACGCAATTTAGTATTGCCTGTGTGAAGTGATCGTTTCTGCGCATGCGCGTTCATATGATTCTACTTCCTGTTCCATATAACCATGTCCATTATGAGCTGAGGATCCGCTAAGGTGAAACAATTGTTCTCGGTATGGTGAACTAACTGTTGTGTAACCACTTCCATATATACACACACACACACACACACACACACACACATATATATATATATATATATATATATATATATATATATATATATATATATATATATATATATTGGGGTCTTACTTGTTCCTATTATCCACACTACTACCCTAAGTATGGGGTCTTACTTGTTCCTATATATATATATATATATATATATATATATACATATATATATATGCATGTGTGTGTGTATTTATGTGAAAGCCTATGAAATGTAGTTATTTGAAAATCTCCTGATTCACATATAAAATCTTGATTCAGTACAATAAACTTCAAACAACTTATTGTTTTATCAAAATATTTTTGTGTATGTATATGTATTGTATGTATGTATGTTCTGCTTTTATTATTTTATAAATTTCAAATTCTGCTGAGGTTAGCTTTTCCTTTCATCCTTACAGGGTTGATAAAATAAAGTACCAGTAATGCACAAGGGTCGATTTAATTGACTTCCCCTCCTCCAAATTGCTGGCCTTGTGCCTAAATCAGAAACTATTATTATGTTCATCATCATTATTATTATTTATCTTTTACCCTTTACTTGTTTAGTTCCTTGTTTTTATTTTTTATTTTTTGGTTTTATTTTTAATTTTATTATTTCTTTTACTTTTTAAGGAGGTGGATTGGCAGTATCGGTAGAGGGTCGGACGCCATGCTTTGACGCATAGAGTTACGGCCCTTGCCATTCTGAGTTCAAATCCCGCCGAGGTTAACTTTGCTTTTCATCCTTACGGGGTCGATAAAATAAAGTACCAGTAATGCACTGGGTAATTGCTGGCCTTGTGCCAAAAGTAGAAATAATTATTTCTTTTACTTTTTTAATTTTTGTTGTTTTTACTTACTTATTTATCTATTTTCTTTAAATGTTCTTTAAATGTAAATCTACTGTTACTCATTCACCTACTCCTTCTGCCGGATTTTCTCAACTATAATGATTAGCTATTGTTATAGTCATTCACTTTGGGAGAACATTTGAAATTTAAAATGTTCCTCATTCTTTTTAAGTTATCCAATTGTTAACACTTCTAGCAACAGGCTTAGAATCTCCTAAAATGATGGAATTAATGGTCAGCTTCTCTTTAGGGTAGTGGTTAATGCACTAGTCCAACAAGCAGAAGATGTAGGGTTCGATTCCAGATACACCTCTGACCCCATTTCTTCATCTCCATTATCTTAATATATCAGTGTGTGTGTGTGTGTGTGTGTGTGTGCATTAGTGTGTGCATGCATATATAAGAAGTGTATGTTTAGATTATCATCATCATCAATTTTACATCCATTTTCCATGTTTGTATAGGTTAGATAAGTCTTTTTCAGCACAGCATCTCTTCACTCACCTCGTTTCTTCGATGTCTCCTCTGTCAGTCTCAGCAATTTTCCCAGGTCTCTCTTGGTCATCATCTATTGCGGCATTTCCTGGTACTTTTTCATCTAGCGATCATCATTCATACACATCACATGTCCGTACCAATGCAGTCTTCTTTCCTGCAAACTACCTCGGATTCCCTTTAAACCCAGATATATGGAATAACTTACAGAAATGATTCTTAATAATGTGAAAATCCCTTTTAGTTGGAAAACAAAACAAAATAATGACATTTTTGAGACTCAGATAAAAGGAGTGGCAATGTTAATAATTTAAGAATTGAATGAAAGATATCCTCATGCTAAAATAATATTTGGTCTTTGTTGGCTGTGATTACTGTATGTTTTATATTCATTTTATTTTCCATTATGTCACATAAACTTAAAATGTACCCAGAGCCCCATAATTCACTGGATCATAGGGAAACATTTGGAAGCTTAATGTTCATGTGGTTTACTTGATATGTATCAAATTTTTAGTTATTATCTGTGTTCAAGCACTACTCATAGGAAAATTTTAAGTTGGCAGTTCAAGTTATTCAAACACTCTTTAATTTTACAGTGTTACTTTACTCATTTAAATCTAGTTGGATTAGACTATTTGATTTAAGTGTTCTGGTCCTATATTCTGGTGATAAAGTAAGGATTATCAGATGGTTTTCTTGTATGTTATCAATGTCCTATCAATGTACCAAATCCTGCCGAGGTTAATTTTGCCTCTCATCCTTATGGGGTCGATAAAATAAAGTACCAGTAATACACTGGTGAATTGCTGGCCTTGTGCCAAAAGTAGAAACAATTATTATTCTCTGTTTGTGTTCAAATAATCTGATGTGAGAACAAGAGCCTGTTTTATCAGCAGAGGTAAATTTAGATAAAGATGATACTTGGGAAAATCAGATTATATTTTCCTGAAATATAAAGGCCAAAAAAAAAAAAAAAAAAAAAAATCCTTGTAGAATAATATTAGCTATTGAAACAATAACAATAACAACAACAATAATGGCAATGATTATGATTATGATGATCATCATCATGATAATGATAATAATAATAACTATAATAATAATAATGATAATAATAATAATAATGATGATGATGTTGATGATGATTTCTTTAATTATATAGAACAACAACAACAATATCAAAAACCAATAATGAAATAGAATACACGAAGTAATTACAGATTATGTGGAGGTTGTGAAGAAACAATCAATCACATTTTTTTCTGTCAGCCCAGTTTTCACCAAGAGGAAGTATATTGCCATGCAGCTTCTCTATTTCTATGGAATTTTCAAACACTGAAAACTATGCCAGCATTATAAAATACTCATAGAAAAGAGATGTACAAACAAATATCACAAATGGTCTCAGAGAATGGCAAAGTGATATTACTCTGAGACACTGGAATGTTCCAGAATATTCATCATACAATGTATTCATACAGAGCGGGAGACAAAGACAAATCATTCAGAAACCATTGGGAAAAGATATATCTCCTAATCGATTTTCCAATTCAAATGGATGGCAATATCTTGATAAAAGAAATGGAGGAACCATCCAAATATAAATATCTGGAAGTAGAGATATCAAGAATGCAGGTATTTAAAAGTACAAATAATTTCCAAAATAATTGGTACCATAGAAATTTTAAAGATACATATAATAATATAAAGATATATAATACAAAATAATGAATTAAAAAATACCAAGACTTACAGAAAATAACACTAGTAGATGATGTACACAAATTACATACAGTACATTCAATATATTAGGAAACAAGAAACCAAATCATTTTCTGTATCAATTTAAGTAGTAAATGATTTTTCACTGAAATAAATCATAACCCTCATTATTATTCCTAAATCTGTTCAACATCTATTAAACTATATTTAACAGACAAGGTCTAATAAGGTCTAATAAGACTGAAACATGGCGATGGGTTTTATTGTATTAAGATTCATATCAGATTCATTATTCTCAGTAAGTTTTTTTATTCAAATCTGATTTCAGAGTTGTCTCCCTTACACTTCTTGACAATATTTATTAAAGGTAAACTGTTCTTTTCAAAATTTTGTTAGTCCCCACTTAACTATATGGAATGGGCATTATCTAGTACAATATCAGTGGTTGAATTTGGGATGTTTGAAAGATAAA